>OX439128.1:29200876-29902764 GCA_949318235.1 Ecdyonurus torrentis | reverse complement strand
TACATGTGTAAAATTAAATTAAAATAATTAGATATATTTAATATGTTAGAAATAATTAATTTTAGTTTCCCCTTCTCTCTACATGCACATAGATTTTACGATACAAGACGTATTTATTGCCTCACATGGCTAATTAAAAAAAAAAAAAAAAAAAAATGCGGAATTTGCTGCTGTGCTGTTTTCCTTGGCTTCAGTTTATATTGCTTGCATGCATATACATTCAGTACTTCAGAGAACCATAATTCAGTTTTATTGGCGAACAAAGCAGCGGCGTTTTCACCACATTTGCAGAGCATGTATAGTGTTCCATATAGCTGCAATAACAGACAAGCGCGTGCAATAAAACATACTTCACGTCACCTCGAACTAAATAAATAAACAAACGAAGAAATGAATGAATGAATGAATGAATGAATGAATGAATGAATGAATGAATGAATGAATGAATGAATGAATGAATGAATGAATGAATGAATGAATGAATGAATGAATGAATGAATGAATGAATGAATGAATGAATGAATGAATGAATGAATGAATGAATGAATGAATGAATGAATGAATGAATGAATGAATGAATGAATGAATGAATGAATGAATGAATGAATGAATGAATGAATGAATGAATGAATGAATGAATGAATGAATGAATGAATGAATGAATGAATGAATGAATGAATGAATGAATGAATGAATGAATGAATGAATGAATGAATGAATGAATGAATGAATGAATGAATGAATGAATGAATGAATGAATGAATGAATGAATGAATGAATGAATGAATGAATGAATGAATGAATGAATGAATGAATGAATGAATGAATGAATGAATGAATGAATGAATGAATGAATGAATGAATGAATGAATGAATGAATGAATGAATGAATGAATGAATGAATGAATGAATGAATGAATATGAATGAATGAATGAATGAATGAATGAATGAATGAATGAATGAATGAATGAATGAATGAATGAATGAATGAATGAATGAATGAATGAATGAATGAATGAATGAATGAATGAATGAATGAATGAATGAATGAATGAATGAATGAATGAATGAATGAATGAATGAATGAATGAATGAATGAATGAATGAATGAATGAATGAATGAATGAATGAATGAATGAATGAATGAATGAATGAATGAATGAATGAATGAATGAATGAATGAATAAATGAATGAATGAATGAATGAAAAAAATTATGATTTTTAATAAATAAAAATGAATTATATTTTTAAATAGGTAAAATAAAAATGAATTATATATCTTTGAAAAATAAAAAATAAAACAACCAAATTCTAAAACAGGATGCGAATAAATTTAATTTAAGTCCACAACGGTCGTCAGAGACGGAGAAGAAAAGATAATTAAGTTTGTAACAAAATTTGTTAGCGACAAAAGCAGGAGAAAACCATGAAAAACAATTAATTTGTTATTTGATTAAAAGTCTAAAAGTAATTAAAAGAGAAAAAAAGAAAAAAATATTGAACAATACTAGTTAACTGTTTTTATACAACACTTTTTATGTATTATATATTTTTAAAGTTTATAATTAATTCCAAAGTTTATATTTTAGCTCATTATTTTATTGTAGGGAAAATTTCTTAATTAAATAATGAACAAATTAGATGATTAAGTAACTTAAAGAGCTGAGCTCATTATTTTCTTTGAAACTCGAAGTGAAGGAAAACTGGATGATAAAACATCAATAATTGGAAAATGAAAATCTTTTGTCTTTATTTTTCTTACCAAACTTTCCTCTCTATAATTTAAATTTGTTAACTTTGTGTAATAATATAATAATTTGATATAATTTATTATATTTAACCATGCAATACGTTTTTTAGAATATAATATATTTTAATCAGCTTGGAAAATATTATACATGGTTTTAAAACGATTAAAAAAATATATATTGAAAAGAAACCCTCAAATTTTAACTGTAAATGGAACAGCTCATACTAAATACAGTAAATAATTATATTTTGACATTGTTTATTTCAAACTAAAATATAAATAGCAAGTGCAAAAAAAAAAAAAAAAAAGGAATGACTAATGATAAAAATTATACAAATATACTTTTTTTGATAACATTTGATTTGATATTCTTTGGCTTTAGTGTCCGGACCGGCCGGACTGACAAACGCAAAATCCTTGTAGTAATGTTTTACCGTATACTTTCTTTTTTTCTTTTTTTTTTTTTTTTAGTATTATGTTTGTTAAATATATAATTATACGAGTTTCAAAACTCAAGGATAAAAAATAAATAATAATAATCATAATTAAATTTAAAATATAAACATTATCTATGAATTACATTCTGTGATAAAAGTTTTTTTTTGTGTGTATGTTCTGATTTAGCTGATTTTTAAATTCATTTATTTATATATAAATATATATATATATATATATATATATATATATATATATATATATATATATATATATATATATATATATATATATATATATATATATATATATATATATATATATATATATATATATATATATATCACAATTTTTAAATATTTTGCACATTCTTATGGTTTACGTTGTGACTCTACTTGAAAGCTGAATATTGTAATTCTGTTTTTAACTTCTTAAAGCCCTTGTCAACTTACTTTTTTATCATTTAGAATACTAGATTGATAATTACCACACCTTATTGTCCATTATATAGACACCATAACGTTGATTTTGTATTTATTTTCATTTTGACTGTTATATCACGTATCTGACGTCACAATGTACCGCCGCCAATCACTGTCACTGCCGGACTGCTCTGGTTACGTGATAAATTTAAGCCCCTCCCTCAAGTTCTTTACCCCTATCACGGCCCCATCTGTACATTGTGACGTCAGATACGTGATATAACAGTCAAAATGAAAATAAATGAAAACAAATACAAAATCAACGTGTTGGTGTCTAATTCATGGATAATAAGGTATGGTAATTATCAATCTAGTATTCTATATAATAAAAAGTATAAAAATATAAAATATTAAAAAAATAATAATAATAAAATAAATGCCGAGCTGGTATGGCCGAGTGGTGAAGGCAGCTGACTCGCAACTCTGTACTCCTCACCGAATATAGGTTCGAGCCACTGCTGGGTGCGTACGTGAAGTGTGAGATCACAACACGTTGCACGATGTATGTTTACATGCATTCCATGACGACGCACAGTATTCGGGAGGTGCATGATTGATATAGGATTGCACCGACCAGCCTGCCTAGATGTTTCCACGTTTTCTCTATAGGCTGTCATGGCGAATGCCGGGCTGTGTACTTAGGCCGTGGCCGGCCCGTGTGTGCTTTTCCATTAATTGGAAAGTCGGGAAAGTCCTTACCTGTCGATAAGACAATGTCTTGACTGGGACTGGGATTGGTGCATAGCACGATAACTCAATGGCAAGCAAAAAAAAAAAAAAAAAAAAAAAAGTAAGTAAGTTGACAAGGGCTTTAAGATTGGGGGGTAAATTATTTTATCGTATCAATATCTGAAATTCCAACAATTGTCATTTCTTTTCTTTTTTTTTAATTTCAGCTGAATCAAATGAATATTCTAAAACAATGTCCACAAAATTTAATGGAAATGTTGCATTTTTAACATTGATTATATTTTCAAACAAATATTAACAAGTGGTAACAAAAAGTTTATTTTTTTTGTCTAGCTTCTGTGAATAAAGATGATTATTATTTATTTATACACGTATCTCAGTTAATTTTAAAAACGTGTAGTACTTTTAATATTAATAATAAAAAGAAATATTATGCTGTTTAAAAACTCTTTCATAAAATCAAAGCAATAAATTTATATATATATATATATATATATATATATATATATATATATATATATATATATATATATATATATATATATATATATATATATATATATATATTTCTTTGTGACTGTTAAATAATAAAACGAACCTAATTTATGAGAATATTAGCAATGGACCATGCCATATTATGAATGTGTTGAGAGTTTCCTGACATTGTCTTGATGAATCGCTCTCTCACCTTGTAAACTTTTAGTACCGAGTATTTACCCCACATTACATTGGCGGGCGGACCACATCGATCATGAGCCGACTTGTTGACGCGCACACAAGCAAACATTAGTCACACATAACAAGGAATGTGAGAGCAGAGGGTGGAACCAAGCAAAGGGTTGTTTGTGACGTCACACTAAGCTGACGATGACAAATCGTCTCATCCAAATTATCTCAGCTTTTTATTGTTTTAATTATCAGTAATTAACGCTATTTTAATAAGAATGACAATTAAAATATATAAGAAAAAAATTATATTTATACTTATACTGTATATTATTAAAAAAAATGTAGTTTCATTTCAGATAATAATTATATCTGTAATAATTGTATTCTAATTATAGAGAAGAGCATTTTTACCACTCAAAACAAAAAACCATTTTGTGAGTGAGAAAATTATTTTTGCAAATTTCAGTGCAAAAGTGCAGTTTTATATATATATCAGTATTTTTATTAATATTATTTATTACAAAAATACTCACGTATATTTTTTAATTGCAAATTGTAAAACTACGGTTAAATTATTATTCAATCTGGAACATTTTATATTATATAATATACTGTAGTTTAAATTTAAAACATATTTCGTTGTAAAGTATTTAAAGTAATCACATGTTTCTATATGGTCAATATAAAAATAATTGCATCAATAAAAATACGAGCTTCGATTTAGTATTGCTTTCTCTCTCTCTCTCTCTCTCTCTCTCTCTGTCACATGATACATACACGCTAAGTGGTGCACAATGAAGCAGGCACCTGGGAGAGATCTGCAAAAAAATAATAATAATACCTCAAAACATTCCCGTTATTCTCCATTCACATTAATACGATACTACAACGATCCGCCCTATTTAGTATTATATCGAAATTGACAGTAATAAATGCTTTGGCCACAAAAATAAAATACCTTAGTAGGTAATTTTGATATCAAATTGCAGCTATAATAATAAAAAATAAAAATAAAGCGTATTTTATATATAATATATAGAGGAAAATAAAAACAGCTATTAAGGGACAAAATACCAATGAGATTGAATAGTAAATTGAGATATTAAACTAATGGATATTTATATATAAAAATGAATAGCATACATTAATAGAACGATATTATAGTTCTGCATTCATTCAGCTCTCTATCTACAACATTCATTACCTATAACATTAATGCAGTGGTGCTTTTTTTTTTTTTTTTTTTTTTTTTTTTTTGCATTTTAATATAAAAGCTTTTTACTTTTTTACTTTTTTTTTTAAACGTTCAGTATTTTTTTGTATTACCAATAATAGTTTTATATTGAATTTTCATAACAATCCTATAGCAAGTCTATTTATATAATATATATACTTTTCTTTAATTTCTGATCATTGGTTATATTAACGTTCAGGATTTTTTTTTTTTTTTTTTTTTTTTTTTTTGACACATTTTGACTTTTACATGAATTTGCATTAGGAGCTTTGTATAATTATTGTTTTATTTGATCTGCTTAATACTTTTGTTCATCTATCCTTTTTAAGTTAAGATCATGAATACATTGAAAAGTATTTTTCCGTAAATCTATATCATAGTAGTCGTCTGCATTCAGTTTGATACAAAGAAAATGAGAGAGAGAGAGAGAGAGAGAGAGAGAGAGAGAGAGAGAGAGAGAGAGAGAGAGAGAAATTTCAATTACCAAGTAAATCCTTCCTTTTTTTACAATATATATATAATAAGAGATTGAGAAGGTCTTTTTCATGTAAGTTATACAAAGCAAACAAAAATCTAATTACGTTGCTAATCTGGTGAAGAAAAGTGAGACAGAACAGAAAGAAAGTAGATTTAATCAAGGCAGCTTTTGCTTGGAGCGGCTGCCGAGACTATAGCTGACGACTGATAAGCCGTGTTTCACGCCAACTTTACTAAGTGGCTAAACCTAATCGGCTTACTAATCTCATCATGTGAACGAAGGATTAGGCAGGTTGCGTACATATGAATCAATTTTAGAATCTACTGCGCAGTATCATCTATATACCTCGCCCCCTTTCATGTGCAGCAACTTTGCACAAGAGTATATTTATATTATGGATGAGATTTTTTTTTGTTTTCTGAGCAAAAATGTTTTTTTTTTTTTGTTGAGTCATGTTATTATTTTAAAAATTATTTTATGTGCAGTGGAAATAACGACCATTTCGTGAATTGCGTAACATATTTTCTACAAACTGAAAAAAAAAAAGTATTTTATTTTTAAATGACAAAAGATTAAAATTTAAAAAAAGACGACGAAGATTCGCGTTATAATATTTCCTTCACTTTTGAATCGGGTAAAAATGGCATGATATAATATTTTAATTCATATAATAAATGTTTAAATATGCTACCTTTTAAAATAAAGTCAAGTAATGAAATATCTGCTAAATAAAATTTTAAAGATTTTTATATCCAATAAAAGTTATTTATATTTGAAAAACATATGAAACATAAAAATTGGGCTATTTTATTCTTCTAAAATCAAAATATATACTTTACAATTACAATTTTTTTCTTTGGTGATCCAACTTTTTTTTATAGTAAATTCAGCAGCTAATGAGGCATTAGCCTTGGTAGGAGTCTGTGTAAATTGGTGGTCAGACAGCTATAATATTGATAAAACAGTATACCATGCGCATTTGGCATAAAAATTGATAAGATGTGTGTACTGTGTATGTACAGCTCTGGCCAAAAATTTAAGAACAGAGCAGCGACGGCCGCAGCGTTTTCCCATTAAGATAACTATAGAGTGGTTGTGGGTTGCCTATACAAATCGTTCTCAAACTTTTGGTCAGAGCTGTACAGTACATATAGAGATAATATGACATATGTGTGCACCACATTGCTGTGCGCGCGCTGTTCTACATACCTAATGTAAACATGCGTTCTGTTACATGATAGTCATGCTATGAGGAGTAAAATTTACGTGTCATCTTCATACGGATGTGACACACCTCTTCATTAATGTAATAACTTCACCGTGAAAGTCTTATTATTACCTCCTTCGCTTGTCAAATTGCTCAATTTACTTTTGTTTTGTCACCTGGTGAGCTTTCTTGCTCTCATACTAAATAATTACGCCACATAAATATCTCAAAGTTGTAGTTTGTGATAATTAAGATATTCAGAGGAAATTTAAGTATTTTGAAAAATAATTCTATTCAAATTTTGACAGCTATCGTATATTATGTAAGAAATTGAAAACTTGAAATTTTTTTTTAAAGTCTCACAAATTGACAAAATTTGAAGAAAATTGTAAATTTATACATGAATAGTACACATGGTTATGATAATATATTTAACCATTTAAATCCAGCGCGTGTATTTCTCGTAAGAATAACATTGCAAATTTAGCACCAGTGTTTTAATGGTAAAATATATTATCACAATCATCTGTACCATAATAAATTTGTGTAATATTTTAATGAATTTTTGCAATGAATTGCCAGTATAAATCTGATACATTTTTATGAGCACCTTATTACTTAAAAATTAGCAAATCGAAGTCCTACCTAAAATATGAAGTGTATTATAAACTCAAATTTCTTCTAATTTTTTTCTTTTTAAAAATGTTTATAAATTATTTGCCCTGTTTTGCTAAAACTTTTCAATGTGCGATAATAAATAAGTTAAGTTACTATATATATAATTATGCAAGTAATTTTGTTTATTTTGAAGCTGTCAATTTAATAAAGCTATCACATTATTATGTACATAAATAAAAAATAATAATACAATTTTATAGTTCCCGCAGACAGTTAATTTTAATCTAATTAATATGAATGACATCAAATCTTTTTATATCATTCAATTTATAAAAATAAAGTTATTGTTATATAATTTAAGTTACCCCTAATTACAATGTCAATTTTATTGTAACACTCTCATTTTAAAATTAGTTCGTAAAAATTAATACTTAAATAATAAATAAAAAGTAACGTAGCGCAACAATATAATTATTATTATCACCGTTATTTGCGTTTGTGTATTATATATATAAAAAATTTTGATGATGTAATTGTATTGTGAAGAGGTGACAGTACGCCAATTTGTTTTGCTCGTTACCTGCTGTATGGTTGAGAGTAGTTGACTACATTATTTTCTGCTCTGGCGAGTTTGTGGACGTAAGCTAATTGAAACTAACGAGCGGACATTAACTTCCTGACTAACCAAGCAACATATATATATAGAAAAAAAATTAAAATTACACACAAAATGTGTCCAAAGTAAGCAAATCAAATTACCCTTCATTATCATTTAACTTACACGTTTTTTTTTTTTTTTTTTTTTTTGGCTGTATTGTATTTGACAAGAAAAAATTTAAAATATATATATAAAGAAAAATGTACAAGTATTTTATGTAATTTAACCAATTTAACCATACGTATAAGGCTATTTTTCTTCATGCATGAGTCTTATGGTATTGTGCCTTTTTTCGTCTCTCTCTCTCTCTCTCTCTCTCTCTCTCTCTCTCTCTCTCTCGTTCTTTCTTCTGTTATATTTTTTTTGATTTTGCAATAATATTTGTATTATTATATGATCATTATTATAGTTACTATTTATTGGGTTCAAACTATTAAAGGTGCATTCAAAAAATATATTTAATATTTTTCCTACCCTGCGTGCAGCACAATCATTGTTTTCTATTTAAAACAATGCTATAATTATGTTTGCTGCATAAAAGTTATACACGTTACATAAATATATTTGAATACATTCTGATAGTAGAGCACGTCTTTTTCTCAAACAATTTTTGGAAATTTTATATTTATTTTAGCATTGTAATGTTTCAGTTTAATTAATTATATTTCATATTTTGTACCTCTTTGCTATTTCATGTTAAATATATAGAGACTTTAATTGTTAAATTCTAAATGAATTATCATTATATTTTCTTATAAGGGAAAAATTCTATGTAAGTATATTACTTTAAACAATATATTTTTCATGTATTTATTGAAGGTGATTTTGTATATACGCATATATTTCTTATAAATTGATTGTTATTATATTGAATTGCATTCTTTAATTTCAGTGACCCAAACATGAATACGACAATTTTAGGATGACATGCAAAGATTCTGAATGCTATATTTACAAAAGTGTAAAGTCACCAAATTAATGCACAATTTTTATATAATAAACATTTTTTTTTACTTCAAATTTTTTTTAAAAAAAGATTGTGAGAGAAGCATATACGTAGAAGTTTTATGAAACTGAATGAAGTTGGCTCATTGATACGGTACATATTTTTAGCAGGGATCAATCGAGATAATGACTCGATCAATATATATATTTTAAATTATAGCTATTAAAATCATTTTCTATATAGAAATAATAATTTTGCTTCAAAAATCAAAGAAAAAAGTAATGAATAATAAGTTTTTATTTTAAAAAACAACAACTAGCAATTAAATGATTTGGCTTATTTTAATTTATATTACTAAAAAGCAAATATTTAACTTTAAAAAAAAATCCTTTTTAAAATCACGGCATTTATGAAAGAATGGTTTCAATTTCAATAATTGTATCAACACGGTTCGTAAAGATAGCACACTTAATTTTTTTTCAGCAATAATTCAAAACATTGTATCAAGAATTTTATTGCTCCCTTATACACATAGAATGCAGCAAATTTCAATAAAAATATTCATTTATATATTATTTGTGCAGCCTATTAACTCAGAATAATATTTCTTAAGTGGAATTAACTTGATGACATCACAAAAAAGTTGTGATTTATAATTTAGAGATTACTAACGTAACTGAACGTATTATACATTAAAATTTTTGCATTTTGTGTACAGGTAGCATGTAAAAGGACATTAATTTTGAACCTAACTGTACACATCATCCCTCACTCAAAAAAAAAAAAATCCCTACTGTGTTTACTTTATCTTATTATTATTTTTCTTTCGTCATTTTTTTCACACGTATATATTTTTTTATAAAAAAAAATTAAATAAATAGAAATGTGATTTGTATGATATTATAATTTCTTGGTATGTATATATCATTTTAGTATTAACTTGACGTGTGTATATATAGCTCATTGTATTAAGAATGAAGGTGTGATGAGTTTATTACGCTAAGGTGTGAAATGCAGCAAGCTGGACTATTGTCAACACTCTATTATTTTAAACTCTTTAGTTTTTTTTTTATATATGTATAATATATATAATATATATTTATGAAGAACAAACACTGAGAGCTGGTTTTAAACTCGACAGGAGACGCTTTTTTTTATATGTATATGTGTATATATACGAATGTATATGTACGCAGCATGGCGCCTGCTTATTCTCTTGTTTTTAACTTCATTCTCGCAGCTGTGAATCTCTTTCTCTACGTATATTTTAGCAGCTGCATAAATCAACTCACTTATTAATTAATTAATTAGTATTTTTGTTTTTGTATGACTTTATATATGCAATGTAAAATTATATTATTATTATTATTGGCTTCAAAGTATATATTTTTTTGTTTTCATTGTAATAATTTGTAGTATAGGAACTGATAGGGACTACTTTCTCTTTCTATACACTAAATAATAATATAATAACACTTTCAATCGCGCACTAAATACTTACAAAAATTAATTTAAAAATTTAATTCATATATTTATTTTATTAGAATAAGTTTTAATTGCGCAACTTAATGAACATGTATGTCTGACGTATAGTTTTTTTTTTTTGAACGTATAATATAATAGTCACCATACATATTATAATATACAAGTTGTTATTTTGGAATTGGATAAATAATTATGCTATACAATATTTTTTTTATGCTGAGTAGTATATTTTTATTATTCTATATTTCTATAAAATGTTGTTCTAATGTCTAAATCTTGTTCAAATTGGGCTAAAATAATTGCTAATTGATGTGTTTTTATTGTTTTTGTCTAATTTTTATGAAATTTTGTTAAAATAAAACATTATTATATTATTTTATAGAATAAATTAACCATTACGTGAATAATTGATTATAATCAATGACAATGGTTGATTATTAAAAATAGTTTTATAATTTTTTAAATACAAAATAAATACAAATTGAATGAACTTGTATATTGAAATAACAATATGTTTATTATAAACATTGGTGGAGCTATAATAGTGTATGTGTGTGTGTTTTACGATTAGCGTGCAATGTAAAAATACTGAACAAACACACCGAGCTGAGTAAATATTATAACAACGCCCCCCCCCCCCCCCTCAACGGTTCTTCTCTCTCACACTTAGCTAACAATTTATCAATAATAATCATTTATTCTTAATGTTTAATAATGCGTAAAATTTACACTAGCAATGATGTGCACGCAAAAAATAAATATAAAAATCGCTTCAGTTAACAATAATAAAATATGAAAATCAAAGAAAAATAAATGTATTAAATTAATGTACAAAAGAAAAAAATGTTTTATATATATATATATATATATATATATATATATATATATATATATATATATATATATATATATATATATTATATATATATATATATAGATGTAAGAAATACTTATTTTCTTTCCTTTTTTTTCTGGTTAGAAAATCGTCAATTTATTTTTCTCGCATGGTTACGCATAGTAGATAAGGGATGGTATGTCTTCTTCAAGAAGAAGAATTTTCTTTTCCCTTCAGTTTTTTTCCAAAAGCGTGGCCCGTGTTGAGGGTGAGATGGGGTGGAGGGGATCGTATGCAGATATATATTTGGCGAGGACATATCACGTGATGTTTATGTTCCCCGTGTGCAAGAGAGAGAGAGAGAGAGAGAGAGAGAGAGAGAGAGAGACGAGGCAACAACACATAAAACCTGCTGCCAACGCCATAAACACAACTCGAATATTTTGCCACGCACACACTATATAATAAATTTTACACCACAGAGTATTTGAATATATAAATATAAAATTATTGTTATAAATTTTCAATCGCATATAACTTTTTACTATTATTGATATTGGGACCTAAAGCTCAAAAACACTATCTTGTATAGCAAGTGAAAGAATGTATTTTAAATTCGATTCTAAATGTGAATTTCTCTTATATATATGATAAGGCGTGGTCTTTATTATTATTTAGTAGTAATAGTATTTAATTATTTTTAAATTAAAAGAAAATATTGCACTGATTAAATTTTATCTGATCAGTGTTATCTGATAGTGTTAGTATATCAACAAACAAACAGACAAAATAATATTAATGATAAAAAAAAAATAGAAGTTTTTATGTAAATAAATTATATGTTGCTGTATGTGAGGCTAAAATCCCGCGCAGTGTTTAGAAAACAATGGCAGCTCATACGAAGTTGCAGCGCGGGCTGCCTTCTTGTCAGGGGTATGTGGTTGCCATGGCAACGCCATGATAACAAACTGATTCAATCTTGTCTGCTGTGTCAGTCTCTAACTTGCAATGCACACTCATCTCGTTTTCATTATACATTTTAAAATAATCTTTTTTTTTTGCTGAAATAAGTAGGATAAATTTTGATAAATTTCAGTATCCATTATCCTGACTAGTGCTGTCAAATAATATCTGGATTATGAAATCCAGATGAAAATTATCCGTTATCCAAATTTGTATCCGGATCATTTTTATATGTTTTTAGATCCATATAAAAAAATTCAGATCCAAAAACCGAATGAAAGGAGGAAATACTAACTTGATCCGAGCTGATTTTTGTAGCTCCCCCCCCCCCCCCCCCCCCCGAAAGTGAATATTTGTTGAATTTTGCTATTTTTATGATCCGGATTTTCTTTATCTGTTTGTGATCTGGATAATGCAGATCCGGATCAAATTGTGTCCATGAAATACGGATCTCTCGATCTGGCTAAGTTCTTATCCGTAATCCGGATTTGAAAATTATCTGGATTTTGACAGCACTAACTCACTAAATAATAACTTTAAGCTATATGATAATAATATTATATTATTTATATTTATATTAATAATTAATAATAATAATTAATAATTGTGCTAGCTCATTTTCAGCAAAATTTGTTCACTATACAGCATTTCTTTTGCCCATGTGAGGTTATGATCATAATTTTATGACAATTATTTATTTTTCAAAACGTTTTTAAAAAGTAAAGACAGCAGCATGCATGAATACACATATTATGAATATGCATTGAATACTAAATTGACTTGATTGATCTATTAAACTATACCGTATAAAAAATGAAACACATAATTTGATTTATTTTACTGATACGCTTTTGTTATATCATTTTCTATTTGTTTCAACTGGCAATAGAAAAATGTGCAATATTTCCATACGTATGTTATAAAGAAAGTTAAACCTGAGTCTACTAATTCCAAAATCCACTTCTTCAATTTTCAATAAAGGTGAGTTTCTTATCAATATCTCGAATAATATCACCTTTGTTGAAAATGGAAGAAGTGTTTTTTGGAACTATAGTAGACTATTATATTGTTTTAAAAACTGCGTTAAGAATTATAATGAAAATTCCTGTATTTAATTTTTTGATACTGTTAAACAGAACTGAAATGTCAAATTTAAATGTAGCAAAATTATAAATACACAAATATCAAAGTTGAAATTAGATTTAAAATGATTTGATGTATATTTCTCACATTTAAATTTATGTATTGAAGAGTAAAATATACAACAAAGAAGTGTATAAAAAAAGCTACATTAATAAATTAATAATTACAATTACTCATGAAACAAAAAGCTGTGTTGAAAACAAAAATTAATTAAATTTATTATCATAATATGTAATTCAATAAAAACAAAGTGAATGTAAAATATGTATATACAGTATACATATACAGTAGTATACTGTATATAGAAAAAAAAAAGACTAAATTAAATTACAAAAACAAGTGAAGTAATTAATTTAATTATTCTCAAAGGTACATCAAAGTATTTTATTCTCTTCATTAAATAAGTATTTCCTTTATTAATAATTTTCCATGAAATATGTATATGTAAATGTAAAGAACATAAAAAAATGCCTTTTTTTTAACATGTTGAAAATATTATATTCAAATGAAAATAAATTATTAAAATAATTTTGAAACCTGTAATAAAATGTGTTTCTCTATGTTTTAGGATTTCCATCTCTAAAGAACTCTTTCGTACACGGTGGTGGATCTTGTATGCCCGGTGAGTAACATCATATAGTATTTTGTAACGTTTAATTTAATTTGAATAATCACCCAGATATCGCCCATTTTAAATGAACGGATATTTTTTTTTTTTTTTTTTTTTTTTTTTTTTACTGTTTGCAATTTTATATAAACTCTATTTTAAGTAAGATTTCTATCTAATCGCATTAAAAGCTTTAAAAATGAAAATTTCCTTGCAAATTATAATTCAAGACAATAACATAACTGCCTATATTAAAATTTTTAAGAAGAAATGCAAATAAGTCAATAAGGATGATTGACGGAAAGATAAAAAAAGTTATCGTTTTGCGTGTTTAAAAAAAAGGTGAAATTGCGAAAAATCACCTTAAAAAATATACTATTTTGGGAAGATAAAAATTTATTGGTGTTTCTTAAAGTTAATTTTTAAAGTTAGTCTGGTATTCATTTGAAAAATTGCAATGCATGAGAAGTAATTTTAATTATATAACCTAATAATAATTATTATAACCTCTGGCAGCAAGAATATTAGAGGACCACATCAGTGGGTTTTGTACCTTTTGTGGCCTCAATAAAAATTATTATCTATCTATATAGCATTGAAGGAAAAACAATTAATTTGCTAAAGGTCTCAAAAGAAAAAAAAATCCAAATTTTGACCAACGCTATTCATAGTATAATGAAGCAATTACTAAGTGTATATTATATTTTATATAAAATTTAATTTTTACCAAATAAAAATAAATAAGTAAAAACTTGATTTTGAATCCCCAACTGGATCTTAAAAAAAAAAAAAAAAAAAAAAAAAAAAATTATAATAAAAAGACAAGTCATTAAACTCGTATATTAGATCATAAAATATTTCAACCCTTTTTTTGTACATACCATTATCTAATTACACCCTCCTTATACAATACATTACAAGTGCATATGGATAATTCAATTATTGATACATGAACATTCATTATTTTTCATTAAACTAAATTTAAATATTTTACTATTTTTATTTTTGTAGTATAATATAATATTATTCAAAATGGAGGGTATAAAAAAATAACATTGATAGGGTAGTTAATATGGCGTAACATGTTATATATAACCCCTAAGTTATCAGCTGGTCGAGTCATTCTCCCTACAACGTGTCCAATGGGGTGAAATGAGGGTGCGTTTTATATATACAAAACTTTTTACGCTCTCGTGGTGCAATTTGTATTGAATTTATTTACACATGTATAATACTATAATATATAGATTATGTACAATTTACATAATATGAAGCATGCCGTAAATTATATCAATTTTTATAATTTAATTATGTTGATATATCCATTACTTTATATTGTTATAATATTATATAAATAAATATAAAAAAGTAATGATTTATTATATTTTATAACATAAATATTAAAATATAGATAATTAAATGAAATTTAATGTATATAAGAGTGTGTTTTTTTATAAGTTTTTTTAATTTAATTAAGTGTAAGATGAACATTTATTCCACTTTAAATTCATAATTTGTATTTATTGAAACATAATATGCAAATCAATACATACAATAGTTATGTATGTCACGGTTTATACAGTGTATACAGGTTGGTATTAAACTTTTATTATTATTATTATTATTGCCTCTCAAAATGCTAGCTATCGCTAGTGACGTGTAACCAATCAAAAACGTGCAAAAAAAAAAAAAAAAAAAAAAACTTTAAGACCTTTAAGGCGGGAAATCAGGTACTGCTGGATTTGACTAAAAAATTGTAAAGAAAGAAAAATCTGAAAATGTGCACAGGGATACATAAGGATATCGTATCTTTAAAAATTCAAAAAAAATTAAGGGGTCACCATGCTAGATTTTAAATTATGATTTTTTGAAGTTTTAGTCCCATAAGAGCCCATATTAATTTCAATAATTATTTTCTCTCTTATCTGAGGGTTACTGGTTATGAAAATTTTATCATAGGTAGCTATTACTATTAACTTTTAAATGGCATTATAAAAGTTTCAAAGTTTTCTTTTTAAATTTTGAGATACTAGCCATCTATATACAAACCTAAATTATCAATCCTGAACCATACTTTAAGGGGATCCTGGTTTCAGAAAAATTAAACCAAAATCGTAAAATTCATGACATGAAACATGATGTCTCTCAATCCTTCTGTATATACTCACACAAACTGGGGTTTAAAACTATATAAACTAAAGCATGCAAATTTAGGAATTCATGACGTCATGAATTCTGGATCTACAATAGATATTGTAGCGCAGGTCGCCTACTTTACACGTACTCTCCCCAGTTTGTGCGAGTACTGAAGGGTTAAGAGTTAAGTCACATAATACAGTATATATTATATAGTATACACATTATATAGTATGTGTACATAACATAATATAATATTTAGTCTTATCTCATGATTTATGTCTGAGAGCAAATTTGTTTTTGAGGTGCAGTATATCTTTAAATGATTTCTGATGAGAAAACTACTGAAGCTAAAATTGCAAATAATTTAAATTTAGATTCTCTTTTAGATATTTTTTCAGCCTTTAAAAAAAAATAATAATAATAACAGTAATTTAAAACATAAAAAAAGCATTGACGACTAGCAAATTTAGTGTTCCAATTCGTATTTCAGTGAAAAAAAAAATTTATTTTGAATACATCACTTACTTTGCAACACTAAAAAATTTACCAATGTTAGTCGTACATCAAACCTCTTCAAATTAAATCAAAACTTCAATGTACAATTTTGTAGAGAAATGAAAATTTTGTTCAAAAATCAGTAGCATAAATCTTCATTATAAACAATTATTGTTTAACATTTTGAACATTTTTATAAGGATCCTTATAAGCTTATAAATTATAATTTCAGAGTCACGTAATTCAAATTTGATATCTCATATCATAAGTTTTACACACTTTTATTTATCTAATCCTAAAATATCATTATGCAAAAAAAAAAAAAAAAAAACTGATTTCAGTAATTCAGTTTACTTGTTAACAAACCCCAATTTTAGTGTCAACTAACACTATTGTATAATATGTCATATAATGCTCTACCAACAAATGTAGCTTAAAACATAATATTATTATAAATGATTCCGTAAAATGTTTCTATAAACATAAATATACTCTATTACAGAACAGTATTTAAAAATATCAATAACATATACAAGCATTACATAAGAAGCATATATATATATATATAATATATATATATATATATATATATATATATATATATATATATATATATAATATATATATAATATATAAGGCATTCCATAGTAAAGTGCAACAACTATTGTATTATTTTATGACACAAAATATAAAAACATATGAAGTGCTCGTCAGCGTACAGAGTGTAAGAGTAAGTGACGTAGTAGTCATTCAGTCAGACACAAAGATATCGAAGTTACAGGGGCGGAGGAGGGTGGTTGGGGGAGAGATTGAAGCGAGCTACAAATTAGCGCATCACTCAGCAGCTATTAACATGCTAATGTACAAATTTCACACTTCCCTCCATCAACCAAACAAATAAATATACAAATGTATCATGTTAACTTTTACACGCTTGGTTTAACTTATATAAAAAATATCATCAGTTAAAATTAAAAAAAAAAAATTTAATGTAATATATAGCTTAAGATATGCATAAATGCTAATGGATATAGATATATACAATAATCCATAGCTTATAAATTATAGTAATGGATAAATAAAAGATTCAGAGTATACGTCAGTTATTAAAAAATAATTTTGTAAAAAAAAAAGAAAAAAAAAAAAAAAGTTAAGACTTTTGGCATAAAGACCAGTCATATAATTATATTCTCTCTTTTTTATACAGTATTTTAGATTACAAAGTATATATCTAATTTACAAACTTTTTATATAAGATTTTTTTTTTTTTTTTTTTTTTTTTTTAGAAAAAAAAACATAAAAAAATGAAATGGCTTAAAACATGATGAAAAAAACAAATTCTAAACACTTTTTTTTTCTTAAATTTTTAAAAAACCAGTTTCCCCCCCTTGTTCCTAAATGTTTATAATTTTGAATATTACGCGTGTATTTAGCGAGAAACAAAAGATTATCTTCCCATTGAAATATTTTTGGTCTTTTCTTTTCTTGCTTGTTATAATAATAAGGGTTAGGAGTTTAGATGTTAGTGAATATTAAAAGCATCTCTCAAGCCAAGCTACTAGGGGAGAGAGAGAGAGAGAGAGAGAGAGAGAGGTGAGATATGAAGACCAAATTTGAGAGCGTGCGTCCCTAGAGAGACGACGTGATAAACGAGATGTCTTTAAAGTTGAAACAGGGACGGAGGAAATTTTTTTTTTTGACAAAATTAAAAATATTTTCTTTATATAATATGTCTATTGTATAAAGTTATAAATTTATATTTGTATGAAGGTAGAAATTTTTAAGTAATGCATTAAGATAATAATTATGCCATCCAGTTATTAACTTTAAATTTACCCAAGTTGCTTGATGAAATGCAATGTAACTCAGGTGTAGATTTTACTCCCGTACACGTGGAGTAAGATGTTCTATAAAATTTTAAAGTTTATTGTATACAGAAAATTGAATTATATGCAATCTTGACTTAAAACTGTTAAATTTTAATGCAATCAAATATATTGCGCAATGCAAACAGTGTTTTATATGTAAATAGGCCATTATATTTTATTATTATAAAAAAATAATAATAATAAATAAATGATTGCAAATAATATTGGTTAGTATAAATATTATGTATGTCAAAAGACAAAGATAATCTAAATTTGCATTGCCAATTTTATCATGATATATTTTTTATATAATATATCCTACATATTTTAAACGTATTTTAATGAAATTAGTGAAAAGTGTCATTTTTTTAAATAAATTTAAATAAGTTTTAATATGAAGTATTAAAGAGGTATATAGCATATGCATTTAACAAACAAAAAAAAAATCCATGGTTTGTCAGAAAATTATCAAAACAGTTTTCAAAAAGAATGTACAAAATTAAAAAAAAAAAAAAAAAAATTCATGTATGCAGAACTTACTTAAAGTTACATGATTGTATAGTATTTTGATACTAGTGAAATAATAATGATAAAAAATTCATTCATGTTATTCTAGAAAGATGTAATGCTTAAGTGGACTTGTCTCAGTCACTTTGCGCCAACATCACCGCCAACATGACTGCAAATAAAGATCTTACGTTATGTGAAGTACACAGAGGGTGAGAGAGAGAGAGACAGAGAGAGAGAGAGAGAGAGAGAGAGAGAGAGAGAGAGAGAGAGAGAGAGTGCAACGTGCTCCCACCAAACCTTGCACGCTCGCTTGCTCAAAGCTTAACAATACAAATTGACATCACAAAATAAATTATGCAAAAAAGTGTAAAATTTAAATTGAGCTGTTTTTTTTCTTTTCTTTTGTTTATACTTACATATAATGTATATATTTTTTCTCTTATACTGTAAAATAACTTTTTTTGCTATATTCTATTACTATAATCTCATATCATCAATTTAATAACTAAAACCATAATGATTTAAGTTTAAGAATCTATTTAAAAATGTTTGTACAGTACATGAAAACATCAGAAGTTGACTCTAAAATTACTGTTAAACAGTTATAAATTATATAATAGTCGTTTTTCACTCATTTAAAAAAAAAATGGGGGGGGGGGGTATATGTTTTTTTTTATCCGGTTAATTTCCAAAATGTAAAAACTCGAGAATGGCTCCAATATAATATTAATATTTTATATCACAAACCAAAATACTATACTTTCTCTCATAATTTTATCTTATTTTTTTTTTTTTTTGCAAACACTAGCGTACATATTAAACTGAACACTATATGATATAATTCTCATAACGATTTGTCTCTCCCATACCAGTACACTCTGTTTCTAACTCTTACCTCTAAGAAACTTCTCAAATATTGTTGAAGATTTTTTTTTCTCAACTGCTACTTAAACACTTTTCCTGCATTTTTTTGTTGTTGTATATACATATACTGATGGCTTTAGGCGATGAGTTTCTGAAGAGATGGTTTTTGTGGTCCATACAGTAGATGCTGTAGCGAGTGAGCGAGGGTGTTATTAGCCTGGTAGCTCTCCAAAGTGAAGAGGTAATGCTCCAACACCAAGGGTGAAACAAAGCTGTATAACTTAAATATGTGTGTGTGTGTGTATATATATATATATATATATATATATATATATATATATATATATATATATATATATATATATATATATATATATATATATATCGATGCTTCCGCGTCAAAAAAGAATATCTGCCGATTCCACAGACCCCGCGAACAGATTAACTGCGAATTCCATACTTTCCACGAGTGGAGTAACTGCAGATTCCACCAGCGCGACCCACAGAGCAAGTGCAAATTTTTTATTGCTCCCCAAGAGATCATGTGCATTTAGCAAGTCGACTATCTGCATTGCTACACTTAATTTTATTTTTATTATTTTTAATTTCTTAGCATTGATTGATTATTTAATTATTAAAATTACTACCTTAAAAAAATATTAGACCTATAGGATGAAAACAAAAAAAAAAAAAAACACTAACAATATAAATATACTTTTCTTTACCCAATTTTGTTAATAGTTAACAACTTTTTTTTTTTTTTTTTAAATGCTCTATTTTGTCAATTATTTAGCTGTAATATTCTAAATTAACATTCATAACACTTTTTTTTAATGATATTTCCTTGTAAAAACTTTTTTTTTCTAATACTACTGTTAGTACTTACTTCATAATTTTAAAGGTGAAATACAAATTATTATTATTTTTTACTTAAAAATGAAAGAGAGAACAAACTGCTTTTGAGAAAAAAAAAAATCTTTTTGAAATTATAATTCACTTCACGACCTAAAAATTTAATAAAATTATAACTTTTTTTCCTATACATCAATACCAGCAGCCAGTAAAAAAAAAAATAGCAGTAAACTGCATACTACTCACAACACAGACTGAATGAAAACTGAGCTCTCTTGGTTAAACATCGGAATTTAGTTTATAGTATTGGGCAGGATAAAGACTATATTTTATTACGTTATTCTAATGTGGACTTTGAACCTTCAAAATGGCATTCTGTAAAACTCTTGGAAATTTCTAATCTATTAAACAAAATTTAAAAATAAAAAATATATAAAATAAAAATAAACGTAGTATAATATAATAATAATAATTATCGAGTATTTACTTTTTCATTACATATTGCCATTATTTAAATACTCAATTATTCAAAAGCAAAGAAAATAATATTTTATTTTATTTTGTGAAATTTTAAAATCTATTATTATATATTTTAAATACAATATTAAAAAGTCAAACATAGCAAAAAGAAAAAGAAAATTACTATCAATAACACGGCAAGTGAACCCGTGGAAAGTGTAGATAGTCTATTCGCCAGCAATAAAAAATTTGCACTTGCTCTGCGGGTCGCGCTGGCGGAATCTGCAGTTACTCCACTCGTGGAAAGTATGGAATTCGCAGTTAATCTGTTCGCGGGGTCTGTGGAATCGGCAGATAATCTTTTTTGACGCGGAAGCATCGATATATATATGCCACTCGGCAACGCTGCTGTACAGTATAATATAAGCAAATGATCCTCAGTAAGCCTAGGAAGTGTTAAAACTTTTTTTTTTTCGCAATCAATAATTTCTCTGCTATACATTATTATGGGTATACAACGAGCTACTCAAATATATCTCCCTTTCTTTTATTATTATTATTCTCTCTTATTTTCACCCTCATACTTTTTTTTACACTTGATGAAGCTTATTTTCTAAAAAAAAAATTGGCAAGGAAGAAAAAAAGTAACTCTACAGATAAGAAGGAAAAAAAATACTAAAAAGTCGTACTATTGTGTTGCTAAACATTTATTGTATATGTTTACTCTTTAAAATATTCACAATTTGTACATTATTGTTTACAAAAATGTAAATATAAATGCAAAATTTTAAATAAAAACAAAAAATAATTTTTACATTAAAAATTAACAACTTATTTAAAAATAAAAACTAAAAAAAATAAGCTATGAAAATGTTTACTTGAAAAAAAAGCAGTTCGTTGAAGATTAATTTTGAAAAAAAAAGAAGAAAAAAAAGTTTTATTTTTTAGCTCAAGTTTTTATGTTTTTAAAGTCATTGTTTCAAGATGGAATATGAAAAAATTCAATTTTGAGTACACAAAAATTTCCATACCTCTCTTGTACACGCGCGCGCGTATATGTATGTATGTATATATATATATATATATATATATATATATATATATATATATATATATATATATATATATATATATATATATATATATATATATATATATATATATATATATATATATATATATACAGTATGTATATATATATATATATACACACGCAACGTGCGTGGGTAATATGCAAAAAAAAAATTAAAACTTGGAATAAATTTAAATACACAATATGCGTGTTAAAGCATCACAATTTTTTCACTCTCTTTCTTATATATACAAATTTTAACTTTGAAAATAATTCATCTTTTGTTTTAATTTTTTAAAACAACAATCTCTCTCTCTCTCTCTCTCTTGCTTATGTGTGTGTATATATAAATTTTAATTTATCAAAAGCATTAATAACACGGGCTTATTGTTAAAGCTACTTAATAGCAAGCTGCTTTTGCTTGTGTGTATGCGAGAGAGAGAGAGAGAGAGAGAGAGAGAGAGAGAGAGAGAGAGAGAGAGAGAGAGAGAGAGAAAGAGCACGCACTCACTCCGGCTGCTACAATAAGGGTTACGCACACATACAACAGTAGCTCGCAAGGCGACAAGTCACTCACTCGCGAAGCTAATTAAAATCCTGCAAAGTCTCAAAACACGAGCAGTTTTGTAACATCGTAATAAAAAAAAACTTTTCTTTTTTTTCTTTGCGTGCTTTTTTAATTCACTTGACTTTTTTTTTTTTTTTTTTTTTAGAATTTTTTCTTTTGCGTAATTTTGTCTTAAAATTTAAAAGAAATAAGAGCTTATTATTACAATTTGAATTAGCTCATTTTTTTTAAGATACAAATAGATGGGAGAAAGAAAATTTTATATATTATTAAAGGCAAAAAGGAGGGTGGGGTGGGGGAGGGTATGACTATATGGTAAGACTTAAAACCGTGAACGGGCTATATTTTTATATATTATAATCATTTCTTTGTACAAGTACATTCTTAAAGCAAAAAAAAAAAAAAAAAGTATTGTAACATTCATCTAAAGTTTTAAAGTATTTTTTTGAATATAGAAATTTCTTTTTAATCAATATTTTATATAATTATACATGTATATTTTAAACCTTTTATGTTATACATGAATGAATAGCATAATAAATTTATTCTGACTTCCATCTTATCCTTATCGATTGAAGTATCTAAAAATTACTAAGTAACAAAATAAAAATAACAATGATTGCGCTATAGATAATATGTAACTGCAATATACGTTTCTGTTTCTATACAAACAAAATACAAATATATATCTACATTTAATAATTCAATATTGTTAAATTTGTATATTTTGATGCTAATTTTTTATATTATGGTAATAAAAATCATACTATTGAAAATTGAAATAAATTATTTTCACAATTTTTTTTTTAATATTTGCTCAAATTATCACAATGTAGAAAAAAAAGAAAAGAAAAAAAGATAAGCTTAACATTAGCTGAGAAATCGATCATATAAGTGTTGAAATAAAAACTGAAGAATAATAGTGTCTGTAAGGGAAGCAGTTATTTGGTAATTAGCAAGTAAAACGAGAGAGAGAGAGAGAGAGAGAGAGAGAGAGAGAGATGCAGCGTTTATTTCCCTCGCTGTCTGTGTCTGCTTGTGTGTAGAGAGTGAGAGAAGGAAGATTTGGTATTGATGCAAAGCCAACTGGGTGTGCAAAATATAACACCTCTAGCGTTCTTTTGTCTCTCTCTCTCTCTCTCTCTCTCTCTCTCTCTCTCTCTCTCTCTCTCTCTCTCTCTCTCTCTCTCTCTTTCATTAGTACTGCACCACCAGCAACCATGCTAACTCGAGTTTAAGTGCGCCAATTTATATACAAATTTAATTAAAATAAAATGTATCATATATATAAATATTTTTTTTTATTAATTTGTTGTGTGTGGTTAATTTAAATGAATTTTTATAATTTTTATATTAAATTTACAGTTTTAATTTTTTTATCCTCATACCATAGTGGTTTGTAACAGTTTTTTTTCTTTGTGGATCGATAATAAATAATGGTAATGAATATTAAGGCACTGTAGTCATATAAAATATACTTATAATGCATGGTTAAATAATACTTGTTTATAGTTATGTTTTTATTTTTATTTTAATCAAATTTAAATTGTAAAAGAAAATATTTATGTAGACTAGTTTGAAATTCAATAAAATCACTTATATTGGGTATAACTATACAGTAAAAAATATTACTTACTTTCTATTCTAGTATATAAATTTTTGACACCTTAAAAAATAGTAATATATTAATTAATTGTTACGTAAAAACAAAGCTTTTTATTTGTGCTAGTTAAAGGTTCCAGTAAAAAAATGGTTTATTTCGAGTTTCAAGTAAGCAACTCGACACCTGTGTTAATGAAATACAAAACATAGAGCACGGTTGAAATAAATTCTATTTATATAACATAATGTGTGCAGTTTGTTCCATAATATTTATGTGGTATTTTGCAAGCAATTTTCACACGTGAGAGTTGCTTCATTCTCTCTCTCTCTCTCTCTCTCTCTCTCTCTCTCTCTCTCTCTCTCTCTCTCTTCTTTCTATCGCGTCATATTATAAATAATATACAATAAAACATCAAGTACAAAATATTTTACTTTTATAATTTTCATCTGAAAACTTATAGAAAATTTACAATTCTCAAAGAAAAGTATTATATATTATTATTGATTATAATATAAAAAATATATGTAATACACACATTATGTATATCATTCAATCTTAGATTTTTTACATCTTTAATGGGCAATTTATTGGGAGAGAAAGATGAGAAGATGTAATTTTTTCTTCTTCGTTTTTTTCCTTCGTAAATTACGTTAACATTTTCAATTGGGAGTGAGTGTGAGAGGGAAAGACGATGAGATTGAGAAACGTTGCAAGCTGGGCTATTTAATCTCTCTCTCTCTCTCTCTCTCTCTCTCTCTCTCTCTCTCTCTCTCTCTCGACTCAATCAGGCAGCTATTTCATGGCGCCCTCTCAATCATCAATATCGTCGCCTCGGGTAATCAACAAAACCTTTTTTTTCCTCTCTCTCTCTCTCTTTTATGATTTAGTTTGATCGTTTTACTTCTCATTCATCAATAAAAATATATATCTTTATATCTGATAAAAAAAATCAATAATTTTATTTGACTTTACATTTAATATATTTTATATATTTATCTTACCTGCAATTTTAATTAAAATGTAATATTTTAGATGAGATAAATTTATTATTATTATTATTTATTATTATTATTATTATTTTTTTTTTTGCATTTTTAGTGCACTTTTGTTAATAAAATTTTATTTTTCACTAGAGTGTTTGAAGTTTACATGTGGGGGATTATTGAGATTGTTAGCGCGGTGTGGTGTGTTACTGCATGCACTTTGTGTACGTGGGGAAAAAAAACTAATTGAGGCGTATGTTGTATATAGGCTTGGGTAACTATACATTATAATATACTGTACTTTATTTGTGTACGCAGATTTATCAACTGATGTAAGCATAATCATAATGATACAGGGAATGCAATATTAGATGAGACAATTATTATTTAGTATTGGATTCAGTAAAAGTATGTTATAATAATACTTTATTATATAAACTAAAATTCAAATTTTGAATTGAAATTTTCAAAAATAATGTTTTTTAAAATCAATTTATTTAAACTTTTAATTTTTAAATAATTGAAAATCAAAAACAATAATTTTATAAAATAAGTTTTTTATTTTTATTTATTTTTTTTTTTTTAATGTGTGCTCAACTGGAAGTCAAACCAAAATCTTTGGCTTGCCGAACCACTGTGGGGCCGGATCCGGCGTAAAGATCTGGGTTCAACTCCGAGTCGGTTAAAACTCCTTTTAACATTGTATTAACTGCTTCGTAAAAAAAAAGCAAAGTAACACGAGGAGGCTTAATTTTCATACCTACCCGTCTAAAATAGGCACCAAATTACAAACTTTCACAATGCTATAAATATAAAAAGTCATTTTTACGGTATAGTAGCTATTCTAATATTGTTTCTGTAGTCACACATATACATAAATTTTTTTCCTCGTAATTCTCACATTATTTTTCTTTTTATAAAAAGGGGCACAGTCTATAGTCCTTGAAATGCAAGTATACACAATAATGCCAATAACTTTTATAAAGTATTACTATAATACTATACAAAAAAAAATAAAATAAAATAAAATCACTCATCTCATTATACATATTGTAGTTATATATACCCCTATTGCTTTAAGTTTACCACCGGTCAACTTCCGGTTACCTTTTTAAACTCAGTTAAAGCTCTACTTTTTATAATGTTAAGTGAGTAGACATCTCTCATACGAGTACATACAGCTCTATTCATACAAAAGCATTCTATTTTTTTTTCTCTAAATCCAACCTGCATACACCATGTTTTAAATTATACCCGTAGAGTAAGTATCCTGCAATGTATGCAACCTGGAGGACTATCTTGAATAGAAGGTTTTAAATTATTATCAAATTTACAGAAGTAGAAGCTTTTATAATTTTTATTTTTAATATATTTTTTAAACCTAATTGCTAATGATAGATTAATAAAAAAAACACTAAATAACGTAATAAATTATGATATTTTAGTCCTAAAAGTAACCAGCTCGGCCCGTAGAAATTTAAAAATTTAACGATTTATTTTTATTATTATTATTTTCATAGGCTTGTTCATAATTTCTGTTCCCTATGTTCTATAGAACACGAAAAAAAATTAAATTGGCTGTTCATTTTAGGAAGCAGGAGTATTTTTTTTTCTTCTTCCTCGTTTTTAAAATCAAGTCTATTATGTTTCAAGATAGACATTGTTTAGTTATTCAAGTTAAAATCTCAATTATTTTGTCTATTATAATTATTTTGTAAGAAGTTTTGGATTAGACATTAATTTATATATAAATACGTGAGTTGTTGAGATTTCTTAATTTTGCGTTGTTTCTTGATATTTTCCATTTTTAAGTTATCCTCGATAATATACTTTATTAGCAATTTGAGTAATAAATATATTATTATTTTAGTGGTAATACTTTCTATATATTATGCACGGTATTTACATTACAGATTAAAATAAAAATTTCAATGTTACAACGTGTACCTCGATGTAGCGCTCGAGCTGACTGCTTGACAACGCCAGTATGCTATAGTATAGAAAAGGCTTTTTGCAAAGGATCAGTAGCCAATAGCGAAGCTTCTCTTTGCCCACACAAAGACTGAAAGCCTATTTACCAAAATGTAATCCTATTACTTGGTATGTAATATACTTTTATTTGAAAGAGAGAGATGAAATATTTTTTCCTCTTAGACTAATTTAGTTTTATATTTTTTTTATATAAAAAGAAGGAATATTTTTATCCCGCATGTCTCTATAGCTTTTTTGTAGGAAAAAAAAAGCTAGGTAGATTTTTATATTTATATGAAAAGTCAAATTCAATAACTTAAAAGGAAATACTTTATACTTATCATCATAAAATAATTAAATAAAAAAATCGTTCTCCCTCTTTTTCTTAGAAAAATAAAATTCCATGATCATATGTAAAATATATATATATATATATAAAGGTATTCAAACAGAAAAAATATTATTGCATAATTTAATGCAATAGAGAGTTGTAAACAACGAAAAATTTCTGTTGTAAACTAATCAAAACACATAAAGTAAATTGCCTGTTCCAAAAACTTATTTCGATGACGACTCTGTTCTATGACTATTCTGAGGAGGGGGGGGGGATGTTTCAAATTTCAACAGCAACAATACTTTCCAGTCAACACCCTAGTCAATTTTCGATTTATATTACGGCAGACCGAGTGATAATATCGAAAAGCACATATATTTTTATTTAGTTTTATGCATAAGAACTTTTTTAAACACCTTTAAGATCTAACCATGCAAAATTAAAAAATATATATTATATAGCTTCGTTTTATAAAATATACTTCTTACTGAGGATGTATTTATAGTTAATTTTTTATTATTATTATTTTTTTTTTTGCAAAAATGAGTTTGTTGACAAAAAAAAAAAAAAAAAAAGCCGAACATTACTAATAAAATGCTTGTAGACGACTTTATTTTACTGTCTTGATTTAAAATGCTTTCTTATGGTGACATACATCAACTTTAAATAAAGTTAGAATTTATTCTTAATGTTGAAACTTTTACCGTGGCTTACCGAGACTTAAGACCGAGACAACATTAAAACGTTTGCTAAAAAAAAATATATATGTATAAAAAAAAAAATAAATAAATAAAATTAATATTCTATTTAAATTGATTGAAATTCAAAAAAAAAATTAATGTCAGGAAGCTACAGTAAAATTGTCAGCATTGAGAAAAAAAAATCTAGCTCAATGTATATATAGTTAATTCATTCCCCCATAAGAAAGCTTGTCAAATTGAAACAGTAAAACAAAGTTATCTGTTAGCACTTGGGTAGTTGAGGTTTCAAGTTTGTTTATTTTCTCACTTAAACTCACTTTCCGAAGTCTTCTCTTCAATTCTTCTACTATACTACAGACAAAATACAACAAAGTAATTTTAAACAAAGTAAAGCAGTAGTTCCGTTACATAAAGGGCTGTTCACATTGACGCGTATAATATATTCACGTAACTTTTACATAAATAATCCAAATAACATTGATTGTAGTATCTTAACTACAAATAACATTGACTGTAGTATCTTCACGTAAGAGTTATGTGAATTTGCGCGTTATTGTGAACAGACCTTAAAGGAATAGACCAGAGAAAAACATAAGCATTTACATCACAAAACACTTCATGGGATTTACATAAATAACTTTAGTTTGTCTCAAAACCCAACTGTAGCTCTGTAGCAGTGATCAGAAATTTTCAATTTATGCAACTCGCACAACATTTTTATAATAATTTTTGCATGTTTCTGACGTCGTAAACATGAATAGTCACGTAAATTGCATACTTTACAGTATTTTCACGCTCTCTCGTGGGGCTACATTAATATTCTGCTAAAAATTGTCAACAGTTTTGAAGATCCCATTTCATGTTTATTCATTAAAAAGACCATGTTGTTTTATGTGGTCTATGGCTTTAATGGTAATCATAGGAAAGTAGCATTTTTATAAAAAAAAAAAAGGATTATTTTGCAAGCTTATTTCTTTATTTTCATTTTTTATTTATTTTATTTTTATTATTATTATTTGAATTGATGATATTTATTTTATAGTTCCATTCACATTTAATTATTTCTTACTATATATAAACAATTAAATTGATTTAATTGTAGGTTGTTAAAACATGCAAGCCTTTATTTATGTTTTTTTTTTCTTTCTAAATTTAAATAAACAAATTCCTTGAAATTTTGTGTATTAGTTTGACAATACGTATTACATTATTAAGATGGATTCTATTTAATTTCATTATTGTTTAAAAACAGCTTAAAATATATAAATAAGATATCAAATAATACTTTTCTAAGAATCAAAAAATTAAAACAACAAAGACACACACACACACATATATATATATATATATATATATACACACACACACAAATAAAAAAATCTTTGCCAGGAAACAAAAAAATAAATATTATGAACTAAATTTCCTGTGAATAATAATAATAATAAATCGTGAACACAATAGAACAAATAAAATTTTGAGATGAAAATAATAATTTGTGATTGACATTGACGTGACGTAACGTGACGTGATGTGACATACGTTGAATGTAAAGGAGGAGGGTTTGTCCTGCCCGGTCACACCTCTGTTTGTAAACACTAAGCTTTTACTAAACACCTGGTTAAAAATACAATTAGAAAATTCTATTGGTGTATTTTTATATTATGGTACCTCCTATTTTATAATGGGAGATTTCCATATTATGTAATGTTAAGAAAAGAAAAAAAAAAGGGTTGAAATTAAAGAATAGATGTCAAGTATTTAGATTGACGTGTCACATAACTTGAGTTAACACCTTGACAATTGGGAGGCTCGGGGATGAAGGAAAAAAGGAGGGTGGGGGGGTTATGTAACACGACACGAGGAAATCATATTTTTTCATCAGTTTTACAAGTGCTTTGATAGTGAGTGAGTGTGTTTCATATTTCTCATAATAAACTTTGTGGTTATGAAAATATATAGTGTTAAAAATTCTACACTTAACTTTAGAAAAAAAATGTAAGTCATAATTAAATTAATGTTTAAATGGTATTTAATTAATGAGATAAATTTTTTTCTTTGTATATCACTATTAATTATAATAATCACTAATTTATATTACTTGGATGGTTTACTTTGTTATTTAAGAACGTTTATAAGCAGGCAATATGAGACATATTCAGAAGTATAGTAAAAATATTAAGTGCTAACGAATTATATTATTCTTTTTATTTTGTAACAAATATAAAGATATCGTGGCAAATAATTCAGATTTTATTTAGCCATATTACATTAGAGCCTGTGTAGAGTTTCCACGGTTTCTCTAGACTGTTATGGTGAAACTATAGGCTGTGTATTTAGGCCGTGGCTGGCCCGTATGTGCGGTTCATATTGTACGGTCGTTGCAATTAATGTAAGTAGATAACCTATATGTAATCCAGAGAGGATTCCCGCTGAAAAGTACTGGTCAGCTGGAGACGTGTATTGCGGGTCAAAATTACATTGATCAAATGGGCAACAAAATATAACTTCCAGGATAAAATAAAATTAAAGGCAACAGAAAATTGAATAACGATATTCTCTTTGGATTACCTATCTATAGAAATACCTTAGTTGCAATAAAAAAAATCTATTAGCATATGGGAATAACATGTATTTAGATAGAGTTTTGCGTCAACTGAAATCTCCATCTGATTGCATTGAATGGCCATAAGCCAATAAAATTTCATTTTTTAGCACAGTGACTGTACACGTCAATAGAATAACGTGTTGACGGGATTATGGTAAAAAGTGTAGGACAAGCAACTTTATGTAGTATTGCATAAGTTTACTATATAGCAACAAGAAGAAAAAAAATGGTTAGCTATATAAACAGAAATATTTATTATTTTAAAACAATTTTTTTTAATGTTGATTGATGTCTTCAATAGGAAGAAAGAGATTCAATAACAAAAATCAATTCTAAAGGATCAATTTTACGAGTTAACATAATAATAGGGCTCAACACTTTAAACTACATTCCAAATAGCGCAATCAAATTAGTATGATCTAATCAAACTTTAAAAAAAGAGGTTATTTTTTAAATGTCTTTATTACAGTTGTAACAGATGTAATTTTTAACTTTTTTTTTTTTTTTTTATACTACTATTTGAGATTTTTTTTTTCATCTTCTTTATTTTGTATTATCTCCTACACGATGAGAATTAGAAAGCGAAGTTTCTCATCTCGCTAATCTCGCGAGTCAATCTCATTCTCTCGCCCAGCTCCCCAGAGCAGAGAAAAAAAAGCGAGGAAAGAAGCTTGTTTTTCATTAAATAATGTCTCTCTCTCTCTCTCTCTCTCTCTCTCTCTCTCTCTCTCTCTCTCTCTCTCTCTCTCTCTCTCTCTCTCTCTCTCTCTCTCTCTCTCTCTCTCTCTCTCTCTCTCTCTCTCTCACTCTCTTCTTGTATTTTTTTTTTGTAAATTTTTTTCCTCGCTTCTCTTAACGGAGATAATGGTATCAAGGAAATTGAAAAGACATTTTGATATAATTTTATGTAAAGTCTTTATAAAATATTAACGTAAGATTATACTTATTATGCTTTTAAAATATCAGCACCTTTTTTTTTATCTTCAGTAAAAATTTCCAGTAAAATGTCTAAAAAAACAACTTGCTTTGTAGAGACAATAATGAAATACAGAAATAGTATCCCTATAAAGTTCCTAGATCAAATTTTACAGTGATTTTATCTCAAATGACGATTTTATGATTTTATTTTTGAGTGATTTTTTAGATCAATCTGGAGTTTATACCATAAAACCAACAAGTTAAGCTATAATGTAAAAGATTTTCAATACAAAAATATTTCAGGAACTGTCTTTTAAAGCAAATTTTTTGTCACTACACTTTTATGGTCTAGACATTGCAAATAGACAGGATTTTTTTTCCTTCTAATTATTAACAGAAATTAAAATGCTAAATTATTATTTAAAGGAATAGACCAGAGAAAAACATTAGCATTTATATCACAAAACACTTCATGGGATTTACATAAATAACTTTAGTTTGTCTCAAAACTCAACTGTAGCTCCGTAACAGTGATTAGAAGTTTCGATTTATGCAACCCGCACAACATTTTCATATTCATTGTTGCAGGTTTCTGACGTCATAAACACGAATTTTCACGCAAATTGCATACTTAACAGTTTTTTCACGCTCTCTCATGGGGCTACATTAACATTCTGGTAAAAATTGTCATCAGTTTTGAAGAACCCATTTCGTGTTTATTCATTAAAAAGCACATGTTATTTTATGTGATCTATGGCTTTAATAATAATAGTATATTGTTCATATAATTTATTAACAATTGCAATCTATGTATCGTAAAATTTTACTGTATGAGTTGTATGTATAGTATATTTATTTTTAATTGTATGGTTAATTTTATAATTTTGAGTATACACACACTGAATTCTAAAATTATAAGATCTTTACTAATTGCTTACCAAAACGGTAGAAAACTGCTATTATTTACTGTAACAAGTTTTCCATATGAAATATTTACGTAAACCATAACAATATTTTTATTTTAACAAATTAACAATCACATGTAAGAAACTATAAAATTGTTTGATATTTTACGAGTTTTGAATATGCTATGTGTTTAAATAATGTATGAATTTCTCCTAATTACATAACATATCAGTAACTTTAAAATCTAAACACAAACTATCAAATCACACCTTTGTAAAATAAAAAAAAATATATGAAAACTATATAATAAAACTCAATTAAAACTTAGAGTCAATGCACTAACCGCTAATTCTGTGATTTAATTAAAAATAATAATAATAAAACAGAAAATTTTATACTCAAAGATAAAAAAAAAATCCGAATATTAAATAATAATAATAAAAAACGTCGGGGGTTGTCATGTACAAATTCAAAAATTCAAAATAGTTTATTTTCCAATCTCCTACAATCAAAGCAGCAATACAAGACTCTGTACATTTGTTTAGGTTATTTTTGGTTTACGTCAACTTACATACTAACTTACAAACTAGACACACTAAAATACGAGAAACATCTCACATATTAGCTAGGGCATATTAAAAAAAATTTACATGCTCAATTTTTTTAAAATTTTTCTATGCATAAATTTTTCTCCCGTAACTGAAAGTCACAGGTTCTAAAGTTTGTATATGAAGCATGGAAAGCTTTTACTATTGAATTTCAAATTACATAAAAAAAATTAGACAACAAAATTTTTAATTTGAGACCTAAACGAACCTTCTAATAACAGTCCATAATATTCTTTAATAAAAATTTAATGGAAAATTCATAACTTTTCCTCTTTTTTTTTTCTGTAGAAAAAAAAATATAATAAATATTATTTTCAGTTTGCTGATTATTCTATTATTTAAATTCTTTGGTAAACTTTAAACATCAGCGGCGTCTTTATTTTCACATCAAGCAAGCAAGTTGTTGGAAAAAGTAAGTAGTTAGGAAAAAGTTTGGAAAGAATTAATGAATAAAATTGTGTTAAATTAAAAAGTTTGTTGAGCACTATAGTTGTATAGTATGAATGGTGGTTTCTCTCTCTCTTTCTCTCTCTCTCACTCTCTCTCTTAATGGCTTATCTCATTCCTTGAAGTTTTTCCACCCTCCTTTAACTTCTTAACTGACGACTTTGAGCGCTATTTAACCGCATTCCAAGTTGAATTTTTGACTTCAATTTCGATTAATGCAGCCTATTATATTCTCTCTCTCTCTCTCTCTCTCTCTCTCTCTCTCTCTCTCTCTCTCTCTCTCTCTCTCTCTCTCTCTCTCTCTCTCTCTCTCTCTCTCTCTCTCTCTCTCTCTCTCTCTCTTTCTCTCCTATATTTCTAGAGCTAAACGTGTGAACAATCAACATTCTGTGGCAATCAACAATACTCATACTGATGAATTTAATATTATCAAGTGTCAACGTTCACTCATATAACTCGTCGCAAATATTTTTATTGCATATCAAGTTTATCTTACTTTATCATTCCTAACATTTTTTAATATAATTAGTGTTTTTATTTATAATATTATATTATAAATATTGCTAATTTTATTTATATATAATATAATCAAAATTAAATAAATATCAACATTTTTATAATATCTATACAGTATATTATGAAATTTTCGTTATTTATTTAATTACATTCTTTAAGACTTTGTTATTTGAATTTTATTTTAAATATTTTTAACGTGATAAATGCGGAGTTTATTTTTAACTTGCTCTAAATGAAGATATATATATATATTTTTTTTTTTTTGAACATATGATTTTTTTTAAATTTAATTATTGGAAAAAAAAGTATAAATACATGCAGTAACAAATTATAATATGTATAATATTAATATCTTAATATAAAATGATATTTAATTATTATAAGCCAATAAACATATCAAAAATTACTATTTAATTCCATGTTTGAGTAAAATTAATTTACATTTTAAAATATTTTGTACTGCAATTTATTTATAGAATCGGGCTATGTTTCTCAAGATATGATTTTCAACTAGCCACTTTTGTCCAACTTTTTTTTTCCAACATTTTTTTATATATTTGTTTTGGACGTACATAAAACTTTTTTTTATCTAACTTTAATTTATAATAAATCTCTTAAAACATTATTTTTTTTTTACGCTGTAATGAAATATCATCCATTACTAAATATTATTATTAATGAATTTAAAAATACTTTCTGTAATATATATATTTAAAATTACATTGAAATTTTTTCAAAGTCACAAAAGTATTAAATTACAATTTAATTAAAAAAAAAATGTCATTAAAAATTATTATTTTCTAATATAAATATTTTTGTAACATAAAACTTTTGTTATTTAAATATAGAAAATTTGTAGCGGACTAAACGAGTATAATATGGGCAAACGATATTTGATATTTTCCTCCCTTTTGTAGCCCCTAACTGCTATATAGCGAGCGAGTTATTAGACGGTATATCACCCCACTAGCGTTCTTGCAGCAGCAATAAATAGCGTTAATGGCTGCTTGGTATTTCATAAAGAGAGTTTTTTTTCTGGTTCAGGAGAGTGAAAATTAAGTCCAGTATAGTTAGAGGAATGCAGGAATTAAGACGGCTAGCTATTTAGGGTATTTAAGGCACTTGGAAGAGGGTGGTACCCAAGTAAAAAACTTCATTTAATGTTTATATCCTAGTCTGAGTACTGAATAACCACATAAGGCTAAATAAATTCGACACTAGTCCGGAACTTTCATTTATTTTATTGTATTTATTTTAGAAATAATCACATTACTTTTATAAAATACATCGTTTTTCTGTAAAACTTTAATGTTATTTTAAATTTTACAGGATAAAAAATATGTTATAACTACCTTAAAGAAATATAACTCAATTGTGCCAGAATACCGAAACTGTATCGATTCTAACAACATTTAAAATTAACTTTAATGAAAACTTCTACTTATTTTAGTTTAACTTTACATTGCTTTCTATTTTTTGTTTTATTATATATATTTTTTTTCAGGAATTAATGTTTTTAATATGCCTCATTAAATTAAAGTAAATAATTAAATTAAATTTGTTTTTCATATGAATACATTTGTGTTTTAATAATATTATGTAATTATATAATATAAACTTTAATTAGAATTTTGTTTAACAACTATATAATTCTCTACATACATACATATATGTTGAAGTAAATCTAATGTCTTGCAAACAATATGGTAAATAATGTTTGCCGTTACTTGAAAAGTACAATGTAAACAAGAAATTATAATTATCATTCGTTTCCATTCATTTTCTATTCAACAAGATAATTATATATATATATATATATATATATATATATATATATATATATATATATATATATATATATATATATATATATATATATATATATATATATATATATATTTCTACTCACTATACTTATGCAGATATTGTGTAGAACAATATTTACTGAAGGTGAATGAATGTGATTTTATTGTCCACTGCAAAGTATGTACTGTACAATACAGGGCGCATTCGTATGACGTCATTCTAAATGCACTTCAACGCCATACTTGTGCAATGAATAACATTGTTCAGCATAGGATTTTTTTTTTTGGCAAATTTCTTTAGCAAATTAGTTATTTTTTGGTAAATATTATTTTTCTAGCATACTATAGAAAACCTAATTCAACCTTTTAATAATGCAGCATCAATGCTCTCAAAAATATTGCAAGTATTTTTAAACTGGCAAAATGTTTATTTTCCTATACCGGCCCATGTTATTTAGTGCTCACAAATGGCGTCAACTTTTATATAAATACAACCACCCTATATTAGAAATAGTATATCTTTACTGAGGGGAAATAATATTCATAATAATATGAATACATTTCTTATAAATAATTATACTTTACTTTATTATTAAAAAACTAAGTACATATTTTAAGATTAAAAATATATACGTATGGTGTATGGCTAAAAAGATTATAATTTATAATGAAGTACATAAAATTGTAATCTAATCGGTTAAGATTTTAATTTCCATACAGTTGAGTTTAAGATGCGCGATTTACATGGACTATATTGATTAATTATATAATATTTTATATACGCCACATATAAACAGATCTTTTACTATACGAATTTTTTATATAGAATAGTTTTTTTCTTCTTTTTTTTACAGTATTCCAAAAAAATTTTGATTTCATGTCATTTTGGGCACACCGAACAAAACAATTAGTAAGATTTAAAAATTTTCACTAAAAACAAGCCAAAAATATTATAAATAATTAAATATAAATATTACAAATCCGTATCATGAAGAAAAGGCATGCATTTTGTTTACACCGAAATTGTATCCTGTTAGTAATGCAACCAATGTCGTTGAAATGAACATTTGGTTGCCTATCTAACAGGGGCTTTGTTTTTCTCATAAAGAAAATGAATTTAATGAAAATAATATTTTTACATTTCTTTTGCGGAAAACTTATGAATAATAAAATTTCTTGAAGGTCATGTGAATTCAGATTAATTAAAAAAAAAAAAAAAAAAAACTAAGATAACATAAGAGCTGTTTTTATCGTGCATCCATTCCGTTTTATTATTTGTAAATTTGGTAGCTACAAAATTGTTCCGAGGGAGAAAATAAGTATTTCTACTAATATTTATTTGTTTATTTATTTATTAATTTATTAACAGTATTTATTTATTTGGCACTGACATAAACAGACTGCAGTATGAGAGGGCGGGACAAAAATCAGAGAAGTTGTATATTGCAGCCCAGGGGAGTCTCTCTCTCTCTCTCTCTCTCGCTGAGGAAAAAGGAAATTAATTTGCTTGCCAGAGAGAGAGAGAGAGAGAGAGAGAGAGAGAGAGAGAGAGAGAGAGAGAGAGAGAGAGAGAGAGAACCAGGGGGATACACAACACAACCAAACAACTTCAACTAAATTAAATTTAAACACTTACAATATTCAAAGCATAAAAGCCGTTAGTAATTAGTGGGTGGGCGGAAGCAAGCTAGAGAGAGGCGGGCAATATGTACCCAAAACCATAACTCTACGTTATTGCGTGTAATTAGGAATAATAGTTGTCAAGTATTTTATGTAATTATTAATTTATATTATTTCTTTTTATAAAACTTTCAATGTTTATAATTAGAAACAAATTTATATGACTTAACGCGATAGAAAATTGAAGAAGAGTTTCTTACAGCAAAATAATAATTATAAATATAATTTCAAAAACATCATATTTTTAAACAGACTAATGTTCTTTGTGTATATTTTTAAGAAGTTTAGAATTTCATTTAAAACTAATTTTGTAGACTACTGTATGTTACGTACTGTTATTGTATGTAACTTCGATTGTGCTAAGAATACATATCTATATATATATACATATATATATATATATATATATATATATATATATATATGCATAAAAAAAAATTCTAGTAATATGCACGAAAAAACTGAAATATAAAATTAAAAGTATTACAATTTGATATTGTGTAGAAAAAAAAAGTTGTTTGAAAATGTAAATTACAAGCTGTTTATTTCATTATTACTCTAACAGCAAATAGACACTTTCAAAGTAAATTACTTTTTTTTTCCGGATGTTAATTTTTCAATTGCCTTGCATTGGCTACAGTTCCAAGCAGACGTATCAAGTTTGTTCCCTCGAGATTTTCTCTCTCTCTCTCTCTCTCTCTCTCTCTCTCTCTCTCTCTCTCTTTTACTCTGCACTCGACGTTAATTAGATCGCAACCAAATGACAATGGCGCATCACACACAGCTTGTTTGGCTTCTAACACTTACATATCTCACTAGCTTGCTTCTAATTCAATTATATAAATAAATATCCAATTACAATTTATGTAAATAAAATTTGTTTTGAAAATAGTAGTTTTCTTCTCTCTCTCTCTCTCTCTCTCTCTCTCTCTCTCTCTCTCTCTCTGTATATATATACACACACGATAAAAATGATAACAAATGCAATACATAACAAAGAGTATATAATATTATTTTGATTACTTCAAACTTGAATGATGATGAATCGTGAACAAATTAAGATAATAATAATAAAATATTAATTTTAATCAATATTATTATTATTATGTTAATTTGAAAGTCTTATTTGCCGTAAAAGTATTACTTTTGCACTCAATCGATTTTTTTCGTTTTCATTTAGATAAAAAAAAAGAAGAAAAAAAAAAGAAACAAAATGTCTTAAATTAAATTACCATTTTCATACATGGCAAACTCTGCGCCATATTCTTCTAACTTTTAAGTTTATTCATATAACTCGTATTACGTATTTATGTTTATTTAATATGGTTTAGCTGGTTGTTGTGCGCAGCATGGAAAATTTGTTCCCTAAAAGTGCCTGGTACAATTGCGCCGTATGAAGTAAGGTATACAATATTTTTGGTTAAGAAAGCCCCCTCGTGGCTAAATGTGGATATTAGCAGCGTAGCAAAATGTAGTGAGTTGTCACATATGACGTCCCTTGAGCAACGCCTGATGCAATATTCAGTGATATCTCGCGGGACATCAGCGGAAAAAAAATACTCGCGCTTGAATGTTTCTTGCATCATTTAGCACCATAATATACTCGTTGTGTATTTACGTTTTTTCATAATTATATGGAGCTGAGTTTTACATGTTTTATACAAAAATATGCATAATTCTGTGCTTTGTTTTCCACGCCCCATCTAAGTATTTTTTTTTCTAATGCATTCTTATGTTATATGAAAATTATTGTAGTTAAAAATTTTAATTAAAACGTTCAAGAAAAAGTGTAATTTAAAACATTTTTAACTAAATTTTTACAAAGAACGTCTTAAGCCTTTTGGGAGCGTCTTCAACAGATTTTAAGGTAGGGGGGAAAAAGTTGGTTTCCTTTATATATTTCATAAATTTCTATACAGTAGTTTAAGTGTATAATTTTTTATGACTAATATTTTTGTTCTGTCTTTTATTATAATAAATATAAACTCTCTCGATCAATAAAATTTCTTATTCGTAATCTTATTCTTGTTTTAAAAAGTATTATAATACGTTTGCTTTTATTGATGAATGAATTCATGAACAAAATACCTCTGCACCAATAATAATAGCAACAATACAATGTTGTAAACTATTAAATTACAAAATTTCCCTATAGCAAATGTATTTTGAAAAATAATAATAATTAATTATGAATTCAGTTCTAATTTCAAAAATATCTAACAAGTCTTATCTTATGCTACTCAGTTCAAGTAGCCAATATATTTTGATTAACTTTGTGATTTTCTCTTTGAGTTCTATTTTACATGAAATGACAAGTAGAAAATCGATGTTTTTCATTGTTAGTGTGACGCAGGTGGCAGTTAGAGAGTGTTAGTGATTGCCCATTACGCCACCACACAATTGGCGTGTCACATTGGCTCTGCCTAATCTCTCATCTCGTTGTGTAGATTATCACACACGAAGCACATGTAGCATCGCAATCTTGAACCACACAAACAAAAGTTTTTCTTTATTCGGCGTGTGTCACAAAACTTTTCTTTCCCCTAATTCTTATTTCAACAAAATATCGCAAACTTCTTCAGATTTTTCTATTATACTTTTATTTTTTTACGTACGCTCTTTCTTTGTGTGTTATATTATAGTAAATTAAAATTTTGAAAACATATTATGCTCATCTGAAAGATAGAGAAAGAACATGTTGTAAGTCTTTGACAGGACAATATATACGGACAAAAATAACTACGTAATAATTTAGCTAGCTCATTTTTTAGCACAAATTGTTTAATACAGCATAATTTATGCTATACTGCATAATAAATATGTTAAATAGAATAAATATTACATGGAACAGCATAATTAATTACGTTGTTCCAATTTAGCATTAATTATGCTAGAATGATATAATTTGTAGCATAAATTATGTAATATATTATTTCCGTGTACGTTAGTTTTTACTGTGTAATACACAAACTTAATGAAATAAAATTGAACCACATTGATTATGGAAAGGGATCTTATACTCTATCAGGAGACACGGATGAGATAACTAGCAAGTAGAAAATTAATTTTGAATATTTTTATGCCTTCATTGTAGCAGATTTGATCCTCAAAGATTTAGATTCTAGTAAAGGCTAATTTTGTTTTATTGTTTCAAAATTTTAATTTAATTATATAAGCTTATAAGTTTAATAATTTTTCACATCATTAAATTAATTGCTTGGTTTTAAATATATATCATAAAATATTACGAAATTAATTTTTAAATAATGCATTATTTATTTAAAGTTTTGTAAATTTTATATAATAAAAATAACTTTTTTTTACTGCCAAGACTTTAGTATGAACAGCCTGGGCTAATAAAAAAAAAAAGTTATCTCATTTTTTTTGTCACCAATAATTTTTATCATGTTTACCGCACAAAATAAAAAGAAATATTTAGCCCAATAATTCTTATCTTCTATCCTAATTTTTTTAAAAGCCTTAGAGACAACAGAACTATAAGCCACGACACCAAATTTCCACGAGTACATATTATATTTTCCACCCCCTCATGCTGATGTTTTAAGCCCGAGGTGGGATCCCTCGACTCACCAGCACTATGTTATGTTGCAGGACTCGGACACCTGGACGCAGCCAAAGATTTCTCAGATGGTCTCTCGTTCAATAAGAAAAAGAAGAAGAAGAGACGACATAGGTAAGGCTACCCTTTAACTATCTCTAAAAATCGCACATGACATGCACAGTTCAACAACATCACCACTTTGTTTTCACCGTTTAATTTTTTGATAAGTATAAAATTTGTTCCACACGCAGTTGTTGTTACAACAACAAAAATCCCTGGCAATTTTGTTTAGTTTATTCATTGCTTACGAGACGAGTTGAAAAAAAGAGGTGTAAATTCAGTTTGAATAATAGTGAACCATTTGTTTAAAAAAAAAAAGTATTAACTTTTTATTTGCTGTTTCTTCTCTTGGATGTTCAAATCATATTTTGTTTTAATAATTGTAGTATAATGGATAAAATACACTTAAAAAAATCTATATATGGCTACACAAAATCTATTAATTTCTTGTTCATAAGTTACGTTAATTAATTAATATCTGTAAATTTAACTAATTTTAAGTGCCTAATTTTACCCATATCCGTTTGTTTTGAGTTAGTTATTTTTTTTAACTACAAATCGTTACACTTAAAATTAATATATGTATAGTATATATATATATATATATATATATATATATATATATATATATATATATACACAAACACACACACAACAATACTATATTTTCAATATAGTATAAACTTGATTTAATGAGATCACAATTATTTATTGTATGTCAGGACGATCTTCACAAGCTACCAGTTAGAAGAGCTTGAGAAAGCTTTCAAAGAGGCTCACTACCCTGATGTCTACGCCAGAGAAATGCTCTCGCTCAAGACAGACCTGCCAGAGGATCGCATTCAGGTAGGAACAAAAAAAAAATTAATATAAAATAGTTATAATAACATCTTTATGAATTTAAAAATCATAGAAGTTATAAATATTTTCTTCATTTTCAGCTTATTGTATGCATGCTCATTAAAATACAAATATATAGTTTTTATCGTATATTAACTTCTGATCAATCGACTTTTTTTTTTAGAAAGAAATTCAATTTATTGACTGTGTTATTGTTATAATATTGATAATAAAGTCATATCATATTCTGCTACATTAAATTTAGGTTAAATAAAAGTTCTAGACTACCTATACAATTTAAAATATCAGTTCTTATAACAACTTTGACACATTTTAGTATGGTTTCCGAAATATTATACTCTTATATTATATAAATGTATTATGAGAACAATTAAAATAGTTTTATCGTGTGTTTTTGTTGTAAAAGAAATCATACGTAAAAATATTTTATGTATTTATAGCATAATTTTAAAAATTATTATTATTTGAACAAATAAATAAATATGTAATATGTGAAAATCATTTGAATTTTTCACAAATTAACACTAATAACAATTTTAGAGCTAATACTTGACTGGTGTTTATTTACATATGGCAAACTGTTTAGTCACGCGTGACATTTATTTATTAAAAAAATTTGTGATTTCAAATTAACTACGTGATCAAAGTAATCAATCAGGCATAAAGTATTAAAAAATATTTGCTGTTTTATGAAAACAAATGTCGTGAAATTGACCTGTTATCGACCCCCCAGGAAAAGTTAATTACATTCAATGTTTTACTTGATATTGAAACAATTTAACAAATATTTTAATTAACAAGCTATATGGTTAAAAAAATTAAGTTTTATATTATTTGTTTGTAAATATCAGAGTTTGAATAATTTTAATCCATTGTGCAGGTCCTTTTTTATAAAATTTAATTAAATAAATTTTAATGGAAATTCAATACATTTTAAGTGATTAAGATGTTCGATTAAGCTTTTAAAATATTATTAATCAACAAATAATAGTTTCAAAAATTAGTTTATTAACTATATATACATACAAATGTAAAAATAAATTTTATCACTTCATTTAATTTTAGCCGTGTGTTTTTCTCATAAACATAACTCTTATTTATTATGAGTTTTAAAATGGTAAAACATATTATCAAAATCGTGTGTATGTACGTTAAATAAACATGTAAAATGTAATAACTTTATAAGTTAACAGTTGGTATGATATTTTCATGTATTATTTAAAACATTGCTATTTAAAAGTAATAGTTTGTATACGTTTAATCAAAATCAATATTTTTTAATTGAAAAAGTTTTGAGTATAAATATAGTTTCAATATGTATTGTTATATCTAAATGAACTAATAGCTTCTGTAACCATATATTGGTTAACGTAAACTATGATGAAAAAAAATCTATTTAAACAATAATTATTGTGAATGCGGATTTATCCATCATTATATAGCAGTACAGTGATTGAAAAATTGAAAATCAAGAGTTTTAAAATGCGTTACAAAGAGAGAGAGAGAGAGAATGAAGTACTGTTAAAATCACGAAATTTTTTACTATAAATTCCTCATGTTTATAAGCATATATTTACATGAAAGCATAATTTAAAATAATCTACAGTATATATAGCATTTCTATGATGCAATAAAATGAAGATTTTAATGCCACAGACTGTACATATTCACAGACACAGCGCAATGTTTACAGTGCATGATGATCAATGACGTTTACTTGCATCACTATATAGCTAAACAAATACACCAACTTTAATTGAAATTACAAGCATTGTAAACAGAGATTTACAGCGCAGTATTTAGTCTAGTATTCATTACTATGATTCTATTTACTTGGAGCACTATATCAATGAAGGTACAATAATTTGTTATACGATGTTATACGTATTTTTAATTTGTGTATTAAAACTTTAGACTAAAATATTTAAAATATATATAATATAAAATCATAAATATTATTTTGATGGAAACATCAATTTTATTGCTTCTATATATAGATATATCATATTTTTGATTGCTATAAAAGTTCTTTTAAAAATTATTAAATTTCTGTAACTTCTGTCAAACAAAAAATTGTATTAATTCATTCATTTTCATATGCATTCTATTTTAGAAAAAGCTCTAAACAAGAAAAATATTTGCAATTATCATTTTTACCCTATTTCAAGGTCCAAATAAAAGTCAATACACACACTTATAGGTTTAATAACTTTAAATGTAAAATATAATAAAATAATAATAATATAAAAAATGCGGTGAAAGAAGTTAAATTCAAATCAGATTAACATGAACCACTCATTCTAGTATCATGATCTCAGGTTTAAATTCAGAAAAAAAAAAGTATAAAAATAGTATAAGAATCAGATATTCCTTACTCACTCACATTCATGCATATACAGAAAAAGAAATCGTGTCTATAAAAGCAGTTTAAGATGTAATCTTATTTAAATAGAGAAGTGTTATCTTGAAAAACGATCTTGTTTGCTGTTGAGTTGAGCGTTGTGTTGATTTTTCAGTCGCTTGACTCGCAGTTGACCGTGCCCAAGTGTGTTGACTTGTTGCTAACACTGCTTTAGCTTTCTCTTCTCTCTCTCTCTCTCTCTCTCTCTCTCTCTCTCTCTCTCTCTCTCTCTCTCTCTCTCTCTCTCTCTCTCTCTCTCTCTCTCTCTCTCTCTCTCTCTCTCTCTCTCTAGCCCTCTCAAAACCTAACTCACCAAACCAAAGTACGTATCACACAAAGAAATTTTGAAGGAAAAAAAAACTTCCCTTTTTTTTCCTTTTCTTGTAACTATAGGAAATGGATCCCTTTTGTTAAAAATTTTCTTCTTTTTATTTTCTGTTGTTAAGAATTAATCTTTAAATTGAAACGGAAGAAAAGTCAATAGATTTTATTTTTGTCAGAGAGGAAATTTAAAATGATATAAGCCGTTATTTTCTACATAATAAGTTCTTTTGTGTGATATTTGTTGATGTGATTATAATTAATAATGACGTTCAACAATTTTATTGAAAATTTGATTATTATCAATTATGTATTTTCGTAGGAAAAACCAAGTGTTTTTATCGATTTGCTGTTGGGGTATTTTGCCTGGGAGGCGAGTTCTCTCTCTCTCTCTCTCTCTCTCTCTCTTCCACTCTCTCTTTCTCCGTAGGTCCTTGTGGTAAAGTAGATTACCAAGATTCTAAAGAAGGGGAAGATGAAAAAGAGGGTCTCTTCTTCCTCTATTTACAAAAATAAACTAATATTTTAACTACATAATTTTGTTGATTTTTTTTTCTTCATTTAATTTAAAAAAGTGCTGAAAATAACAAAATACATTAAGTAAAAAAAATAATAAAAAAAACCCATATAAACCTTCTAATATAAAATGTTATTTATAATAATAAAATCTTCAGAATTGAAATTCAATACTTTAAACTTCCCTATTATATATTTCAAAAGTAATATCTCATAATTGCATTCACATAATCACGTATAAAAAAAAAATATATTGATAGCAAGCAGATAAAAAGACATCACATTAAAGAAATAACTTGGAGGAGGAAGAAGAAGAAGAAGAAGAAAAGATATGAGTATTGTTCAAATATATTTATTATTAGAATTGGCAACCTTGCACATGGATGATGAATTCATATTGCTATGGATGGCTTCTTCGTAATTATTGTCAGCAAAACGTAAGCAGGCAGGCAGGCGTCGCCGTTTCTTTTCTTTTGTTTTTTGGTTTATTGAGGCGAACGCGAAGGAGTTAGAATAAGCTTGATGTATATATGTACTGCAGTATTCACGTGAGAGAGAGAGAGAGAGAGAGAGAGAGAGAGAGAGAGAGAGAGAGAGAGAGAGAGAGAGAGAGAACAAGCCCAAATGTATGCATTATTGTCTTCCTTACTTTTATTTCAAACATCTCCTTCTACCCCTCCCTCTTCTCTTTCTCTTCTTATAAATATACATATATTTTTGTCAACAACACAGTAATGTATATAACAGCAGCACTGAGTATATATAATATAAAAGTAGTTGTGTTTTATGCAGATGAAGAGGGGTATTTTTTTTTTTTTTTTTTTTTTTTTATGTTGAAGGGTTGGACGCATGCGCATAAAGTGTAAGATCGTTGATTGGCCGCTCACTGCCATAATAATTTGCCAAGCTAAAGCTACCACACACACCTACTTTAGCAAATTTTCCCCCCACATTGTATATACTACTAGCTCTCCAGCAGCCCAGCATACACAACTTGAGCCGTTGTCATGACAACCAGCGTACATTCATTGCCATATTTACATTGATTGTCTGCTAATTTTATAAATTAAGTTGATGTACACTGACAATTTACACTATCACATTTGAATTTTCATACAAATTTTTATATTAAGCTACATGAATTATATACAGTCTTTAGATCAAACCTGTATTAGAAATATGTTTCGCACAAATTACTTCAGAATTCAACTTTTGTGAAAAATTTAGTCATAGACAGGGATTGTTAGATCTGATAATATATGGGATATTTTTATAACAGTATTGGCTTAATTTTGGGATTCAAATATCTGCAAATGATGCAATGTAAATATTTTAATTGTTTGTTGTTACAGATAACATAATGATTACGGTTGAAACCCATATTATTGGCATGCTAATGGCTTTTTATGGGTTATTTTAATGGAAAAGTTCATTCCCAATTTTAGGCACTTTGAGAAATTTTGAATTGAGGCCATTTTTAATGCCAATATTGAGTTCAATCGTGTACCCCGGGTATCCAAAATTTGAAGTTTCAATTCTCTATGGCTTTATTGGTTTAGGAGATAGTATTATTATTATTTTGAATTACATTGAAACATTTGCCAACAATTGGGACCTGTCAACCTGTGATTATATTTATTTTTCAAACTTTGTTGCACTTATTATTATTATTATTTTAAATCTTGCACGTCATAATGCATTAATTGTAAGTCTTGACAGTTCTGCATCTATAATATACATAACATGTACAACATCTTAGATTTAGCCTTCCTACTTAAACTCAATTAACAGATTTATGGGGGGGGGGGGGGAAACATAAGAAATAAAAGACTGTATTGAGTAAGACAGTTTTTGTTCCTAATTACTGTAGAGGTGGTAGCATAATTATAAAAAGTTATTTCAACGTGTAGGCAATATTACTTTTCATGTAAGCAAACTTATCAAAAGTTTAAAAAAAATGGCAAAATACAAATGAAAATTGAAGTTAAATGTAATAAAATTGCTAAAATGTGATGCATTTGAAGGGAAAAAATATTAAAATATTTTTCAGATTACTTTGTATTAAATATTCTCCAGGTCGCACGTCTCTATTACCACAGCTAAAATCTCCAAATTCATCAATATATGAATATATGTATTGAAAATTATGTAAATAACACATACATTAGCCAACATGAAATAAAATATTTAAGACTTCCTAAATAATTTTTCATTATTACAATATTATTGATCATAAGAAAATCTTTGTATTCATTAAATTTGAGAAAATTACCCGTTTTTATTTTGAGATTTTTGTATTAGCTATATTCTCAGATCTTGTTGCTTTTATCATATAAAATAGTTGACGATAAACTTCAAGGAAATGCATTGTGTAAGACTTAAATAGTTTAGTAAAGCTTCAGCTTATACTAAAGCAAGTATAGATATATAGCCTTTGTCTATCTCATGAATTAAAGTAACGATAAAAACTCATTGATTTTATATCAGTTTTAAGTGATATTATCTATGTAATTTGAATTAAGTTTTTAGAGTCCGTATTATCACCTAATTAACCAACCTATTGACCTCTAAATATATATTTTCTTATAGACAAAAAAAATGTATGGGTTTGGCCACAACTATATAGTGTTTCAACAAAGAAGTAAAACAATAGAAGGTTGGACAATCGGCTTGTTACGTCATTTGGATCGATGTGGTGTGTCAGCCATTACCCCAGCCCGCTCTCTTTGCTTGTTCGCCTGCATGCTTGCCTGCCTGGACGACTGCCTGCCTGCCTGCCTGCTTGCTGGCTTGGATTGCGTGATTTTGCAAGGCAGCCAATGAGGCCTGCCTCCTAATTACGATATCTCAAAGCCAGAACAAGCAATCGCGGGTGGAACTTCCCCTTCTTAATCTGTACTCTCTCGCGGGGTGCGACATGCTAGGGAGAGAATAATGGAGGACCACGTCTCACTTTATGATAAAAACAAAATCTCCAATAAACTACAATCCAAACATCAAAATACTACGCTGTTGGAAGTTAAATTTGCAATAAAAAAAACAGTCTTGTTAATAAACTAGAAACTTAGCTTGCATGTTTTACATCGGCTGTATGCTAGAATTTTTTTTTATTTTAATACTTCTTAGTGCCTTATAAAGAATGCACTCTAACATATACTGGAATAGAACTTTGCATGCAAAGACCATCGTAAAGTTTTGCATCTGTTTGTTACAAGGAAGTTTTCATCCTTGAATTAAAAATAGAAAATTATAAATAAAAAATCTTACTATTTTTAAGAGTGCAATTTTCATAAGCAAAACTATTTAACTGTTGTTTAAAAAAATGCATTTATAAATGACTCAAAACATAAAAGGAAAACAAAATGTTGAAATTGGAACATGTGATGTAATTTTCGCACTGAAAATGCAAATTGACATTAAAATTTTACCTTGTATTTAATATTTAGACGTTTTACTGTAAAAGACTTGTCAAGGGTCAGAGGATGTGGTGCTCTCGCACTTAACCACGCCACAAGACGGTGTAAATGTTGCACAATGCATGGAAAACTTCACAAAGCGAATGCAGTCAAGAGGCATAAAACTTAAAGCTCGTCGCAATCTTACAGACTTACAGACGTCTTTGTGGTGTCGAAACTACACTACTTAACTCAGAAATGTACTAAGCTGCTTGTCTACTATACACATTGCATGCATATTGTATGATTTGGTTCTTGTGATTTATTATATAGTTAGAAAATGGTATATAATAATATGTAGTATTTTGAAATTGATCTCATTTTTTTTATAAATTAAAATATATATATATATTAAACATTATAATATCATTAATTATATTTTGTAAATAATATTCAAATCCTATATTAGTGGTTTGAATAATTTATTTAACGAAGTAAATGTATCTTACACGTGTCCAAATTGAGTTATTATTATTCTTTCTCTCTCTCTCTCTCTTTCTCTCTCTCTACACTTTCTCATACAGTATCTTCCTTCTCGTTTTAAGTATTATATACTTTTTATTAATAAATATTAAGATTTTAATCGAACATATTAAAAAAAAATACAATTTTTTTTTTTTTGATAGAAAGAAAAAAAAATCAAATACTTCAAGCTCATAATTTATTGGTTCTCGTCAATAACTCTTATTATACTTCAATAACGTTAAAAAAAGAAAAGGGAATCTATATTGTTTGTTTATTTGTTAGAGACTCGATACGAAGAGAAAATTAATTATTAGTTTGTGTTACAACTGAGGCGGGTGGGCGAGCTCATTAAGCCGCGAGTTTTGCGGCAAACCTTGCTCCAATTACTTCATTAACAAACTTTACACAAACAACGTATCATATTTCATCATTAGAGAGATTTATAATTAAACTTGGTGATGACCATCGCTAAAATATTCCGCGTCCAGTTTAATTACTCTGTATCCTGAAAGGTAGGCACAAAGTGCGGGAGATGTGCTCAACCGGTTGCCTATGTGAAAGGATACTCGGGCGCGCTACACGAAAGGAAAGCATTACTACGTAATACAGACTATTTTGAGAAACCATAATATTCTCATTTATATCCACTGATATAAGTTTTTGAACAAAAATACAAACACGTTATATTTTGTCTAACATCATTATTATTACAAAGTTATTTCAATCGTGTTAAAAAAAAAACAAAGAAAAAACTGGTAACTAATAGTTTTTATACGCAGACGTTTCTCTTCAATTTTAAGTGAATTAAAATAAATTAAAAATTTAACAATTAACCAAAGAACTTTTAATGAATATGCCTATAATCTTAACGTAATATTCTATGACAAAAGAATAAAAATAAGGTTAACAAATAGAATGAGTAGAACTTTTTTATACTTTTATTAACTGAATGTCAACTTTACCAATAGTTTGAGTTCTGTAGACATTTTTAGAAATATATTACTCAAAATATGCTTTATGTTTACTTCTGATGAATTATTACGTGAAAAATGCATTCACTTTCTAAAAAATAGCGTTCGTAAATAAATCTTATTTTAATAATAATAATAAATGATTTTTATTGAGAGGTCATAAAAGGTATACACCCACTTACATTGGTCCTCTGACATATTTGAACATAATTATCTTGTCAGAGATTTGTAATAAAATAAAGATTAAGCATACAGTATAATATTAAATTAATAATACATTAGATCTAGCCATTAATATTCAGTATTTAATCACAAACATTATCTAAATACACATAAATGGCTATAAAACTCTCTGTGCATATCATATTAAATTAGTTATTTGCTTTATCACAATCAGAATTAACAATAATTGAATTTCTTCTATTAGCTATTTAATGTTGTAAATAGCAATAAAATAGAAAATAGCATTTTATTGCACAAATAATTTTAATTGACATTTATTGCAATAAAATATTAAATTTTGCACAACTGCAAAAAAAATGCATAAAATGATGTGTTAATTGAGTTTGTTGGATCAAATCAATTTCTATAATATATATCAAGTAAATGTTACTATTATTACAATATTTAAATTATAAGAGAAATTTTAGGTTATAATTAAAGTTATCGCTATAAAAAAACTATTAAAAATATTCAGACACGTGCTTATAGAAAATGAAAATAATAAATAACTGAAGTGAAATTGTTACAAAATAACAATCAGTTTAACAGCACAGAGAAAAGAAATTGAAATAAAAAAATGAAATAAAAAGTATTTATTATTGAAATGAGAAAATTGCTGGTTGTGAGGAGATTCGTTTAAATTTGAGTGCGTGGTTGCTGTCACTCGCACACACATACTATATTATATATACATAGTGTCAAACCAATTTGTGAGCCGCGCCACCCATACCAAGCAGGGGGGCAAAGAGGAGGGAGGGAGCCCAGGGGGGGCCAGTCTCACTGAGATTGCAAGTGTGATCAATAGTTGTTTGTCTGCTCACAATACGATACTTCGCTACAAAAAAAAATATCACTTTATATCGACTTTGATGTTGCAGAGTTCAACAGTATGAATTATATTAAATTTTATAAAATAATACGATAAATAAGTGACTTTTCTAAAAAATTTGTAACATAGTCTGTGTTCAGAAACCATTCAATTAAATTATTTTATATAATTATCTTTGAAATGCCATACACTTTTTATTAATTTATTTTTATGTTTTTTATACATAATGGAAGTAATTTTAATTATTCAATTAATTGCTAGAGCGGGATAATAGTCGTACATTAACTTATAATTACGTATGATGCTTCTGTACAAAGTTATTAAAAAATATATTTTTTTCAACAAAATTAAATGAAAAAAAAAATAAATTAAATGAAAATCATTATAAACAGATTAAACCTATTTTCATTAAAATAACTGTGTTTTTTTTCTGGAGAAAATTTACCAATAAATATATTTTTATCTTCAGAATATTCATTATTATTATTGATTTTTTTACCTCTGAAGAAATAAAATAAAATTAATAAAACGATCGTTCAATTTTTAATATAAAAATTAAATACATATATAGAATGATAAAATTAATACTTAAATAATATTTCCTTTATAATTTATAATACAAATAAAATTATTTTATAATATGTTAACAACAATGATGATGTGAATAAAAATTCTATTATTCGAATTAACAAGATAATAGTCGGGTGTGACGTGTAATAATATGATATTACAAGGCTTGTCAGATATTTTTGTAGACACCCAATAATGCTGAGTTGTGTTTATAATCTCAATCCTCAACTCTTATAAACTACCAACAGTTTAAAAACATATGAAAACATGATATTAAATATCAGTGATTCCCTAGTTAGGTTCATGTATAGATAGAAAGTGATCGACAAGCCACAATTACAGCATGACAAGCAAGAGGGGGTGGGAGGAGAGAGGGGATAATGTTATCAAGCGATTAATGACAGGTAACCAGCCAACTCCCTTTTTCTTCTATCTATATAAGAGTCTATAAGGTTTTTATTTTTTTTGTCAACACTTGAAACACACCTTTTTTTTTCTTTTTTTTTTTTTAGTCTTATTTTTTTAACAAAACAAAAGTATAGTCACTTATTGAAAAGAAACTTTATTTTTTTTTTTTATTTGTAATCATTTTTGATTGATGTTAAAAAAACTTTTTAATATAATAATGATTTAAGTGGTATTTTTATAATATTTTGTGACTTATTCAAGATACTCTCATCAGTGTTATTTTTAGAAATTACTTTTATTGATTGGTTTATACTTTTTAAATTTGATATAATGTTTAAAATAAAAAAAAATTATCTTATTTTTATTTTATTAAATTTAAAGGGTTAAATTTTAAGAATAAGGTATTTATAGTTAATTTTCAGCTTAAATATTCATGAAATATTAATTAAACTTTATAGAAATGTTTAAACGTTTTAATAATAATAATATACATAGTCTACTAATGAAAACTTTTAATTATTCATGGACAAAAATTAACACACAATAATTAAACTAGCCTGAATTTTAGCAATATTTTTTACAACGTAATTTACGCATTATAATAATTTTGCTGCACAGTATAACAAATATGTTGTACGGCATATTTATTTTTATACTATTTTGAAGCACCAAAGTTTATGCGATGATAATAATACAGCATTATTTACTTTTCCTATTTTTTTATTATTGTAATTTTTTTTTTTTTTTTTACTAATAAAAAATACTTTGTTTAATCATAACAGATTAGTTAGTGTGCATTACGTGTATGAGTTTATGTAATTTTACAATCTAGTATTAGTTAACTTTGTTATACGTTTCTTTATTAGACAGCTCATTTATAGCAACATTTTTATTTTTAATTATTTATATAAACGCGTGTAAATTATATTAAATTTCTTATACATTTTTTTTGTCCTTATTCTAAATGATTTTGTTAAAAAAAAATTTGAATCATTCCTGGCCACATTCATGTCAACATATAAACCCTAGTTTTATAAATAAAGTAACAATTTGTTGTTTTGGTGTGAACACAATTTTGATAAATATTTTAGAGAGAACAAGCTCGTGAGAGAGTTGGGGTGGTGCATGTGTGTGTGTGAGAGAGAGAGAGAGAGAGAGAAAGAGGGACGAGTGGCTGACATGGCGCATTCCTGTGTCATTGCAGACCTAAATCAACCCCACTTGAGCAAGTTGCAACCAACTAGATTGAACAAAATCACTCTCAATTATATACATATGATTCACTTTATAATTCTTTACATTTTTCTAGGAAAGAAATACTCCGAAATTTTAACAATTTTGAAAGTTTATTTATTATGATTAACACTTTTTTTTAGAGCGTGTACTTTACAAGTTATAGTTAAAAATGTTATAGCTTGTTTTGTAAACATAGATTTATGTTATACATTATACTCAATTTTCACTTTCAATAACTTACAAATAAAGAAGAGTTGTATTTAAATGACTTGTATCTTAAAATCTAAAAAGGAAACTTCAAAAATTGTATGATGCAATTTGAAAGTTAATGGTAACAGCTATAAAACATTTTCAGAATCGCGACCATCAGATAAGAGAGAAAATAATTCTTAAAATTAACTTGGGCTCTTTTGGGACTAAAACTTTAAAAAATTCATAATTTAAAAAAAATTATCATCTCCCCCCCCCCCCCCTACCAAGTTTTTTTACGTTTTTGAAAATACCTCATCTTAATGTATCATTGCGCATATTTTCAGAGTTTTCTTTCTTTAAAATTTGTTAGTCAAATCCCGCAGTAGTTGATTTCTCGCCTTAAATTCTGCAAATATATTTATATTTAATCAATGATTTATTTAACATAACATTTGAATAAAATTTGACTTCTCTGTTTTTCTCAATTTAATTTTAATGTACAAAAAATTGAAAAAAAAAGTAATAAGAATAGCAATATTTTATTAACCTTTGGCAAATCTTAATTATCATGGCATATACGGGCTTTTAAAAAAGTTAATAAAAAGTTTCAATGTGAACTATTTTACACGAGCTGAATCTCACCACCTACCTTTAGTTTTAGAATTAAATTTTAATGTAGCCCCATGAGAGAGAGTGAAAATACTATAAAGTATCAATTTGCGTGACTATTCATGTTTATGACGTCATAAACATGCAAAAATTAGTGTGAAAATGTTGTGCGGGTTGCATAAATCGAATGTTCTAATCACTGCTACGGGGCTACTGTTGGGTTTTGAGATAAACTAATGTTATTTATGTAAATCCTATCAAGTGTTTTGTGATATAAATGCTTATGTTTTTCTCTCGTCTATTTATTTAAGTAACATTTTATTTAAAAAAACGCAACAATATTATAATATATAGAACTCGTAAATTATTAATTTGAGACAAAAGAAAAATGTGAATGTTTATATAGTGCTTCACGGCCATAATCTCTATAGTATTATGAAGCATGTAATTGTATCTATAATCAAGGGACCGGATGCTTCCTCACATGGGACTCACGGCACACAATGTTACGTGTGGGAGGCGCGAACCCAGGACGCCGGCGCCACTAAAGAAGCAAAGAAAATGGCGGGCACGACATTCTTTTATTATTATTTTTTATGCTATGGGATGCAGAGGATAATGAAGGGAGATGAAATTAATCTGATTGCAACTTAACGAGTCGCGTTTCAAATTTTTTCTCGTATCACTCAAAAAAGTTGAATGCGAAGAAGAAGAAGAAGAAGAAGAAGAAGAAGAAGAAGAAGAAGAAGAAGAAGAAAAAAAAGCACGAGATTTTAATCAAGATAATTCGTTTTACGTACTTACTTTACTTAATACTTAATCTTGTACTCCATTAAAAAATGAAAGCAGATTTTTTGCCAATTTAATTACATAATGTAGCTTTATCTCCCTTAAAAAATATACCTAAAAAAAGAAGAGCGATTCCTTTTTTTATTATTATTATTATTATTATAATTTTTTTTTTTGCGTATAATATTTCACTATATACAAAATAGCACATAAAAGAAAGGATAAATGCTTATATAATATATAAGATAAGTGGTTTATCTTTAAAAAAAATAATTTTTCTAACACCCTTAGACAGGCTTCTATTAGCAGAATTCTTAAGTTTATATTTTAAAGTGAAATTCATAAAGATCGATGGAAACCAGTTGTTTGTTAAATAAAACTATATGTTGTGGTGCTATAAAAATTTTACTGCATATTTTAATTAATTCTATAAATAAAATGACGTGGTTCAAGTGTAAATTAAATTAAGTATTATTTGAAAGCAAAATAAATATTTTGATTAAAAATGCAAATAAATAAATAAAAAAACATACTCAAAAAGCTTGTTATAACATTTAAAAATATATATGTAAATATTTTGTAAAACAAAACAAAAATCGAGTTTATTATTATTTTATTTCTTCATAAATATTAAAATAAAGAAAATACTTAGAATAATAAAATAATTTTATTGGACTCAGAATGTTTTCTGGGGTATATAAAAATAAATCACATGGTGGTTAATGTTTATTCATGGGTGGGTGGGGGTGGGGGGACATTACACCCCATTGCACTGCTATCCACTCCACTTGCGCGTGAAAATGCTCGCAATATTTTACCAAAGTAATAACTTTTTTATACAAGTAAATGAATTTAATATAATGCTTACTTTTTTTTTGTTATACTTAATATGAAATTTTTTGACATCAAATTTTAATAGTTATTACCCATTTATATTCAAATGTCAACGAATTAACATTTTTATTTGGTTTTCTTTTCTCTCTCTCTCTCTCTCTCTCTCTCTCTCTCTCTTCTTACTTCTTCTTCTTTGCCTTTTTCTATAACAAAGAAATTTATTCTTATTACCACGAAACTTAAAGTTTACGTGCCATATAAAGAAATTGAAAAATATTGCAAATGACCTTAGCTCATAGTTATTACGAGAATTAAAACAGAAATTATTACAATTAACATACATTCTTATAAGGAAACCTTTATAGAAGTGTAACATTTTAAAGTATCATGTATATATATACGACACGTGAGTGTGACTGAATTCTCTCTCTCTCTCTCTCTCTCAGCTGATTCTAATTCCAAGAAAGTACAAAAAATATACATAATTATTATCTATTCTTCAACTGATTTTATGACAGGTTTTCATTTGTTCACAATTCTAACCAATTTCATGTCTTTTTGTTTTTAAACAAACATTTCAACATATCTAAATATAAATCAAACGTATATAATTAGAGAAAATAATAACAAAAATCTTAATTTAGTATTTTAAATTAAAAATAAATTTATATTATACCAACTTTTCTCATTTTATTTTGTTTTTTTGATTAATTAATTTTACGCACATAAAATGAAACTTTGTTTTTGGAACTTTTGTGATTTTTAATCATTTATAATTTCAATAATTAAAAAAAAAAGTACAAACAAACAAAAAAAAATTGAGATATTAATGTTGATGAGATAAGAAGAACAAAAATACAGACACAATAGATGAAGATTGGAAACAACTTTTTGCATATTTTAATTATACTTTACTGGTGAACAAAGAGGCAGCAGTGGCAGGCAGGCAGGGAGAGTGGGAAAAAAAAGTGTTTTCTAACATGGCTGCCGCCTAGCACGACTGCAGGCTCGCGGGGGTTGCAGAGAGAGAGAGAGAGAGAGAAGTGACCCAGCGGACGCAATCTCTCTTTCTCTCTCGTATGGTGTGGAAATGTTTTAATTTTTACTTGTTGCGAAATTGTCTCTTTTGAAGAGTGACACTTGTTTCACTCTGGTATCCATTGTATTTTATGTCACTCACATATATTCTCTCTCTCTCTCTCTCTCTCGTTCACTCGCTTGCTCGCTCGCTCGCAATAAAATGAGCCTTCTATATAAACTGGAAAATGAGAACAGAAAGAGAGAGAGAGAGAGAGAGAGAGAAATAATAATAATTGTAATTTTCAGAGACAATGATTCCAGTAAGGAGGCTCCTCTCGCAGTTCAAAAGCATGTTTTTTATAAAAATAAAAAAAAATTAAACATTTTCTTCAAACATTTATTTAAGTGCATTTTAACATGATTAAATTTTTTTTAATATCATCTTATTTGGTTCAATAATCTTCAACTTGGCTATTTTTTACTCAATTTAATTTTTAACCTTTTGCATTTTATATAATATGGTATACTAAAACAAGTTTAAATTTGATAATTTAATGAGTTGTTATGGCAATTATTTTTTATAATATTAAGTACTTATATTATATTTTATGACATATAATATTGTACATCTTCTTAATAATAGTTTGTCTTTTTTCTTCTTTTTACGCTCTAAAATTTATACTCCACCAAATTTTTAACAATTTTTTTATAAGGTTTATTAGAATAAAGAATTGGTTTTTGAAATCATCATTTTCAATGTAATAAATGTATATATGATATTTTCACAGCTTACAATGCAATACAAACTCAATGAAATAGACTGGCTCAAGGAACGGAAACTATGATTTAAATATTATCTGAATATTCAGATAATATTTAAATTCATTAATAGATGTCTGATTTTTAATTATACATACTTCTATGTACGTACTCTAAAAACCCTTGTATATAAGAAATCAGCAATGAATTTTTAGGATACTTTTTAATGTTTAAAAATTATTTTTTGCCAGTAAAATAAGAAATTATCTGATTATGTAAAGTTTCTCTGTTTATGCACAGAATAATTTGTAAAATTTTTCATATTATATGCGTAGAAAATTTTCAAATCAAACCTTAACGCACTGCATGTTGAAGTATTTTTAGAAAAAATTTTCTTCATTTCAAACTAATTATATATCAACTTGGTCTGGATTTGAATTTTAATATTTCCAATATTAATATTCCTAGCCGCTTTTTTACTGTGATTATTTATGTATAAAATATGAACCTTTTTCATAAACAAATAGTTTTTTAAGTTAGTAAAATATTCAACTAGAAATCAGAAAAACACAAAATATACTAAAATTTAATCCAAAGCAAAAAAAAAAAAAAAAAAAAAAAAAAAAAAAAAAAAAAGCATAAAAAAGCATAAAAATATCACATTACTAATTTTATTTATTGACACATTTCGTGGGAAAAAACAACTACTATAATGTTCTCTGATTATATACATATTAACCCTAATAAAAATTATATAAAATGTAATGAAGCTTAATTTATCGGTATCCAGAGAGTTTATTTTAGCGTGAGAACTTATATAGGACCACCTAGAAAAATCTAACCTCCCGAGACTTGAGCTCATCATGTCACAAGTGGAGCATTTTATTTGCAAACTTTTTGTATCTAATATATAAGTGATCATGTTAAGTAAGTAGCAATGTATATAATATACTCTCAGGAGACGTGTATCTCAATTCCCAAACCTTCTGGCGCTCTCTATTTTTTTTTCTTCTCTCCTACTTCCCCTGAGGGAGAGAGAATGTAAGTGACCAGACTAGTAGCACACGCTTCAACAAATTCCTCATTTAATTATCTTTCATAAACTACATTTTTTTATATATATATTTTAATCCCCTTGCACTCTTTCATGATGCAATTCAATATAATATAATATATAGAAAAATATCTATTGAAAATCATGGTCCGCGACCAATGCACCCTCTCTTTCTCCGGCTTTATTGCTACATAATACTCTAGGGACAGTTATAGGGGTGTAATACAAGTTATTAAATTGTTTGCAGATACTCAAGTATTTACTTAATAACTTTCTATTTTATATATGTATACATTATATATAAGCGTATTATTATTATTATTCTCGTCATCACTATTTTTATATTTATTAGTATATATAAAGTAAATTTTAATTAATTTTATAATAATGGTCAGTAATTTTTAAATAGAGCATGTACTTTGAAAGTAACGTATAATTTTTTTTCCAAACAAGTGCAAGTGTGATGAAAATAGTTAATATTGATTAAAAATAATCTTTAATGTAAGGTTATAATCAGAATAAGATTTTTCTTTTGATTTTGAATTTGCATCGTATTATTTATAATTTTAAATTTTACTTTAATAAATTTTAAGGTATTATCTTTTTAAAAAGAATTAATTAATAATAATAGTTTATTTTTATTAAGAGGCCAAAAAAGGTACACACCTTTTTACATGGTCCTCTGACTGTTAATTTAACAATTATCACTTGTCAGTTATTATATTATTACTGTCGTGGTACAGAATATTATGATACTTATAAATAGTAGCTTGGAGAACAAAAACAATGAAAAACAAAAAACAAATGTGGTGCGTTGCTCCTATGCACTGATATAAAATTTTATAAAATAACAATTTTTTGGTTCGTTGTCTCACGCGTAAAGATTAAAAAAATAATAAACTAATCATGACTTTGTTTGTTTTTGTTTAATATGAAAAATATTCATGTGTTACTGACGTTAAATATTACCCGTTTAAATATTTCATTAAAATATTGTGTTAATGTAACTCAATTTGAATTTCATATTGTATTAACAGTTATCATAATTTTATAACTTTTTTATACTTTATTTTTATTATTTTAATATAATTTATTTTATTCTGATGTTTACAATAATAAAAAAAAAAGTATAAAAGTGACATAATAGTAAAATAAGAAATAAATAAAATATTATATAATATAATTATATTAAATATACAATAAAATTATATCTTTAATATCGTACCTAATTCAATAATTTTATAAAGTATAAAAAAAAAAGTATCAAACAGATTATCAAATTATTTCAAACTACGAGATTTTTTTTTCTAGATAATAAATTTCAACAGAAGGATTTTGTTTGCAAGTTAATCAAATCACGTTCATAGTAATCAAATAAAGATGTCCACGTGGCCACATAAAACTCCGCATGCGAGCGAGGGATACTGCAGTATGGACCACTTCATGAATCTCAATTTCGTGTCAAAACAAGCCAGTGCTAAATCAAATGGAAATGAAACTATAAGTCAAACTTATTGCCAGTCACAATTTCTCCCAACATTTTTTTTTTAATGTTTCCGCTATACTGGTTTTTATGTACGTACGTAAAAGCAAGTTTGTATTACTATTATCTTTATTTATTATTACTATTGTTTATTATTATTACTTTTTTTAAATTTTTTTTTAAAAGAAGAAGAATAGTTACCATATAAATTATAATTATATTTTTTGCTGTAAAAGTTGTGATCCTACCTTTTATTTATATAATACATAATTTGCAACGACCAGTACTAACAGTGACCATTGCAATAATTACTGTCAAAAAATTGTTCATAAGGAGTTTCTCTCTTTCTCTCTCTCTCATTTTTGCCCAACAAAATCCATTGATTATTAATAAACTATAACAATAATACTTTATAATGAAAATTTCTTTCTGTCTAAATTAATTCATATTTTACTAAGAATTTCTATAAAGATGTATTAAAAAGCTAATATCATGTATAAAAAAAAAATATAATAAAATATAGAAATATTGCATCGAATGGGAGAATATTATATGAAAATTAATTTCTTTGTCAAACTGATGTAATATTATTATATTAACAAAAATAATAAGTATATAATATAAATTAAGGTTAAAAATGAGGTCAGTTAGAGGGTGGTTGGGTGAGATGTTATTGCCTCCTCAGCATGATGTAGTCAACTACAGAGAGAGAGAGAGAGAGAGAGCGAGAGAGAGAGAGAGAGAGAGAGAGAGAGAGAGAGAGAGAGAGAGAGAGAGATGTTAATCAACTTAGCGGCTACAAATAAATGATGCCACTGGCAATTCGATTATGAAAAACATTTTGTATAGAGGGTGAAGGGAGGGGAGGAGGGAGGGACGTTTCTCGGACCTCGATGTCAACAGCAGTAAAACTTGGTGCAGTAAACTGAATTAGTAAAAGCAGCAGCTTCCATTATGTCACTATACACACACTTATATATAATATTGTAACAAAGTAATAATAACAACAACTAAAAATCAATATTTTGTAAAACACAAACTGTGCTGCTTTGTTTTTATTATTATAATTTACAAACACCAACGCTACTATAATCATTAATGATTGATTTTTCTTTTTTTATTTAATTAATCATTATCTTAAAGGGTTATTTAATTAAGCTTTCGTAATATTGAAATCTTTTAATTAATATTATTTTGCTTCAGTTGGATGAGACTATTTAAAATCTTTGTTGAGTATCAATAATATAAACTATTAACTTACTTACAATTAGTATTATATAATTATATTATACTTTGTATGTTTTTGAATGTTTTATTGACAATGTTTGTATGTATTTTTATATATATTTTATTATAATTTTTTGTAAATAATTGACAAGACCAACGCTTGTAAAACAATGTTACCATGAACTGCCTGGGTCAATGAAGAAATCTTATTCTTATTACTTCTTTTAAACAATCAAATGAGCAGCAGAATGGAAGATATTTCATAAAACCTCTGTATTTTTTTTTATATAATTTAAAAAACTTTATAGTCTATATAATGTTATTATCCCTTATATAATTAATTTCCAAGACAACCTCAAAAATATTATTTTCGATGTGAAATTTCATAAAAAGCCGCTCTTACCGTATAATATTTGCCTATAATATTACGCAAGAAATGCCGCAGTATTTGAGACCATAACTTCTTTTTTATGCAATCAGAACTTATTTAAATTCACTTATGTTATTGAATTCAAGCATTGAGTGTATTGTATAGTTAAATCGAATTCAAGTGAATTTCATTTCATTTTTATTTTTATGAATTCTATAGTATAGATATTTTGTAACATCTTTATATTTAGTTGAAAGAGGATAATAGTTTCATACATGATTATATTTATTTTGTTACGATCAAACCGGTTTTATTTTTAAATCAGAAAACTTCAGGAATTCTCACCCTTGTTAATCAAGTGGTTTTGATTCCCCCCGCATGACCACCTGTAAAATGGTGCAGCAACCCTTTACCGAAAATTGCTCTCAGACCCTATATGGTTACCAACCCGGCTCTGTCACAATCCTTATCTAATACGATATTTTAAAATCTACTAAGCTGATATATGTAAGATACTAAGATATGTAATATGGTATAATGATTCACTTTTTATTATTATTATTATGTTCTTTTCTTTCTTCTCTTGTAACACCATCACCGGATACTTAATTCAAGGTAAAGGTGAGAGTAAGCCAATACCAACTAACTGATAAAAACTGCAGGTGATAACTATATAGAGAGATCACAAATTAAGTACTTTGCGCATGATGTTAGATGTGCCAAAAACTGCTGATTTCTGCATGGCACGCAGATGCCTATACTCTCATGGCAATTATTATAGCAATTATTATTTGATTAGCACCGGGGGTGTAAAAGAATTTTTATAATTTTAGTCATCCTATATTGCGTGTCTATTTCATTAGTTTACTTTTTTTTATTAAAATAGATTTTTCTGTAACATTAGTTAGAGACTTCAATTCAATTCAGTTGAGATTCTCTCTCACATGTTTCTCGCATGCATTTGTTTTTCTTCAAGAACCAATAAGCTGACACGTATAAGACAAGACTGAGATATATAAAAGTCTTAGGCAAGCAGTGGGAATAAAAAACACCACCCTCATTTAATAATTAATTTACTTACTGGCCGTTAATGTCGCTCCATGCCATATATGAGAGGAAAAGGGGGGATATTAAAGTATAGTGTTTGAGGGGAGGGAGGTTAGTTTTGGGGTTGTGAAAGAGGGTGAGAACATTATTGTTGCAGCATCGCTTCCCTTCTAAAAAAAAATCTTTTTTTTTTCTTCTTTTTTTTTTACTCTCCGTTACACACTATAAAAAATAATTTATTTTTGTGAATTTTATTGTATATATATATATATATATATATATATATATATATATATATATATATATATATATTTTATCAAAGCTACAAAACTTTATGAAATTTTTTTCTGTGTTCATTGAAGCATCAAGTCAAGTCAAGTTTTGAAAGTAGATTCATATTTTTCTTTTAACTCACACTTCAATGATAGCGGCAACTTTTTTTAAAAAATAAAAATACTTCCTTGTAGTTAAATAGTTAGGTAATAAATAATAAAGTAAAGGCACTTTGTTTGTATAAATATTTGGGTTAATTAATTTATTAAAAAAATTTTAACAAACTTTTTTCTACACTTTAGATCTAAGAGGTTGATTAGTTGTAATATTTCAAAAGTAAACTTTTGAAAATATAGAAAAAATAAAAAAGAATAAATCAATAAAAAGAGAAGGAAAATAATAAACAATAATAATAATAATAAAAGTACAAACGGGTGGGGTATTATTTTCATGTTAGATGAACAACCTCATTAATCATTATTCCTAAAAAATAGCAGATCAGATTTCTACTGAGCGGTGCGAAATTTATCGACTGCAATTTTGGAACCCATATTAAGTATCTATTACCTATAGGAAAATATAAATAAGCAATTCAAAGACCAGGAAATTTATACGAATTAGATGATTTTAGTTATAAATAAATTTAAAAAACATTACTGTATAAATAAGTACTATTTTATACATGAATGTTTATTGGGGAAAAAAATGTTAATTTGAAACGCATTGAATTGAAATGTTTCAGTTATAAAAAGTTACTTCAGACCCTTAACTTAGTAATCAGCTTTTGTGGACTGGCCTGTTGTTTGAATAGTGATACATTGAAAGTAATGCAAAGAACAGGGCCCGAGAGCTGCTACATCTTGGCTTGATACTGGTAGGTTGAGATGATGGCTTCTATATCACATTACAGTGCGAGAGAACACTTAATGTGCCCTCGGTAAGGTTTAGGCTAACTAACCAAACCTTTGGGTTTAATTGGGACATTTTTTTAGAGAAATGATACTTTTATGAAGGAAATAAAATTGATTGATTGAATAAATATTTTAGTATGTACATATAGCGGATACTAAAAGCTAGTCACTGCATGCCTTACAAAGACCTTTTAAGTAGGATAGCATTAATTATTGCTCTTGAGTACGAAAATAAGTATAATATAAATATGCTATAACATAACAATGCAAAATCAAGACAATGATTATATTACTCAGGTAAAATGCACGCCCGCTCACAACCAAAGACCCCTAGAGCTCTGGCGGCGTCGCTATGCCCTTCGTCGGACCGATAGCACAAAGCTAAATGCTGTCTAACCCTTCGAGGCGAAATGCATCGTCAGGCAACGTCAACGACCTCAATCTAGCCCTATATGATAGTATGCAGCACCTATATGCCCTGCGACCTTTGTAGCTATACTTGATCAGTCACGCAGCGCACCCTGTGCTGTCGAACCTTTCGTAGGGCAACGACCTGCGTCAGGTGTCAGCACCCTCAACTCCCCTTGCTTATAATGACGCCTCCTATGAAATTGACATACTCCCCTGATACCCCTCACTTTTACCAAACTTTCGACCTAAAGAGCGCTTGACGTGCATTATACCCCCATTAGACCTTATGGCAACACTATCCTAATGTAACACTTGATTAATTAATGTAATTAAAATAGGAAATTATAATAAGCCCTAATACTATGTAGCGATGTCGTCAAAGCATGCAGTAGCTTGTCTCAGCTTTGTCGTACTTAATTTACTTCGTTTAGCTACCTTGAGCCTGACCGGGGTAGTATTAGGTGTTTCCTCGCATCATTAGTCTATAGGAGCCGTGTTCTCAGCCTTATAGTCTCAAGCCAGGATGTACTCGCGGCTATCAGACCCTGCTCTTCTTAGCATATTATTTTCAATATATCAACGTTCAAATAACAGGCCAGTACGTCTACGAAAGCTGATTTTATAACTAAAGTTGAAGGTCTTAAGTAGCGTTTTACACACTTATTATATAGTAGCGAAATAAACTAACCAAACTTGATTTATGAATTACATTTAAAAATATGTATTTCTCCTTATACATGCAAGATTAGTATAAAATAGACAAATATATTTTTATATATTTTTTTAATGTTATTTTCTTTAACAAAAGCATGATTTAAATTTATTCAGTATTTAATTATTTTGTAGCATTTATATTAAATTTTCTATTTATATATAATTTGAAAGCAAATACTTGGCACACGCTAGGTTAAGTATTTTTGCAATAGAGCTACCGTGTCATAAGCATTGGCAGGCAATTATTATTGCCTATCGTTGTAAAGAAAAAAAAATCTTCAAAGTGCTTCAAAAAATAAATAGATTATGTAAACTTACAGCACTTGCAGAAAATGTAATAAGAAAAAAAACTAATAAGAATCTCTGAAATTATATACAAATATATATGTGCTGTGTAATGTGTTTTCATAAAACAAAGTTAAATTGACAAATAACACGAATGAACATCATTGCATTACTACAATGAATGATTTACGAATTAAGCTTTATAATCATTTACTATAGCATTCATTATGTAGATCAGTGGTTATAACATAACATATATACATACACACACATACAAAAAAAAAAAAACTGAAACATCAAAGGTTTTTATTTTATTTTTGTGTTGAAAAATAATACCGCGGCAACATCAGGTGATCAAATGAATCGATGACAATAAATATGCATATATAGCGTATATATTTATATATATGCATAATAATATATTCTCTCACACTCACTCACTCGACATGCACATTAGTTAGATTGCTGCATCCAAGTATACAATATGCTAATGACACATTTCAAGTACATACAAGCGTACATACACATATATAAGTACAACACCAAGCAAAATATTATATACAAATCACCAATTATATTATAGATACACATATCATGAGATCATACTCAATATCAGTTATATCAAGGTTAAATAATAGTTGAGATACTCAACATATTTAGGGCCTGTCACTTGGGGGTCATATTATGAGAATGTTGAGACGCGACATAACTCATGATGTGCGCGCGATTGTCTCAGAGGAGCGCGTGTTCACTCGCTCGCACTTTTCATGCATCAGCCCCATATATACGTAGTATTTTATATAGAGTATGTATATGTATGTATGTATGTATGTATGTACTGTCGATCTTTTGTTCGCGAGGTGTGAAAAGCTCGTACTGTAAAATGTAAACTGAATGGTTGCTTTTGAATGTGCTTTATATATACACAGAAAAAAAAAAAAAAAAAAAAAAGAGTGAGTGAGTGAGTGTAGTTTTTTTTTATACATATATATAATGTATGTATACTATAGACAGAAGTGAGGCTTACTTTTACTGGACCAAATAATACGTAGATTGAATAGAGAGAGAGAGAGAGAGAGAGAGAGAGAGAGAGAGAGAGAGAGAGAGAGAGAGAGATTTTATGTATACAGTCAACTCATCACGAAGGGCATAAAAAAAAGTAATTTTTCAACATAAATTGTAATTTTCATTATATATTTATTTCCTCTAACAGTTAATAAAAGTGTTTTGTTCAAGTTGCAACTGAATATAATAATAAAATAATAATTAAAGTAATGAAAATTTCTTTATAGAGTAAAATTTATCTTTCTTTTTTTTCCTATGCACATAAATAATAAAATATTTTTAAATTATTAAAATCAAAACAAAGCTTTACTATATTATAAAGTTATACATTTTAACTACATTTTTACATATTTAATACAAAAAGTTTTAATTTTCTATTTTATATATATGTGAATAAAATAAAATTATTAACACATTTAAATAACTTTTAATTTTTCATTGTTCTTTTTTTATATATATATACGTACATATAGTTATATAATTTAAATTCACATGTTAAAAAAACACTGTTTATATTATATGTATGTATATATAAAAAAAAGATGATTAAATTTTTTATGTAAAAAAAAAAAAAAAAAGTTATTTATTTTAAAATAACGAGATTATATTTCGTATGAGCTTCGTCGCAATAAAAAAAGTTAACAATTTGCAACAATACTATTACAATGGAAATAATATTAATATTCATGAAAAAATTATATATTATTGTGATTTTTTTCTTTGAATTCAAAATATTATATGTTTACATATAAAAGCGAGCTCTAAATTACTTTTTTTCTTTTTTTTTTTTTTTTTGTAAATAATAATTATATTATGTTTTTATTTATTTAGCACAATGACAACACATAATTACGTGATATTGGAGCTACAGCTTAGGTTTAGCAATATTAACAACTTAATTTATATATTATAATGTTTATGAGATAATATGTTGTATAGATGTATTGTCCTTTTGTAATTATTTATGTAACTTTCAGTTAAACAATATTTCTGATAAATATGAAATAAATAAGTAATCGTCTATATTCCAAAAAAACAAACACCATTTAAGAACTATTTAATGCAGCCCAATTTATTTTATGAGTGCAAATACTTTATTTTAAAATGTTCATTGAGTTATATGATATAAGAATAAACAAAGAAGTGTATTTTTGTTTCAATTGTCATGTATCATGCAGTATGCGGATTGAAACAATTTAATTTAAATTAATGTTGCATTATAAAACAATTATAAACAGAGAAAGAAATTATATTCTTATATAATAAATAAACAGGTCTAATTTATAACATCTCCTTTTCAACCAAAAATTAAATTTAAACAAAATCATATTAAATTTTGTGACCTGTTTATAACTTTGATTAACAATAATAATTAATATATATACGCAACTATAATATTTTGTTCATAAAGAAATCATTTCCAATTTTTGTTGTCCCTAAATCTAAAGCTAATTAGGGTGTATAATTCGTTTATTTAAATAACAGAAAGATATAGTTTTGAAATGGAATGTTTTAAAACCATCTTCTGGCTCAAAACATATTATATTATTATTATAGTAAAAATTTGTGGATACCAATTGCGAAAGTAACACGTATGTCACAGGATTATTATTATATCTATAGCGAGCGCTGCCCATGAGAAAATCATGAATATATAATTGGAACGAAACAAGCACATTATACGATAAAGGATAATTAGAGGAGTAGATGCATGGACATGTCGCGCCCCCCGCCGTGCCCCCCAACCCCCGCGTACATTTGCAACATGCAACAATAACCACGCGGCTTACCACAGCACGATCACTAGTACACGCGACTAATATATTAGCCCTGTTAAAAATAATTGTCTATACTTTTTCATATTATGTTATCCTGTATTACATGTTTTTCCTCTCTCTCTCTCTCTCTTCTCTTTTTTTTCTTTCTCTTTGAAAATGGATTCAGTTTCAACCTCACGCAAACAGGCAGGCAGCTCGCACGCCCAAACTTGGATCAGTAACCATATAATGAGTATGTTATTTTAATATGCATGTTCTTCTAATAACAAATGTATTATCCATCGTTTTTTGTGATGTACAGTACACTATAATGAGGGGGAAAGTTGTATACAAACTACTAACAAAAAAAAAAAAAAAAAAAAAAAAAAAAAATTAAGGTGTATAATACACATTGGTACAGTACATCGGTTAAAGAAACCCTATAAGTAAATATTGCATTTTCTGAACTTTTTTTGTTTGTATCATCCAAATATATAATATTAAACACACAATTTATAGGGTGTGAAAGGTGTAACACCACAATAACAATATATAGAGCAATTTATCACCCGTCTTGCTATAATATAGTGCGCATTGCTTATTATTCTTATATTCAAAATATTATGTTAAAACTTATAAAACGTAAAACGTATAGTTGTTTAAAAAATAATAAAAAATAATAATAATAATAAAAATTTTTAAAAAAAAACGGTAGCAAGAGAACAAAACAATGTTAGAAATATATTACGAAGGGTTAAAAGTATGTATTTATTTTAGTTGGCACATTTTTATGACATATACACTAAAATATTATTATACGCGTATTAATTGGGGTAGAATTTAATTTTTGCAACTTTTTTTTTCTTTCTTTTTTTGCATAATAAGGTGGTGCGGATTGCATAAGTGCAGTGTAAAAACACATTTTGTTTTAATAACCTGGCAAGAAAAATTCACATAGAAAATTATATAGCTATCTATACATTCTATATTTTGAGAAATATTCATTGAAAACTTATCCTGCATTCTATTATACAGTTTATGATTTTGATATAATGACATAAATATCATTGTATATAAAATTACTATTACTATATTACTGCAAAGCACGTACGTGCTATTTATATGAATAACGGAAAGATAAAATGTGACTATATCAAATTATATTGTCTCTGATTTTAATTGAGTAAAGTTAGGAATGCAGGGATGAAATATGATCTGGGGGATGAAGTGATTATGCGGACACACTGCTTGCCGCGAGCAAGCGCACGAGGGGACACGTGACTTGTATAGACTGTCACTCTGCATCATTTTGTAACAATCAACTTTTGTGTCTAACTAACAATCTATATAGTTAGTCATTGTAACTTACTGCCAAGAAATTTATTTAATTATATTGGAAATAATAATTACAATACAATAAGTCATATATGGAAATCTTGACCCAACTTCTGAAGTCCATTTCTATAACATACTGAAGACTAAGTAAATTTTACATTATAGGAGTATCAGCTCTTGTATTTATTATAACAGAAAAGTTATTTTAAAAGTTGCAATAATAAATCTGAAACATAATCTTATTGGATTGTTCTAACTGCGTTTCAGTGAACAGATGGGAATTTTAATGAATTTTTAATCGTGAAGAAAAATTAGATATACCAGCTTTGTTATTACAGTTTAGTATTGCGCATGATGGATTGTTGCATATATTTTATAAATAACTTAATCTTATCAATTCAAGTAAAACCAAAAATTATTATTCATTGTGCATAAGAAACAACATTCTCTATCATGTCAAACTTTCAAAACTGGTAGGTATAATAATATATAAGTTACAAACTTATTTTGATTAACATTATTTAGTATCGAAGTTATAGAGGACAGTTTGAACTCAATATGTTGGATTGTTTGTGAGTAAGTCAAACAGCTGGTAAAGCAACGACACCCGGGGTTGAGTATAGTCAAGTCGGGGCGAGGGATGCGCTCGAGGAATGCAGCTAAGAATTTATAACCCCTTTTCTCAAACCATCAAAATGAGCCAGTTTAATAAAGCGGCAATTAATCAGTTGTCATGTCAGAGAACTGAATTTGCATCTTTTTAATTAGAACGTGCCAAGGAATGTCGCTCTTTCTCTCTCATACACAAAGATTGCCTCTATATACTCCATCTCCATATATATATATATATATATATATATATATATATATATATATATATATATATATATATATATATATATATATATATATATATATATATATATATATATATATATATATATATATATATATTATAAGCAATAATAATTCCTAGGACATGCTGGATTAAAATATTGCTTAGTCAATGAAATTAAAAAATCCCCATCTTATGAATAATTTAATAAGAAAAAATATATTATAATATAAAAAAAGATGATGAATATAATCCCTCAAAATTCTTCAATAATGCAGTTCATTAGAGATGACAGTTCAGATATTAGATGCTTTCTGCTTGTCATCAGAAGATTTTTTTAAAAACAAAGAAACTTTTTTTCTTTCTTATATTTAAGTTCTAAGCTTTCGATTGAGTATTCAGTTATATTAATAAAATTTTAAAACCAGTTTAAAATTCAATTATATAAGATAACGTTAAATCTTTTTATTATTTATTTATAAATTTAAAAGAGAAAAAGAGAAAAATATTTTTAATTTAATAGAGGTTTTTGCCGTTAACGGTTAAAAAAAATGCTTAAAACACGTAAAAGTATGTCTAGTATTTCTCAGTTAAATTTCTCTGGAATTGGTAGAGAAGTTTTCTCAAAAATAGCAAAAAAAAAAAAAAGAAAAAAAAAAACTTGTTTATCCCCATAAACGTAATTTTAAATTATAGGGTACCCTTATAGCTTACGCCGCGTTTCCCCGCGCTCTAAAACGATGAGCTCCACTGTTTACAGCTTTATATTGCATGTGTGTTACATACAAACTGTCTAGGCAGTTTTCGTAATTACTGTTTTCAATATTGTTTGTTGTTGGAAATTGCAATTGCGAGTGTTCCGTAATGAGAGATTACTATTTTTTTAATACAATATGCTTTGCTATTACATTTTTAAACTGTGAAAATTACGATGACTGTAATGTAGTTTTTATATAAAATATAATAACTTCAATACTTTTTTTTTTATAAATATAATTGCATAAAACTTCATATTTTATAATTTCAACACTAAAAATAAAAATCAATATACTTAAGATTCATATAAGCCTATATTTTCAGAAACATTTATTCATAATTCTTTGCTATAGCATAATAACTATACTGCATAAGCCGTTACAATTTATTATAATAGTATACTATAATGACGTAAATGCAGCACAAATTACTTAATTACTCAATTTTTTCTTTTCATACTTTCTTTTTCTTTTTTAATTTCCTATTTTTTTCTTTCTTTCTTTTCATATTTTGTTGTTGTGAACACTTTAATTTTGAATCACTATATATAGTTTCTTTCATGGAACATTTATTAATACAAGTGATTCGTTGTTATTAATATTTTAACTTTACTTATATTTGATTTGGTTTGACTAACCATCTTTATGTTTTATATTACAGGTGTGGTTCCAGAACCGTCGTGCTAAGTGGCGCAAGACAGAGAAGTGTTGGGGTCGCAGCACCATCATGGCGGAGTATGGTCTGTACGGTGCCATGGTACGTCACTCGCTCCCACTACCGGAGACCATCCTCAAGAGCGCCAAGGAGAACGAGTGCGTGGCGCCGTGGCTGCTAGGTAGGAAATCTCTGTGATTGTGATTGTGAGTATTCCGCGAGTCACACCCATCACCGCAACCTCACCACACCACCCCTCAATAACCATAACATTATGTGACGTCAGTATTTGTCAATTATATTGTTAAATATATAGCTGGTATAAATAAAATCATGAGCGGAATATTAACAGTATACCTATTTAAAAAAAAAAAAGTGTTCATGTGCTCCAAATCATAAAATAACGGAGAGAGAAAGAACGTTAAACTTTAAAATTAATATTAATAATTGATGTAAATAATATGAAAAGAAAATTAAATATGCGTAAATAAATAATGCTGTACACAAATACCAGCTTACTTTTTATTAAAATATTACGTCGCTTTTTATCATCATTAATTTTCTAAAGACGTTTTTGGGACAAATTATTACCAAAGTATAAATATACTATATGTTATTACTTGTAACTAAACTGTGTTCCTATATATGCTTTGAAAAAGTAATAATATAATTACTCTATAAAATACATTTCTATTATTGTGCTTATATTTAAGTATAACTATTTAAAACGATCTTCTAAGCAATGAGTTAAAATACAATTAATTCTATAGTAATTACGTCTTATAGTTATTACGATACAATTACGTTTACTGACGTCATTTGTTTTTTTTAAATATAATATCTTGAAATGCATGAGTAAATTTGTGATTACAAAATGTGCACAATTGGAGGCAAACTTTGTTGCCAAGTGCTGGTCGTGTGACGAGGTTGGAGGTAAGGAATGATTTACCCTCGTGATTCTGCTTGCTTCTTGAAACCTCACGTGTTGACTGTTACGTAAAAATAATTATACTCTAGGACTTCTTAAAGATTTTCAGTTAGCCATTTTATTACACTATGAAATAAATAGTGCAGTACATTGCCAAAAAATTAAGATGAAATTTTATGCCACGAAAATAAAAAAAAATAATTGTAAAAAATCTTAATAGCTAGAAACACTTCCATATACACTTCCGATACAGACCTCGCGAGTGTTTCTAGTGGACTTATCACGAGCTCCCGCGAATGTTCCAAATGAAATTATCACGCGCGCTCGCGTATGCCGAGTGAAGTTGTCACGAGAGCAACGCGCGTTACAAGTGACTTTGTCACAACTTATTACAATGTTTCAAATGAAAATTTCAAATGTACTAAATGAAATTCATTTAAATAAATATCATGATTCTTTATATTATTATTTACTAGCAATAATTTATAATGTTATACTTTTACAGATTTAATTTACTTGATAATTTGTAATTTTTTTTGGACGATTTGTATATTTTTCTTTTTGTAAACGGGGAGTTTTAAGCAACATTTTTATATTGCAGAATATTATATACATATTTTTAATATGCGTAAATATAGTGTGTAATCTTTTTTTATTTTGTATTTTTAGGGATTGCTTTATACAATTTTATTAATATCAATACATAAATAATAAAAAACAAAATTACTTACTTTATGATTCCATAATTAAAACTTGTTTTCCGTAGAAGCGGAAATAGTAATTTATTACGATTATTTCGAAAACTTGAATAACATTCACTAATTCACACTTGTTATTAGTTATTTATCAACACCTTAGTATGCTCAAATTTTTTGGATTTTTGTTATAATATTCAAAATCAGTAATATAATAATTAAAACTGTGTAAACTGCACATGTATACCGCACAACAAACTATAGTTTTACAGTATGAAAGACAGACTATAACTGAGCACCTTATGCCGTGGCCAGCAAGAATAGTCAACTAAACTTGAACTATGATTTTATTTTTCAACAATCAAAATAAAAAGCGATTCGGTAGACAAGTCAAATTGGGGGATTGAACATAAAAATACAAAGGTCAGTGCAGCTCGCGTATATTTGTCTTCATGTTTCATTATGCTCATCAGTTGATTTCTACTTCAATTCTAAATTGATAGTTTGTATTTTTTTTTCTTGGTTTCAAAATATAATCTAAAATGTATATTATAAAGTCTGAAACAAATTATTTGAATAAACTTTTATCATAAATATATGGAGGGGGAATATAATAAAAAAATATATTTGTCAACTCTTGATTAAAAATGAACAAATATTAATTTATACTATACAGTATAACAAATATAATAAGTTCAATAACTTGAATTTATAATTTTAATTCATTGAAAATATTATAAATATACAAAAATCATTATAAAATTAAATTATCTTTAATTTATCGGGCATCTTAAAAAATAAAAATGATACATATATATCAATGTGTTTGCAAAAATATTATTATACTCTAACGCAAAATTTGTGACAAAATCAGATGATATTTTAAGGTGAGTTGTGACAAAGTCACTTGTAACGCGCGTGGCTCTCGTGACAAGTTCACTCGGCATACGCGAGCGCGCGTGATAATTTCATTTGGAACATTCGCGGGAACTCGTGATAAGTCCACTAGAAACACTCGCGAGGTCTGTGATAGGTGCACTTGTGTTAGAATTCCGCGATAGAGACAATATATATATATAACACTGCTCTTACAAACAATTGGCATCTTACAATTTCATATATTTCTTACGACAATTTAATAATAATATTATTATATAATTCATAAATCATAATAAGTGATTATTGTCAACCGTAATTAAGTTCAATTCAAGTTGAAATGTCAATAAAATGTTAAAGCTCATAATGTCAACGCTATAAGTGTAAAAATTGGTTGTAGAAAAAATTATATGATTTTTTCCTTTTCTTGCGTCAGTCAATATCTGAGTTTTCAAGAATTATTGTAGTAGCCCTTCCTATCCTTGTTTTATATGTAAAGTATAATTAAGTATGTAGAACTGAATGACGCATGTTTGTTTGTTGTGCATGCATTTGGAGCATTTCATTGTGCTTTGACAGTCGTATTCCTCTATTGTTGTGGATTTATACCACGTTTAGCAAGAAATAAACTTCGTAAATAATTTCATAATTGAGTGAAATTTTTTACACAGTTTGTTGTTTTTAAAAAAATAAATCAAAATATCCCTTAAATTAAGTTCATACAAATTCTAAGCAAAGTTGTAAAATTGTTGATTTATATTTTTGTTAATGTCATGAAAATAATAAAAGTACTATTTTTTTAATTGTTATAAAGAACGTATTATCAATATCAAGTTCATTTACTTTTCATAACAAATAGCTTTGCTATAGAAGTGATTTAACTGAACGACTTAGACTTGTTTCCCTTATCAAAATACTGGTAAAACTTGTGGGTGGTGTATTTAATGTAGGTCTCTTTGTCTTGTGTATATCCCGCAGGTATGCACCGCAAGTCTATAGAGGCCGCGAGTCAGCTGAAAGACACAGACGAATCAGACTCCAACAAGGGTGGAGGTCACGGGGGTGAAAGTGGCAACAGTGGGGGTCGACCTGACTCCGCGTGCTCACCAGGTGACCGTAGCGAGGAGCTCAGTTGCAGTAGTGGTGGCTCCCCTCCACCTCAACCCGCTCCACCCAACTCCCAGCACCAACCCTTACAACAACAACAGCAACAACAACAAGCAATGGTGCTGGCAGACCCTGAGCAGTTCCGTAACAACAGTATTGCGTGCTTGCGAGCCAAGGCGCAAGAACATAGCGCAAAGATCCTTAGCGACGCAGTACGACGTTCCGCTGCTGCTGCAGTAGCCGCTGCCGCTTTGTTCAGGACAGAACATGAGAACGGCGGTGATATGTTGTCATCAGCTGACAGCTCATCACTGTTCTGACATCAGCGACACGATGGCGTCAGTCTTTCACGTCCCGCCATCGCGAGCTCCGAGTGAGTGGAGTGCCCCTCTTTCTCATACAGAGCAAAACCAAATACCAAATAAAAAAAACTCTGAATAAAAGTGTAATTATATACAGTACAGTACATAATAATGTTTAATATTATAATTAATGAAAATTGGTTATATTATGTATTTAAAAAAATATAAAAAAACAATATTAATAGCTTTTAAATATTAATAATAAAAAAAATCTTGTATAAAAAATTATTATATTAAAATATATGAAGAAAATGGATTGAAAATAATTATAATAAAGTAATTAAGAAGAAAAAAAAGTTGTAATAATTGCTTCTGCCAAAATGTATATTATTGTCAGACATTTAAAATATAAAGAAAAAAAACTCAAGTGCAATCAATATTTAATGATACTCTTATTATCGACATAGAAATGAACGAGTCGTATAAAAATAAAATGCATTTTAATGCTTCCAGCGAAGAAACGAATACTTGAACATTTTTCTACAATAAGGTACTTAATATACTTATATACTATAATATGCAAGATGCGGGCTACAAATATATTATGTGTAATACTTAAACTGACTCAGAAACTACTTTACTATTTTTTTAAACTGCGGGAAATTCTTGTACAACGACTTACAGAAGAAGACGACGACGAAGAGATCGATATGAGTGCCTATCGCGTGTTTTTATATGGGCAGAATTTTATTTTAATTTGATTACCAAAAAGTGATGCTATAATATGAACTACGTAACTTTATTTTTTTTTTTTTTTTTACATTACTTTTTTTTTTTTTTTTTTTTTTTTTTTTGAAAGTGAAATGATGCTTTAATTTGAAAAGTTTGATGTACATAATTATTGACGAAATTTTATTTAGTAAATTTCTAATGATTTCAGTCAAAAAACAATCGAATCTTTTAACTCAGCAGTTCCTAAACTATTTACATTCCTATATGTGTTTGCATCATAATAACTAAAAGAACGTTTTACTGTATTTTCTGAAATATTCTAATATTTATTAGTAAAGTTACTAAAGTTATTTCTACATATTTTTTTTTCTTTCTAAAAGTATAGCTACATATTTTGCAACCTTTTGTAAACTTTTTTTATAATTGTTTATTTAATATCGCTCAAAATATATGCAAAAAATACAAAAAAAAAAAAGTAAATTGACTTATTTCAGAAAATACAATAAAAATAACCTTATTTACAATTTTTTTTAAAGCATTGTCTCGTCTTTTAAAAAAAATACAATCTGCTCAAATATAATTTGCACTCAAGTGACTCAAAAGTGTACAACAATAATTTGAATTATAAAAAATCAACGATTACAGCCTTCCATTTTTAAAGAAAAAAAAAGTGTAACATTAAAAAAAAAAAAAAAAAAAAAAAATCCCGCTACAGAAATTTTTAGGTGTGTAAAAAAATAAGTGCAAGTTTGTTTTTAGTCCTGCAAAGTGTAAATAAACATATTTATCAAGTCTAGCCAAAACTATTATACATAAAAAAATAAACTATAACAAATAAAAATAAAAACTGTCAAAATAATAGAATGCTAAAAATTATAAATATAATTATAAAACTAATGCATATTCCTATTCAAAATGTGGACTTCAATTTTTCTCTCAAAACTTTTTGGTGTCTGTGTAAAACCTCTATCCTCAATATTAGATTTTCATTTTTGAAAAAAAATTATCTGTATTATTGTAAAAAAAAATATTATAAATAATAAAATTTTATATTATAAAAAATAATTTATTGAAGAAAAAAAAACTGTATTTATTAAATATAATAATCTGGTCAAATCCGTCGTTTAAATAAATATTTAAAATGTTTAATAACATTAATTTTCAATTTTTGTTTCGTTTTTGTTGGAATGCTTTAATTTTTCTAAATTACTCATTTTTATGAGAATTGTTGTTATTACTTTTTTTTTGTAAATGTCAAGCCATAGCATAACTAATAATCTCTCATTGTACGGGGTGGTTACATGATATTGGAAGATTTAAATTGATTTATTTGACTTTTGATAAATCAATCATGTATTCAACCTAAACTAAAAACAGAGTAAATTAAAGTTGAAAAAATAATAGTAATAAAAAGAAAGAAAGAAAGAAAAATTGTTTTAGCTGAATTTTTTTGAGTATTTTTTTCCATGCATATAAGTTGTGGAAAAAAATTAATTTTTTTTTAATTGTACTTTACTTTGATTCCGGTATACGGGAGGGTATTTTTTAAGCTTGCTTGACTGTAAGTGATTCTAAAATCTCCCTTGATCTAATATTTCAATGTGACTTACGTGTCTTTCAACTCCCTATACTAGCGCGTTTACAAAAAAAAAAAAAAAAAAAAAAAAAAAAAAAAAAAAGTGACGCTCTGTAACTAAAAACAAAATAAGCTTAAATTTTAGTTCAGGTGTCGACTCAAATCGCTAATGTGGTCTGACTAAAAAATGGTACCCACAGTTGGAAGACATGGAAGTGAAATTGCTATTAATTAGATCTGATATTTTTTTTCGTTTATTTATTTATTTAAAATTTTGATTTCTAATGTCATTTTAAAAACGTGTATTCCTTAATGTTCTGTAATTGTATGTACTTGCTGAGATTTCAATAAACATAGATTGTGAATGGATGAGCTGCATTGTCTTTTCTTCTTCATTTCTATCAAGCCTACAAATATGCTATATTCAGTTGTCATTCAGTTGTCATCAGTAAAATTGCAAACGCAAGTGAATTTAGAACCATGACTTTATTATAATAAACTTTATAATCTAAAAAAAAAAAAAATGATAGTTTTGCTTAGTATTTTTTATACAGATATTTAGTTTCTTTCCTTTTTTTTTTTTTTTTTTTTTCTTTCTTTTTAGCGATATTTTCAGTCAATTTTGTAAACTATTTTTTAAAATAATAATATAGAGTAATATTTCAAATGCGTTAAATTTCATTCATCATACGTATATAATATAAATAACATTACTAGATCCTTTATCTGGACTAGTTGTTTTAGTGTATCATGTACTAAAACTGCATGGTTTTTATCCAAATCAAAACATTTGCATCGTTGAGCATAATTCTACACAAAATAATAAAATTATAAAAACTAAATCAGAGTATTTACAATCTCTGTGTGCATTACTTTAATGAACATTGTCATGAAAAAAATTCCTTTGCCTTTACCTTTAGGCAGGGGCGGATTTAGGGGGGGGGCTAAGGGGGCTGAAGCCCCCCCCGAAATGCCTGACAAGAAAAAAAAAGAGAGAGAAAGAAAGGAAGAAGAAAAAAAAAAAAAAAAAAGGAAAAAAAAAAAAAAAAAAAAAGGAAAAAGGAAAAACAAAAGGAAAAACAAAAATCGAAAAAGAAAAATCGAAAAAGAAAGCAAAGGATTGATATATATTAAAAATTATGTATTGTTTGTAATATTTTTTACAATATTAATATTATAACTTTTAATTGTTTTTCCTTGCGCTTTAGATTTACTACATGATTTTTTTTTTTTTTTCATTTTATTTAATAAGGGGGTTCCATCCTGGATCAGTAAATTTAATTCAACATTCGCATTACATTTATACAATTGATTTTTATTACTTTTTTTTTCCCCCAAATTTTTTAAAGAAATTTCAAAGCCTTAATACACGACTTTAGAAATAGAAAATTGCGCACGAATTTTTTAAATTTTAATTGTTGCAAAAGTTGTGATCAAACGGTCTTCTCATAAGAAAAGCATTGATCACAAGATTTTTAAGGTAAAATTTTACATTGTTGAAATGCGCAATTTTCTATTTCTAAAGTCGTGTATTGGAAAGCTTCTTTTATTATTATTTTATTGTTTAATTTTATAATTGAGGATATAGAGAACAGACTTTTTTTAAAAACCATTTTTGGAAAGAGCATCAATAAATTTGCGGTGCTATTTTTTTAAGACGTTTGGAGCACGGAAATTATTTTTAATTAATTTTTGAAAATCACAAATTATTGACGCAGACTTTTTCTTGGAAATTATTCATCGCAGAAACTTTCAGTAACCTCTATAATGAAATCAGCTCCTCATAAGGATTCCACTGATAGGGCTGAACTGATGAATACTTTTCAAGATAAAAATTCATCCTCCTGATGTCAGGGTCAGTAATTTAAGATTTAAAAAATTAAATAAAAATATTTGCCTTGCTTCAAATGTCTTAAAAAATAGAGCATCAAAATCTTAAATACTGTATCCAAAAATGGCATAAAAAGTGGTTTCAAAAAGTCCCTTCTCCTTCCTCTCATGAAATTAAAAGTAAAAGAATAAATAAAAAGACTTTTCAGAATCCTGCAATAAAAAATTCATTCTAAAGGACACCTAATTAAATCAATTAATTTTTAAATAATTTACTGCACTTTAAAAAAAAAAAAACAGTGCTTGAAATTTTTTACATCAAGATTAGATGCAATTTTACTATTCACAATTCGGTGGGGGGGAAAAAAATAATAATAGAGATCAGTTTATTTTATTGGTTATTCTATTTAGACAATTTTTCTATTACTTTTTAATTTTATAGGGAAAAGAAAAAAAAAGTAAAAATGAAAAAAATGCAATTCCAAACATTTAAAAATTCTAGAATTAATTCTCCAAATATACTAATTATCCGTTTTTTTCCAAAAAGGGGCGTGGCCCAAAAAAATTCGCGCCTGCGGCGCGCTATCCCCCCCCCCCCCCCCTTGGGTCGGGGATACATGATCACAAAGGTTAGCCCCCTCCGAAATAAATTCCTGTATCCGCCCCTGCCTTTAGGCAATAGAGTAATTATGTATATTATGTTAAGAGTGTGAACATTTCACACTTTTTTATAAACGGAGCATCTGCACATTCTGCAGATTACCTGATTATAGATTGAACGGTTCGTGAAGCGTTTGATTGTTTTTTTCCATGCTAGTTGAGTTGAGTACTTATACTTTTTAATCAGCTACACGAAGCACAATATAAAAATTACGCAACCTATACAAATCCTACTGTCGATTTTTTTTCTGAATCAAATAATAAATTTACAAATCTTCTTCGTTATAGTTATGTAATATTGTGATTTCATTCAAATATCAACATTTCAAGAATTTCGTTTTTTAATTTATATATTACTTACGAGGGCTACGCGGCAATTCGGAACTTGTGCAGCCTCCGCGCGCGCAAGATTGAAACATATGGATTCTCCGCGCACCTACTTTTTGGCACATATGCAGCCTCCGCGGCCGCTAATATTGAAACATGTGTAATCTCCGCGGACGCTACGAATGAAACATAATATGTACATTCCGCGCGTACGAAAAGTGACACATCTGAAGAATTATATTTTGGCACATCTGAAGAAAGCTATACCTACCGATATGAATTGCATTTACAGATAAAATTTACATGGAGGATGATATAATATCATCGGATAATAAATTTAAAATTGTATTTAAAAAAAATTAATAGGTTAATAATAATAAAAAAAGCTAATTAAAAATTAAATTATAAATAGACAGATAATTAATAAATAAATGATCATATAAATAAATGAAGCAATAGATAAATAAATTTATTTATAAATAGGTAAATGAATCAATGAATAAATAAATAAATAAAAAATAAATAAATAAAAAAAATATATATATAAACAAGCAATGAAAAGTAAATGCATATGTTCAAAAGAAATAAAATCATACTTTTAACAGTAAAATTTGAAATGTTTTCCTCATCAAAATATTTTAACACCTTCTCTACTAACTTAAAGAATTTAAATTATCACCTAAAATAACACATAAAGAAACCTACCTTAAAATTTTAAGACTCTTCTTTAATTTTTTTAATAAAAAATAATCTTATCAACACTACAATAAAATTACTCACTTCACAAATGCTCTGCTTTTTTTTTATTCACTGCAATTATTATAATTTAGATTAAATAATTTAATTTTTTGAAAAAATCAATCATAAAATTTATACGGAATAACTAAAAATACAACTACACTCTCCACAAAGCAGAATGAAAACTGAAACATTTACCGGCAATAGTCAACTAGACAGGATGTTTACAATTTTGACCTTTGAAGTGTATGTATGATAAGAAAATACTCTAGCTGATCATTCATAAGTTGACTTGAGGTAGGGTAGCTTTAAAATTCATAAAATGAATCACAAGAAAACTCTATTATAAAAAAAATCAGAGCTTTGAAAAGTATTTTCCATTTAAAATAAATAAAAACTTCGTTTTAAAAACATTATTAGCATATTAATTTAAAAAAAAGTAATGGTATTATAATATATTTTTAGTGTAAAATTATCTATTATATCTTATTTAAATTTTATTTACATCATTAAATCATTAAAGCGTTAAGATTTGCATCAGAGAAATTAAAAAACTTGTGCTTAAAATTTGTAATCATAAAACTCTGCAAATTATTCAGATGTGTCACTTTTCGTACGCGCGGAATGTACATATGTTTCATTCGCAGCGTCCGCGGAGATTACACATGTTTCAATATTAGCGGCCGCGGAGGCTGCATATGTGCCAAAAAGTAGGTGCGCGGAGAATCCATATGTTTCAATCTTGCGCGCGCGGAGGCTGCACAAGTTCCGAATTGCCGCGTAGCCCTCGTTATATAATACATAATTATTAATAAAAACTAGAAACTACAATATACAACTGTGAAGCTGAAAACCTTCCATATCCGTTAATTCCAAATAATTTTGTACTTGTGAACGTACGTTTTAAATTTTTGTTTAATTTGTTACATGACAAAATAATACTTAAACGGAACTTATTATTTATGTGTTATAATATAGTTACAATATGTAACGCAAATAGATAAAATAATAATATAATAAATCAAGATAAATAGCTGATGTATACCTACCTACAAAGTTTTATAAGTCGTTGAAAGTGTGGTATCGTTTTTTTTTTTTTTTTTTTTTTAACGTTAGACCGCGACTGCGGAATAAGTGGAACCTCAGTTCATAAAAAGTTTAAAAAGTTCAGCAACTTTACTTCACTCGTAGGTACTGTGGAATGTGTAGATACTTCGATTTAGCGAGGAGGCAGTTTACTATAAAAAATTGGTTCATGGCCGCGGGCCGCGATCGGTCTGTCTATATAAAATAATTTTATTTCACTGTATGAGCTAAAATTATAATCTATAAGTTTTTAAAGTCTGAAATAAAAGTACTATTTAGAATAATTATTAAAGTTAGGGTGAGTAACAATCAAAATTGAATTAAAATTCTAATATTATTTCTTAATGTAAAAAGTTTACTGGAAGTTATGAAAATTCAACAAATTTAATAATTATTACCTATTCTGAAGTTCAATAGTAATATTTAAAAAAAAAATCATTTATCAGCTATTATATCATTCATAGAGAAATAAAGTGAAATGCTTGTTAATTTGTAACAATCATGTAAAAAAATAGTAATCAACAAATCCAGATACTTTCTGAAAATGCACTCATATAGATTTTAAATTATATCTTCAGTGCGCAGTACAGTATTTTGAAGCCTTCTTTTTTATTTTTGCGTACAATTTGTAACTAAACTAAGTTAACTTCATAGTTTCCGGAATAAATTTAAACGCGACTTGAAAGTCTGAAACTGAAGAGAGAGGTGATTCATCTCATAAAAAGATACAGTTAAAGTAAGATGTGAGTCTGCCCCAAGGCTTATTTCCATACATATGCATTTTCTATTACACTTTTTTTTTTTGTGCAGATTCAAAAAGTATAGTCAAAATATCCTACATCATTAAAAACTGTTTAATATAAACTGGATTAAAGCATCTCGTTCAGATATTCATATACGTATCGAAAACATTAAATTATTTGTAAGAACATACTGTACACATTATTTCAAAGTATTATGCAGCAGTCTTTATTACTTTGAAAATTTGTTACGTTATTTAAAAATATTGAAAGTAAAATCAAAGGATTCTAAAGATGCCTTTGGAAAATGTACTGAAAGTATATTAAAAAGAAAACAAAATCTACTTTGCAAATGTGAATACGAGTATTAAGTTAAAACATGGAATACAATGTCAACAATGGAACACAAATGTAAATTAATAATTATAGAAAAAAAGCGATAAAATATTGCATTTGTCATCCTTTGAAACCCATCACAAAAGCAATTTAAAATATTTTAATAATAATAATAAAAGTATACATATATTTCCAGTAACGTAATTATTAGTAATTAACCTCTAATTTATAACATATAATATTATTTAGATTAACAATGATTTTATTATTATATTTGAATAAAATGAACAATCTTGTTAATAAGTATACATTTTCTCATTTTGTAAGCAAAACGGAGAAATTTTCATTAAAAAAAATACAATAAAAATTATTATACAGCATTAAACTTTTTTTATGTTATTATTTTTATGTTGTTTGTCAAAAAATTAAAATATAAAAAAAGTACGTTAGATATATGATAGTGAGTTCTTATTGGTCAGTTTATCCATTGGAAATGTTCCAAAAAGATTAAAAAAAAAAGTTAGTAGATTAACTCAAATGAGAGAGAAAACATAACAAACCATATATTTGACTACAGGGGGTCTTGTCCACTAGGCTGTATAATAATAAAATAAGAGAGAGAGAGAGAGAGAAATAATTATATAAGGAATTATTGTTTGAATTTTGCTTTGTAACATTGGTAGTAAATCACAATAAAGTTTATGGCCTCACAATAATTCTAAAACCAGTGGTTTTAGTTTTGTTATATGTAGGAGTTTATATCAAAAAGAAGAGTCAAGTTTAGGTCATCCGATTTATATTTATTGTTTAGTTTGTAACTTGATAATGTGTATTTATGTAGCAAACTCTCTCTCTCTCTCTCTCTATTGTTGAGAGAGATAATTCGATATAAATGTTACATAGGACCACAGTTAGTTCCCCTCTTTCTCTCTCATACATACAGTATAGTAGTTTATATAAAAACTCCAGTAGGGGTTGCCAATGTGCAGCGCATGCTCTCTTATATATTGTTAAGACTTATATATAAAATGCCCCCTTTTTCTCCCCACCTCTACTCTCCAAACCAAATCCAGTGAATAATAAACTTGATGGTGGTTACACTTACAACCATTAACGCCGGATATATACCCAGTCTCACTTTTGCTACTAAATTATGTTATTATTGTAATTTTATACCATATAATATACAAATGGAATAATAAATTATTAATATATAATTAAAATTTTAAGCATTTAATTCATTTATTCTTCATGAAATTTAAGTTATATATACTTATATTTTAATATATATTTTTTGATACTTTTTTTACGTCTTTACTTTGCATTTATATGAATCTCATACATTATATATGCTTATTATTTTAAATTAATTATAAAATAATCCTGGAACTTGGAACAAATCAGAGCATGTTTTGAAAAAATAATCATGGTTTAAAAAACGAGATCCTATACATAAAAGCAACTTAAATTTGCATTTAAAAAAGAAACAAAAACATTATTCTTTTTAAGTTATTTTCAATCTTATGCAGTTTTTACGATATGCTTTTTATCACTTGTCCGTGAGCGCGGGTGACAAATTTATAAAATAATATCATAATAATAAGATCGGGGGGAGGGGTGGGGGGACCTGGAACTTGCAAATCAACTGACCTCTGGAATTAAGAAAATAACCAAAAATATGATTAAAGAAAACAAACATAGGTACAGGCGATTGTGATAATGTATTTTACCAAATTCAAAAACTCGCTCTACAATAAATTCCCATCTTACGAGAAAAACAGGCGCTAAATTTATGGTAAAATATACTATCACAATTATGTGTACTTCGGCAACCATAAGTTTCAAATAAAAAATTGGGGTTTAAAAAAAAGAAGAAAAGAAGACGAAGGAACCAAAAAAAAAAAAAAAAAAAAAAAACTATTTTATATATGAGTTTTAGGCAACCTGCCTTGCACGGATGCTCAAACAGTTGCATACAGTACAGGCGTTTGAGAAAACAAAAAGTAATAACAAACGCATCAAAGAATGCATACTAATTAAGAACTACCTGTAAACTCTACCTAATCCCTCCCTCACCACCACCATACCAAAATTAGTGTTTCCAATTAAAAAAAAAAGAAAAAAGTTTCAAGTCTAATTGAGACAATTTTATGTAATTTATTATTACATAAAATAATATAATTAAATATTAATGTGATATTATATTATTATTATTATTATTATTTGCAATTCAATATTCATGTATTGTTTAAGTAGTCTAGACCAATGTTAATTGTAATGTATAATATATAATTCATTTCATTTCTGTATTTTATTAATTCAATATTTAATAAGATTAACAAATATGTGTATTGAAAGCTCAGTATATCCTGATAATCTAAAATTATCATTGATAAGGCCAATTTATAAAGGTGGGGATCATAAACTATATAATAATTTTAGACCAGTTGCTGTATCTGCTTTTGTTGATAAATTTATACAAAAACATATTGAATTATTATTGTCTGATTATTTAGAAGAATTCAATATTATAAATAAAAATCAATATGCCTATCAAAAAAAAAAGGGTACAGCAAAATGTCTATATGATGTTTCCAATTTTATAAATGAAGAATTAGAAAAAGGGCATCATGTTCTTTGTTTATTTGTTGATTATTCCAAAGCATTTGACACTATAGACCATGACTTATTGTTAAAAGATTTAGAAGAAATTGGAATACGAGGACCAACATTAATGTTAATTGCGAATATTATAAAAAATAGACAAGTTGCTGTCAAAATTAAAAATATTGTAAGTGAAATTAAAATAATAAAATGCGGTATAATACAAGGAGGGGTCTTAAGTGCTAAATTCTTTATAATTTATGTTAACAAAATTTTTAATTTACTAAAATATTGTAAAGCAAAAATGTTTGCCGATGATTTACTTATGATAGCGGCTCATAGTAACTTTGAAGTTGCAAATAAAATGTTACAAAATGATTTTGATTCAGTTTTGGAATGGTCGCATGATAGGAAAATATTAATTAATAGGAAAAAAACAAAAGTTATGCACATTTTTAATAAGTATACATATACTATGCAAAATATTCAATTAAGAGCTCATACTAATAAGTGTTTACATAATTTTACTTTAAATTGTAATTGTGAGTTTGTAGAACAAGTAAATAATTATAATTACTTAGGAGCTATTATTGATCAAACATTTGATTGGGATTTGCATATTATGCAACTGTTAAATAAATTGAGATCTGCAATTTTTAAATTAAAAACAGTAAGATCATATGTGAATGAACAGACGATGAGACAATTATATTTTTCTTTTGTACATCCACATATATTATACGGTTTATTATCTTATGGTTGTACTAAATCAGGTAAATTATGGGAATTGAAAAAAATGCAAATAAGAATATTAAAAATTTTAAAAAAAGGAAATAAGCTAAAAAGTGATCTTGAATATTTTAAGTACTTTAAGATATTGCCAATAGAAGAAATGTTTAAATGTTCTTTTATTTGTGAAAATTATTTTGAAAATTCTCATGGTATACCGAGAACTCATATTTATAGTACCAGAACAGCAGTGACCAATCCTTTATTTGTACCAAAAATTGTAAATAGATTCACTGAAAGGACAAAAAAATTTTTACTTCCTAAATTATGGAATCAAATTCCATCAGAATTAAAAAGTTTTGCAAATAAAAATGAAACGAAATTTAATATGAAAAAATTCTTTCTTGATAATTTATAAAATGTTGAACAATTTTTTGCTGTTTGTATTGATTAATGATGATTAATTTTTGCTTCTTGTATTATAAAAATACTTCTCTTAAATGAAAAAAAAAAAAAAAAAAAAAAAAAAAAAAAAAAAATGTTTTTGTGTAAATACGTACTTTATTTGCTTTTGAAATATATATAATAAAAAATATGTATATGTAGTAATATAATATAATAAGACATGATTGTGTAACAATAAATGAACCAACCGATAAGGCTATGCCTTGGTTGGACTTTGTATATTTGTGTGTTTGAAATAATAAAAAAAAAAAAAAAAAAATTACAATGTTTTTGTAAGCCAATGAGCAAAAATATTTCTTATTATTATTTTCTTTTTCTTATTTGTTCATAATTTTTTCTTACAAGTAATATAAATATAGAGAACAAAATGCGCCTTTGATTTTATTAATTATTTATATGTAAGAAGAAAAAAAGTTTGTATGTATGATTTATTTTGCTTTCCTTATTTTAAAAAATATAATTAATTTTTAATTAGTAAATAAATAAAATATTGTAATTACTATATTTTAATTCATTTTCAATTACTAAAATAAATATTAATATATGGTATAGTTTTTATATAAGTGTATTAACAGAAATTAAAATAATTTAAAACATATAATCTTTAATTAATTTGCCAGTGCATTGAAGTATAGATAAAATAATGACACGTAGATTTCTGATATTTATTTATTTATTTTATTGCATAGTAGATTTACAATGGCTAGGTACGTAATATTAAACACTTATGTTCTATGTACAAAAATACAAAAAGCATCATGCGACACAATGCCACTAACTCACAAGCAAATTATTTAAATCAATTAATTTTACACAACAATATCTCGTGTTCGCAATGAGGTATAATATATACAACAAATTATATTAAGAAATTAATGAAATTAGTCAATATAGTCAACTAAATAAGTTTCAAATCTATTACTTTAATTAAGATAATAATTAAAGCATAAACTTCAATCTCATTATATTTAAAATATTGTGCTACACAAATTTGAACGTGATGTAAAAAAAAAAAAAAAAAAAAACTTTGCATTTAACAAGTAGAAAGAAACAATTTCTAGAGAATTTTTTTTTTATTAAATTTTGTAATGTGACATGAATTTTACACATTCGATTTTTTTTTTTTACTTTTTTTGCGAGTCATAATTGTATTCAGATCACTTTTTTCTATAGCATTATATATATTTTGTTCTACTTGATATTTCATTTTAATTTAGACTACAAATAGATTGTATTAGTATTTATTTAATCAGTCAAATTTATTTAAAAAAAAAAAAGTAACAAAACTAAAGAATAAAGAAAATTACTTTAGGTGGAGAAAAAGATGAAACTTGTTGCTGAAAAGAATCCTCACAAAACCACTTTACTTCTGCATTTCAACCAAGTGAATATGGCACATAGACTTCCAAATACAGAAAATATCTACATTTACCAAACAGGCTCGAGTACATAATCTGAAACTTTCAGCAAGAAGTTGAATCAACTTATGTTTATATCCAATTTCCAACTTTGATATTTATACCTCATTACGACAATTTGTACTGAAACAGAGTCAACAAATACACTGTAATGCTTCAAGCAAATAAACTTATTTTTTCAAATTTATAGTTTACTTGAAATTATATAAATAATTGATGCTACTTTATCATATAACAGAAGAAAAATATGTCTGAAATATTTTCCTTGAAATAAATATAAAGATACCAATTGTGGTTTTTAAAATAGCATTTTTTTTTTAAGGGAGGGACTGAAGCATTGTGTATTTAGTCAATTTTTACACAATTAACAATTATGCAGTTTAGTAATAATAAATTAATATTTTATATTTGTACAATATTTCCAGTTTTAATAATAAAAAATGAGAAACTTTACAAGAATGCAATAAGAAAAATGCTTATTATTACTACTAATTATATGAATATTATTATTTTTTACACCATAATTACTACTTTACACTTTACTACAAACATCTATAACACCGAGTTTTACAACAATCAATTAATTAGGAATATTTTGGACAGCATAAAAAAATGTCTGTATGTCGGCAAACCCTTGAATTGCTTTTATTTTTATTTTTGTTTTATATACATCGTAACAGTTATAGCAATGCAAGGTTTGCTGTAGTGGTTTGATCCCAGACAATCGGAATTGCAATATTCAGTAAGCTCTCTCGTCAAACAAATTGTGTCAATCAAAATCAGCTCGTGACATGTCTGCAAACCTTGGTCCTCTTTATCAAGCCAATTGTAGCGGTTAACTTTTACAATATTATTGAAATATTTAAAGTTAACTATTCAGTTTTTTTTTTTTTTTTTTTTTAACTATTCTGATTTAATTAGTTTTTTTTTATGGAAAAGTGAACGTGTACACACGATTTTATCATAATATATTATACCATCAGCGTGTTTTTCTGATAAGAATAGAATAAGCGCAAGTTTTTGAATGGTGAAATATATTATCAATGATAATGATAATTTATCATACTCATGTATACATACTAAAAAGTAACATGATTGAACAAATTTAGGTTGAAAAAGCTTAATTTTTCAACTCCATTGAATTTTGGCGCATAAATATTTCAGTATTTAATATGAATATTGAATATTTACTGCAATTTTAAGGACTTTAGCACTGACACGAGCTATGATGACATTGTCAAAGCTAAAATACACTCTTGCTTACTGAACACAACTTTGAACACAGAATGAACATTGAGAACAACACCAAGTTAAACACCATGAACATGTGTACTGAAGCCAAGTGAAACAAACAAGCAAGTACAAACGACATCAATTCTAAATAACTGCCTTCTCACAAAAAGCCCAAAATTTCATATCAGTCTTTGCCACATTGCCGCTTCCTTCACAACTTGCAAAAACACGGATAAAAATTTCTAATCTATGACATTTTATTTTTTAGTAGTTAATACCATGATAAGATATTATTTTTAGTTACAGTCCGTCCAGAAATCTCCGTCTTGGTTGAGAAATGTTAAAATTAGTGACTACTGAGCACGAGTGCTGCTCACAATTCTTTCTCGTCCTCCAGTTTCTTCCTGGCCTATGCTGTCCCTACGTGGAGGGGAGTGACCATTGGCAAGTCGTCGTCTGCTGCGCTTGAACTTGGCTACATCCTCGCCGAACACGTCACCAGTGCGCAATGCAGATATAAGGTCATCAAACTCACCCTTACCCTTTGTGGGCGACTCTTTGTTGTTTGCAATACCATTAGACTTAATTCCCCCAAGCAGACCTTCACGACTCTGCTTGCGCTCCATCGTGCGCTTCTTTAACTGAAACACAGAATTTCATTTGTTAACAATGAATTTCTTTCAATGATATTATGCTTGATATTTAAATTTCTTTTGTAAGTACACATGATTGTGATAATATATTGGACCATTCAAAAACATTCGCTTAGTTTAAATGACAAAATGTATATTATCACAATCTTGTGTAAATATATGATTATGTGAAAATATAATGTCTAATTACCTCAGCCTCCTGCTTGGCTCGCTTCTCATCCTCCTCGCGCTTCTTGCGGTTGTTCTCGTTGTCTAACTTGGCATCACCCAGCGCTACCAAGAACTGCTCAAAGTTGCCAAAGAACTCATCAGGTTGCATTGCACTTGGCTCCTCACCAAACAGACGTACTACACGATCAAACTGGAAGAACACCAACAACAACATTGCTTTTTCTCTTTGCATTTCAAACTTTTCTCTCAAACTTTAAAAACAGCAGATTCTGATATTTTATAAAATAATATTTCATTGCCAAATGCTCCAAAAATAATAAATACCCTAATAATAATAAAAATGGTTCTTCAGAAAACATTAAAAGTTACAAATTATTTATAATTTAGGCTTGTCAATATTTAAATTTAGATAAATAAATACAGAAAAAGAGAGATATATATACACACCCTAGTTTTCATGTCCTGGAAGAGATCCTCAAGCTCTGAGAAGCGGCTTGTGGCTGAGGCCAGGAAGTCCTTCATGACGGGCAGGAAGCGGTCCCCAGACACAAGTGGCTGTGTGCGGTGATACTCAAGTTCCTGGCTCACATTGCGCAGCCCAGTGCGAAGTTGGGCCATGTCCTTCTCCAGTTCACCAAGACTGCAACCACACAAGTCAGCATGAGTACAATGACACAAGAAGCATATATAGCCAGACAAAATTATAAAGCCTGAACAACCAAAGTTTTTCACCAAAAACTTACTGAATTCAAAATTGAAATAATTGTTTATTTATTTTATCAATCCAATTGAAAGAATATCTTGTATTCCTCTGTGAAACTTCAAATAAGTGTTGGGGGAAACAAAGTATAGTATTGAACTAATTTGTAATACATATATCAACTGGCAATTTAAATTGTTATTGGCAGTGAAGACAGCAAGACTTACTTGACTTTGGAGGCAGGCTTCACATGAGGAATATCATCCTCCAGTTTCAGAATATCCTTGAACTGAAATTACAAACAAATTATTAAATCAAGCATTGCAGAATACAAGAGCATAATAGGAGAAAATATTTGCAAAATTTGAATGGTACTAAGAGAAATGTTGGTGGCGAGTTAAAAAAAAATTGTAGAGATAGTTGAGCAGTTGTTGGTGACATACCTTGACCTCCATGACCTCAACGAGGTAGTGAAGCAGGGTGGTGGTTGGCCTTGCAGGCAGAGAAGCCCTCGTGTCTGCCAGTCTGTTCAGACTGCCGAGACGAAAACCTGATGCATTACCTCGAGCTCCTCTGTTCATGTAATTGCCAAGTGCGAGCACAACCTCCAGTAGTTTACGCAGACGTCGACTTCGCTGTACCTCACGTGAGGCCTCAAGCACTGAGCGCACACGAGCAGTCACTTCAGTAACCAGAGGACCAAACTTCTTGCGGAAATGTAAACTGCGGAGCCTCTGCTCGTAGTGAGGGATCCTGGATACATCAATCAAGCATACAATAATTATAACTCTATCAATATCTTATCATTGAAAAACTAGAGCAGTTAAATAAATAATGAAACTTAATAATAGTAAATACAAACAAACTTCACATAAAAATACAAATCTGAGCAGTTCATGTATAGTATATGTGTATAGTCCATGTTTATGATAAACCCAAATTTAAAAAATTAATGAAGTGACGTACCTCGAGATCTCAAAGAGGAAGCGGTCAGCTCTAGCCAGACTGTCGGCGTCGTCGCTGTGCTCCTCCAGCAGTGCACACTCCTCTGCACTGGGAGTGAACTTGAGCAGCTGCTCCACCATGTCTACTGGCAACTGCTCGCCACGGTCCATGCTCAGGATACTCCTGCAATACAGATTGTTTAAGTAAAACAAACAAACACATGCTTAATGTTTTTATATGTATGTCATCATGACATGGAAAATATAATTTGCAGCTAAATTGTCTTACTTGGTGATCTCATCATCTGACATCTTGAGCTTGGAGAGCAGGATGGTGCAGTTCTGAGCACGGCGACCATCAATCACTGATAGGGTCTTGGACCGTTTGTTGCCTGATTGACGTAGGTCCTCATTAGAGCCCTCATTCTGGAAGCAAAGTACCGATAAGAACACTTTCCAAAATTAACTCATTCATAAAATGCATTTACAATGAATTAATCAAGCATTGTTCTACAGTTATTTTTTAAACTGGCTTGCAAAACTTTAAAAATACATACATATTTCTTACATTACACAGAAAAGAAAAAAATATTGCAAAAGCTTACAGTAGTTATTCGTCCTGTTTTAATATTTTTACGAGGTTTTTTAGTGTCAACTTTTATCCTTGTAAATGTAATAGCTACTTGAACATCAAATAAAATTAATTTCCGCTGTTAATATTTTTAAAAACATGCATTAATCTAAATATTGAAAGAAGTTCTAGTACAACTGACTCACATTAATTCCATTCTTCTGGTAGGCACAGAAGAGTTTGTCGATACTTTCAAGTCCCATGTGTGCGTACAATCGCGATGGGTCATCCAGCTCTGCCCACACAGTGCCGTTCACCTTCATATCAGGTAATTTAGCCCAGTTGAACGACTTGAGCGGGTGCGTCGGCTGAGGAATGTTCTTTTTCTTGATTTCTGCTGGGGGCTTGGGGGGACCTGGAGCACTCAAACCTGGTGGGGGTGGAGGTGGACATCCTCCAATAGCAGGTGGAGGAGGTGGGGGAGGACCATTAGACATGGGAGGTGCGGGGGGAGGAGGAGGTGGAGGTGGCATCATAGCTGAGGCAGCAGACTGTTGAAGACCGACTTTGGCATCGTCAGGAAGGCTTCCTGAACTGACTAGACGCTCCAGTCGGTGCCTCTCTCCTCGCTCACAGCTCACCTGCTGGCCCAGATCTGACACCTGTCGCTCAAGCTCGCTGAGCCTCTGCTTGGTGGCTTCGTGATTGCTTGTCTCACGCTCCAGGCGCTCCTTGGTGCGGGACACACTTGTCTCAAGATCTTCCTGCAATCACAAACAGCAGTATTTAAAATTACATCACTTAAAGCTCAAAAAAGCAATACAAATATGCATTCTAAATTTTTGTGTGTAAATGACACTATATTACAAATATACTTATTCTTGAGAACAAAAAAAAAAAATAATAATAATAATAAATAAATAAATAAATAAAAAACTGAATAATACTTTAGTTCTAAAGGACATCAATTTAACCCCAGCAGTGTAATTTCATATAAAAATGTCCTCTATATTTTTGGAGCAAGTACTGACCTTCTCCTGAGAGAGCTGGTCCAGTTCCTGTTCCTTCTTGGCCAGTTTGGTGGCCATCTCATTGTTCTCTTTCTCCAGATCATCTGCCTTGGCTCGTGCAGCTCGCAGCTCTTCTTCTGTTGCAAGCCTGTACAATCAATACATATCAATCAATGTCTAATTTTACACTTCAATCAAAACTTGACAAAAACATGATTGTATTAATCTGATAACAACACTCAAATTCAGAAGTAGAAGTTAAAATACTTTATTAGTAATATATTGTAATAATAAAAATATAAAAATTAATAATGTAGTTGAAAATTATTTCTCAAAGTATATTATACAATCAATATACCAGTTGGTTCTATCAAAATTATTATTTAAATGGACAATTTAATTATCAAGACAAATATATTTTGTGTGGATAATCTAGAATGAGGCAAGTACAAAAATATAAAACTATATATAGTCAAATGATCTATCTTATAATTAAACAAATTCATTATAAACAACATTTGAACTATAAGTAAAAATTAAAAATACAAGCAATCGTAGGCAGATGTGATGATATTTAATTAGGATTGCAAGCAAGACTTACAGTTGTACGATCTCCTTGACGTTGATGTTAAGAGGAGAGACATCATGGTCCGCACCAGACTCAGACTGCAGCGTGCACTGCTGAACCAGCCTGTCAAACAACAGCCAGTGTTGGGGGGCACCGCCATAGTCCACTGAAATACACATCAAGCATATTATACCCAAGTCTTTGATAACAACAATGCTGGCAAATTTTAAGTTAATAAATAATACTGTATTTTACGTGTAATAATTTTCATCTCATGATAAAATTAAAAGAGTGAATTCTATATACAGCATTATGCCTATAATTATTTAGCAAATATCAGTAAATAATTAAGGAAAAGAAATCGACTTTGTGATATATATAATTAATTGATAAAAATATGATAAAATAACACACAGATAATTTTGAAAAATTGGGGAGTGGGAAATTGAGCTGCTAATAGACAGGTGCACTTAGAATGAGAGAGAAAATATTCTAGCCCTGTCTGAAATTAAAAGTGAGAAGCATTTATAAATTGCAAAGGTGCATGTACTTTAGCAAGCTCATTATAATTATTACCTATGCTGGAGTTTTTATAGAGGGTGAGTTTAAGGAGTGGTTTTGGCTTGCATTTAGTGCAATGGCACAAATACATACAACAGTACTTTGGACACCTTACTCTTAATAGCTCAATTTCCCATTTCCCAATTTTTTTAACTCTATCAATTTGTTATTTTATCATCTTTTTTATCAATCAAATATTAGCAAACTATTTTGTTTTTTTTTTTTTTTTTTATAATGCAGTTTTTTGTCTATTTACTATATGGAGAAAATGGGGTAAGTTAGGGGCAGTAAGTAATAATAATAAATAAAACAAAAATAAAAAAATAATACTATAATAAAAAGTAGTATGCTTTCTTATATCTATGCACTATCTATATATGGCTATATCTATGCTGACTGCTAAAAGCATAAATTGTATGATGAATATATGCTCAAATTTAATTGACAATTGCAGACTTACATGGCAAGAGAAGACAGTGGTGCAGCAGACTCAACAGGTGAGGGTACGCTGCAGTGTGGCTCAGTTTTCTCCTTAGCAAGTCAAACATGGCGGTCGCACTCTTGGTGTCCACGTGTTCCTGTCACATCATGTCTCATCAGTACAAGTGTCCTCACATCACACAAAACAGATACCAAGTAACTTATTTGTTCTTACCTGCTCAAACTTCCTTGCTAACTCTTTTTCATCCTCATTACGAACCATCTCAAAGAAGTCCAAGTGCCTGAAATGTAAATAATTACATTTTATTACTGTGTTAAAAAAATATCAGGATAATTTTTATCCCTACAATTTTTAAATTTTTCAAAAAGCTATCCTAATACAGTATACTGTAAATGGATGTACAATATATTATTATATACTTACAATTTTAGGCACACTCATATAATATGTTTTTTGTAAGACTTACAAAAAACATATTATATATTGAGTGTGCCTAAAATTAATTTTCAAAGAAAGGGAGGGAAAGACAGTATATTTTGCCTTTCTCCCCCCCCCCCCCCCTCCTTTAATATTGGTCCTAATTTTTATTATAAATTCAGTTTTTAAGCCTTCAATGTTAGTAGTAGTATTTTATTATACAGTATATCGATCTCTCCAATAAAATGCATATTTAAATTAAAAGCAATAGGCCTATATATTTTTTTTTTATATTATTACAGTATGGCTATGTTTATACTTCAGTTTAGAAGGCAGTGGTTGTTAACTCTCACCTGTCTAGTGTTTCGTTCTCCAGTCTGCGCAGTCTGTCCATGGCTGGCTGGATGCCGAGCAGTAACAGCTCATATCTCAGGTGAAGTCGGAACTCCAAGCTGTCTTGACCAGGCCCGTAGTTGAGCACGGCGTTCACAAAGGACATGATGGCAGTCTTGAGATTTACCTCATCCATGTATTGTGCAGCTGAGCCAAAACTGCGGTCCAAGTCATTCACCAGGCCCTGAGTACATCACAACGTAAGTTAAATATATCTTATCAAGTTGAGCATATATCTCACACAACAAATCAACTCATTATTGGCTACTTGTTTTTTACTGTATGAACTTTTCTTGTATTTATTAAATATCCTCGTAAATATATTTTCATAAATTTGAAAGGACAGGAGAAACCAACAAGGGCCTTACCATAGTGAAGTGAGTCCCAGAGAACTATATGGGACTCTCTTCACTATGTTATTTGGCTCTTGCTTGTTTCTCCTATCCTTTTCTTTGAAATTTATCATACCTATATAACCACAATGGTTTATTTTACTTAATATCTTAAATATATTTTGAGTATGTTAAAAGAATGAAAGAGATAGATTTAATTTTAGTGGCTATAAATTAAGTATTGAATAATTTTTAATGACTTTTTATAACTTGAATATACTGTACATATAATGAAATTAAGATAGAACATCACCATTCCAAATATGTATAGCTTCTTCAATTTAGGACAGTATAAATTAAATGAAATATCATTTTTGCTAAAAATTTAAGAGATTGATATTAGATACCCCATACTGCTCATTCTGCTACCTTAATATTCTCATATTTATTGATACCATGATCTTACCTGGAACCTGGTTCTCTCTCCTGCGTAACTCTGGTAATGTGCCATTGCTGCGAGTGCTTTCTTGTGTCCACCAGGTACCAGGCACACGGCTCCTAAGATCTCCAGCGCAGCCACCTTGGTCCTTACATTCTCACAGCGCAAGCTCTGAGCCACTGTAGAGATACCTGTGGGGTGAGCCAGCACGTGAGCTCGGCCATTCTGTCAACATACACATCATAAGTACACAATTTCTCAGGGAACTCAATAATGTTCTAATAAAAATTTGTAAGCTATTTACATATTGTGGATATATAAAAAATGTCATTGAACATACTATATTACAAAATAACTAAAAAATTATTTTTTTGTGCATATCCTTGATAATAGGTATGAAATACTGTAATATAAAGCAAGTGACTATTAGGTATAATTACAGTTGATAATTAAAATATTTGATAGAAAAACACATAGATAGATTAAGAAAATTGGGGAGTGGGAGATGGTACAAGTCCATTCCCATATTCTCCAATTGTTCCTTATATCTATCTATTATGTATTTTTTTATCAAATCTTCTAATTATCAATTATCACATAATATTTTCCTAATATTTATTATACTTACAGTAGGAAATTTAAAAAAAAATTACTTGTGATCTTTAGATGTATTGAAGTGAATATTTGATCATGTCATAATTTTATAATATGACTGTGTTTTCCTACTAAATATCAAAACTTAAGTGTATCACAAAAAGCAAAAATGATCTAAACCTATGATGAGTGATTTAGACGTACCGAGTTGTTCATGAGTGCCTTGAGACAGCCGATGAGTGCTGTGTGCAGAGCACTTTGTGCAGTCTCGTGGTCCATGGCATCCAAGAAGCCAAGCAGAGCCTCCAGTCCTCCTTGTTCCACAAACCTCAGCACGAAACTGTGAGGTTGCGTCCTCAGCGCAGTCTTCAGTGCGTCCATCTGCCTCGTACGTGCACGAAGCTCGTCCTCGTCACCAGGGAACGCCAGCTGGAATATGTCATATATAGGTCAAACAAAGGTCATAGCATGAACTATGCTAGTAAGGTCCATTCAATGGCTTTGTTTCCTGATTTGCAAAATAAACTTTTGCAAGCAATAACTGACTGTAATAATTGGGTAAAATTATGAATAATAGAAGGATATAATTAAAAGTACATAAATATTTAAATTTCTGTGCCACTGAACCACTTCATACCGATAGGGCAAGACTATAGGAATGATAGTTGACATAGGCTAGCTTACCTGGCCGAGTGCTCGCGCTCTCTCAATATAATGTTCAGGGGGTTGGTTTAGGTCAGTTTCTCCCTCATCATCCTGGAAGAATAAACATAAATAATTAAATTACATCATAAAGTGGGGGAAAAAAGAGGTATTTTTAACAAGTTGGAAAAATAAAAACATCTTCAAATTTAAAATGAAACAAACATGTGTTTCTTAAAAAGTTGTATAATTTTTGAGTAAAAAATTTGAAAACATACTACATATGTTTACAAAACATGAAATAATTTGATGCCCGCATACTAAAAATTTGATATCTTCACATTGTACTCATGTACTTGTACACACCTTTTTACGATTGCAGTAGATTTGCCACTTCTTCTCTGGTGGCAAGCTCAGCATGGCCGCCTTGTTGGGCGCTGTCAAGTCAAGTTCCTCCTGTCACAAAATAAGCTCACAAAATTAGACACACGTTGCAACTAAACGTCGTCACAATAACACAAATATCATTTTCTGCGTCGTGAATACCTCAATAGTAAAAAAAAAAAAAAAAAAAAAAAAAAAAAAAAAAAACGTTTTAATCTAAACTATAGCTATAAGAATACTAAAAATATTAAATCTTTTAAATCTAAAAATCAAAAGTTTTTTTTTATTAGATGGAGTCTATATAATGAAAAGGGCCTAAAGAGTGGTGATAACTGATAACAAGTTAGTGTTACAAAATGAGCAAAAATACAAAATTTGTAACGCATACGTAAATATCGTTCTCTGAATTAATAATTCAGCTAGATTCAAATATTATAGCTTCTTTAAAATAGGGAGCTAAAAATGGGGCATTGTAGCATGGACATTGTAGCATGGGCATTGTAAAATGGGACAAACTTATAATTCTCTATATCTTGATATTATCATTTTTCATAAGAGTCGAGAGAATAATATTCCATAAACTGTAATATGCAATTTTATTGTGATTGGAGACTGTAAGTAGTAATTATTAAAGAATGTCTTGAATAAAAAACAAGAAGAAGAAGAAAAAAAATCGATGATCTCTACAACATAGAAATGTTTCGAGTTGTGGTCTCTCTAAATTGCAATAAAAGATGAGTCATCTGACTCTCTCTCTCTCTCTCTCTCCCCCTCGCTTTGTGCGGCAATCGAATGCCCGCGTGACCAATTGTTTCTGTAATTTGCAACGAGATGATCATCTCTTCCCTCTGTTGTGTCCTGCTAAGTATATACCACGGCATACTGAGGGGTAATTACCCTAGCTGTGTCGCTGTACTTCTCTAGGCACGATCACACATGCTAATAAGTATTCGTGGATCCTCTTTCTTTTTTATTCACAATATTCAAACTTTTTAATACTTAAAAAAAATTACATATTCTAAACCATGGTAACGCCTCTTATATTGCAATTTTCATCATTCATATATACAATCGCGTTAGTTTTAGAACTATATATGATAAATATGAAGTTTAAATATCTTTCATCGACGTAAAAATTTGCTTACAAAACACACTAAAAAGAATTTTGTATTCCTGTTGTGTATTTTATTAAATTCTGTGCCAGATGTAAGAGCTTAAGATGCAGTTGTGTTATACGTACCACGAGTTCCGCGAACCTCGCGTTGAGTTCCTCCTCCTCAGGCATGGGTTGTGTGGGGGTGAGCGCCTGCAGTGAGAGGGTGCCTGCCTGGTCCACCACACAGTACGTTATCTCAGGGGGCTCGGCGCTCTGCAGACACCCACACCAGCCCCCTCGTCGTGAGGGCCCAGGGCCCCCACCTCCAGTTGCTCTGCTGGGCATGGCGCCCTTGACGCTCTGCCACGCGGTGGAGAGACGCTCGCTGAGCGCGCTGCCCCAAGCCCGCGGCGAGCCTGCTTGTTGCGCCACGCTCACGCAAACCCAGGGACACCCCGCCGCCCACGTCTGCTGAAACACGAGAAACACCAAAAATGAGCACCGATGTCGTCAAACATTTTCTCTGAGTCACACAGAGTACTTGACTACGTAGACTATAATAAATAAAAAAACAATAATTATGGTGAAAAGTTTCAATGATCAGTATGTTATGCCATGTTAAATGTTTTCATATGACCGTACAAAATTGTTTTAAAACATCAGTACATTTTTTTTTTTTTTCTTTTCCGGAACATATATCAAGTGCAAAATAACTCCACAATATGGTTTTCCGCAAAATATCAACTATATAATATAATACTGTTACTTAATCATAGAAGAAGAAAAATAATTAAAATTCTAACATTATACAGTTTAAACAAAACTAACAACCACATTTTTATAACAAATCACGCACCGTGGAAATTGAATCACATATTTGATGAAAACAAACGTGCAGATTTTGTTTCTCTCTCTCTCTCTCTCTCTACCACATTTATGCAGTTACAAAATGATGAAAGTTTTATTGTCTTACGTTGGTACGTAATTTGGCAGTAAAATTGCTACAAGTGTTACTTTGTTAATTAATGTGACAAACAAGTGAATGGAGTGTTATTATAATTACATTCTCTTAATTACGTCACACAATATATTATATATATATATATATATATATATATATATATATATATATATATATATATATATATATATATATATATATATATATATATATATATATATACGCAAACGGGGGATTCTATTTTTATTTTCATTGTGACTTACAAAAAACCGTAAACGTATTTATTAAAATATACAAATTCGTAAATTAAACTAATAAATTTAATGACCACAATTATATCTGGATGAAGGTATTATATTATTTATGAATAAACAATTCCTAACATAATAAAATATTTCTACTATATAATGCTATTTTCTTTTTTGAATGAATGCATATATTATTATCTAATATAAAAGTGCTGTAAACTGAATAAAATAAAGATTTGTTATCTTACAAACTGTCCAAAATAGATATTAAATTCAATTATATAAATTATTATGCTATTACTTCAATACTATTCAATTTTATATCTTTTTATTGGCGGGTACAAAAACAAGCGACGATATGAGCCGTAGACAAATCTGTAATAATATATGCATTGACGATCTTATGAAATGAAGTTCATTGCAATGAAAATATACAACATATTATTATTATAACTCAAAACACTTTTGATATAACCTATATACGCTTTAATTTAATTAAAAAAATATATCACACTATAGAAAATATAGCTTGAAATATTGAATCATTATATTGATGTCATAATTACATAATAGATCAGTTTTTATTTTTATTTTTTAGATTTAATACTGTGAGACCGCAGAAATGAGGTAACCTGGGCGTTGTTTTACGTTGTACTGCAGAAAATTGTATTCTCATACCTTAGTGTAGCTTATATACGCCCTTATTTTAATGAAATACAGTAAATTAATCAAAAAAATACTCTTACATATTATTTTTTTACTTTAAAATATCATTTTATTTTTATTTTTTTAAAATAATAAAAATCATGCCACCTTTCATATTTTTTTTTTATATATTATATACTCTGGCATTTCTTGCAAAATTATTTTTGAAATATTTTGCATACTTTCTCTTCAGCACGTACAATGTACGCTTGACATGCAAATCTTTGCTAATTTTATATTATATCTTGGGTAGATAGCCTAAGAATAATTTTTAATTAACACACATTCTCCTTGTCAATAAAATTATTGCATAATTTTATCACGTGTATATAGTTCGCGTTTACATTAAAAAGAGGGGGGGGGCAAACATACGAACGAATTATAAATATAATAATTTGAAAAAATGAACACACACAAACTTTTAGTGACATAACAATAGAATTATTATTTAATAATCATTTAATAATCAGCCACTTGTATACGATGTGCTTTTAAAATATTATAGTGAGTTGATATCACTTTCGGGCTGACTCTCGATTTACATAGACAAAACAAAAAGCAAGTGATATCGAGCAATTGTAGCTATATCATGATGTTCTGTATGAACAAACACAATGCTGCGTTTACATTAAACAAAAAAACTTAAAAAAATTTCTGGTCAGTGATTTTTCCAATTTCTGCTCTGACGATTCTTCATCAAACCTCCGTACGTCCAATTAAGTTATTTTCTTTCAAACAAACAAACTCTTTTCATGTTAGACTCAAGTATATATTATATTAAACACAAAGTTGCGGCTACTAAAGATATTTATATATCGGTGATTGAGAACGTGAGATACAGAGAGAAAAGATGACGCGACGACCGCAATACATTAAAATAATTTCCGATATATTTATTTGTCATGTTCCAAAACCCGTGAGGTAAATTATAATTTTACTAAACATCTTGCACTGACCTAACACGCAACAAATATCATCTTTTTTGCCACAAAATTTCTAGCACAAGCGGACAGGCTATTATAATATATATATATTATATATAACAGAAATTTAAATTTGAGAAGTAATAAATATAAAGTGTATAGGTCAAATTCAAAGTTATGTATTTTATTTTCTTATATAGACTATTATTTTAAAACTATTTTGAATACCTTTTCATAAATAGCTTTGTTAAAAATAATAAAATGAGAAACATCTGTATATATATATTAAATAAATAAAACTCAGAAACAATTTAAAATATAAAATCTTATAATATACAAACAGTTCTTAGAAATATTTAATTTTCAAAAACATCACAAATTCAATCTTTATGACATATGCAGACGCTGTTATAGTTGTTATAATTCCTATAACTCATTTAAAGAAAACCTGGTGATATAAAGTTTTATAGATTTTTATTTATATTTTACATTTCTTATGGTAATTTCAAGATGCTGCTAAAAGCAAGAATTCTCATCTTATTTTCCTACACACAGAAAATATAAGTAACGTAATTTCTACTATGTCATTAGTCATTATTGTATAGATGTTGCAAAATTAGAACAATTACAATAAAAAATTATACTATGTACGAGTATACTACAACATAATATTTATGCATAGTTATTATGCAGTATAGCATAGATTATGCTGCATTGAACAAATTGTGATGAAATGAGGTAGCGTAATTATTACGTACTTATTTTTGCCCGTTAAGTTTATATATTACAAAAACAAACTTGCAAACTCACTGGCAAGTGTAGTGAGCAATAATAACATTAAAAATAAATATATATTATATTTATATAATTTTGATACTTTGGTTAGTTCAATATTTTTTGATTGGGTTATTGATACTTGCGGGTATACAGACGTACTTACATAAAAGATATTGAAAATGTTGTAATGTAAAAGTAAAACTTAAATCATTATATTATTATATTTTACTTTTCATATCACCTTCTATTTTTCTACTTTATTTTTATTATTATAATTTTTAACTGCTCTTCTTTATATACGAATAATTTTATTTTGAAATCAGCGAGGTGTGAAAATAATAATAATAATACAAAAAAAATATGCTCCTCTAAATTCATTAAGTGTACAGTTATTTAACAAAAATAATTCACAGCTGTGTTTGAGTGCATTGAGCGAAAATGCAGTGCTTGTTAAAAATGTGCGATATTGTTATAATCTAATAGATACCATGCAAAATGAAACATTCAACTTGGAAAAAATAAAACATACTTTTTTTCCAGTCTTTATATAAATCTATAATCCAACCTGTTGAGAACTCTATAACTTTGAGGGCTCTGAACTCAATTTCGTAATAATAATTATAATCATATTGTTTAAACATTTTGCAATATTAAAACATTGCTATACCATATGCTATATAATAAACCACGTATTAGCAACAAGTACGATAATTACGCGTTACTAAATTAAATATTTAAACTATTTATACGATATAAAAAAAAATGTTAATACTATTATGTAATTACAACAGATCAATCAATTGTATTGTAAGAATTTACCTTAATAATCATTCCTTAATTATTCATATAATTATAGTAATAATTAATTATTTTATTGTTTCATTGTTAAAACTTTATGCAAGCAATATAAAAAACCATCGTGCAAGCAACTATTAAGAAAGATAATTTGTACATTTAATTAAAAAAAGGGAGGATATAAAAGTAAGTTAAGTGCCTATTTGTCAACTAACTTTATACCAATTACGTAATATCATTGCTATATTATAATATTTAATGTAAATTTCAAAAGGTATATCGATGTTGTAGTAGAAAATATGTGTATCTCGTTTTTTGTCACGTGAAACAAAATGTGTACGTCGTTGTTGTTGTTTTTGTTGTTGTTGTTGTTGTTGTTGTATTTTTTTTTTTTTTTTTTTTTTTTTTGTTATGGCAAGCAAAATGTGTAAATCGAGCATCATCCACATTCCGTTCGGAAAAGAGTTACACATTTTGCTTCTTGTAAAAAGAAAACAAAAACAGATACATGTTTTGCTTCTCTTGATAAAATACGAACTACACATTTTAATTCACGTGATACAAAACGAGATACACATATTTTCCGCTATACAACATCGATTTGCCATAAAAGTCAATATTTACCGATAAAATATGTTCATTTAAAAGTATATTATTGATAATATCATGGCAGATCTACAAATCATTGAACACTAAAATGCAATTTTATTTATTTTTACTTGATATAAGAATGACTAATTATTTGTTACAGTTCTGCATTATACAGTATATTATAATGAATTAAGGAAGTATATAAAACTGTGTTATAATATAATAATTTCCGCGTATAATAAATTGATTACCCACTAAAAGTGAATGTATTTTTAAATTATATTAAAATGTTTTAAATAATTGTAGCATATGACAATTAAACGTGTGACGAACGAATATGACATTCTTAAATGGCAAACCCATCGTGATACAGCAATAGCAGTTTTTTTTCCTTACTTCATTATATTATATTATACTTCATAATATATAATTTAAGTAAAAAAAATTAGTAATAATGATAATTATCCGTTCATAATTGTGTCATGCTAAGTGAAATTATTAATTCAATGACATAAAATTAAATTATATGGTCACAAGAAATGCGTGCAGTGTGACGAAATTTATTGTAGCATAATATTACAATATTAGTATATAAAATATAAACATATTTATAGTTTCATCATAAATTTCAGATATGCATAATAATATTTGTTATTACATTTAAACATTAACATTTTAAACCTCGCCCTTTCAATGGCATATATTTTATTATTTTTTTTTTTAATATTTTTGAATAAAGACGAATATTTATTTATTTTAAACTAATTAGAAGAGAACTGTTTTAAATTTAATTACAGTAGAAACAGATATTTCATAAATTCACTGACTTATATTTTTGTATATATACATGAAGAAGTTTATACTTCATAATATAATTAACGTAATTTTTAGAACCGCTCTAAAGAGTCTTCTTTTATTATATTATGGTGTTATAATAAAGCTTTTTACTGTAATGCAGTTTAAACTTTTTGGACAGATAATTATGCCTTTTAGGAATATGTCTTTATACTGGCAAAGTTTAATTTTCGCCTGTATATAAAAGCATTGCATGTTGTGAATTGTATATACTGCAGTCCAGACAGATAGTATTGTTTTGTCTGAGTTTGGCACGAGCTGAGTATAAATATAAAGTCGAGCGACTAGTGACCTAGACAGACAAAGTGACCGCTGGATCGACTCCCGTTATATATCCCCTGCAGACCTCCCTCCCTCCCTCTGTCTCTCCACCCACGTTGCAGCATCATTTGCATCATAAAATTTATCTCATTGGGTGCTTCGTTACAAATTACCTTTAAATTTAGATAATTTTAACGGTTTTATGACTCTTTATCGAAGCCAAAATTCTATTGAAAAAAAAAATAGGATGTTAATATAATAGTTTGATTATACGCAGACAAAAGGATATAAAATAATAAATTACAAGCTTTTATTGATTCCTAAAATGGTTTTATTACTTATTTTTCTTATAAGTTCACTCCTACATTCTTTAAAGATTCCAATAACAATTTTCTCTTAAAGTTTTATAGTCAACAGGTCACACACCTTTGATAACTTTTCAATCAAAGATTAATGCAAAGATTGTCTCTGCAGGATTGCTATGGAGATTGGAAGACCCAACAACATAAAAACAAAAAAGGTTGCGATTTCTCTCTCTCTCTCTCTCTCTCTCTCTCTCTCTCTCTCTCTCTCTCTCTCTCTCTCTCTCTCTCTCTCTCTCTCTCTCTCTTATTACGTCAATCTACGTGTATCAGTATTGCTTCATTCTTTATTTAAATCTCAACAAAACGGAAGCACAATACTATTACTTATAAAATATTCAGTTTCTGTCTTAAGACATTATAAATTTATAATATTCACGTTTTAAATTCATCATAAGAATATTGCATAAAAAAATATTTAAAAAACAAATGTGGCAATAAATAAAATAATAATATATTTTAATTTCAACTATATAAAATAATAATAAAATAAATAATTATGAAAGAAGCCTGTACACTTTAATAATGTATAAGATCCAAGGTTTATTGATCGCAAGGAAAGCAAACTGCAGTCCTCGCTCATTGCACTCCACATGAATCGCAAAGTCGTGTTTGATATTAGCCCACGCAATGACCGCGATATGAACCTGCTCTGTACTTACTTACATACGTGCAGCACCTACCTACCTACCTGTGCCTACATAAACCACTACGTACCTACGTGTAAATCACTTTTTTATCATTTAATTCACGTAACTTATAAAGTAGGACTATAAACCTTTTTTTTCCATCGACAATTATTACATATAATATATTTTTTTAATCAAAGTCATTATATATTATACCTATTGCCTAAAGTTAAATATTTAATAGCGTATATATACGTTCAATTACATTAATACAATTATCTATAAATAAAATTATTATATAATACAGTATCAAAATTGTGAAATTTAATATTATATAAATGTTATTATCAAATTTAATTTCAGAAAAAAAAAAGAAAGAAACAAAAAACAGGTGTATAATAATAATTATTTACCACGAAAATTGAAAAAAATAATTTTGCGCAACATACATATAGAGGCGTATCATTTTTAATAGAGCTAAAATTGTTCAATTAACTAATTTGAGTTCATCAACTTGTTTTTAAGAAGTAAAATATGTGTAAGATTTTTTTTTTTTTTTTTTTTTTTTTTTTTTACTCTAAATAGATTTCTTTCTCGTAACCTTTTCATGGCATTTAGATCACCATTATAGATATATTATAAAATATTATAAACTTTTAAATTCCATGCCAGGAAAATATCTTTTGTAAGTCATTTTCAGAATGTATATAAATTTTATATAGCAGGCAGGGCAGACGAATGAAGCATTACAGACCTTTCAACTTTCATAAATATTTCAGCCAGTTTGCGATATCTAGGTAAAAGGATCAAACTAAGGGATTGCGAGCGAGGAGAGACAACAAAAATAAAAATGTTCTAATGTTAACATAATACTAAACAATATTAGCATTTTTGGCAGTATCGGTTTATAATGCTAATAAATATATACTGTAACATGCATGATCAATTAAAAACATAATTTCTGATCTTAATAAACCCAATGCTCAAGTACCATCATACAAATACAAAATTTTATTGACCCATGTAGTTCGTACATATAGTATAACAATAAAAGTTACATTATCTGAAAATTTTTAATTAATACAATTAAAATGTTTAATAACATGTGATATATATAAAAACCATTATAACAATTACACTAAAAGGTATAACTCGTGTTATGCTATAGTGTTATCATGCATAAGCTGAGTGTACGGTTAATAAACTCAAAGTCTTACGCCTTATATAGTCTGAATGACTAAAATTTTAAGCTTATCATTTGTACATACAATTACATTATAACTATGGTACCCAAGTTCAGTTAGCAATTTTGCATAAGGACCACGCCCACAACTTATACTTTCTATCTACATATAAACACACGACATCGTGCACAAATACAATTTACATTTTCCATTGACTGATTTACTCTCAAGCATTATTATGTTAAACATCTCAGCCGGAAATAATAATAACATAAATTTATACTATTATTAGAAAATATAATTTATTTTATATATAACCGTTTATTATTTTGTTATATTATAGAGATAGAGAAAATACTATTATATTTGCTCAATATTTTGATTGATTTTGTGGTTTTACTTTCTTGGGTGGTATATCGATAACACTAGGAGGACCAAAAGTTTGCGACATTTTGGCGTCGTAAAGTCGCATGTTTTGCTTCAATGACTGCACAATTCACAGAACCTTTACGTGACTTTATAGTTACCGCATGTATGTACGCTATACGTCAATTATTATTGTCAGATAAGAGAGATAAAAGCAGTTCAATTTGTCGCTGTAGTTTTGATATCCATCTATATGTTATATGTATAACGACAGTAACGAGTTAAAAGTAACGACTTAAACTTCATGAACCACGACATTCATAAAGGCATATCGTATAATATACATCAATATTTATGAAGAAAAAAAAAATTTCAATATGGGGAAGTCAATGATATAATTTACTATATTTAACAATTGATATATAGACTACTTTCGAAATAAGAACTGTCATTTTTTTTTTTTTTTTTTAACTCTTGCAGATAAAAGTGATCACTCAGTGATCAATGATCACAATGATTTCGCTATGAGAAAATCTTTATAATTACTATAAAGTTGTAATAATGAACATTTTGTAACTACGAAAGTCGCGAATTCAAAAGCAATTTGCAATGTTTATTGCAAAAAATCAATGAATTCTTCCCTATAACTTATAGGAAGAAACTCAACAACCTAATGGGAAAAATGTGATTTTTAAAGACTTCAGAGCATAACTTAATGTTGCATGATTTTAATGTTACGAGCTTATTCTTGTATGACATAATAATAATATCATAATATCGTCTTTATTGAAAGAAAGAAAAAGCTTGGAAGGGCGGATTTTATATTTATTTTAAACTTGACAATATAGTCTATAGGTCAACCCTTACACCTAACCTCATATGTGACCGCATTTATTGTTACTATATAATATTAAGGAAAACCAAAATCACGACAGAAATTGTATAGTTGTGCTGCAATGAAAACATCATGAAAATGAAAACTTAAAATAAATTTGTTTCATAATTTGTTGTATTCGGACTCAAATATACACAAAATCATGAAATTATAATAATTATAATAATTTAAAATAAATCACTTTATTAATATTCATTAAACTTCAATCAAGTTTCAAAGTTTGTATTTACAGAATAATCGTAACTTGTGTTGATGCTACAAATAGTTGTTATTATTAGACTGACTTTATTTATTAAGTTTAACATCTGATAAAAAAATATATAAGCAGAGGATTTTATGAGAGCACCACAAGTTCAAATAAAATCAGCAATTAATCTTTTTCCGTGTTAGTTTTTTTTTTATATATAATATTACATTAAATAAGTGAACTCATTTGATAAAATTTTAGTATTTCTTAAGTTATCTATAAAATAAAAAATGAGAACTCGATTTGTACTACATTGCAAAAATTAAAAATAACATGATTGATGGAATTTTATAAATGTATAAGAAAAAGAAAGAGAGAAAAAAAATTTCAAAGTCAGACGTCAATAAACTAATATATTATAAGTAAAGTAATTAAAAAATATTTTGTTGAGTTAGGAGATATAATTAGAGAGGCCACGAGCGCACGGACAATTATATTGTCATGTTTACAAAGCACTTGATGACAAAAAAAAAATGTCAAGTGGTTACGCTCGCTGAGCATCATTTTTTTTTTTTTTCTTCTGTCAACAAAATGTATATAATCAAGTCAAGCTCTCATCTTATGCATCAGTGAATGTTTCACAATTTGAACAAAACAAGATTTTTTTTTTTATTATTATTATTTATCATACCTGTGTGTGTGTGTGCGACCCACCGCAAAAATCTTATACCACCAGTGGAAAAATATAATATAATCATGATAACAATCGCATTACATTATTCAAGAGCAAACAATGTAGATGATATATATGATATAGTTTCCTTTTTGTGGTACTTTGAGACATTTTATTTATGATTAAGATAAACACATTTTATATAATTGTAATCAAAATTAAGGAAAAGATGTTATGTTATTTTTAGATTAATTTGGATTAAGCATTCAAAAATTTGGAACATATTTTTGGCAATTAATGATAAGAACATGTGCAAAATAGAAAATATATAATCTTGATAGGTTGATAGAGTGATTAGAGTGTGTGTGCCAGTGCAGCATTAATTTTATTTCACACTTCACGTCTAGATTCATTATAAAACATAACCATGTAACGAAATAATTAACGCTATAAAAAATTAAAACGTAGCTTTATATCTTTAAATTTGAGTAGCCAATATTTATAAAAATAAATAAAGTAGGCAAACGTTATTAAAAAAATATTTATAATATAAAAAAGAAAAGCTAAAACTTTTACTAAAAAGTTTATCTATACATATATACGACTTTTCTAATCAAATAATTGCAGTTTTAAATTGATTGCTTAGTCATAAAGTATATAAAGTGATAAATATTATGACATTATTTAAATTTCTCTATAACTGTGTGGTACGATTGGCATGCAAAGTGACGCAAATGTGCCATTATTTAAATATTACTTAAATTATCTATCATATGTCACAAAATCCACGAATAGTCGAATCCTATAGCATGCTAATGGCTTTTTACGGGTTATTTAAATAGAAAAGGTCGATTTTCAATTATTGGCATTTCGAGAAATATTGTGTTAAAAGCATTTTTGATGTTACCGTTGAGTCCTTTGGGTATCCAATTGTTCAAGTTTCAAGTCTTTAGCTTTATTGGTTAAGGAGATTTTTTTTTTTTTTTTTTTTTTTCAAGTTTGCCAACAATTTAGACCTGCCAACAACTAGGTCTTGACCATACATAATATATTTTACAAACACAATACTGTATAATAGTTATTGAAATACTTAACATTCGGACTGGAAAAAAAAAAAAAGCTTTTACAATAATTTTGGTGACAAATTTCAATTTATACAAGTAGATAATAAACAAAACAAATTCACGCACCATTTGTGACATTGAAATAGAAATTACTCGGTTAAATTTACTTCATTTGTATATGTACTGTGTGAGAAGAACCGATCGAGAATATAGTAATCAATTGAAGTGAGAATTGCTTCAATATAATGAGAATTCTAGTCTTCTCTTCGGTTTCAGTTTTCACATATATATACGTGGGATGTGATCCATGGTAAATCAATACTCAAAGGTTCTCAAAGAAATTCAAGTAATATGTCGATTTCTCTGATTGAAGCAAGGTTGATTTATCAATTCCCAAAAGTGATTGTTACTAATGCGGCGAGCTTGTAGGTCAAAAAAGATGTTACGCAGGGGTTTCAAAAGATTTAAGAGTTATTTCACGTATTTTTAGGACAAAAGTTTAGTTATTTTTAAATTTATGAGAAATCAAGTTAAAATTTGTGCAATTTAAATTCTTCTTTCGATTAAACATCGTACAATTTGTTGTTATTTTACAAGTAAATTTCTAAAAAATATCGTAATACAAAATTTAAATAAGAATTCTTTACAATTGAACGTCATGAGCATTTCAATTTTATTACGAACATGTAATCATCATGTAATATAATATAAAAAAAAAAATGCAGTTTAAAATTCTATAACTGGCTATACTCTCTGATCAAATTTTAATTGCAAATGGTATTGAAGTAGAGAATTTAACGACTTGAATCAAATCTTTTTGTGATTTGTTCTAGTGAGATTCGAACTAATGAGTCACGTTTACAAGGTGTAATATTTTTAAAGAGTAATAACTTTAAATACATGCAATTCATTATTAAACTTTCATGTAATCTAATTTTGTGCATGGTGGGCATAGTTTACTTCATTTTGCTAGTCATATATATATTATACTACTGAGTTACGACTTATACGAGGCATAATATTACATAAAATCGATAAAACTTATATTATAACATATCTTACATATAGATCTCATAAAGGCATAATTATATTATTATTTCTTTCTTTCTTTTTTCACTAATAATATTTCTGGTCCTGTGAGATGATTCATATATATACTCTCTATTAATTAATCTTTTTGAAACTTTTCAAACCACTCAAAGATATAAACAACTTTTTTTTTCTCTCTTTCCCTTTCTACAAAGTCACAGATCCGCATAACACCGGTCGCATAGTACAGAAGAAAGCATTTTTTTTTTTTTTTTTTTAATATTTATAAGCTGCTTGCAAACAAAAAATTCATTTCAATGGATCATTTGTTAGAAAAAAAGGAAGTTTTAGTTACATTATTAGATGTTTATAATTTCACTTGCTAAGTTAGAAATCTGTTGTTGTTTTTAGAGTAATTAGTAATTATAGTTGGGATTATGGTTTATATAGCATTTTATGGAATTTACCGATTAACATGATGTCAATGTCTGAATTACGTTTAGTTATCAGATTATCAGAAGTATTGCTGGGAGTTTATTTATTTACATATATCTTAAGCTGATATATCTTCAATTAAATTTTAAGACTTATTATAATTCATACTAAAAAAATAATAATAATAATAATAATTAATAAATAAATAGAAAAAAAATAGACGAAAAAATGTTGAAAAAAAAAGTCGAGAAAATTGGAAAATTGAAAACTGTAAAAATTAACTTTAAAATACAACTTTTTAATAAATCGCAAACGATTAATTAAAGAGTTACTACTTTTTTTTTTCAATAAAAGACAATGCAAAAATTATTCCATTAGGGTAACTTACCAAATGTATTTTGCCCATAATAAATTGTTTTACTCCATCCAGTTTGTATGTATGATCGATGCACATAAACAGACACACGAGTACACTTTGTTGATGCTACTTGAGCTGGAGCGCGGGCAAGACTGAAGAACTTGAGTTCAGTACCAATCCCCCCCACCTGACAGCCCACCTGAGGTAGTACAACCTGAGCTGAGCGCCACCTGGCAAGCCCACGTGACCCACATGCACTTGTTGTTGTGGTGCTCACTTGGTGTGCGGGAGTGCCAGCAATTTCTCTCTATATAAACTTATTAAACTAATACTCATTTTATGTATCGGAACTATTTGTCACTTTATTTATGTCACAAAAACATGAGAAAAAGAAATCTACTATAATAATGACAATCTGGCTTACAACTTTAGCAAATTCCGATACACGATAGGAATTAGAACTTTAAATTTTTATTCTATATAAAGAAACTCGATTTGTCATTCGTTTATTTAATTGTAAACCACGAACACTTACTGCAGTGAGCTCACACTATTTATATTATTATATGAAAATATAAAACAATGCTGACATGAAATTTTTGTAATGAAAAATATTTCATGAAATATTTTTGTATAACAATATAAACTTTTATATCAACGTCACTTTATTTCATAGTGTGAACTAGTCTTTAAAAATTATTGTGAATTATTTTTAAAGTTTGGCTCTACAGCGGGGGAAAAATATAACAAAATGAATAACAAAGTTTTATAAAATGTTATTTTGTATTTACAAAAACTAGCAAATTTTGAAATTAACATATTACAGACAAATTTGACTTTTGAAAAAAAAAATCAAATAAATTATTTAATCAATGTTTATCTGAGTTTGCAAAGCTAATTTTTAAGTTTAATGGGTCATTTGGCCCTTCTCCTCCCCTCCCCCCCCCCCCCGTTTTAAAAAAGGGTATATTGTGAGTTAAAAATAATAATAAAAAGATAAAAAAGTATAAAAAATAGGGGATCTAAAAATAAATTAAAAGCTTCTAACCGAAAAAAAAAACTACGTAATTTTTTAATACTATCATATAGCTAAATTGGAACAGCAAAAATAATTATACAACATATTATTTTATAATATCACTGCTATGTAACATATTATAGCAATTATGAAATAAATGCAGTATAACATAAATTATATTGTAAATTGTAATTAATACGTGTTGGTGATAATAAGCAAGAATATTATTACGTGCATGTTTATTTTTTTCCGTGCTTTAAAATGCAACAATTTCAGTTAAGGCGGGAAATCAGCTTCTACGGGATTTGACTGAAAAATCGTAAAGAAGGAAAAATCTGAAATTTTGCATGGTGATACATTAGGTTAAGGCAACTTCAAAAATGTAAAAATTTTGGGGGGTGTCACCATGCTAGATTTCGAATTATGATATTTTGAAGTTTTCGTCCTATAAGAGGCCATGCTAATTTTAGTAAATTTCAGAAATGATTTTTTCTCTTATCTGATGGTTACGCGGATATTGAAATTTTTATCATGGGTAGCTGTTATCATTAAGTTTGAGGTGACGTGAAAAAATTAGGAAGTTTTCTTTTTACATTTTGAGATACAAGCCAACTAAAGACAACCCTTAACATTTATGCAAGGAAAAGTGTAAATATACACTCTTTAAATATTTTTTAATACCATCGAAATTCAATTAAAAAATTGTTTAACAGATAGAAATAAAGCTGTTCAACTATAAAATTTCCTTATGATATGACATTTTACCTTTCAGTTTCAATTGAAATTCAAAGTTATAAATATATTATATACGATAAGACGTGATTCTGAAAGCTGCTTCCGATGAGTAGGAAGGAAAAGAATGTATGAATAAATTTATTTTTCCTGCTTTTATACAATGTTTACGTTCCCTTTCAATAAAACTACCATCTAATTTGCATATAATAACACGATGTAAATATCAGCTGAGTCTCTATTACATCTACCTCACGTGGAGATAAATAATTTACACTTTTTTCACTAATAAAATGTGAATAATAAATTTTATAGCAAATTGTCATAACTTATAATATAAACAGAGGTTCAGATTAAGAAAATATATAAAAATAAATTACTGCTGCTGCTACTCAACTGCTTAGTACTGTATTAAATATAATTAAAGTAATAATTAAATGATAAAGAACTATAATTTAATATTGTTCTATAGTTTTTAAACAAACGAAAATATACGTAATAGCTATATTTTAGCAATGGACCAGTTGCACTCATATTTAAGAGCCGCCATTTTTTTTGGTCAGGAAAACATAGGCCAGCATAGGAAAAACGTCATTTTTATTATTATTGTTATTTTTTAATAGCAAAAGAAGCTTCAAATCTCAACCAAAACCTTATTTCTAGCTCCTAATAAGCTCGAAGAATATGAGAAAAATTTGTTCGCTTGAAATAAACTCTTTTTATGTGAAAAATTAGAAGAGATGATGTTTCCCCTATGCTGGACAATGCATTAGGCACCACCATGGGCACCACCAACATGACGACAAAGCGCAATGATGTGCAAGGGTTCTATATTAATACAGCATTAATTATGCTATACTGAATAAAAATTATGCTGCACAGCATAACAAATATATTGTAAAGGCATTTTTATTTATGGTATTCCCAAATGGTGCATCATTTATGCTATAAATGCAGCAAATTATTATTATTATACGTAATTTATTTTATCCGAGCCACATAATTTAATTTATTAATTTATTTGCTTAATTTACGTTTAAAGATTGAAGTGAAATGACACAAAGTGCTGATTATAAGTTAGCTATTGTTTACAATACAGCAGTCTTATACAAATGCAAATTTTGTGTTTACACAAATAATCTGCTTGTTAATTTTAATCAATTAGATCGCTAATAATCAGTGAAGCGGTCATTCACTTCCTGCATTTAAATTTCAGTTTTCAAAATTAACGACCTTAACAATGAGAAAACACAATCAATAATTTATTATTGAAAAAAATTATTTCTTGTACAAAATGTTAAAAATGCGGAAACTTAGCTTGGTGAAGGTGAGAGATATAAGAAATTTACTACGCGGGATCACGCTGAGTATCAATATGACCACGGGGCAAAGCCATAGCTCAAGCAGCAAATTTGTTCATTTTCCAAGCGAGTGTGAAATTTTTGAAAAATGAAAAATGATAAGTCAAAATAGAAAAATAAAAATAATAAAAGTGTTAGAAAACTTTTTCCCCCAATGTATATATTATTAATGTCTATATGATTGAAAGAGTTACAATAAAAATTGCATAGACAGAACCTGAATTTTTAAATAATCATGTAATAAAAATAACAATTTTAAAAACGGTAAGTAATAAATCACATTATGTCGAAAATTTTAACATGATTTATTTATTGTTCCAAAAACACAAAGAAGATTAGTAGCCCAAAATAAATAAAATACAATGCATATTATATTTAATATAAAACGCTTTACACTGTATACATATTTCTGCATTAAAATAGTTATAATTGCGGGGCATAAAAACTAAAATATCGTTTTGCATATATAGAATTTGGTAAATATTATTCTTTTGGTGACTGAGATGAGAGGTAAAAAATAAAACACGACTGTATATATAGGGAGGCTGCAAGGATCCTGTACGACGAGAAAGAAAAAGAAATACGGTGTTACTCGGGCACACTTTCCTTATAACTTTCTCCACACAGCATGCTACATAGCTCTGCCCAGAATGCAAAGTAACAAAGAACCTATAACCTTGAAACACAATACCCGCTAATCAATGAAAAATTTCTATACGATAAATCAGAATTTAACGTAGCTAATTTGTTACGCGACATCTCTTACCTATTAAGTTTATTCAACTCTCAACTGCATTGCATATGCATGCACGAGAAATTTCTTCCGAATTCCAAAAGTTTTAAATAAAATATAAAAATATGAATTATACTCTTAATACATTTTACGACTTTACAGAGACAGCCTTTTTTTTTATAGCTTTTAATACGAAAAATTAAGAAATTTACCAATTTTATGACTTTTTTATTCAGTTAATTATATGTATGTGCCTGGAAATTTTAATATCAATAAAATTGTAAAGTTAAAAAAAAAAATATCGCAATAATACTCTTCTTCTCTTTCTCTCTCTCTCTCTGATTATGTACATTAGCCACAGTTTGAGCTTAATTTGTCTCAAAATACGCGTATAAACACCTAATGTACAACAATTAGGCAGTTCTTAGAAAAGAAATCAAATAATAAGACTTTAAAATGACGATTCATCAAACTTATATACACTTAAAAACTTTCCTATGCAAGAAGCACATTTAAAAATCATTTTGTATATATAATCCCTGCGGGGTAATTGTATGCGTTTTTTATTTTTACTTTTTTTTATACAAGAATTTCTATTAATTTATTGCTTTTAATTCCTCTGGACAAGAGATTAAAAATATCTGATAATATTTATTACGTGTGATGTTATGACATTTTTAAACATTTTTAATTATAAAAGAAAAACGAGCAAATCTGTTGAGACGTGAATTAAGTTATAGACTCAGCTCATTCTTTTGTGAACGTAAAATTCGTGTCAAGACGACCACTTGGCAAACAAAAAGCTTATTAAGTTTAGTGTCAATTACACACTTTTTTATACACTTTGCTATAATCTCTTATTATGCCTCCTTCATTTTACCTCTTTTGAAAAATTTCAGAGCGATTGTAGGAGTAACAAGCACTCGATCTGCAGATAACAAAACATTTTTAAAAATTAAAAATTCTGTAGTCTGTTTATAATTAAAAGGATCCTTAAATGGTAAATTTTATGTATGTATAACGTGCGGCCGCTTAAATACAGGAAAAAAAATGCTCCAAAGAAATCAAGAAAAAAAATAACATAGAGTTTTTAATACTACATAGGAGATAAGCATCGTTTTAAATTTATTTCGTTTCCCTAACTGACAAAATTAAAAATTAAAATGTATAATGAAAGAGTAGAGCAGTCTGACAATAATTAACCATGGACAATGTCAAGGCCAACAAATCTCTCTCTCTCTCTCTCTGTATAGTGTCAAGCTTCTGCTTGAAATTAATTAAACTGATCTCACTTTTCTTTTAATTCTCGCCCAGACCAAACTTAACCTTACGTCACACAGCTGTTATTAGATAACGCCTGTCTTCAATTGTTTTTGTTTACTTTTTCTTATTGTTCTTCAAGGATGAAATTATAGCCTCATTTCCTTGAGAGCAAATCTCACTTTACTCTGACAAAAAAAGAATCAGTTATACTTTTTTATATACATTGCAACTTACTTTCATTATTGTTATGTAAATTGTGTAATTGAAAAAGAGACGGATATTTTTTTGTTTTATATTTAGTTTACTAAATCTTATAACTTAAATTTTGTCATCTTTGGCAATTTTATTTTGTTGTTATAAAAGTACCCTCACTTACAAAAAGAGTGCATTAATTCAGTTACGAATCCTAACTTATTTGAGATAAACACTTTTGATACTTTTGATACTTTTGATTTATTATGAATTATGAGCTACTAATACATTTTAGCAAATTATTAACAATATAGCTAATTTAATTTGTTTTGAGTTGTTTTCAGTTATTTTAGGCTATTTAATTTAAATTAGCTATTGTTAATAATTTGCTAAAATGCATTATTTTAGCTGCTCATAAAAACTTAAAAGTGTTTATCTCAAATAAGTTATAGGATTCGCATCTAAAGTAATGCACTCTTTTTTGAGTGCTATACATAAGATCATGATGAATAAATAAATATATAAAATAGACGGTAACTACACAGCAATTTAAATCATATTGTTAATGAATATTATTAATAGAATAATTAACACTTTTTCGCAAATTTATTGTTTAATGTTTTTTATTTGTCAATGTCCTCTCTCTCTCTCTCTCTCTCTCTGTTATTAAAGGAATAGACCAGAGAAAAACATAAGCATTTATATCACAAAACACTTGATGGGATTTACTTAAATAACTTTAGTTTGTCTCAAAACCCAACAGTAGCCCCATAGCAGTGATCAGAAAATTCGATTTATGCAATCCGCACATTATACATTAACACTCTGGTTAAAATTGTCATCAGTTTTGAAGATCCCATTGCGTGTTTATTCATTAAAAAGCACATGTTGTTTTATGTGGTCTATGGCTTTAAGTTGACTTATGGATTAATGCACATGAAGTATTTTTGTACAATATTTTAATCATAAAAAAAACTGCTGTGTTACAATTATGTGCAAGTTTGATGTAATGTAATAAAGCTGTAAAAAGTCTTCTTTGCACCTTATATAATATGAAGATTATTATTATCACATACATAATAGTTTTTCAGATCAATATTTTGCAAATGCTCAGATTTATAAGTGTAAGAAACGAAGCACTTACATAAACTTTCGCACGGCGTAATAATTAATTATTATATCGTATATATTATGCAAACAATAATGTTATAAGAACACGTGAAAGTTCTCATTAATATATTACTTCTCATCAGAACAAAAATATTATTTCTTACTCAATGGAGGTTATCGGTGAAGCGCACGGGAAAACTTTTAAGGTCTTCTAATTTTCAATGCTTAAGCATTGAGGGAAACATGCTTAGCATTTTTTTAAATAACTATATACTGCACCGAGGCCAAAAATATTTAAATGAGGGACGCACGTGTTTTATATTACGCTTACATTATAAAAAATGTTAAGAATTTTTCATCACCGATATAACCTGTAATTTCAAATTTATTAAAAATAACTGAAATATATGAAGTAAAATATTTCGTTAATACAGTACAATTATTTATATTAGTCTTTTAATATTTTCTTATTGATCACTGTTTTCAGTATCAGTCTCATTATTGATCATAATACTAAATGGTACATATTGATTACAAAAATATTTATACAGGAATATAATATATTTCATAATAGTTTCAGTCATCAAAATTCATATTATTAGGAATATATTCTTATAATATTTAATAAAATTTAAATTATATATATATATAGCTAAAAATACATTTTTATTGTAATACAAAGGTTAATATTAAAAAAAAAATCAATTGATATCGATGACAAAAGAAAACAATAAAAAGAAGTAAAAGCTGTTATATAGAATAAAATGTACTGCACATCGGTGTAAATCTAACTGTACAAATAAATATCCTGTATTTCACACCAAAACGAATTATACAATCAAAACAAGCTGCCAGAATTATTAATATAAACACAATACGGTTATAACCACAAACAAAACACATTTGAGTTAACTAAAATATATAATATACACAACTCTAAAAGTATAGGCATATTATACGAACGAAATTGAAAATTGAACATATTTCATCCAATCAAAATAGTGTATATTTATTATATATATATTTTAAATAAATGGCATACATATATTTGTTAAAATGGATTTAATTACTATAAATGTCCTATCTACAATTTATAAATTAAACAAATCAGCACTCATTCTAATGAGTGCTTTTCGATGCTCTTCTTGAGCAATCATTATTATTTTTCTTGCATACAGTACTTGAGGTACTAATTCAACCTGTTAACAGCATCAATGCTCGCTCAAAAAAATTGCAAAGTATTTTTAAACCTGCAAAGTTTGCTATTTTCCTATACTGGCCAATGTTATTTAGTACTCACTTGTGACGTCGACTTTAACATGAATGAAACCACCCTATATGGAAATACGCTCACTTTTTTCTTTCAAATTTTTGAATCATTATATTTATTTATCTGATTACGAGCTAGTATAATAATATTCCTCAAATGGTTACATACAAGTATGGAATTTTCTTTGTTAATTCGTTAAGGAATCTAAGTTAGAAAATTAATGTTACAGATATAAAAGTTATGAGTGTAACATGTTATTTTATGATGCTATAATATATATGTATATAGAAAAACGTGATAAAAAGAAAGTAAAAAAAAAAAAAAAAAAAAAAAAACGTTTTAATACTTCCACGATAATATTGATGGTGTTAATTTATTTTACTATTGACAAGGGGGCATATATAAATATATTTCATATATACTTGAAATTTTCATCAGCAGCCTCTATATTGTTAATTCTTTGAAGTGAGATTTTTGATCGTGTTCCAAATTACTGCTCGCAGCCTTGGAGGAGAGCTTATCATCATTATTAATTTTCAAACATGACTACTTCCAATAATAATAAATAATTCTTCATTGTTAAAAATAAAAAATAAAGATATAGGACACACTCGCCTCATGTGATGTGCAACAAAAGAAACAAAAATGTATAGGCAACTCGGAAGCCTTTGTTATATTATTGAGCTATATTTATAAAAAACATAGTAACGTTACTGCCAAAGGAAAGGTGTGTATGACATTAATATTTTTATCAATTTCAAACGATCGAACATTCAATTTTCTTTATAATATATACGCATTGGCACACCTTGGCTTATTGTTTAGTGAAGTTTTAGTGTAGGCACTTTGTTTTACATGTAACTTATTGTTTCATTGCAAGTACACTTAATTTTAAGGTCACATTTTCTCTTTAGTATTTTTATAGTGATTTTTTTTTTATATATGTGACGTCAGTTAAAGAGAAGAGGAATTTTTAGATTGTTGACAATAATTTTTATTTCACTTATTGAATATTAAAAGTACAGTCTCTTCTCTTCCAGCACACGTACCACAATTTAATGAATTTCTTGACTTTATTCTGAATTTCTAGGTCTTATAGCTGATCAATGTGGACAACATTTTTTTTTATATAAACATCTTACTTTTGCATTGTTTAATTGCATTTAATTGATTATTTAAAAAATTACATAGCTCTGTATGCTGCTTAAACCTAAAAGTATAGTTTAATTTATACACACCCTAAATAAACGTGTTTTCTTTTTTAGCACTGAATATTTAATATTAAAAATATGAATTTATAAAATTTAACAATCAAAACAAAACTTGTCTTCATGTAAAATATAATTAATGTAAAAAAATAAAAAGTACATAACAAAATAAAGTTTGCCAAATTTTCCTTAATTTGCAAAAAAATTAGAAATTTTCAAGATAAAACAAAAGGTTCTTGTTCTTAGCCAGTTTTATTTAAATTAAAATAAAATTTGTTATAAGAGAGGACATCTATGAAACCTAGAATTTAGCAAGCAGCTGTTATAGAGTTAAGGGACCGTGTATGTTGAAACAGTCTCCGTAAGATTAGCATGCAAAAGAGACTTTTAGTATTTACGTTCTCTCCCTCTGAATATGATGTAATTATGACTGAAATTTATTATGCTGTAATCAGCATAAAATTTCGCTTTGAGGCCTGTTGATAAAATTTTTATATTATCAATAGATTTTTTTATAATTAATTTCAAACTTTGATAATTTTTTAGTAAAGTTGCATATTTATTTTAGTGGTAACATTTACTGTCGTCAATAAGTCTGCGTACTGTATATAATACAATAGCACTGCTGCACCTTTGTAAGTCAAAAAGTGCAGTAAAAAGTAAGTGAACAAAGAGCAGTTTTTCAATAGAAGAGATTACCTGCTACCTGACAACACGGGACCCAATTATTTTATGCGTCAATGATTTTGATAACTTGCGAAGTAACAGTCACAGTGAATCAAAATTATTTTAAATGTTAGTTTTATTAAAAATCATGCATATTTCTTTTTTGATCGAAGTTATAGCTTCATATTAAAGTAATATATTCAAATAAAAAATATTACATACTACTCATTATTTTTAAATCACGGTAGTTAAAAATATCACTAGAACTTCGATCAAAAAAGAAATATGTATGATTTTTAATAAAACTAACATCTAAAATAAAATTGATTTACTGTGAAAATTACTTCTCGGGTTATCAAAATCATTGACGCGTAGTTAATTGGGTCGTGTTGTCAGGTAGCATTAATCCCTTTATCTCTCTTTTTTCACTTACTTTTTATTGCAACTTTACTATACCTCTATACCTGATATACCTGAAAATAAATCAAAGTACCAACTTATGAAAATTCTTACTACAGCTATTAATTTTCATTTGCTTAATTGAAAAATTAATATCTTTTTTCCTGCATATCTTTAAAAAAAATTGTTAACGCCGCTCAAAGCAGAATTTTATTTACAATTTAATGCTCTAATTTCAAGTTTCTAGATACAAAATTGAAAATTTGACGGCGTAAATACGATTTCCCGTGCTTTGTTTATGGGGATTACCAACATACACGGCCCCTTAAGAGAGATTTAGGCTAGAGTAACGCCCACCTCTCGCACTGTGGTCCAGCAGCAACATCAAGATCAAGGTGGTCAGCAGCATCCATAGCAAGTGAGCTAACGTAGTAATATAAACTGCTGCATACCAAACATCCAGTGACACCCGGTCCATAAGAGAAAGTAAACATTAATCATCATACGTGTATACATATATACATTCTTTAAACAGCGAAAAATCTAATATTTCAATTAACATTATATATATATTTTTTTTTTGATTGATGTCTTACAAAGTATAATTAACAATATACACGTCAGTCAATTCTATAACTGCAAAGTGAAGTTAATTATTATTACAACTCAAAAACAAGTTTGTAAAAAAAATATCTGTATAATTATAATTGTTTATAATAGCAATAATAGTTTCACAGCTATATAAAATGATTTCTGCATTGATCGGGATTTGAACCCGGGGCCAATAAAAGTGAAAGTATATAATACTGTGTACTTTATAATATACATTCCACTTAAATAACGTAAGAGATGCATATTTATAATATAATAAAATATCATCAAGATTTACTATGTGATCATATAGGAGTATACTACTATATAATATTATGCAGCTTGTATAGTTAATTTTATTAATAATCAGAAAACTGGAAACACTCCTTCATTATTTATGCTCATAGAAAAAAAAAATTCAAAAGATGAAACTTTTAACTATATGGCTGACATTTAATCGCATTCTCAATATGCAGTTCTTATGAAACTTAAAATATGATTTTTATATAAGCAATAAAAATGTAATAAAATTATATATTAGGAAGTGACATATATTTTTTTAGAAGAGAAATTTGAATCATATAATACCACTTTAGATACCAAAATCGGAAGTGGAAATAGATTTGTTTAGTAAAAAAAAAAACGTAATAAAAATCTTCCGTATCAAACGTTACAGTGAAATTGATTAAAAAATAAAGTGTGCAATATGTATAACTTCAAGCATCAAGAATGAAATTGAATGATTTTGTTCGTCATCAATCATTTACATGCCTACTTAAAAATAATTCAATCGCAAAAATTTTCACTAGCTGTATTACAAAACACGTATGTAAATGTGTCTAAAAGTATCTTTCATTTAAATTTTCAAGACTCTCAGCAGTAGTTTTTGCTTAACGCACAAACCAAAATAATAATAATAATAAAATGTTATTTAAGAGGATGGTTCTCTTATGCTAAAGGATGAGAGGAAATTAGTTGCAGCGCGCCTTTTTCCATGCCACCTGTAATTGACTTTTTAGCATGGTATATCCGTATAACATTCATTATTATATGATTGAAATATCTGTAGATCGATGGTAAATTGTAGAGAGAGAGAGAGAGAGAGAGAGAGAGAGAGAGAGATTGCAAGTTGACACTCACTTCTTGACGACTTAATTAATAGTGCGCATCGTATCATACACCTAACTGTTAATTACCCTCTGCGTATAATTCAATTCAATTTGATCGAGTGCTCAACAATCCATGTCTTTTTATCTATTATACATCATATCCAATAAACACGCTATTTTATAATAAGGAACTTAATCTATTTTGGCAAATGTTTGTTTTTGAAAAAATTTCATAACCTGCACTATAGTTTTAAAATTATAAATAACATTTCTGGTATCTGCAAATTATCCAAGACCACATAGCAATCTGATACGGTTACATCATCCTCTCTTATTTTCTATTTGCTCTGGGATATTATAAAAGTTTTTTTTTTCTTTATCATAAAAAAATAAAACATAATCTGTTAATTTTAAATTAGTTACAGCTTTTTTGATATCAAAAATGAAACTCGCAATTAATGCTTCTTATAATAATAAAAAAACATTATAAAATAAAAAAATAAAAATAGAAAAGAAAGTTTGTAAAATGTACAAAGGGATTTGTTTATAAAATGTTGAACTCAAAATTAATTGCTTTTTATGTTTAAATCAATCAAAATATATGACAGATGAAAACTGAGATCTTCTTTCATTTATCATTTTTATAAGTTTTAACATTATAACAATTTTATATTTTTTAATTGCCTATTTATAGGTGCGTGATTTACTCATTTATCTCTCAAATTGACCTTACTGAAGAAAGGAGGAGAGTTTACTTAATTAAACATATAAAATATGTAAACATACCATATCTGTATATAAATAGGAAATATATATATAAACGTAATTAAAGAAAGTTTGGGATGTAACACAGCTAACTTTTCTTCTCTCACATAATTATAAACATCGTTAAAATTTTTGTCTTATTCAATAAGAATGACATCATCTCTTTTCGGGAGTTTGTTTTTTATAGTTAAAATAATGGTTGGATTTTTGATTGAAAGAAGTGTTAGTGGGATCGTGATATAAAGTAAATGAATATACAGTATTTATATAAATATATGTATTTTATTTGTTAATATAGAAACACGTTAAAAAAAAAAAAAAAAAAAAAAAAAAGGACTATACCGGAGCTCCGCAATGTATTTATAACACGGCACGGTTTATTTTATTTCATGATAATATGATTTGGCACGTCCGTCCTTCACTTGTTTTAATATTCCTGACCATGTGTTGGTCACTTTATGTATATTATAATAATATTATACTAGAGCAATGGACACTCACTCACTCAACTAGCTGGGCTATAGGGCTACTCTATACTACTTGGCACCCACACGTGAAGCGGCCCAGCTCACGTGCATGTCACGATATTTCCGTGTCACGAGCCACAACAATAATAAGGACATAAACACCCTCAGAATTGCGAGAGTATTATTATATATAAAGGCGTATATAATTATCAACGTGGGATGTTTATGGTTACTAAATATAAAATAGAGCACTAAATGTTATACTTGTTATTTAATTTGAATACAAATATTTTATAGACAACAAAAACAAGTACAATATTTTAATGAATAGTAATTCAGCACGTATTATGTTGCACTTTAATGTTTAGTATAGACAATTTCATTATAGTTTCAATTGATGTGCAACTCGTGAGCATTTAAATTTAAAATGATAAGAGGAAGGGGGGACTGGTGAGCTGAATTTAAATATAATGGTACAAAATTACTATAGATTGTATTATATAGCAGTTGAAACTTTAATTATAAAGTTAAGCACCACTTTTCTAATATATCATTATTTGCGCAATATATTAAAACAAATTAGTATAAGAAGAAAATAGCACTTTCAAGTAATGTTTACAAAAAAACATAAAATGTAAGAAATTTGCAATAGAGGTTTCTTTCATTATTATAGCTTTTGCACATTAAACAAATAGCTAATAATTTGCAACGCTAGTATGATCTTTTCAGTCAAAATAGAAAATTCTCCTTCAAAATTAAATTACCCATGGGTTATAGTTAACATTTTTTATACACATAGTTATATACTGTGCTTGATTAAGCATTAAAAACGTATAGAAAGGAACAACTGTATACAGTACATACTGTGGTACAAAAAATAAATACGTAAATGAAATCCTTTCCCTCTTAATCTTTTTTCCGAATCTTTCTTGTATAAATAGAAATTTTAAATTATTTAAATCACCGTTTTGTCGTAGTTAACACCTAATTACAATTACACATATTGTACTAATGTGCAAAGAGAATTTCCTAGATTTTCATATAAATATGAAAATAAAAAAAGTAGAGCTATTTTCAATTTTATTGCAATTTTTTTATCCTCCGTCTCCTATATCCGTCGTCAATATAGGTTTGCCCATTTTTGTACAAATTATAAATTTTTAATTTGTTTTTACCTTTTTACGCACATTTTTATTTTATAACTGTGACGTCTGTTGCATTACTCTTTTGCTGAATAAATAAATAAATAACATAAATATTATTTTCTAATAAAAAATACTTGATTAAAATTTAAGAATCTTCTGCCTGCATAGAGAGATCCGCTTATAGGTGACCTATGTGTATACCAGAGACCAAGTTCCCATGCGGTATATCCATGCCATGGTAACCGAGCAGTAAAATAAAAACAAATCACATATCAAATTTTTTTTTCGTCATTTTCTCACAATTGCAAACGCAAATTATCACCTCAATGTGTGTGGTTATACGTTATTATATTAAATAACAATAGTTATTTGTCAAAAACATCTCTGTCCTGATTGTAGGGTTTGTATGAGGTGAGGAAAGATGAGTGTGAAATTATATAGAAATTGATGGCTTTTCTATATAATTCAAAACAAAGCACGATATTTTGCTATTGTACAGTATTATAGAACATTGTATCGCACCGAAACGGTACATGAGAAATAATAAACAAAACGATTTTGATAAATTCAAAGCAGTGTTGATGAATAATATGATATAATACTCACTTGAAGTAAATGGTTTTATACTGTTTACCTATTTTATACGTCAAGTTACTATCAAACTTTCGTACTAAAGTTCTTTGTTTCACTTGGGTCAAAGTTTTTTTTTTTTTTTTTTTTTTTTTGTTTCTTGCCAATAAACTGATATATGTATAGCAATAAAAAGAAATCATCTAATTCCTTTTTCTTATCAGGCTAATAAAATGGTAAATACACAAATAAAGAAATAAAATTGAAAAACACGGTTCACAATATTCATTAACAAAAAAAAAATCTTTTCTACTCCCAACTTTTGCAAAAGTAAGGGCTATCTCAAGAAGAAAATAATTTTTTTTTTTTTTACTTCCACCCAAAACAATGGCATATTAAAATGCAAATCATACGCATGCACGTATATCTAGCGGGCACTTATTTATTTGATGGAGAAAGGTTGGCAAGTTATGATTTTGATGTGAGGGCCGGCTACATGGCATAAATATACATCATATTGTGAGAGAGAGGCTGGGGGCGAGGAAAGCTGCACAACACCCACCCATTCATCACATACTGAACTGCAGCAGTAACATCACCTATGCAGGCACGCATTCAGCACGCACTGTAACGTGCATCAACAAACTAACGTCTCTCAACCTCGAGATTTCCAACATTTTAATTGTTTGTTCTTTTAAAGCAGTAAAAGAAAATTTATAATCATAAAAACCTAAATTGTAAACAAAGTTTGAAGATGTTTACATGATAGTTTAATTAAGATGCATTAATTTCAGAGATTTGACACTGGAGAATCAATAATTATAACGCGTCTAGTTTATGTTTTTAAACGAACAAACTGAGGTACGGATATCATACAACATAAAATCTTTTAGTTATGTATAATACGTCTTATATTATAAAGACTGTATAGTAAATACCGTATAAAGATCTTCCTTCTATATATAATATGCTATAGAATTGCATTAACAAGATAACTTGGCTATCATATAATCATTTTTATTATACGATCACAAAAGGAATCACATTCGTTAATGCACTTCGGTCACCTAAAATGCTTTAGAACTCTTACGCTTAAAAATTCTAGGGTTTAGGATTTCCCAGGGCAATTATTATACAGTATAGGCTATAACGGGGACTTATATAGGAATCCTTATAGGCGACCTAATTAGCACTCAAATATAAGTATGTAAGGGTATAAGTGCTTAGTTGTATCGCACCGAAACCAACAAGTGATCCTCTTTTTCTAGTCATATTTTTTCATTATTATATTATTATCATTATTTTTCTTACTATATAACATAAAGCTTATTCTTAATTTTATTATAGAATTGGAATAAAGTCAGATATAAGCGATAGAAAAAAAAGAATTTCATGCAATGTAACTATGCTGCAGTTTATCCATGTATATACACAAGAAAGAATTTCAAGTGTTGACATTGCCATATTCTGTATTTGTAGTTAAAAAGCAGCAAATAATCCACTGTCTGATTGAATTTTTTAATGACCATATACGAGGTCCAGTTTTCCTCGCCGGTGCAGACACAAAAGTGCTAAATATGGTCACACGTTCACCACACATTGTATATGTCCAAGGTGACCTCTATATTACTTGCCATGCAGCCCCTGACCTGTTCTTTAAGGAATTGCAACTTGTATCTCACAATATAATAATTGATTTCATTAGTATATAGACAATACGAGTTTGTAAATCTTATGTGATCTAATGTGTATGTATAAGTAAAAGTAAAAGCAATACATATATGAAAACTTGTTCAATTTAAACTTAATAATATTGAACATTATATTGTCTGGCAATGTTATTTTAACCTTATAATTATTTCTTTTCTCCAGTATGCAAATTTTAACATATTAGTAAAAGGACATAAAAGTGAGACTTGAATTAAACTTAAGCTCGTTAAATATAGACCACACAAGGAAAACAATAAATATAATCAATTAAAGAAAGTAACAAAAATAAAATTGATAACTTTATTAACTTGAAAATTAAATTAAGAAATCAATAAATAAAAAAAGTGAAATTTTATGCAAATGCATGAATGTCCGAAGTCTGCGGTCAATTCGCATGCCCTCCTGATATTATACACTATACCGCCCACATATGCAAGGCAAGTAGTCCAGTATATCTATCGATACCCAAACTAAACATCCCACACACATTCACTTGATCACTCTGATCCTATATGAGACCGCCGCCCGTAATATTCAGGTTAACTCGAACTAGAATATACGGACCCGTTTTCCTTTTTTTATTTTTTTTTCTTTGCACCTATACAAAGTACTTTTGCTTATTACTCAGGTCAAATTGTCACGAGAGAAAGAAAATAATGTCAATGTTTTGCTAAGAAAATTTCTGTTGGTTATAAGTTATAACAACCGATTTCAATCGATTATATGAAAGTTGATATTCTTCCTTTTCAGTAATAGCATTTTAAATGTCATAAAATATCCTTTTTATTTTGAAAATACAATCTCGCTTACATTCAAGTATACTTAAAATAACTACAATATTAGACACGGAAAAAGATATATATTAATTCCTTTTATTTATTTATTTATTTTTTAATGAAGTACACGAGTATATAGAATTAATATTATTTGTAAATAATCATACAGGGAAAAATAAAATAATAAGGAAACGGTAGCACAAAATTTGGGATGCCGAAGTTTTTGTTAAAGATTTCCTATAGCTCTCAGGTAAAGTCAGAGTGTGAAGACTCACTTTTATATATATATATATATATATATATATATATATATATATATATATATATATATATATATATTATATATAATGAATATACATATTTTTTGTGCAGATGAAAGTGAAACGATTGAGTGGTTACTTTCATACTCTGAGAATTGATAAACAAAAAAAAAAAAAAAAGTTTACCACTTGAACATTGGTGTATGGATGGAGCAAGGTGCAGTACACGCAAATCAATCAGCAAGAACATGGCGCCACAAACTTTATAATATACTTTCCATTTAAATCATGCCTTTGGCTGTACAGGCACAAACAATCACGCCTTGCCTGCTAAATATAAAATGCATACACAAGTCAATCGTTTTCAACTTTTTTTAACACGTCACATTTTATTTTAAAACACTCAATCATAACCGCATGATAATTTTTTTTTAATACAATAAGCATAAAGACACGAATATAAATTGTTATAAAAATTATATGTACTGCACGTATTTATGTTAATTGATATTATAACTGATAGTTTTAGAAACTAAATAAAATATTGGATTTTTTTTTCTTTCAGAAATTTAAGAGTCTCATCGCCTCATCATGATCATAGTAATGACAATGACTTATATAGAGTCGTTTTGTAAAAAGTAAAACCGGAAAACGGCATTGCGTCTCCAAAAGTAAAGGTAAGGGTGAAGGTACCCATGAGGTACCCACAAGGTACCCGAGGTTCCCGCCACTGTACACGTACCTGCTGGGCCGAGAGTACGAGAGGTCTGCACTGCGACTCTGCATTCCCCGCGCAGGGGGTGAGATCCTGAAACACAAATAAAAAACAAACATCAGTATCTCATAAACAAAACTGTCTTAAAAATCACATTTCTAAACAACAATCTACAAAGAGTCTCGGTTTATTACGTTGAACTGTTTTATGTATGGATATTTCCTACTTTAGTGCATCACTATACACGGCAGGTAATTTAAAATGCCATAGGTGATTATATTATGTGTTAAAATGCTTATATGCAAATTTAATTATTATAATTGTGGTTTTTGTGGTCAAGGTTTAATAAAATATAGGGTTGTCAAGCCCTCACAAGGCCTCAAGAAAGTAATAATAATATTTATATATCTAATTTACGTAATCTATCAACAGTCAGTGTCTTACCGGTGACAATTTTTGGTCACATTTTGATATTAGCTGTAAAATATTTTGTGTAAAAGTGCAACCAATATGTATAATTTTAATTTCTCAGTTCTTGTTACTGCAGTAGTTTTAGTCCCTCATACTTAAGTACTCAAGGCAAGGAAAATAAAACCGTAAGAATAACCCACGCAAAAAACGCTCGCTTTTTTTTTTTTTTTAAATAATCATAAGTATTCAAGAAATAAAAATAAACTTTATTTGATTGAAAGAACCAATCCTACAAAAGTTAAAACTTTTGAAGATTTATGATTTTCCCGCGTAATCTCAGCAACGCATGTAAGTACACAAGAGCGTACTAGATGGCAGCAGTCACCAGAAAAACTTTATTTTGAAAGCATGAGTTTGTTGCTCCTGGTGTGTAGACCACCCTGCACACGGCAAAGTGTAGCGGCACGCCTAGTTTTGGTGTTTACTGGTGACCAGCCCCTCAATTTGAATCAATTGCACCCTTGGCTTACTTTTCTGCACCACTTGTGCATGACAAGCTAGTTAACTACGTTTCATTTGTTACTGCACTCGTTGAATTACAAACAGCAACATAATAATAACAATAAAACTGATAATAAACACGAAGAAAACAGCTCGTTGTATATTAAGGATAAGGGAGGGAGTATTTACAACCCTAAAAAAAATTTCATGGGGTCATTGACCTTTTTGGGTCACTTTGAAAAACGATATAATTTCTGGACTTTTTTTTTCAAAATAGTTTTCTTGATCAAATAAAGTAACTTAAGTATTAATTTGGTACAATAATTAAAATATAAAAATACCTCCATTTGAATAATAATTAAATAAAATAAAATTGCCTTTTATCTGCAGGCCTGTTCAATTTTTTATCTAATTAAAACTAAAAGAACATTTTTTTTAAGAAGCTTTTTACGGAATTTGCTTTTATACTACTTAAAATGAAGTTTCTTGTAAAAAGAGTATGTATTTTATTGGAATAATTCAGTATGCTCGAAAGCAGGTATAGCATTGCATTATGCATTAATCTCTCTCTCTCTCTCTCTCTCTCTCTCTCTCTCTCTCTCTCTCTCTCTCTCTCTCTCTCTCTTCTTACTTCAGTCTTGCAAGAGAGAGAGAGAGAGAGAATATCAGAGAGCAGCAATCGATGTGGCGCCTTCCTGGCTCTTAGAGGCGCTTCTAGAGACTGACTTGTTCGCTGGACCCCAAGCTATCAACACAACTAACATTCCAGAATACAAATGTGCAAAGCATTGCTTTATTGCTGCAAACATTACTCTACTCGAGCTATAAGACATAGCTTATAATGCTTTCCACTAACTTTTGCAAGAAAATGTTTAAAATATAAAAAAGAACACGTAAGAAAAAAAAAAAAAAAAAAAAAAAAAAAAACTTGGAAGAAATAAAACCCAACTAATTGTATTTGTTGACAACCTATAAATTACTTTAACTGCATCTTGAATATATTACATGAATCTAGAAAATTATGTCTGATAAATAATCACAGAAAAAAAAAGTGCTCTTTTATTATAAATGTTTTCGTAATTACATTTAACTGCGCATTATATTATTTTCTATAAACTAGACAATGACAATATTTATTCACTTACTGTAATTGTGCAAGTTTCTATAGATCTTTTCTTGCGTAATTCACAGTTTATAATTTATGCATATACATACGCTAACTTCAAGTCAACATGAAAGTCTGATTTTGAGTGATGACCTTTGACCTCAACCTAAAAGGTCACACATGCACTCCGTGATCCCGACACGTGTGATCTGCATATTTGTACTCTCACACCATTACTATAATAATTTTCTGGGTCGTGTTTGATTTTCACAACTTTTTAATGTTGATATTGGGATCAATTTTCTCCTCCCACCACCCCACCACCACGGTCTCGCATCACTATAACGTGATTACATTAAATGCTAAGTGACTTTATTGTGCTTTGATGCGTCATAATATCTCGACACAGTATGCAGTACTATTGCATAAAATCATATGATCACTACAATGTTGACTTACGATTATTACACTTGATTTCAGTATGTCAAGGGATTCTTTTCAGTGTCAATTTTTTACGTTCACTTTCTGAAGAGTAATATATATCTAGCTGTAAAATAATAAATTTTACAAGTAAATTAAAATCATTGAAAATGATTAATAAATAAAATGGAGCAATGTAGAAGTCAGTAAAATAAAATATTAACAGAGAGAAAAGTAAAATACACGCGGTAATACGAATAGAATTTTTTTTAAACTTTTTATTTATTCAGGAACAGCATGTATTCTCCATCAGATATTTTTGGACATAAAATAAAAGTTTATTACTTCCAACTGAACTCACATAATGATCATCAAATCATGGACTATAATGATCTGAAAAAGTCAATGATGAAAAAAAAAAATAATAATTCTCTCACGATCTTTTAAAATGATTGACATCTATCATTAAAACTATGACTTCATTTTGTACAACAGGTTAAGAGAGGTCAATATTCAAATTTGAGAGCATAATTTCTTAAATTTTATTTTAATATAAAAATTGGTCGTCATACTCATAAGTTGCATTAAATTTCACGCTTGACAAAAAAAAAAAAAAAAAAAAAAAAAAACTCATATAGTTCCAATTGACGAAGGATTTACAAAGTCGTACATCACTCCACAGCGATAGTTAAAAAAAAAATAAAAAAAAAAACGCAATGACATCATCTTCTCCGCGCCATACTAATGACAGTGACGATGTTATTTACTTTTGCTTACGCGATATTATGTTGTAGGTAAATTCGTGGTTCAGGTGAGGATTTGTTACATTGCAATGCTAATGTGACACTCATCAGGCACCAGACAGTTAAACCATGCTGTTTTTAATGCTAAGGACCTTTTTCATACTCCCTTCCTTTGATTTTACGACAATAAATATACGTCTAATAATTAGTTTCATAATGAATAACTAATCCATAACAACATAATTCTTTCTATGTACAAAATAATCATCATTGCATGCGTAGCATAATAATATATCATAATATAAAAGTTAGTGCATAATTATTAATGAATAATTTCAGTGAAATTATGCATTAATAATTATGCACAATTTCAGTAAGAGAAAATATTCACTGCAGTACTGCAGTATAAATAAATTACATATTTTTTTCTCTAACGTCGTATTGTAATTAATTGACATTGTAATGGAATATATAAAAAGGTGTGTCAATTATTTCCTCTCTGAATTATGTTTTTGCATAGTTCAAATGTAAATCTCATCACGTATTTCCCTAGAAATGACTTTCTAAACGATTTTACTATCAACGAATACGTTACTATATGTAAGACTGGGCAAAATATCTTATACACGGTACATACATACACACCATCCCTCAGACAAGCTTTTGATTTTAATATACTCCATACATAGCAGATGCCCGCTCTCTATACACACACACACAAAGCCTGCATACAAAAGTTTTTTATATCATTATTTTCAAGACAAGATAACGCTTTTTTTTTCTCTGATATATATATATTTTTTTTGCTCGAGTTACGCGTTGATATATATTCTCCAGCGTTTTGCTCGCTGGCTAAATTTATACATCTCCTCAAAGCTTACATATCGATGTTGGGATGCAGAAATGCGACCGATGAGAAAAATCATGAGGTTTTTACTCATGATTTTTCTCATCGGTCGCATTTCTGCATCCCAACATCGATATTATATACAGAGAGAGGGTGACTTGCTTCAATCAACAAATACACATAATATAAACGTCAATGTCCCGCCCTCATAAAGAAAAAGTAAGTTTTGAACTGTAAACCATGTTAAAGTGGTATCAGTATCCCCAGATTTATTCTTTTGTTCCCATAGGAAATCAAACAACAACTTTTCAAACTTTTTTTTTTTTCTTCTTTTTTTTGTTGACGTTTATTTATTGATTTGTAAAGAAAAATGTGTTATTTTGTAAAATATGCTTCCTCTACGATATTACAATATAGTATAATGTAAACAACATAACTTTGATCAGCATTTCAAGTTACATAATATTTTTTTTATAGTCAAAAGGTGAATTATCTGAATCAAAATATACCAAAGCATTTGCATGCCATATTTTAGAGTAAATAAGATTGTATATTCATTGATTGTATTTGTTTTTCTTTTGGGGTAGTTTTGGAAATTTTAATAAAAATTACATTAAAAAAAATTGGCTATTAACTATACTGATCTCGATCTGTATGTATAACACATATAAGAATTCAAGATTATCAATCATCAATATTATAGTATTTCTATCTTCTAGTAAGAATATAAAATAATAAACAAAATGCTTATAGTTAAATTAAAGAAATTAAAAAATGTCAATACAGTTCGAGCATTCGAATCTGTGATTACTTTCAATGATAAAAATTCATGAGATCACCACAGATTGATTTTCCATATAAAATTAGAGCAAATTTTTTTTTTGTGTGTGACATATAAATGGCAGTGGAGTACCACCAGCACGTACTTGCGTACTTTGTCAAGAGCTTATTTTAGACATACATACGAAGGGGACATATAATATAGCAGTGTGCTATACGAAGCGTGCAATGCAATGCAGCAGCTGCAGTTTATATATTATGTGACTTGCACGGCTTCACGCGTGACTCCACCCTCGCTCGTGCACGTGACTTGACGTGACGTGACACCGAGGGTGACTCGTGTCGTGCAGTCCTCACTCAACGTATAAGAACATTAATTATATAAGACTAAACCCACTCGCGTCTCGTAATGACAACTATAGGTTAAATAATCATATACCTAAGAGAATCAAATGCACGCAGCTGGTTACAATTATTTTAAATATACATGTCTTTTTTTTTATTTATTACTTGATACTCTATTTTATTTTAGAGAATTTATATATCTTAAAATTTCAGAAACACATATAATTACAGCGTATTTATCCGCACGTACTTTAAAAATATAACAAATATTTTAATGTAACAATAACAATACATGATAGATTTCAAGGGAAGACATTATATATTTTAAAAAAATCTACAGACTTCAGACTTGAAATGCACCGCGCTTGCTAAGCATTTATTTAGGGTTAGTTTGAAGTTGACGGTTTTATATATTGACTGTTAAGAATACAGTAAACTTACAGGAGCTATAAAAACAATATTGTTTTTACATGTGTTTTGTTAAACTTCGCAAATATGAAGTTTCAAGTAAAATTACATCGCAAAATGATGCTTTATTATTTTGCAAGCTACGTAAATGCACCGTACTTCATTAATTAACCCACTACGGCGTATGCAGCAAAGTTAGATATTATAATGAACGGATTTGCGTATGTAGATTGCGATTTATATATTACATAATAGTTACGACTGAAATAGTATTTTATTTTAGTTTGAAGGTAAAGTTCCTATATATTTATTTTAGAATTCATAATCATTTTAATATTGAATTTGGGTTTTGGGCAGAATATATATTATTTTATTTGTACTCAACAGTTATTTGGTAAGAAGATATTTTGTTTGCTTTGTTATTTGCATACTTCGCATTGTTTAGAAGTTGTTCAGTATTGCAGCGAGAGAGGAGAAAAGTAAGTATTATTCCCTCCATCTCCAAAGTAGATGGTGCGCTTGCGCTTAGGAATATTCTCCTCTGCTGAGGGAAAAAACGAGGTGTAGAGAACTCGGTAAAACGAACTAAACTTCACTCTCCCAGCCACCGGCAACGGTGGCTTGTCTTCTGACAGAGAGCGGCTTCCTACCAAAGGCAGCCCAGTGTCTGAGAGTGCACTTGCGGTGTAACCACTGAGATTGATGTAGGTTGATCTAGAGAATCGGTACCTCTAGTGCGCAATTGCACCAGGCAGTAATAAGCCTTACCCGTGCGTACACGCGCGTGGCGAGAATTGAACACTTCTGCAGTGCATACGGGCGCAAGGCGAGTAACTTCACGTTTGTAATACTGATAATTACTCTGCAATTAAGAAACAAAGCAATTCGGTTATTACCATTTATGTAAAATTCTTATATTATATTTGAGACTACGGCACATGAGAAAATAAAGTATAATCTAAAAGGGGAAAAACACTGTTTAATTCAGTATTTAGTAAAGTATATGACCTGTTCCTATAGCTAATAAATAGGCAGGTAGTAATAAATATGCACACAACTACTAGACACCAAGCCAGCTGAGTATATCATATCCAAGGAAGTTGTGCTGTCATTATTTATATGGGGGCATCGGCTAATTAACAGTGCAGCTCTGTCATACTTTATATGGGGGCATCGGCTAATTAACAGTGCAGCTCTGTCATACTTTATATGGGGGCTCTCGGCCAGTAGTGTTTTAACTAATTAGTGCCTAATTAGTCTCAAATATTGCAACGAATTTTTGCGTGAGTAAAAAAAAAAAAAAAAAAAATTGCGTTTCGCAATATTGCAGTCTACACAACAGATTTTGGATTCAAAATTCTACAGTTACTTCTACAATAATTGGTTTTTATTAAAAAGCAATAGTTTTTTCTACATAAAAAAAAAAAAAAAAAAAAAAAAAAAAAAAAAAAAAAAAAAAAAAAAAAAAAAACTTCATAGTATATTTTATATACTATTTTCACCTCGCAGTAAAGAAATACGTTCAGCTTGCAAACAAGCGTTTTATTTGTCGCCTAGTAAAGAGTATTAGAGCTTCGTGCATCTCAGCAAGATGGTTATAACCCGCAATGGTACCCAACCGGGCACTGCGGGTAGTGGACCTGGCGAGAACCAGCCACTTATTCCGGAGTCAGCAGTAGCTACGTCTAGCGCGGCTAGCGTAGCGGGAAGTAGTATTGGTACCAATGTCAATGTGCCCACTACTGGCACACCAACTACGAGGGTTGGTAGTGACGTCACGCCGATGTGTTCGGCGCCGAGTATTCCGCCGATGAGTACGGCGATGAGCAGTAATCAGTGCAGATTATGCGATGGGACCTACAGTGCTAATTGCACTGTGTGTAATAGTACATCACGTGGTGAGGCTGCAGCTGCGTTGTTGAATGTCAATAACACAGCAGTACAGGCGTCGCAGCCGGCATCAGTAGAATTAATTTCTCAGTCATTAGTTGACTATAATGTTCCTGTATATCCAGCTATGATTAATAGTTTGCCAGTTGTAAGCATGCAACCCAACCTAGCGGTGACAACGCCCACACAGAGTTATGCAAATCTCAATTTTGGTTTGCAGTTAGCCACTCATCCAAGCAGTGTGCCTGCGGCGTCAGCGTCAGGCATGTATACGGGTGTCATTCAGCTACCGGCTGTACTACCTGTCCCAATAGCCTCGTTGCCAGCGGCAGCTACTATGTCTGCCGCCACCACAGTTCATAGCACGCAACCTGTCAGCAGTTTGCTGCAAGTACCATTCTTGCAGCCAAGAGCTCCAGTGCCGGGGCAGTTTACTCCATATAGGATGCCGTATGAGCCAGTACCGCCATACACACCATCATTCTACCCGCCTAGTATGATGCCGTATGCTATTCATCAAGTTAGCTACTTGCAGGCGAGTGATATGCCTATACTGCCTATGCCACGCTTCATAGGAAGGCGCGACTTTCGCTCACCTGCAGATTTTATTGCAGAATTTGAGCGTTATGCAAAATCTTTGGGACGCACACCAGACAGCTTGATTAGCACACACATGAATGTGGTGCTCGAAGGAGAAGCAGCTAGGTGGTGGTCGCTGCATAATTACATTCAGTCATGGCATGAATTCACTGAAATATTTTTAGCTGAATTTGCTTCAATTAGCTATAAGCAGAGACTGATGCGAGATTTATCTGCTCGCACTCAGCATCCAGATGAACCATTATCATCTTTTGTTCACACCATTGCCGAGTATTATAGAAGACTCGGTGGCAATTTTACTGAGCAAGAGCAAATAGAGAGAGTACTTGCACAGATGCACCCAGAGTATCGCCAGTATACTTATGGCAGAGAATTTGCATCTTTACGAGATTTATCTCTCGAGGCGCTCCGTATACAAGATGCTGTGTTTCAGTCACGTATGTATGTGAGACCGCCATCAGCCTCTCATTTCATAGAGCCATCGTTAGCGTACACAGACAGTTCTCCTCGTCCATATACGAGTGCTGGCTCTGCATCAGCCACGCCCAGTCCTACCTTCAGTACTTCAGCATTGTCACCTGTACAAGTCAGTCTCAATGCATTAGACCCTTTAAGGTCTAGACAGCAACAGCACTCATTTAGCTATAATAGTGCAAACAGAAGTCAACGTGGGGCTCGCGAGGCACGTGAAACACGTGACAACAGACCTCGCGCTCGTGATCGTACCCCCCTGATTTGCTACAGATGCAGACGCACGGGACACATAGCACGTGATTGTGATCAGTCAGCTACATCACCCGTGTCAAAAAACGACCAACCTCCCTCGCAGCACTAAATAGGTGTGGCGAGGGAGGCACTCTGTCTACAAATCGCCGCACAGAAGCAACACTTATGTATATGCAAGCTTTTGAAGCTAAACGTAAAGAAATAAGGCAGAGCCGCCAGCGCGCTCTAAAGAATAGACGTTACCGGCGGAACAAAAAGTTACGTCATCTCCAGGAACTAGGCTTAGACATCGAGGTTCTCCCAGTTTTTAAAAATGTAATTAATTGTAAATTAGCTCTGCCTAGCAGTGTACATGTACGTACAAACCACTGGAAAGAAGTAGTAGCAGAGATCAATAATATTGAGCTTGGCCACTCCGCTGACACAGTCAATCAGACTTCTGATATTAAAACAACAGGTGTTAATCAGAGTAAGCAGGAGGTCAAGCACAGAGATGATGAGCCGCTTATTGTTCTTAAGCTGCTAGGTAAAGAACGCCTCGGTCTGCTAGACAGTGGAAGCAGCCACTCGTTCATTGGCTCTGATATAGCGGAAGAGCTCAGAGCCAAAGGTTTTAAATTTAAAAAAATTGATATACCGCTGAATTTAGCGCAGGGACACACGAAGATCACTAGTGTTGTAACAGCACACTTTACGTGGTCTGGCTACAGTAGAAAACAAAGATTCTTTGTTTTACCTGGCCTAAACAAAGCAGTATTGCTTGGACGTGATTTCATGCGTGGTACTAAACTGAACTTAAATATAAGTGAAGGAGGGTGGACTATTGGCTCTGAGCCGCAAGAAGTTATCCCTTTCGCCAAAGCTTCGTTGTTTTTATCATGCAGCTATGTGCAAGTTGATGAGCGATGGCTCGCAGCAGTGATGGAGCATGCCAGTGGCTCGGATGCTGATAAACAACGTATTGAACGCGTGATGCGACGGTTCATGCATAAAGGTTTATTTTCCAGCAAGCCTGGCAAAGTAAAGAACTATCAGTGCGAGTTCGACATGGACCCCAATGCTAAACCTCATCGAGCACGGTCACGGCCCACTACATTAGCTAAGATGGAGGTGATGGACAGCATAATAGACAAGGACCTAGACAACGATATCGTTGAAAATTGTTTTAACAATTTATGGGCCTGCTGTCCAGTGATGGTGAAGAAAAAACAACAGCAAGGCTTGCCGCCTAATTGGCGTTTAGTTGTGGACTACCGCCCAGTTTCAAAATGGCTGCGATGCGCACCCTTTGAACTGCCAAGAATGGACTATATCTTCGCACAGATGGGTGACAGTGCCATATATACTGTGATTGATCTTAGCTCTGGCTATAATCAGATAGAAATTAAGCCTGAGCACCGTGATATAACAGCATTTATCACGCCGCATAGGGGCTGTTTTCGTTATAAACGTCTACCGTTTGGTCTTAAGTCAGGAACTTGGATATTTCAAGCCTTAATGAATAAGATCTTTGATGGCATCGCATACAAATACGTAATCCCCTTCTTGGATGACTGTATTGTATGGGCAAAGAATGCAGAGGAAATGGCTCGCAATCTAGAGGAAGTCTTTAAGCGTCTTTCAGACGCTGGCATGACCATAAACCCCTCTAAGGTGCAGATATGCTGTACCGAGGTGAAAGTTCTCGGACATGTAGTGTCCAAGGGTTCGATTAAACCAGACCCTGAGAAGATACGTGCTATAGAGCAATATCCAGTACCTAAGACAAAGAAGCATATACAGCAGATGCTTGGTCTATTTGGTTTCTACAGATCGTACGTGCATAACTTTCAGATCATTGCAAAACCTCTCACCACCCTTCTGAGGCGTGAAGTCACGTGGATCTGGTCGTCACCACAGCAAAGTGCGTTCGACGCACTCAAAGCTGCTATCACGTCAGATACTGTACTCATGCTACCTCGTATGGACCGTGAATTTTTTATTCAGTGTGACGCGTCTATCGAGGGGATTGGAGCTGTACTTATGCAGGAAGGAGATAAAGGACTGCGTCCTATTGCTTTCACAAGCAGAACTCTCAACTCTGCGGAGCGCAATTATTGCATCACAGAGCTAGAATGCTTAGCTCTAGTGAACAGCCTTGCAAAATTTAAGCACTACATATCCTACCAGCATTGTACAGTCTGGACTGACCATGCAGCGCTAAAGAACTTGATGACTATGGAAGAACCTTCTGGGCGTATAAGAAGGTGGGCCCTAAGACTTATGGGCATGGATCTTACGATCGAGCATCGTAAGGGCTCCACTATGCATGTAGCAGACGCCCTGTCACGCGCGCCTTGTGGTCCTGACACTCAACTGTTCAACAGACATGAGGACGATGTCGTGCCGATCGAGGACCCCCCAGGAGAGGTCAAGCTAAAGTTCAAGGAGTATGAAAGTGGTGAGATACCAATGTCTGCGCACTCATGCAGTCGTTGCACCAAGTGCCCTTGTGCCAAGCAGCCTGCAGCAATGGATGCGTTGCATTTGGACCTGCTATTTGCTGACGAGAGCGATGACGTTATCGCTGCCAGCGTGCCTGAGCGCAATGATAAGGTAGAGCAAACGCCAGCTGACCCCCCAGGGCAGCGTGGGCAGTTGCCTCTAAAGCACCCCCCATTACCAGCCACACCAGATGAGTGGCGGGCAGCGCAAACAGCTGACGACAGTGTAAGCAAACTCATGACCGATGTGTCGCTAAACAAAGAGCACGTGCGAGGAATATACACGCTTTCTGACGATGGAGTGCTTTACAAGCTAGGCAAGAAGGAAGAACGATGGCTTGTAGTACCGAGCAACATACGTCACGCGGTGATGCAATCAGCTCATGACCATGTACTCAGTGCACACTTGGGAGTGCGCAAGAGCTTAGCCAGAGTTCGCGCTCTATACACGTGGCGGGGTATGATGAAAGACGTGCAAGCGTACATACGCGGCTGTCAAATCTGCCAGCGAGTAAAACCGTCGAACCAGAAACCTGTCGGTTTCATGTCTACAGACACAGCAACGGCGCCTGGCCATGCTGTTAGTGCGGACCTCTTTGGTCCTCTCACTACATCATCTAAGGGTAACCAGTACGCTCTTATCATGGTTGACGATTTCTCTAAATGGGTGGAAGTATTCCCCATACGTGCTGCAACTGCACGAGCTGTAGTTGATAAACTTATTGACTACTGCTGTCGCAATGGATTCATGACACAGATCAGAACTGATAATGGTCCTCAATATATCAGTAATGCTTGGGTGAAAGTGTGCGAAGAGTTAAATATCTTGCACAGAACGATAGTGGCATACCGTCCACAAGGTAACCCCTCGGAGCGTTATATTAGGACTGTGAAGCAGTGCATAAAAGCTTATGCTGAGGTGCATAAGCACTGGGACAAGTACCTTCCAGCACTTTGCTATGCCCTGAGGTCGTCTCCAAGTGCTGTGACGGGTCTCACACCAGCTAAACTCCACCTAGGCAGAGAGCTTGTCTCACCGTTTACGTTAAGCGCACGAGGTGACTTGCCTCATCCCACAGATGAGCAACGTTTGGCTTATGCCACAGAGCTCAAAGGTGAACTGCAGCTTGCATACGATCTTGCAAACTCTAACATTGAGTCCGCAAAGAAAGCTCGTGCTGAGAGATACGACGAGACACGTCAGGAAAACACATTTGCTGTAGGGCAAATGGTGTGGCGGAAAACCAACATCCTCAGTGATGCCGCGCGCGGTATTGTTAGCAGTTTAGCGCATCCGTATGAAGGTCCATACATCATACATAGGCAGATAGCTCCAAACTCGTATGAGTTGCGAACTCTCGAGGGCCAGAGTGGAGGACGCAGAAATGCGGACCAGTTAAAGCCACATCACTACAAGCCAGATTGGGCAGTAGAACCTCTCAAGAACGATGACGAGCCAGCGCAACCAGCACCTCCAGCTACAGCCAGCACGAGGCCCAGACGAGCTAGAACTAAACCTGCGCGTTTCGGCTTCTGACTCAGTACTACAACTACGTTAAAGTTTGTTGACCACGCAAGTCCAATTTTAATTTGTGATATTTGTATTTTAATTGTAATGTTTGTAAAATTTGTTTTATGCTTTATATATTACCCCAATGTGTCTCATTTTATTTAAAAAACGTTTATTTTGCCCACAACCTTGGTCAAAATGTGTTATTTGTCTTGCAATTTTTTTTAAAAAAGAGTTCAAATTAGAGTGAACTACTGTCTCAGTCACGGTAATGTCAATATTAAGCTTAATTTTCAATTAAAAATTGTCCTGTCTACATGCACATTTTTTCTCCACCGTAGTGTCTCTCTTTGTTGCTGGGGTAGTGAAATGCACCGCGCTTGCTAAGCATTTATTTAGGGTTAGTTTGAAGTTGACGGTTTTATATATTGACTGTTAAGAATACAGTAAACTTACAGGAGCTATAAAAACAATATTGTTTTTACATGTGTTTTGTTAAACTTCGCAAATATGAAGTTTCAAGTAAAATTACATCGCAAAATGATGCTTTATTATTTTGCAAGCTACGTAAATGCACCGTACTTCATTAATTAACCCACTACGGCGTATGCAGCAAAGTTAGATATTATAATGAACGGATTTGCGTATGTAGATTGCGATTTATATATTACATAATAGTTACGACTGAAATAGTATTTTATTTTAGTTTGAAGGTAAAGTTCCTATATATTTATTTTAGAATTCATAATCATTTTAATATTGAATTTGGGTTTTGGGCAGAATATATATTATTTTATTTGTACTCAACAGTTATTTGGTAAGAAGATATTTTGTTTGCTTTGTTATTTGCATACTTCGCATTGTTTAGAAGTTGTTCAGTATTGCAGCGAGAGAGGAGAAAAGTAAGTATTATTCCCTCCATCTCCAAAGTAGATGGTGCGCTTGCGCTTAGGAATATTCTCCTCTGCTGAGGGAAAAAACGAGGTGTAGAGAACTCGGTAAAACGAACTAAACTTCACTCTCCCAGCCACCGGCAACGGTGGCTTGTCTTCTGACAGAGAGCGGCTTCCTACCAAAGGCAGCCCAGTGTCTGAGAGTGCACTTGCGGTGTAACCACTGAGATTGATGTAGGTTGATCTAGAGAATCGGTACCTCTAGTGCGCAATTGCACCAGGCAGTAATAAGCCTTACCCGTGCGTACACGCGCGTGGCGAGAATTGAACACTTCTGCAGTGCATACGGGCGCAAGGCGAGTAACTTCACGTTTGTAATACTGATAATTACTCTGCAATTAAGAAACAAAGCAATTCGGTTATTACCATTTATGTAAAATTCTTATATTATATTTGAGACTACGGCACATGAGAAAATAAAGTATAATCTAAAAGGGGAAAAACACTGTTTAATTCAGTATTTAGTAAAGTATATGACCTGTTCCTATAGCTAATAAATAGGCAGGTAGTAATAAATATGCACACAACTACTAGACACCAAGCCAGCTGAGTATATCATATCCAAGGAAGTTGTGCTGTCATTATTTATAGACTGATATAAGAAAATATACGTATATGACCAAATCTTCTCGTTTTCAATCAATATTGATTATTCATCTATAACAAAAGTATGTCATTTTATTCCTTATATACAATCTTAACTTTTGAAATTTGACATTTTATACTGAATAAATTTCAAATAAAAAAGACACGAGATAAGTATATAAAAATTCCAACCATAAAACACACGAAAAGGTCAAATATTTCAACTAGTGTATATAAACAAGATTAACCTAATAAAAATAAAGTATATTATATAAACCTTTCTCAAATTGCAAATAATATAAAATACATAAAAAACAAAAGTGTAGACATAATATAATCTGGCGTGCCATAAAACTATAATATAAAAAGATATATATGTCTATAAAAAATTATATACCTAATATATACATTTTAATTTATTATTGGGGCTGTAATAATTTTTGCATTAGATTGTATGAAATAAAAGTAACTGAAGTAGAACTAATAGAGGCAGTAATGACGTCACAAACATAACATGAAAAATCTACTCACATGCTTCTAATAAACATTGAAACAAAACATATATAGTCAACTTATTATGTATAATATTTTTTTTTTTTGCGTGACGTCACGCGATATTTTAGTACAACATATAATAATAATAATAATCTTTATTATTGGCGCTCCTGTTTTAAGCAACTTTTTAAGCTTGTATGTTTAGCGGGTCGCCTACACATTAATATAACAGAGAGACGCCAGATGCGGGACGTTGAGGGGGGTAATAGGGGGGGATAGAAGTCTTTATTCAGGTAATGCAAAGTAACTTGAATCTATAATATATAGGGGAGATTTTTATAATATAAACTACGCGGTCTGCAGCTTCCTGTTCGGTCCATCGTCTTTTGTGTCATGTGTTCTTATATGAACATAAAAGTCGTTCTGTACAGATAGATGCCACTCCCCTTTTCTTGTATATAACCATAACCCTTCGCCTTGATCTGAACCGTGTTTTTGGTACATAGAGATCGAGACAACTGTAGACCACCAACATGGTAGGTTAACACGATAAATTCTCACTTCTGACATAAGTAATGAAAGTGAAATAAATGAATATCATAGTATTAAATATTGAAAAATAAATAAATTAGCATTGACGTGTAAAAGAGTGATAATATTTTATAATATATAACAATTGACCAATTTTCACGCTTGAAATAATTTGGAGCTTCCCCTCTATATTTAAAAACACGTATAATAATATGTATAATATACAAGTTCATTGCATATATCATCAAATATATAATAGTATATTATCACTTTAAACGATGTTTAACATATAAACTATATAAGGGGAAATGTGTGAATTTAAAATTTAAATTAGCTATACAATTTTACTATACAGTACAGCTATGGTAAAGATTACCATGAACGTAAACAAATGAAGTCTCTCGAAACTGAAGCGGAACTCAAAGTGAACGAGAAATTATCTATATCACCGAGTTACTTCCTTATTTCGTCAAGTTTTCACATTGAATATTTATGAAATCTCAAAGCAAGACTGAAAATAATAATAAAATAAAAAACGCGACTTGATGCAACCATAGCCAGCCAAGTGCTTCAATAATTTGAAGTTTTGGAAGTCTTAGAAATTATATTATTAAATTTTATTTTTTAGGACATTTTTGTTTGCACAGTTTTGCTTGTAATAGAAAAATTAATAACCCTCACCTATGCATATAATTTTTTATTATTATTATTAGAGTTAACCTCTACAATAGCATTCAGAGAACAGGATCCAGTTAAATTAAATTGTTAACATAATTTGATATCATAATTTTAAGTATAATATAATTTCAGAATAATTTCGATAAAAGTTTTTAAACTACAGTATAGAATATTCACAATTTAAATTTTCATTGCACTAGCAAATTTATATTTTAATGATATACGATTATATAGCAATGAATAATGCAAAATAAATTGCTCGCTTATAAATATAGTCATTATCCTTGAATTGAGGCGAAATTTACACGGAAGACAATTAATTGGGTGTGGCAGCAAAGCAGCTGACTAGGGGGATGATCTGGTAGGCTTATCTCTAAACTGGAGAGTTGGAGGGAGGGGGGCAGATGTTCAGGTGGCACATGTCTACCCTAGAGACCTTACAGTACCCCGTGGTCTGGTGATTACTGTCCGATATCTCTTATGATGTATTGACTGATCATGCGTAAATATTAACAAACAATATTTCTATGTCGGTGTTGGTATTATACTTTCTATATGGTATTGTATTTCTATAGCATGCGAATCTCAACTGACAAAATTTACTACAAATGTTTTGTAACCTTATATTTTAACTTCAAAATCGAAAATACTATTTACTTTTGTATTCGGTTTCTTCATTTGATTAACATACCGATTTGTACAGAGAGATTTAACAAAGAAACAAACAAAAAGTACCAGCTTCAGGTCCATATTATGTAAATTCTTATATTCAATTGTATACTTACAGCCAATACAATTAAGATTTCATTGTTTTACTCTTTTTTTTTTTTTTTTCCCCGTGTAAATTGCATATTTTGCGTATACTGTACTTTTATTTCAATGCCATACGCAGTTATCAAATAGTTTTCAAATGTGCCAGCATTTGTAACCCTGGTTACTTTTGTTATTTATACTGACGAAGTATATAATTGTTTTGTTTTTTTAAAGGACACTCGACATGCTTAACCTAATTATTGTGTTTTGGTTTAAATCAATCGATACGCACAGTGGCCAGGTGTCACCTACATTGTTATCACCTTGACAATCAGTAATAGTTACACTTACTTGCCGTGATCGCTCGACACGCTTACCATCCCCGCGCTACAAGGGTATACTTTCGTAACAAAACAATAGAAAACAAAAATGTAATGCTATTTTGTAAATTTTTAAAAAGGCAAAATTAGAAATATATAAATAAGATTATTTGCATACAGTATACGTTTTTTTTAAAAATATTATTATTGCAGAAAATATAGAAACTAAAATAGTATTTGCCGTTATGCCGTAACAAAGAACAAATTAACTGCATTATATACTCATTACCGGATTATTTTAAATCAATTGTATATTTAAAAAAAAAATAAACTAATTATATAGAGGTTTATTTTATGCAAAACATTGTAAATTTGAAACAATTCACACTACATATTATCAAATACTTTTTTTATAATGCTCTCTCTCTCTCTCTCTCTCTCTCTCTAGTATAAAGCAGTAAATCAAATCAGCCAACTGTAACAATAAATACGCTAACACAGCCTTTATTTTCATATAAAATAACATAAAAAGTGGTTGACATTCACAATAACAAACGCCATGTTACGTAAAGATACTTTATATTCCTAAAGCTTCCATATAACAAAAGTCCAGTGCTTTACTTGAATATTATCATTTAAAAATATAAAATATTCAAAAATATGAAGCCTATATGCAGCATCTCTTGTTATGTTAATATACTGGGCATTGCACTCCAAAGTCACGTCAAAGTTCACCCGCAATTCATGGTTCAATTTTGTATCTGTATTGTCCAGTAAATACGACCATACAGGTTAATGTAAACAAGTAAGGTCAAGGGTATATACCTAAAAAGTTACACCTACACAAAATGCAGCTTAAATATTCAATTACGTGCGTTGGGTGACAAATTTTAAATAAGACTTCTTTATTTAAATTTAAATCATTATTCTCTTTAGTATAACTGAAATGTATAAAATTTATCTATAATATAAAATAAGAAATTTAACTTATATTTTATATAAATTGTACAATAATTTATATCACTGAAAAATTGGATCATAAATCTGTAATAACATAATTAATTTCAATAAGTATACTAAAAGAATTTTTTTTTAAGTGCGTGTTTCAGAATTTTTTCAAAATAATAAAGTTTATTATTATTATTTATGTACCTTATAAATCTAACGAAAGAAATCGGAAAATAAAAAAGTACTTACTATAAAATAAGTCTTAAAACATTTCTAAAAATAAACTTGTACATACGAGTGAAACATTACACTACCTTGCAAAAAAAGAAGTAACAAAATACCGCAGGCTTAAATACTTATTATTTCAACTTATGCAAATTACGTCTCTCTATATAATACAAAACTCACAGCGTATCAAAGTGGCGCCACGAAATAACAACGCAAGAGACTTCACTATTGTCTTTTATAATAATGATTTACGATCATCAGTCTCTTATTAGAAGGTGTTATAATATTATAAGCAATTTAGCGTATACACACCATGGTGTGTACCAAGTTCAAGGTCAATACAATGACGTGGGAGTTCACCACGTGGTCAATCAACAAAATATTTGTTACACATCTGAAAATGACCTTGAATAAGATGAAGTTATGAACACTCACTGGAACTCAAGGTCATTGTTACCTACAAAAAATTTGACATAATCACAACATTATTTCCTCTGTGTATATATAATATCGTGCATCATCCTGAGAGCATTTTCAATCACTAATTTGATCACGTACTGCACGATCAAAGTACAACAAAAAATGTAATTTTTTTTCATTTTCTTAATAAATAATATCAGAGCAGACCGTCTGCAAAATACTAACGTATATATTAAAATTCCGTGTCATGAATTAGAATTAAATTTATATAAGTATACAATCTGGCAGTAAAAATAATATTAATCACATCGGTTTTGTCTCCATTGATATGTAAAATGCGTTACATTCAATAATAATTTCAATAGCATGGTTTTGCAAATAATGCTATTGCACACAACAGAAAAATGTGAACTGAAGTAACGATAATAGCATTTTTTTTTTATATAATTAATATAAATTGCAGAATTGAGCAATGTCAAAGCCTTGAGTATTGAAATCCTGATTGAAATATATTCAATTTCTCAATATTTTGTTTGATATACCGTAATAATATGATGATGAAGGGAATAGGCACAAAAAATAATATAATATGATAAGAAAAACATTTTATGTATAATCAAAAGTAGCTTTTAAACTTTTAACTTGAGAGAGAGTGAGAGAGAGACAGAGAATAATTTGGTCTACACTTTTATAAATTAACATTCTTATGTCGTATCTTTTTACGAACGCAAATTATATTCAAAATAATTTTATCATCTCCTGTTTGCTTAAAAATTAAATAAACCAGTTTTGCATATAATTTTATACATTTGAGAGAAAAAAAAAAAAAAAAAGAAGAAGAAAAATATCTCGTTAAAATGCTATAAAATTTGAATATTTGTCAAAAGAGTATAATATGGACAATAATAAACCTCGTTATCTATAACTAAAATTTCTGTAAAACTAAAAAGCTCTCAAGTTACATCATAAAATTTGCGGCAGCACGCACATTATTATAAACAAAACATCACCGCGCGGCTGCGTATAAAATTAAGTTTGACTTATTAGTTTTAAATTATCTTGTTTTACAAGTTATAAAACAGGTCTTTGATACACATAATCAATATTATTATCATATTAAAGACTTTTTGCTCTATAGTGTTTCGTCGTTACCATGGTTACTCACGGATTGTTTGCTCGAAAGCCGCGAGGGTTGCAACAATGTAAATATACACCGAGAGAAGAAATAGAGTAGGGTTTTATAATCCCATGATAAGAAAAATTAAGACCACTATATAATTCCTCTAATGTAAATCAAATATAGGCCTTTGGCGCCAACAAATATATACGTTACGTTTAAAAGAAACCATGTTACACTATTTTAGCAATCTATGGAAACTTTGCAAAACCGAATTATTTCGTCTGTGGGTGACTATTTTCATGCTCAAATCTCTTTTATTATTCTCAATTTAGTCAGACAAGGTCGTTCTCTTTGTATTTTATTACCATAAACTATTGAAATTGAATTTATAATACATAAAAATTGTATTTTTTATTTAAATTTTATAAACTTTCGTTGTCTAGATCATTTTTTTAAGACCAGTATAATAAAAGCATGGTTCCAATAACAAAGTAAAAATATTGTGAGTCTGCATAAATTAAGAATAAAAGCAAGAGTTAAAGAAAAAAAACTGAATAAAGGCAAAAATATAACGTACGTAACAAAAGAAACTAACAAACGAATAAGTCAAAATTTGCATTGTTAAATATTTTTGCTTCATCAATCTTATAGCAACAAAACATAAACCACACTAGAGAGCTTATGTCAAAACTTATCAGATCTTGAAGAAAGGAAGAATTATGTGCTAAAAAAAAAAAAAAAAAAAAAAAAAAAAAAAAGCATATGAACTAAAATTTGCAAACAAAGAGATCGTAAAAACGAAAAGTTGAACAAAAATTTGTCAGATTTATCATGCGGTGTTGTTTAGGTTTAGATTTAGAAGACGTGAAAAGATGATTATGGATCATCAAAAAGAGCACGTCCGTTTGCTTCTATGCGATCTCAAAAAATATTATATAGCAGATCAAAGGATGGACAAAAAGAAAAAGAAAAAAAAAAAAAAAGGCATTTAGATCAATACAGTAATACACGATATGATATATAAAAAAATAATAATAAATAAAAGGATAAATCATATAATGGTGCCTTAGTTGAAATGCTCCATTAAAATACATAGTATTTCCATAAGGAATAGTATTTTTATAAAATTTCATATCTCAGTTTCTGTACGGTGAAATATGACCATTCAGCATATTTAATTTATATCCACCTTAATGTGAATTAGGACTGATACTTTGAGGTTATGGATTGCGATATCGGTTTGAACGTGATATGGAAGGACGATATGTGGGGCGTAGTCATGCAAAGTCACATGCACGAGACGTGACACTTAACGTGACACCACGCCCTGTGCACGAAACGTGTCCTAACTCCTGTCTGCAAACTTATGGACTTAGGAGAAATATTATTTAAGCCTATGCATTAGGAGTTACTTTACCAATATACGTATTGATTTCTGCATAATATGCAAAACACATTTTTAAATATATTTTTTAACATTACATAGACACACATTTGACGACCAAATGTTATAAAAGATAGGTAATTTTTTACTCTCTCTCTCTCTCTCTCTCTCTCTCTCTCTCTCTCTCTCTCTCTCTCTCTCTCTCTCTCTCTCTCTCTCTCTCTCTCTCTCTCTGAATTTGTAATGGCCAAAAACATTATATTGTTGATTTACTGCATCAAATTTTTTTATTATTATTTTTTTATTTCAAGATTTATTTTCAAGATTGTACATTTCTCCTCTTTGCTTCAGAAATTTCATTAAATTGTTTTATAAGAGCAATATGTGCGTAAAACAACCAACCCACATACTGAATTACTTCCAATATTTCGTAAAACGTTTAAAGTTTTATTTTATTTTATCTATATAACAAAATAGTAAAGCAATTGTGTTCCTTTGCCCTATGTATTGATTGGCGAAGTGACATATTAGGAAACTAGAATCACTTATGTTTTATCTTTATTGCTGAAAAGTATATAATTTCATCTCATAAATTCTTACTGAATGTTGATATTTTATCTTCCATTCCAATAAGCATCAATCTATAATAGTTAAATATCTATAGTAGAACACTTCATAGTGAATCTCGAGGAGAAGAAAGGTATTTTGATCTTCTCAAGTTAGAGATCTAGTTGTCGACTCGACAGCTAAACCAAGTGTGAAAAATCCTTGACATAAGAGCAAGGACCAAGACATACACAACATAAACTAGATTTTCAAACAAAAGCTAACATTTTGTGCTTAAAGTTGACATCAATGTTTGCATCTTATTGTAATGCAAAATTTTAAAGAAAAATATAATGTTAAGGTCAAAAACGTGATTTTTATGAAAGTCACAATTACGATTTTTTCTTTCCTTTTCGTTTGAAGATATTAAAAATATGATTTTCTTTTCATCTTTTACCGGCATATTTTTATGTGTACATAATATTCTGTTTACAGTGGTGATTTCATGTGGTATATAAAAAAAAACTTTCTTTCAAAAAAGAATCTTTCAAAGGGAAGAAATTAAAATAATAATAATAATAAATGTTTGGTATAAAAATGTCACAAATTTTTCACGATGGAAAGAATAATGATCTAAAAAAATAATAAAAAAAAAGGTGATATTTTCCCTCCCGTGGCAAACTTTTAAGTGTATAATAATACAAAAGTTCATGGTAGTTAAGACATACTTAAAAAAAGCTTTATTTTATATAGACAAGGGAGTTATGGAGCACGCATGAATGATTCAAATAGCGACTGTATATAAAATAAAATATAAAAAATTGTCCAGTCATTTTGTAAGTTATTTTTGCCGTCTCCACCCTGATGTATGCTGGAGCTGGAGCACACAAACATACAGTGACATAGAGAAGAAGCAATTTGAAAAGTCACGGCCACAACCTGACTGTCTGCTTGCTTCATGGCACGGTATATTACATTATACAGACGACGATAAAATGTCAAGTCTGTGGAGATGACTGAGTAATGTCATTATCTTCTTGGTGCTTGCAAATTTATAAAATAACATGCATACAAACGTATAGAGAAGGAAGGGAGGGGATAAAATGTCAAAATAAAATAATTTAATAAAACATAGTACACATAAAAAAAGAAAGAAAAACAGAAAAAGAAAAAAAAAAAAAAAAAAAAAAGGAAAGCTCAAATCAAAATACCAACAAAATGTTGTTATTGCTTTAAAATGGCAATATCATCTATTTATAGGACCATTACGTTAGTTAAAGTCTTCATATCAATCAATGCATTGTGTTGTCAAAAGGAAATAAAATAAAACCTATATTATATTTATATCACAATAGCAATTGGTGGTACAGTCATTTTACTTTAAAATTGATTTCTATGTTAGCTTATGGCCATTCAGTGCAATCAGATGGAGATTTCAGTTGACGCAAAACTCTTATGTTATTCTCATATTATGCCAATAGAAATTCATTTTTTTAGTAAAATGACCGTACCAGCGATAAAAGTTTATACATATATATAAAAATAAATAAATAAAAAACTTAAAATTGTGGCTATAGTATTCCTCATTTAAAATTTTCCATTTTCTGGCTTTGGTCTCAAAAAGCGCCAAGAGGATAGCTCCATAAACAATGTAAATAAGGAAATATAATTATAATATGGATATATAGGACATTAATTGGAGTGTGCCTGTAATTGGCTATACAGCGTGATACGCCAGTAAAATTCATAAGTAATATAATAAAAACACAAGCACAAAATTTCTTATGTACTGTATATGATAATGTTAAATTTCAAATTAATTTTGCATAGTAGTGTGTATTTTTATTTAATTTATTTTCTAATTAAATAAAAATTCAAATTAAAAAAAAATGTTTTACACAAAATGTTATAACAACATAAATATATAAAGTTAAGTGTTAATTATGTACACGGCACTCTATTACAAAGAAGTTTCAAATTTTTTTATTACTTTATTACTTTCATTTTTTCATATATATGAATACATATAATGTATACACATTTTGTTATATACAGTAATAATAATAAGTATGGAAAATAGCTTATGGAGACAGCTAGGCGGATGAGGACTTTAATTAAATAAACATATATATAAAAAAAACTTGTGGTAAAATTTCAAGTTAGCTCATTACACTAACTATTGAGTAATTAACAAGGATAGAGAGAGAATTAAGCAACAAGGTTATTATAATATTACTGCGGCGAAAAGTCATAGCGAAATCATGCGGGTATTCACTCCACGCAATCTTTATTTACCGTGTTTTTGAAGAGCAATATAATAGTAACGCCATACAAATACATACATTACAATAATTAAATTGAAGTATATGAAGTAGAATAGAACATTTCAAATGCTGAAGTTTATATCCATGTAGAGGATATAATAAAAAGGATATAAAGAGCCTTTTACATACCGATTATGATATATTTTATCATTCAAATTCAGTGCGTGTTTTTCTCATAAAAATATACCATTGCAAAATTTAGCAAGAGTTTTTGAATGGTAAAAGATATTATTATCGCGATCGTTTACCGTGAAAGTCTATAATATTTACACTATAAGCCATTGAAAAATATTTTATATAAATAATATATATATATTTTTTTTACTGATAATTTCTTATGCCAACAAAGTTTTATATAGACCCATAGTGTGAACCACGCTTTCAACTGTAAAAATATTCTTATTTGGTTATATAAGTATAAGTATGTATACATATATTTGCCAAGTTTGGATACGAATAATAATAATTTTTTGCAATGTTGAACGCATAAGTAGTATAAGCATAAATAATCAATATATATAGTGAACACAATAAGTTATAAATATTTTGTTTTCCCTTCCTAACAAAAATAAATTTGAAATTTATTCATGAATATAATTTGGAGATACAAAAGAGTTTGGAATAAATATGAGAAACATCGACTTGAACAAGTTTATCTTTCACAACGATACATCATCATGAAACCATGCAAACTTATTTGGCGCACGGCTCTGGGTATATCTTGATAAATTATTTGTCTGCGGCAGGCGAGAGATGATATATCATGATTATTGCTATAGCCCAGGACCATGCACATAATATTCTTCTTGCTCTGCCCTGCAACTTGACAGCCGCCAATAATATATGAGAAATAATCTCAACCATACATTTCCGTGGCCGCGGTGCGTGGTTTGTCGCCTTCCGTCCGTCTATTGTGAAATGTTGCTTTATATAAAATAAAAACATATTATCACTTCATCGCGTAACTGACAAATTAAATATGAGGCAATAAAAATTTAAAATGTCATTTTGCCGATGTACAAATGTGAATATTATATGGTTGCTATTTGAAGTGACAGAATATTGATCAATTAAATATAATAATGGATAATAATATTAATGATCGTATGCTGTAATATGGCACTGATTATGTTGCCGGTGAATAATGCACTAGATATAGCTAATTATATGCCATGAAGTGAAAATAAAGGTCTTTATCATATTGCAAAATCATCCTTTATATATAAGCGTATATATATCGAGCATGAAATTTTTTAAATAAGGGATACTTTAGAGACAGTTTTGCGTGATAAAAATCCATAAAAAATTTCGGGGTGGGGGGGGGGGGGGGGGCCTTAAACACTCATTGACGAGTATATTATATATATATAATTATATAAATTAAGGCGGGAAATGGGTACTATGGGATTCTACTGAAAAGATGTAATATAAAGAAAGAAAAATCTGATATTTTGCATATAGTGATATATTATAGGATAAGGTATTCAAAAATGTAGAAGTTTTGGGGGGACACCATGTTAGATTTTAAATTATGATTTTTTGAAATTTTAGTCCCATAAGAGCCCAAATTAATTTCATTAATTATTTTCTCTCCTATATGATGGTCATAAGTTCTAAAAAATTTATCATAGGTAGCTGTTACTATTATCTTTCAAATGGCATCATAAAGTTTTGAAGTGTTGTTTTTAGATTTTGAGCTGTAAGTCATCTGAATTCAACCCTTAAAATATGCTGTAATAAGAAGTCATTGTAAGGTTAAATAAAACAGATATTAGAATTATTGATTTGTTAACAGTTCCTGAGTGTATAATACTCTCATATATATACTTGCTCTATATTGTAATGAAATTAATGGCTTTTACGATGCAATCTGAGGGCAAAGATGCTCTTTGTGTACTCGCTAACAAAGCAGCCACTCAGTAAAGTGCAACTGCATTCAATGCCCTGTACTTATAGCAAGACACCATGGCACTGACGTCAGCGACACGTCGCAAAACTTACAATCAATGTTACTGCACAAAAATGTTTCTCTCGCTATACAGCATCATATTAAGTATAATAATAATATTAGAGTTCGAAGAAAGCTAACAAACAAAATTATACTCTTCATTATTAACGAGTCTACCGATATATCGATGCTGTAAATATTCAATTAAAATGATGTTGATTTATTTATATGATATGGTATAAAAATTACTACTATACCTCTTATATACCTTTCATTAATATAGAAGATAGAGGGAAGGAGCGAGGATGAATATTGGAAAAGATGCAGCACAACAGATCAATGCCTCCCTGGTAGGGCGTGGCGATTGTTGCATGTAGCAGCAGCAGCATTGTTGTGATGTGATATCATCTCACGTGGTCAATGTGTGGTCTACCTGTCTGCCTGAATGACTGGTGACCGCGACAGACTTGCGGTTCATCCCCCTATGTATGTCTACCAGCTTATACAGTGACATCAACATAATACCTGATACAACATTCGTGTAGCTCACGTCTATAAACATCGATACACACAGCATCCTACATTTTTTTTTCTTCTTATCATTGACTCCAGAGGCAATTACACTATACACGTTAAGATGTCTTATACGACTTATTTTGTTAATAAAACCATAATTTACTCTCAAGAAATCATGAAACTCTCCTATTGACCTCCTTAAACAGTGTCGCGAATAAAAAAATATATATACGCATTGAAGCAAAAAATTGAAATCCCCAAAGGGTACCGAGAGCGCGCAGTATAATGACCGAGAGTTAAAAAACAATGAAATAATCGATATAATTAAAGATCGATTACGAGATCTCTACCTGCTCCATCTGACCTGCTCTAAGAACAGTTCACACGACCCACATCACATTAACAAAGAATACCCCCCTCCCCCAAAGCAATAAAAATTTAATTTTAATACACATTATAACAACGTTAAACATTTAATAAACCATAAATAGCATTATTATAAAATTTATTATTAAAAAAACAAAAACGATTCAAATTACTATAATACATATATTTATATTATTATAATACAAACACTTTTCATTTTAAATTATAATTATATGATGTTTAAGTCTTTTTTTATTTACAAAAATCCTTTTTTATATACAGTTTCTTTCAAATATAAAAACCTACTTAAGGCTTTATATTATTTTATATGGTATACATAAAAAAATACTTTTTATTTTGTATGATCTCGTCTACTTAACTATATAAATTAAAAGCACATTTTGAAGTACAAGTTAACATTATAAGAAACTCAAATATTTATTCTTTTTTAACACTTTAGCAAAGTAGAAAAAAAAAAGTTGCGTCTTTAGAAATCTGAAGAAAAAGAAGTAAAAAAAAAGTATGAAAAGACGCGAGTGTGTTTAATTAGTGCCCAGGTAAAGGAGGTATATTATACTGTAATATACTCGCTTGCTTGTATATATATAGCAAACTGGAAGCATTGCTAGCAGCTAAAAAACAAGAAAGAAAAAGATGAAGAAGAAAAAGAAAAAATGTGTTTACACTCTAGAGCAACTTCTTTTTAATTTTTTTGCTCTCTTTTGCTTGAAAACTTGCTTCTTACATTCGTGGTCTTCTGTAACCATTACTTTGTTTTACTTCCCAGTTTTAATGAACTTATATAATTTTACATATTTTTCGTATTATAAAACTAATTTGTCAAAACATAAAAAAAAAATTTTAAGGTGATTTTTTTTTCTTGTGTATATCCATTAGGCATTATGATAGTAGGTCCATTATAACTGGTATTTATTATTTTTTTTTTTTTTTTTTTTCGTTCTTCAGGTTTTTTAGGTTTTTGTTTTTTTACATTTAAGTTTACAGTGCATGCGCCATGCACTGTGTATAGGGATAGTATAACATATTATTGACTCTAAAATAGAAAAAAATAATAATTAAAAATAACAAATTAAGATTTTTTGTCAAGACATCAACGACAATGAGCACCTGAACACTTTGAATTAATTTGAACACAATGAATTTCCCTTGCTTGAAAAATGCGCAATTCCATTTAAAAAGCATAAGGTGATCAATGTGATCATCATTTTTTTGTGGTTTGGGGCACGAAAAACAGGGGTTTACGAACATCATTAAATGAATTATATTTTTTCAACCGAACCTATTCGATTTGAGACCTATAAGTCCTATTAATGTAATAGATATCTAGAATATAAATATTTATTTTAATCGTTTGTTTTTGCATAAGTAATCGCTACAAAATACACACAAGCGATTACGAATTTTATTCCGCAGCAACCCCACTTACCGTAGCGTTGTGTAACTTTAGACCAGGGGTGTAACTTTGGACCATTTTTTAAATTGCTTTAACTCTGAAACTTTTTCAGTTTGAATGATAATACCAAATATGCTGGAAAGCTTATATAATTGAGCTATTAGAAATTTGGGTATAATTGTTCTAACTAAAAAAGTTTCAGAGTTATAGCAATTTAAAAAGTGGTATAAAGTTACACCCCTGGTCTAAAGTTACACTGCGCTACGGTACTTAATATACATTTTCTATTTTTGTTAAAATTATGAATATATAAAGGTGTTTTTTTTTAAACAAATTTAAAAAAATGTACACCACATCTTCATGACATGAGGGATAAAATGCTCTCATTTTTAAAACAATGCTAAATAAAGCGAGATAACGAGAAAAAAAATTAGACTACGCCGTCTATTGTTACTTGCAAAGCTTCATTAAATATATACTATCGATCTTTCATCTTGGCGTTGTTACACATAGGAAAATGAACTTTATGCACTTGCGTGATATTTACAGAGTTAATAAGGGTACATAAACTATATTAAGACATAAGAATATGATCTTTATGACGTGATGCGAAAGCTTCCAGGGGTGCACTCGCCCCCTTTGATACCCAAGCCAAGTCTAAACAATACTGCCTGCACTCGGCTTTATTACTCTTCAAGCTATAAACATGCAACGTGGATTATATTACGTTAATCCGATTTAGAAAAATACACAAAGAAACCTGAGATTGATACTTTTTACTATAATAATAAATGCGTTTTATTTTTACGCCTTGTGTTAAAGAACATATGACAGGAACCAAGTTGAATATAAAAATAAAAATTTTAAAACTTCATAATAGCAAACATTCTGATTTCTATTTTTCTTATTGGACGTCTGTATTTCAATTTTTTTTAAAGTTAAAAAATTGTTGACTTGCTTGAGTGGCAGTAAAATTCAGATATGTGTTGTTACGCAAAGTAAATTTTGTATCGGAGTAAGTCAACAACACGTAAGTATAGCACTTGCAAAATTAAAATGATAGTACGCCACATGTATGTAGTAATGTAGTTCAAATTTCTAAAATATTATGTACACAAAATGTTAAATTGAAAGTTGTTTTTTTTAAGTAAAATATTATTTAGTTAAAACAAATTTAATCGTTTATAAATTTTTTCCGCACGCGTTATTATTTTTCAATATTAGTGGTGAAAAAATAATTGCATATATGCTTCAAATCTGTCAATCATTATGTCATTATTTTTTATTGACTGTTCACAGCGCACTTCATTTTTACACTTTGCAATGAACTTGAGCGCATGCAAAAATAATATATTTACGTTTTATTTAATTATTTTTTTTTTAATAGAGAGATTTCATGCAATCAATTAGAAATATTTGCTCCGAGTGAACAGAAATCATTTTTTTACTCTACTCTCGCATTTACATGTGAAAAAAAACAAACTGTTATTGCCACCAAAATCTTCGCTGGATTATAAAAATATCGAGACAAAATATTTTGTGAACAAAGTTTTTGTTAACATGCTCGAGTATCGAACGTACAACAATGCTAACAATGTGAAGTATGTAATGTATAGAATATAGATCGAGCGCGTGCGTCCGCAACAGTCATGCATTTTAGCAGACAAACACCCACATTTCTGAAGTAACCGTGTGTGAGAGATTAGAAATAACACGTGTATACCACCACCCCCTGCCAAGTACCAATGTCCAGTCAGGCTAGCTGGCCAGACACATCAGACGTTTTTAGCAACTTCGATATTTGTTATTTTTAGCAACTGGAGAGAGAGCATTTAAGTCCACTCTCTTTTTTTCAAACTCATTTATTTTGGCTTAAAAAAATAGTTCGACTTCTCATAAAGTAAGGTTTACTTTTTTTTTAAAGAAAATATTTTTAATTACACGGTTATTAAACATAGTAATAATGAGTGTGTAAGTTATCAGAATTTTAAGACGATGCGTAAATAAAAATCGCAATTTTGCTTGCTTTTATATATACATAAAGAAATTCCTTAGTTCTGACGTTAACAAATTTAAAAACTAGCAATAAGGCCTCTTTGAAACTTACTAATTAAATTTTAAAACATTATAGTAACTATTAGTAAAATTATTATCTATCTAACTAAATGAGGAAAGAAATCTCTAATAATTAATTTTTCTATATACGTTCCTTAATACATCGTGATTTTTTTTTTTAATATATAAGTAATAACTGATAAATATAATAACATTATATAAACAATAATTCATTGTTATTTCTTTCTTTCTATTATTTTTTATTATTTTCCTTTTCTTCTTTTCCGTCTTGTTGAAAGTACTGCATGACTGTTCCATTGCTTCTCTCTCTCTCTTCCCAAACTTCACACTTAAAAATTTTCCTCTGTAGAAGAAAGAAATATTTAAAGATCTTTTGAAAGAGCATTGTATATGACAATGCTATATAGGGCCCCAGTAAGGCCCCTGTGAGCATAATTGGTACTTGTTCCCCTCGTATTCATGCAGATGAGACGTCGACACTAAAGTGAGGAAGCTGCTATATAACAGACAGTACGAGGGGACAAACATAATAATATATAACAATATCCCACGACACCCTCTAGTATAATATCACAATGCAGAGCACTTGTACAAATTATTAATTATTCAAAAATACACACGTACATACACACAATAAACGGAATTCTTTCCATACGAGTAAATATTATATGTTTGGGTTTCTCATTACAGTATATGCAATGAATGTTGAATATTGTTTTTAATTATAAATGTTGAACTGCAAGGGATATGCAAATTAAATTCACAAAATACAGAGGTACTTTTTTTTTATACACTATATGAGACTAGGGGTGCATGACATCACGCGTGACAGTGAAGAAAATACATGTCATATGCTGCGGCTTCCACAGCACAAATAGTTAATTATTAAATATAATGATATTTTCAAGGTATGCGTGTAATCAACAAACGCAATGTAAATAAAAATGTACATGCACTTACATTTCAACGCACACGTCATTTTTTAGTTTTTTTTTTTTTATTATTATTTTTTCCTCTCTTCTTCTTCTTTTTTTGTGCAAAAAGGCAAATTTATTTGAGTCGTAGTACACAGAGGAAACAACAGCCCGCGCGCGTGTTACTAAGTGATAAAAAAGTGTTTAACGATGAACTGTACGTATACATCATAATTATGTTTATAAAATATTGCACAAACGGCTCGTGACATCGGGAGTCGAAGTGCGTGCAGCTGCAAAAGTCACGTGGTCAAGTAAAGTGAGTCATAGATGCGTGACTCCACGTGCATATTGCAATTAAGTCACTGATGCACAAGTTCACCCGTCTTTCAAACAGTTAAAAAAAATAATTAGATATTATGTTCAAAACTTCTTTCAGAACTAACATGAGAGGTAAACATGCATGATTTTTGAAACGCAAATCAACGAAAATATCATTAATAATATTTAAATTTATATAATTCGATCAGTCACGCATTTTGAAATAGTTATACTAATTGGAAGCTCTATAACAATAACGTTATATAAAATAACAACAAATAAATTGGAGGAGACTGAAGATTTTAAAAATATTTGGGTGTGGAAATACATGAAAAATACAATATAAAAATCTGAGCGATCTATGTCATAAAATCTCCAATCAATACAATATTTACAAAAACATATATTAAATTAACCAATTCCTTGCGGACAACACGCAAACTTTGCCAGAGTATGCAAAATTTCACACCTTGATAGGCGCCAAGTCGTTCGTGTAAATTAAATACACTCTTTCTTTATAAACAAGCTAAAAAAACATCGCTTATTATATCGTCCAGCATGTTTACAATATTGATGACCTTGATTTCTAAGAAATTGTTTAATATTATTTATTTGGATTTAACGTGTAATAAATTTTAATATTATAAGATTATCGCTTCATTACTATAGTAAAATAAATTTAGTCATGTTTTTATAAGTACTCAATAAGTTTCTTAATAACTCAATTTATGTTGCGATAAGTTTTAATGAGTGCTCTCTCTCTCTCTCTCTCTCTCTCTCTTTCTCTCTCTCAGCCTTTTGTGGTTACTATATAGTTAATAAAGATATAGCGTATAAGAATAACTCCTTTTTTTATTTTTAATTAATACGACGAGACTTAAAAGTTCATTAATAGAAGTTTTTTAATTCCATAATTAATCATGGATAAGAGCCAACTTACTTACAGTGCAGCACAATGAGCAGTCTCGTGGGTGTGGTATCTTTTAAGGTGTCTATTATTAGGATACACGCCCTATCGTATACTGTATAAAAGAAAGATATATAGGATTAAAATCTTCTTAGAATTGTATATTATATTAATGAAAAGTAATCATCATAGTTATTTTTATTTTATTTTTTTAATACTATATATTAAGGAAAAAGTGTTTTAAACTGCATTATTATACGTTTTTTCCAGTTTGTTGTAACAATCATTTTTATATACACGTACAAACGACCCCACAAGAAGGGGTTTTCAGGGTGGCGCCAAACTCTCAGCAAAACTATCTAAACAATCATGAGTGATATATAAAATAAAAATAATTAGCATATAAGGAAATAAAGAACACCCTAAAGCAAGTTAAAAATTTTCTTTAAATATTACGATGGTGAGATGAGACTTTTTCACGGTATAAATTTTCTTACGCCCCCCTATAGTGAAGCCCCTCTAGACATTCATTTATAAAATGAAGAATATATAATTTAATAAGACACGCTTCAACCCTCAAACTTACTTGAAAATGTCACGACTGCAATCAATCATATCAATAATAATTCATCTAAAATTAACTGCGTCTTTAATTTACTTTCAGAGTTTTACTTTTATGACAAAGTTTATATGCAGAGTATATTAGGAATTTTTTAGTATCTACACTATAATAAAATTTTAAACAATATTATCTGAAATAAATATAATAGCAAATACATTTTATGTGTGCGGAAATATGTAATAAAAATCACGTTTATTGTTGTTCTCTGTGATAGCAAAAAATAATAATAATAAAAAGCATTATTGTGTATGTTATCAGTAAAGCAAAATCAATTAAGCCTTTAAAACGTGTGACAAATTGCACCATACATTTTTGTGAACAAGGATGATTAAATTTTCATTATTGAACGTACATATAAGGCTTACGTGCTGAAATAAAACAATTCCCCTTAGATATATAGCTTTGGTATACTATATATGTATAGTGCGAAAGAAAATCGAATAAATTTTTTGCATGATATAATTCCTAACCAAACCAGACCTTTAATTTGATTTTTCTGACATAAATAAAAATCATATACTGTATATAAAAAAATGCCATGCATATAATAAAGAGTTTTATTAAGCAAAGATTACCACGTATATTATAGGTCTTGTCGTTACTTACTATAATATTAATACATAAAACAATACGACAAAATACTCACAATTATTGATGTACAATTTAATTCCTCTTACATGTTTCGTTGGAAATATAGAGAACGCAGTTTCCTCGAGTCAATACTATATACACAGAACTTGTGCATTATTTTATCCCGTCCTCAGTTCTACGTATATAAAGGATGAAATAAATATGAATTATATAGGTATATAGTATACAATGAATACAAAGTAAATTTATTTATTTATTGATCACAGACGTATAACAAAATTTAGCTATACTTTAACTGTGCAGTTATACAGTTAAATATATTTACTTTAACTGCACAAGTATACACATAAGTAATATACACTGTGTATATTGACAAAATGAGTATAAACAATACCATATACCTACTGCATACAGTAGTTAAATTACATACGACAATGTTACCAAACGAATGTTTACATATTACGCAAGTTATACTAATAAGCTATATTATATAATAAAGAATATACTATACTATATGGCTCTATACTTATATTTTTGTAGTATTATACCTCTAATTTAACTATTGGTAAAACAAACTTCAACTGCAGCTTAGATTGTAAATTAAATTGTTTATTACTTTATGATGCACTAAGGTGTGAGGGATCGAACTACAAACAAAAAGATAGTTAAAGAGAGGTAAACATTCATATTCTGAGTGAACAATTTGCAAACTTGAGTTATTGCTAATCGGTTTGTATTAATTAAAGTAATACTCATTACATCAGTGCACTAGAGATGAGATATAATTTGTATTATACTGTTGTGTTTATACGGTAAAATTATACTAAATTTTGTTATTCTTTATTAAAAATAACACAGTAAATCCAGTAAATCCATTTGCGATACATGTGACTAATTGATCGTAGGGTAAACATAGAAACTGACTGACTGACAGACATCTCAATTTGGCAGCGATGATTTTTTAGAATTTGTACTGACCAGACTCCAGACACACTCTCTCTCTGACGTCATCACAGAGAACACGCAGGGGTGATCCCGCGCAAGAAGGTATAGTGATAACAAACACATACATCAAAAGAAAACACTTTCAAAAGAAAATGCAAAGATGCGGCAGATTTTAAAAGATTTCATTATATTATATACTTGAGATTCTGGTGTGAATTGAGGAGGCTCACGTTTCAACCCTTCATCAACGCACAAAACAATACAGTATGTAGCTTTTTATATTATACGCTGCATTGTATTTTTTTTTTTTTTTTTTTTTTTTTTTTTTTGCTATTGAGGAAAAGTAATTATTTTGACTCCGTAGAAATGAAATTGTTGGCGGCAACGGAAATAAGCTGCCTGCCAGGTATTCTTGCAATCAAAACAAAACACCATTGTGATATGCGTCGTCACACTTATATACATTATTATAGGAAATTACATATTTATATGTACCGTATTTTATCTCTTTGTATATTATGTGATGCGAGCGAGCTAAACTTCAAAAGTTTCATCTTTATCAAAAGCATCACTCAGTATTATAGAAAGTCCTGTAAACTAAATGAGAAAAATGACGTTGAATCCAGATTCACTGCATTAATCTCCCTGCTTTTTTTTTTTTGTTTTTTCTTACAATTCACGATTTACATACATTATAAATTTTTTCAGTTTTTCTTTGAAGATAGCATTGATCACAATGATCACCAAGTTTGCATCAATGGAAAAAAAAAAAAAAATAAAAAAATACGCTCGCAGTGCAGATTGTAATAATTTATTTGGTTCCATATAAATGAAGCACAAATGTTTTCTTCATAAGAATTACACTATAAGTTAAGCGCGAGTTTTTGAATAATAAAATACATTATTACAATCGTGTGTACGTGACTTAAATTTCATTACTATATATAAATATAATAAAAATTTATTATTAACATTATTTATTAAATTGATTTAAACATCATTATTATTATCAATTGATATGGTATAATAATAGCGAATTTATTTCATTATATATAATTTCACGTTTCATAACAAAATGATTTAGCACATGCACGATTACGATAACCAATCAATCAATCAATCTATAATATATGGTGCTATATGAAAAGGCGCTAAACAAATAGCACAGATGATTGCGCACATATGAATTACTTGGCTTGTAAAAAAATCAATCAGTCTAATCAAACCAAAAGTAAATATTTGCTGACTTTACTATGAACACAATATCACACAAAAACCACCAATATATACAAATATACATCGTAAAACTTTGAACGATAAAATTAGGGTGAAACGAGATGCATAACCTCGTATGTAATTCAATTATATAAAAACTAGTTTATTTTATATACACTATATTTTATACAAAATTTGATTGTACGTATAATAAAATAAGAACCCTTTATAACAGCTGTTTTTATCAAAACTTTTAGACTATTAAATTTCATTTGAATACAATTTGGTTATAAATTTATATATAACTCATGTTCTATTATATAGTTGTATTATTTCTTTTTACATCAATTTCTTTAACAACTTCCTGCGTATGCACTTGAAAAGAAAAGGACTCTTGCAACAATTACTGAATATAAAAATTCAAGTGAACTCTCTGCTATGGACAGCATACGTCGTATAAAGAATTATATCTATAGTGTATGATTTTTTTATTTTATAAAAATTAGTAATGTTGTTTCCATATATATATGCATCTTTTTTTATTACTGTAAATTGTGTCATTGAATTGGTATTATTTATGCTGGTTTATATTTAAAAATACTTTCTTTGCTCTTCGTTTACTCAAGTTTCTCTCTCTCTCTCTCTCTCTCTCTCTCTCACTCACTCACTCTCTCTATCATATATATATATATATATATATATATATATATATATATATATATATAAATATATATATATATATATATATATACATATATATATATATATATATATATATATATATATATATATATATATATATATATATATATATATATATATATATATTGACGTTCAATTCAATAACATGATGAGTTTCATTTTATTGAAGATTTAATAATATAGTGAGGGAAAAAAATTGTTATGTTACCATAATGAGTTCTGGAAAGTAAACTTGTGGCTATACTTTTTTCCCCCATCAAATGGTAATCGCAACAATTATAAGGTTTGTGTACAATTGTATGTACCTATTTCTTTTATACTTTTTCATCCCTTTCTTCGTCTATGATGTTCAAATAATGTATCAGCAAGTTCTTGTCCGTACGGCAATGAGAAGTTATACTTATAAACTTCCAATCTAGGGGAAAAAAATACACAAGTTACGTTGCAGTTTTCCAACTGAATTGAAGCACCCCGAATCTTCCGTAACCCTGTAACATGTACTTGCGGGTTCATCTGAAACGGGTCGACCACGGCCTAGATATGATAACTATGAACTATGATAATATTCAACAATCAAGAAATGCTTTTGCACTCATTTTGCCCGGGTACATATAGGCCTAAAGCCACCCTTGTGGTGCCCCCCCCCCCCCTCCTTCTCTCCGCTGCTTTCACAGACAGCCGTGCGTACATCGATCGATTTATACCCCTCTCAACAGCATCCCCTAGCTGAGCTATGGAAGTGTGCGAAATAATATCGTGCAACCCCATATAATATTCACCCCTATATACCGAAAACGAAAATATCACTGTTAAAAATGAAAGAATTTTTTTTTTTTAATATCTAGCGGATGGGTTTTATATTTTATTATGTATTTTTAATATAGGTTGGTATGAAACATATTTGATATCAATATGACTAGCTTAAATAAAAGTGTCCTCTTACCATAATATACCGTAGTAAATTGTTATCAAAATAATTTCTTGTGTAAATATTTATACAGTACTAAATATGTATTTATAATTATCATCACTTAGGTTAATTAATTAAAATTAATTAGCTAATGAGTAATGAGGATCTGTCTATGAAAACGTGCCTTAATTTTAGTATAAAATAAAGGTAATATTTTCATTAATTATTGGTATAAAGTAGATAATAAATTTATTATTATATATAAAATAAATCACTTCTTCATATTTTGGACTGTGTATTTTATAGAACACACGTTATTCACGTTCATGAAGTTACGCCCCCCTCCGGAACTTAAAAAATATTTTCCGCCCATATTAAAGTTTGATTTTGGATAAAGATCGTAGTGTTTTTATTTTTGATCGGAAATGATCACCGTTCGTCGGTGAGGATATCTTTTAATAAGTACGTAGATGGAAACGATAAGCACATTACCTTTTATGTCAAATGGTGCATGACTTTTATTTAGTAGCCGGCTAGCGGCAATCGACTCATCTCATGCACATACCTATTATTATTCTCTTGCCATAAAAATTTAGCTAATTATATATTCAATAAACGTTATTATAATTAAATTGCCTAATGAGAAAATAATCACTTCTTTTTACTCTTATTTATAGTATTTGCATAAAGAAAGTTTTGGATGAATCATCGAAAAAATGTGTGTGTATTATCGACGAATTTGCACATAAACAAATAAACCCAAAACACACCCAATAGAATTCATACCAACATATATGTACATACATAGAAAATAGCATAATAAAATGCACTGTTTTTGTTTACACATTACACACAAATAATTACAACTGAGCTTATTATATTTCACAACAAAAAAGGTAACAGCAAAAATTAAAGCTCGTGCAGTCAAGACTTGTGGATATAATACATGTCTTTCCGCTCGTATTTTATTGATTTTACTCACATTCTTTGTATGAAAATCGTATCCAAGAGCAGCAGCGGTGACTTGAAATGAAGATCTAAGTTACAACAACAGGTACCGCGGGGCCAATGTGCGGTCACTCACTCAATAACACTGAATTCACGGTCACAAATCACGCTTTTCGCAGCCTCTTTCTTGTGTATCTCACACTAGCAGACTTGTCTGTACCGAGAACGAGACGTACGTCTGTCTCACTCGCTCCGCGATCCCCCGTGCACTGCCGCCGCGCCGCCGCGCCGCAGACAATTAGTTACCAAGTCTGCCGCAAGACTGCGCACTTTTGTACAGCAATATTTTGGGCGCTAAGTAAAAAAATTTGAAAAGTTACACACAAATCAATGTATGGTATTGGTTATCTCTGGGTATTGGTACACGGTACACTGTGGTATTGGTACAAATAAGGTACATAGTTACTGTAGATTAAATTGATTCGAACCAATTTGCCAACTTTGAAAAACGTAATAAAAAATTGCAAGGAAAGTCACAAAAAAGAAGAACTATGATTCAATACTTTTATTTTATCTTTTAAATAAATCATTTACCTCAAATAGATTCTCAACAATATAACATAAATCTATAGATTTATTATTATTTATTTTTTTTATTAGTTTTAAACACATGCATAATTATACAAAATCCAACCAAGGCATAGCCTTATCGGTTGGTTCATTATATTTTTACACGGTGTCTTAATAATTAAATTACTACTAATTTAATCATGAAATTTGTAGTTTATATTTCAAAACAAATAAACTCAAAACATGCACGTAAGATATTTTCAAGTACTGAGAAATAGTCTTGTAATGGAAGTAAACATTTTATAAAATGTTTTATACATTAAAGAATTTTTTTTATCATATTAACTTTCATTTTGTTTTCATTTTGTTGTTGAGAATCTTAATTAATTAATTAATTAATCAATCAATTAATGACAATACAATTAAGTTTTTTTTTTACATGGGCGAGTTTGTTTATCTTACATCCTTGGTCGCAAATTAACAATAATATGCTCTAAGTAAACGTCTTTACTCAGTGATTTTTTTAAATTAAAATCAGGTCTTAATTAAAGATTTACATAATTTATATTATATAATTAGATATCCTGATTATTTTAAATATACACGACTAGAATAGAAATATAGAAATTTTAAAGTATTACAACATTGAGAGTTTGTAATTTAGCGCCTAATTTACACTGGGACTTTTAATGAAAGGGTTTGGCTTTTTGAGTTACACCATGTTATTTAAGCAGTAAACTGACATTAAAAAGGAATTTGGCTTGACCAGGATGAGCTGAATTCCTTTTCAATGCCAGTTTACTGCTTATATAACACGGTCTAACACGAAAGCCAAACCCTTTCATTATTACAACATTTGCATGACATTTTAATACATAAACAACAATGATAAAAATAAGTTAACAATTTAATTTTGATTAACGTAACATGCAGAAGGTAAATCAACATTGGCCACAGGGTCACCAAACATGCACAGCTCCACTACAAAGATTCCAGGAGTTGGTAAGGGTGTAGCCAGTAAAATAAAGGCCCGGGGCGCGATTAGATCTCGTGTAGGTAAATTTTGAATTCCAAGCAGTTGAGCTCCAGGGAAGTGAGCAGACGTTAAGGGAGAGAAGCCACCCACTCCTGGCAAACACACAACAAAGAATAACATCATTCAAAGGTCTCTATATTACACCTTAAGAGAAATAAATAATAATGAGGAAGACTGCCAATATTTAGGGAGTAATTTTATTTTATATTCTAAAAGATGGCATTCTCTCTCTTTCTCTCTCTCTCTCTCTCTCTCTCTCTCTCTCTCTCTCTCTCTCTCTCTTTTTATATAAATATAATGTGAATTTCTCATTTTTGAGCTTATTAACAATTCATTTTTAAAAGTCACAAAATGATATCACCGTCGGTAACTTTTACCTATGCCCACATGTTTAAGTCAATGACCGGGATGCAATGTTTTTATTTTCAAAAATTAATTCAAGATACTTAATGAACTCAAAAATTAGAAATATGCTTATCAATTGATCCAGGACAATATTCTCTTGTAGAATATAAAATAAAATTATCCCTTTTTATTATTATATTTATTCATTACATGTGTCTAGGTACCACATTTTTGGTATCAAATGCATTGACCAGCATTATGGAAAATTATTTTTTTTCTCCATTCAAACTACGACTACTACTTAAGTTTAAGAAGAAAAAAGTCCCCAGTGCGTCACTTTACTGTTGCAAAATTTATATAGACAACAAATTGGTTAGGTTTGACTTGAAAGAAGGTAACAGGCCTTTTCTTATATGCTCTACAGTTTAACATAAACAAGTTGACAAAAGCATGCAAGTGTATAAAATAGCAGTTCCAATCATGCACTTATCTATGCTACAGAGAACAACAGCTTACCTTGATATCTGAGCAGCTGTAGACTGGCGTCATTATCAATAAATACCAAGAAGCTCTCTCGGGAAGAACCAAAGTGCACAGACTTCACTAAGCCTGGCTTTGTGGCAGATAACTTGTGGAATAATTTCTTGTCGAGGAGACTGCCTTCAAACACCTACCAACCAAACATATTTATCACTGTATTATAGCATGGGTAACAATAACCGTTCAAATATTTTTTAAAATAAACAACAGAAAGGTTTTGAAAAAATAGCATAAAGCTCAATGCTACAAACTCAATGGCTAGATACTTATTGTCAATTGTAAATATTTAAAAATACAATATGATGTATTTATTATTTTGTAAGCCAATACAACAATATTAGAGAGTAATGTAAAAAAGGAGTAGAACTTGATTTGAGTGATTGTATAATATACTTACAATAGGTGTTAAAATTGACCATAACTATTCAAATTTACAGAGTACATTCAATATTCAGCAATCAAAATTACTATAAGATTGCTGGTTACTTAGCAAAAATTAATAGTTAACAAAATGTTCGAAGGAAACTATTTTCAAAGCAATCGACATAAAAGAAATTATGAATGGTCATTTATAGTTTCTCTCTGATCCTGTAAGGACAGACAAAGCAAAACACTCTCCATTTCTCTTGGAGTTTAGTGCCAAAAGCTATCTAATATGTGTTATTATTATTATCTCTGCGCTAGCAAAATTTTCACCAAACTATGGGATTCTCTTTATTACAATAGAGCCCACTGATTTCTCCTATCCTTTTCTTTCAAATTTATCATAACTAACCACGATGATTTATTTTCCTTGATATCTCTCATCTACCATAATTATTATAGATCTTGTACTACTATATGCTACAGCTGTTACTAAATATAAAGGTGCACCACTTCTGTTCTCCATTTTCAACTTAAAGTCACTGATGATGGTGAGTATACCACACTACATGTATCAATAATTTTACCTTGATATCATCATGCTTGTCATGCACAGTAACAGCATGCCTCAGCGTCATCACTGTAAAGTTGGTACTTGAGAGTTCAGTGTTCCGACTGCCCAATCGACCTCTATGTAGTGGCATTGAGAAAGTGTATACATCTCGACCAAGAGATAATGTTGACTTCAGTCGCTCACTTGTAATAGTTTCATTATGGATATCAGACGTACCTGGAAATATACATGATACCAATTATCATATTACTTTACTTGTTTAATTTAGAATTATAGAATTATGGATACCAAATTAAATTGACATTATTTTGTTACAGTATAGCTTTGCAAACTAGTGCAGGTTTTGAATTTATGAAACTAACGCTTAATGAAATATATAGTAATATAAACATTTAATTGGGGTAAAACAAACAATTGTTAGGTTGTTAAACAAACTAGGTTTAATCTCACCAGCTGTGTTCTCTTTATTTATTGACAAGCTTCTTTTTGTAATGTGGCTAGTAGTGGGCTCTAGGCTACCTAGAGTTGCAGAGCCGAGGTATGCAGTATTGATCAAACCTCTGTTCTCATCAAAACTCCACTCACTCACTTGGTCTTCAGAGTCTCGTGCATAGATGACATTGTCAGACCATGGGGAGTTTTCTACGTGGGTCCATGCTCCCAAGTACTGCAAGTGAAGCAACTGGAACACAAAAATACTATCTTAGTTAGCTGCTATGCAATTTCATGCATTTTTAAATTTACAATATCTTTTGTGGTTGAATTAACAACTTCCTTTTCATTTCATTTTCTTTGACAATTTTTCAAACATTATATTTGTGTACTAAATTGAATGTTTTATAAAATTGAATATTTTTAAATCCACTTTGTCTAAATATTTAATTATAAATAAATATTAATGCAAACAATATTTGTAATTGTAAATTTCAAGCAAAATTGTCTCTATAACATTATATTTATGTGACTTTGATGGGTTTACCTGCAATGGTGAGGTATTCTTGAGCAGCCACAAGTTACCCCCTGAGTGCTGACATTTAGCTGTACCGGCAGTCACACTAGCAGAAATTAGCAGTACATCTCGCTGCATAGGCAACACTGCCCAGCTGCTAATTTGACCCAGTGAAGTTGACAAAACTGACAAGAACTGTGTCGTCTCTCTTTGCCACATCAGCAGCTCACCAGCACACGCCTCAGCAAAGCTAACAGCAAGCATGTGTGCAGCACCAAGCTGTGCAAGTTTATACAATTTACTTTGGTTAGTACCTCACAGAATGAGATAATTAAGATTTTTTATGTAAATGTAAGAATTAAACATCTTTGATACATACCTTAAAATGAACATAACTGAGAACTGGATGTTCAGTTTTGAAATATTGCCTTGCCTCTAAGTGGTCAAATATATAAGTTTGATTTTGTGCAGTACCTAGAAGTTGTTGTAGATTTTCACAGAAGATGTTTTGGTCCCTGGGCAATAGAGCAGATACAATGTTAGCAATAACATGCAGCAAGGTATAGAAGGAAGGTTAGTGGCAGCATGGCGTGACGTTCTCGTTACCCACCTGGTCATCACCTCAGTGTTCTTATCTGCTTGTTGTGTACGCTTCTCATGCATGTCTAGCACTGAGGGCAAGTTTACACCACTGAGCAGTGTATCGGAGTCTCCTAGCACAGATCCAAGCACACTGACATTGCCATGCACTTGCCAGCGTCCAGTAACCACGCCTGACTCCGAGTTAAGAATCACCACACGATCACGCCATGCCACAATGTCATTACCAGACACAAGACCAAGCACATGCACATCACCTTGCACGTTAAGTTCTGCAATCTTCTTTTCACCTGCTCAATGAGTAAATATTAGTATATTATGTACATTATGAAAACACGCTTATTTTTGGTCAGTTAAATTTACCATAAATAATCTGGTTAGTATTTAATGTAACAAACTCGTTTATTTTATATCCATTGATTGTGCCATAAGTTACAAGATCTCTCCTGACTGCTACACCTCCAGCAAATACTTTGTTTCCTTTAATTTCTTGGTCTCCCTCAGTCTAAAAAGAGGCATTGTCATAAATAGATCAAATAATGCGTGATAAAATATAAATTTCTCACCAGCAAAGTGTCCTGTTCTTCATGGTCAATCCTCACGTCATTCACTAAGCCTCCCACGTTGACGTTACCTCCAGTAACCACACGACTAAACGTCATTACCTCAGGAATGAACTGATCTTTATTAAGTAACACAAACCTGTCTGTAGACATGCCATTCAATACCTTGGTGTTGATAGGACCATTAGAACTGAGACTCTCAAAGTAAAGTGGACCTGCAAGACAACACAAACAATTTAAAGGTGTATTTTTGTACTATAAAAGTATACTGTCTCTATGAAATTGAACAGATATTATTAAATCTTAATTTAATTATCTCAAACCCCCATCACATGTTCTTCTATGGGCTCTTACTATGAGATCAGTGTGAAGCAAGCTACTATATTTACCTTTTAAAAGTAGCACATGATTAGCTTTGCTTGAACACAACAATGGACATTGTTAAAGTTTTTTTAGTTGTAGCCTATTAAAATCTCTTTAAAAAGTTACCAGATGTTAATGTGTTTAAAAACCTAGATATTCTTGTTTTAACTGAAACATTTTCAAAAGTTAGCTTTGAGTTAAGAGATTTTTATTCAACACATTCGTTTGCCATACAGGGATTGGGAGGGCGCCCTTCTGGAGGTATTTCATGTTTCTCCAGTCCCAAACTAGGCCCTGTTATCAACAGTTTTCCTAATGCTAGATATTTAATTGTAAATTTTAATTCTGTATGTATTATCTGTTTTTATCTTAATCCTTCTCTATCGCAAATTGATGTTCACGAGACGGTTCTTGAAGCCTTTTCACAAGCTTTAAAAAGTAACACTCCAATTATAATGGCAGGTGATTTTAATTGTAGAATGGATGCCAATGACAAGGACAAGGGTCAGTCTCTTATTGATGTCATGTCAGAGATAAATTTTATTTTGTGTAATAATCCTATGGACAAAACCTATATCTGTCACAACGGTTCCAGCACGATTGATTTATTATTCATAGATCCCTCAAAATTCAAACTACTCTCTCATTACTTTCCTAGATTTGCTGGTATTCACCTGAGAAAACACCAACCACTAATTTTTAATGTAAAATTCCTGCACGAGGTGCAATCAAATAAGTGGTACACAACTCCATTATCTAATATAACAAATAAAATAGATCTGGAAAAACTAATGTACCTGATCCAAAATAATTTTAAACTTTTAAATGACCTCTTCATAAAAGGGGAAATTGATAAAATATATGAACAAATTCAATATTTGATATTAAACTCTGCTTTACCTAAGAAATATTCTAAGCGGCAAGCAAAACCGTGGTTTGATCAGGAAGCTTTTCTTCTCCGGAAATACGTGTTACACCTTTTATTTAAATTAAGAGCTTGTAGATTTAAAGATAAGCAACTTCTTACTCATTTCAATTTAGTTAAAAAAGAATATATAAAATTACTCAATGTAAAACGGGATCTATTTCAAATTAAATATGAAGAAAATTTAGTTTCAATTGCGGAAAGCGTTCCATATACATATCTTAAAAAAGACAAAATTCTAAATGTCCAATGTCCCATTCCTGTTCATGATTGGGAGAATCACTTTAAAGAGATATTAAACTGTAAGAATCTTTCATCAGAAGATTCATTGAATTTAATTAGTTTAATAGATAATTATTCATCGGATATAATTTTTAAACCTATCTCTACCTTGGAATTAAATTCTGTTATTAACTCCATGAAAAATAATAAGGCAGCTGGCCCGGATTGTATTTCAAAGGAACATATTGCTGTCTGGGGTTTGCTTTCGGGCAACTGTTTAGCTAACTTTTTTAATCTATGTATTGAAAATAAGAAATTACCTCAAGTCTGGAAACAGTCTCGTTTAAAAGTTTTGTATAAAGGTAAAGGTAATATTCTGTCCACTAACTCCTATAGAGGAATTGCAAACTGTTACATCATGTTCAAAATGTTTGATAAAGTTATTTGTAAGAGAGTTTTTGATTGCACTAAGGATCTTATCCCAGATATACAGTTTGGGTTTATGCCAGGCAGATCAACAATTCAAGCCGTTAAATATTTGCATGCTCAGATTTTAAAAGATGTAGCTGAACCAAAAAGTTGTACATTCGTGCTATTCATTGACTTTCTAAAAGCATTCGACCTGGTTGATAGAAAGTTATTATTAAGTAAACTTATCGAAACTAAAAAGCTTCCGAAAGAAATACTTGTTGCTCTGGCCCTGCTACTGGAAGTCAATTTTGTAACTGTAAATGATGGTTTACTTCTCTCGGACCCTATCTTGCAAAGCAATGGAGTTTTGCAGGGGGGCCCGAGTAGTCCTCTTTTGTACAACCTTTTAACCTATGATATACTAACTATAATCGAGGAAATTGTTAATTTAATAGCAGATGATCCTGAGATCTTTCTCAGTATCTATGCTGATGATTTGGCTATTATATGTAAAAACTTAGAAAAATTACAGAAAATTTTGGATAAATTAGTTAAATGGGCCTCTCTAAATGGGTTAAAAATAAATGCGAATAAAACAAAAATAATGAAGTTTAAATATGCAAGTGGTGGCCGCCCAAAAACAAACCCTCCTCCGGAAAATATCTACTGTAATGGAACTAAATTGGAGTTTGTAAGCTCATTTAAATATCTAGGTATTACCTTACAGCAATCAGGCAAGACATTTGCAGCTCATGTCAAAGATAGAAGCAAAAGTGCCATCACAGCATCCTTCACCATATCAAACGTACATTTGCTATCTCTGAAAACGGCCATAAAACTTTTTCACCTGAAAATATCACCTGTAGCATCTTATGGAATAGAGATTTTCTGGTCATATCTAACCATCACAGACTTCAACTTATTAGAGTCTGTAAAATCTCGTTTTCTTAAGAGAGCAATGTGCCTCTCAAAATATACAAAATCTAGACTAGTTTATGAACTTTCAGGAGAGGAGTTTTATGTACGGGAGCTGAGATTAAAATTTAATTTGCCAGAAACTGAAAATTTTATTAAGTTTGTTCAAATTAGAGAAAATAAAACCGATGATATTAATCTATCATTTTATAATACACCAGCTTTAAAAAATGATACATGGAAAAACTCAAATCAGAGGAATCGTAATATTATCACCCGCTACGCGGCACACGGTTTTCATCACAAAATTTGTAACACTAAAGAATATCATATTTGTAATAATAATTGTATCTGCTCCTTGTGTGGGATGTCATGTGAACAGTATCATCTCCTCACATGTTCTAGGAGACATTTAAGTATGGCCTACTATGCCGAGGGCACTGATCAACATGTATAATACTGTTATTTGATCTTGATATTATATGTAATGTTTATGAGTTGAATGTTTAGATGTATGTTGTACACGCAATGTGTTTAATAAATAAATAAAAAAAATTATTTATTTATTTTTTTTTTTTTGCTAGTTCAATGAGTTAGCTCAAATATACTCTCACCTAAGATGGGTACTTGCTGGTCAAGATATATTGCATTTTGCAGCCACTCCTTAACACTGCAGCCAATCAGCCAAGGTGCACTTAAATCTTGCATCACTGTCACCTCGTCCTCCACAAACACATCCTCGACAAACACCACTGGTGTCGATATCTCATTGTATCTGTCTATGAGAACTATGTCCTTCAGTAACTGTGATAAGTCAATTCCATTGATATGTTTTGCGATAAACATGTTCCTCTCCATCACCAACTGTTAAAAAAAAGCAGTTTTCATGTCAATTAAACAAAATATTATTATCTTAGAATATCATTAGTCATATTTCTATATTATATTATATGAAGCAAAAATAAAGCAATTAATTCTGATTCTGATGTGGAAATTATAGTTTATAGTAACATATATTTTTCTTATCAAATCTGGCAACCTTTCTGTAATTGTTATAAGAAAATATAAATAACAATATACCATACAGATGAAGACAAAAGTAATGGGAGAAAAATCATCATATCTTATTAGTATGTTAGGTGATTTTCGACAATATTACAGGGAAAAATAAAAAATATAATGTGTGGCCTTGGAATACATTTGTCGTACATGTATGTAAACTGGTATGCCTACTCTAAAGCCTAACTTCTTTTCTTTCTTTCTTTTTTTTCTTTTTTTTTTTTTTTTTTTCTTTTTCTTCTTCATATACGTTAAATGTATTCCAAGCCGACTAATAATAATCCATTCCTTCACACATAATTAATTTTTAAAGACATTTCAAAAAAAAAAAAAAAATTACATCATTGGTGAAATTTTTGGGAGCTTTAATGTTGGAGTCATCATAGATCCACACAATCAATGGAACAAACACTTCCAAGTCGCGACCAGCGATTCTTTGTTTTACTTGCAGGCTGCTGGCATTGAAAGTGGATTTAAAACTGACATCACCTGCACACACCAAACAGAGATCAAAATTTATTTAGCAATCACAATTACAGCCACAAGTTAAGTACAGTACTTGCCATGCAAAACATGCCAGCCATTATCATATGAGTACTTATTTCTCCAGTCATTGACATTACGTCCATTGAGATGCTTGACCTCAACCTCTCCAGTTGCCTCAACAGGCTGCACAAACTTCATGGGACCTGCACAAAAAATTTACAATCAAAGTTCAAAATCATCTTTTTTTTTTTTTTTTTTTTTTTTTACCAATACTACAATTGGGCATATTAAGAGCTAGAGGTAACAATTATATACCTGGTATTTGCTGATCTGTATGCAATGTTAGCACATCCTTTATTGGTCTGCCATTCAAATAATTGCTTTGAACCTCTTTGAAATAAGCACCATTTACAAAAGTCTTGTGACCTGGTAACATATGCGCATGTCAAAGTTTAGTTTTCAATTCTTATAACATAATAAACAAATAAGAATACAAATATAAATAGAAAATGCCCCTTTATGCATTATATAAGGTACAACAATAACTGTTGGCAAAGAGAAGATAAGGCTTGCCTTCAAACTCTACGCTGGTCTCTTCTTGTTGCACCAAGTCAGACAACAACTCAGGCATCCTTGCCTTGTCATTCAACATATCACTGATATATAGAGAGCTACAGGTCATCTCACCCTGAAATAAACCACACATTCAACCATGGTCAACTTCAATAAATGATAAAATAAATGTACCTACTTGTCAACAACAAAGTGGGGTTTTAATTTAGATTTTCAATTAGACAAAGATACAAGAGTTTTAAACAAATTGCTCTAATATTTGGAATAATTGGCCAAAATAAGTAATTACAGGTACAACATACCTGCACAGTCAGCTTGCTAGGAATCACGTTAGAGCTGTTCAGCCAGATCACATCACCAACCAACTCGGAGAAATCAAGGTTGTTTATCTGTTTGGTGTTAACATCACCAAACACATGCAATTCTGCAAATAAACAAGAACAGCACAAAAATATACTGCATTTTAGATCTTCTTTCTAATGACTTGGTTAGGTGTAACAGTGGGTACACTTGCTAGGTCTACACTTCTTCCTTTTAATTGCATTTTTTAAAGAAATATCTTTATATTCTTTTTAGATTGCGACAGATAGCCCCTCCCTCCCTTTCTCCCCCACTCCATACTGAACTTGATGACAAAGGCTGAGACTGAGATTTCTCTGTGAATTTAGTTACCTGCCAAGTTAAAGTTTCCGAGGGACTTGAGGCTGGCTAGTAGTGGTTGAGCTGCAAGATTACCCAATCTAACGTTGTTCACTTCAGTGACATCAAGTTGATGTGATATGACTGCTTTTGATATGTTCCACTTGCCAGTAATCAACTGGTCTTTGCTCAAACTGACCCGCTCGTCTTCCAGCATGTTCATGAATACGCCATTGATGACGCTTTGTGTGTTGACATCACCCTCCACCGTCAGTTTGTCAACGCTAAGGCGCTCTAGATACCATGGGCCTGACACACTCTGCTAAGCAAGATTCACATTAAAGTTTACAATGCACAAGTTGCTTAGCTAGGTTAAAACATTTACCTGTTTTGTGTCCAATGTGACAAAATCTGTGGCATCCTCTCTATCATTCAGCCAGTGAGTCTTCAAGCCACCATTAACATTCAAAGGCTCAGAGAATATAAGCTCAGCGCTACACACCTCGTCTGAAGATAGGCGCAGCACGTCACTTGCAAGTGATACCACGTCCACATCAAATATCTTGCCAGAAACACCCAGCTCGTCCATGTATACCATACCTCTTAACAGCTTCTCTCCTGCAAAAGCATTGTCAATATCATTTTGTGATTCTCTAGTTTATATCAATTCATTGTAAATTTTAAAATAAAATTACAGCTTAATCTGAAATTTATCTGTCATTTGACTTAAATCTGGCTCTCCTCTAAGCCCCCAAAACTTCCACAGTTCATCTTACTCACAATTCCATCACTCTGTTTAAAGTTTTGATGTTGATTGAATATTATTTTTTGAGCACATGTTTCTATGTTTATAAAGTCATACCTGGAATAGTCTGGTCTGTGTCGAGGGTCACATAATGAGAAACATCAACTCCACTCAAGGTACCAGTAAGCTCCAACATGTCACACTGCACTTCTCTCACAAAGTTCTTTTTACCAGTGATGACAACAGGACCATGTTCATCCTGCAATGTGTGAATATTTAATACACAAGGAAGATATATATTTCACCTCAAAATTGCTTTAACTTGTAATCCTAATTTTACAAATTGCATAAATTTAACAAAATAAAAATTATTTGAATAAACATCCAATATCAGTACAAATCATATGTTTGGTTTGCCTTGTAAATGAAGTCTTCAAAGAAATTGTTCCAGTGGGAATGCTCAGCAATCACATCACCTACAACTTGTAGATTGGTGAACACTACGCCACCTGGAGCAGCAAGTGTTGCCACGCTCTCGGAGCCCAGCACGTCTCCTGCACCCACACTAGACTCAAACTCATGTGACATCTAAAGACACAGCAGTTAAATTTGTATGAAAATACAGTACAAAATAATAACTAACAGTTTTCAAGTACAGTCATGGGGTGTAACATTAAGCAATCAACCACAAGCGCCATTAAGTTTTTACCTATACCTTTATACACACAAGTATTTTGAAAGTATGTCTCATAGGTGTGTGCGAAGCTTTGTACCCCAAGTTCAACGTTACACCACATGACTGTATGTACTTGTGCTTAGAGTAAACTGTAATATGTAACAACATCTAGTCACCTGCAAATTGCCGAGCACAGTGAGCTGCTCAACAGTCCAGTTAGCTGCAATGTGTTGTGCAGTGTCTAGCGTGACTAGCTGTGATACAGGATCTGAGTCCACGTCAAGTGTCTGTACCTCAAGACTTGTGAAACTCTTCTCACCAGATACATCAACCGAGTCCTTTTGTAGTACAAACTCTTGTGGAAACTCTAGTCCATTCACTGCCAACACGTCTATGTCAGTCAAATCACAGCTCTAAATCAAATAAAAAATAAATAAATAAGTGCTAAGATGGAACAAAATATTAAATGTATAAACAGTATTTAGCAAACAATTTGCACAGGTAGTCGAATTAGGTAACAATAAAATAGAGAGCACACATTCTGACTTACTGTAACAAAAGTATCTCCTGGAATATACATGGGTTCCAAAGAGACAGTGGGAACTGAGCGAGACACTAGATCTCTAAAATCCACTCCATTGATTGTCACGATATCTAGGTTGCCCGTCAAATGTAGGGTGTCCACTGCCTCAAGCATGTTCCTTGCGTCATGTTGTGCTCCATGGACTGACTGTTGATTGAGCACGTCACTCTCATATTCTGACTCAACTGAGAGATGTGGGTGTATCATGCCTGCAAGTATATGGTCATCATTATTGACTACTGTACATTAGAACAAAGCTGCTGCCATGTGAGACTATTACAGCTGAATTCGAGTTAACACATGGACTTATCAATAGTAAGGTCCAGGAAGGGGGCAGCACTGGTTTGGGGTGCACTACAGACTACAGTAATGCTGTTCTCTTGCACCAAAAAATGCGCATTCCATTTGATTTGATTAACCATAGCTAATCGTCACTTTAGGCGCAAAGAACAGAGTTTGCAAACAGCATTAGTTCCTGTAGTAAAAAGGAACAGAAGTGGAATTAAAAATGAAAAGAAATGAGGGGAAAACAACAACAACAATGGTATGCTGTGAAGACATTGAAATAAATTTAACACATTTATATTTTTATGTTGTGCTCCAACAAAAGTGGACTGAATAAACAATAGCAAGAGTTCCACAAAAACATAAATAATTTTGATATTTTTACAACAACATAGTCTCACTATATTCTGAGATATTTGAATAGTAATTATATAGTAAAAGATGTTGAAAAGTTTGGAACACAAAGCAAGTTGACATACCTTGCTGGTCATCTCGTAGGTCAGTATGGTCAATTGCCGAGAGTGTATTGTTGACCACGACTTGCCCTCTAAAGTGAACATCTCCACGGAGATAGATTGGTTGCTGCTGGTCAGCAAATGGATGCACATGAACATCATTCAGGAAATCTGTCACATAAATCTCTCGCGCATGAAGATTTTTTACTGTTTTGTGGCCTTGAATTATTGCAGTTTTACCCAGCCTATATAGGAATGTAAGTAAGATATACGTGCTAGGAAACAGGGAAAATGCAATGCTACTTACCTCACTGAATTTTCAAGTAGTTCAGTCACGGAGTGGTTGTTTAGAGTCCCAAACTGTGCTGATCTGATGTATGTGTTTCCTTGAACCTCAATATTACCCTCTAATTTTTGAGCTGCATGTATCCTCACATTCTGAAATTTATGAAGCAATATGCCAAATTAACATTATATAGCATGTAATAAATGCGGCTTGGCATTTTTTTTTTTTTTGATAGTTTTACTAGTAAGGGATATCAGCAAGTTAACACTTTTTTTCTAGTAACAATTGTGCTAAACTGATTTAGTAACATTACATTCAATAAGAACATAATATGTAGGTAGTTTTCTTATTCCTCGATGAACAAATGGGCACCTGAGTTTGCAATACTCACCCCTACTTCGTCCACTAATACAGCCTCACTGAGGCGGGCTTGCAGGGACTTTATCTGCTCTCTCCGAGTCGTCACATCCAAGTCCATAGTTGTCCTCAAATTATCCCAATTATCCTGTGTCCACTTGTGTCCAGCAAACTGCAAATTGTCTGCAGAAACATGCTGGGACACCTGGACACTATCCGCAGACACATGTTCCACTGTCCAGGGTGCAATAACCACCGAGTTGTCACGCAGCGAGTTTGGAAGGCGTTTTTTCGCCAAGGCGAGGATTTCATGATGAGAACCTAGAACGTTCTGGGGAAAAAAACAATAATTAAGGTATAGGGTCTATGCATTCATGTTAAAGTCAACGCCATGTTGGATAACTCAATAACATGGGTGGCATAGGATCGCGAAAATAAATCATTTTGCCAGTTTAAAACCACTATGCAATATTTTTGAGAGCATTGATGCTGTAAATATGTTGAATTACTATCTCAAGTATGTGTGAGAAAAATAGCAATAACAAAAAAAATGAACCGATTTCCCAAAGAAAATTGGCTTAAATGAAATGTGTCCTATGCTGAGCAATGTTATTCATTACTCCAGTATGGCCTCCAAGCGCAATAAATATGACGTCATCCGCGTACACCCTATATAAGTATATTAAAAAAAAAAAAAAAAGATTTAGAGCATTTTAAAGAAATTGATCCTGCACAAGAAATATGGCTGTCGTACATATGTACTACATATTGATTTATATGTTACGTGCCATAATGTATATCAATATCATATATATATGGTGACCAAAACGGTACCAAAAACTGCGTCTCTTATGTCATACGCAATTGACAAATGGCTCTATGAATGTCTATGAAACGTATGATGAATATATCAATTAAAAATTAATATGAAACAACTACATATATGTGTATTACATTATTTCAATCAGAAATTATATTGTTTGTACACCATCTAAATCACTACAGAATCACAAATCAACTCTAATTTAATTACCTTAATTGGTTTAAACACTAAATTCTTTCCACACTTCGCGCTTCGATCCACCGGTTTCCACGTGTGAGAAAAAAAAAAGCAAAACATTCCCCAGCTGACGCTGTTTGTAAACATAAATACGCGCGGGAAGATGAAAAAGTTTTAAAAGCAAAAATAGTTGTGAAATCCCTTCGAAACTCTCAAAAAACAAAAAAGTGTTTAATTGATGTCATACTGACTTTCCATAATATCATACCTGAATGGAGTCTCTTCTGCTGACGATGAACTGTCTATCAAGCTGTGCAGGACACTCGATATGTTGCAGATGTGTGGATGCGACCAAGAGTGCGGGACGTACCAGAGAGCTCTCACTCACTCTCTCTGGCAGCAGTAGCAGCGCAGAGTTGTCCGAAAGCAAACCAGACACACCATCGAGGCTTTGAAGACAATCTGACATTGAGCTATCTATATACAGCAAGAAATTTAAAAAAATATAAATAAATAAATTATATAGCATAGCTAAAGTTGCACTATCAATTAATTAAATGTATATCATATGGGTTGACATTTTTTTATATAACATATAAATTATAAATATTGCCTATACAGTATAATGAATCAAACTTGGCGGATTACAATTATTTTAAGTACGTACCATCATATACAAAATGTTACAAATTATAAATATAACTTTTCATTATTTTTATTCAATTATTATTATTATTATTTTTTGTCTTTTCTTGTTACATTTTAAAATTTATATAATTTGCATTTTTTTCTATAGCTTTTTATACCAGCAAAATTTGAAAATGTAAATATTTATTTTATACCTTTTAATTTTAAACTGTAGCCAGATTTTTTAATGTTTTTTTCATTCCCTTCGCATATGTTAAAAAAATACAATTAGAAATTGTTAACTTAATTTACCTGTTTGTCGTGACTGGAGGCACGGCAAGGTGTGATGCATGTCGACTGTAAACTGTGCAGGTGCAGACCAAGTCACAAGCTCAACTTTGTGCGCCTCTGTCTCTGCCAGGAGCAGCACCTCGTCTCTGTATGTTGCCACAGGTACAGCCAGCCACCGAACCACGCTAGATTCATCGCTAAAATGAAGTAAATCCGTAGAGTCCCAATCTTGTGGAGGCATTCTTAGTACCCGAGGTTGTGACCCCGAAATTGCAAGAAATGCCATTGAATTAATCTCAAAAATAGAAATAGACGTGACACCTTTACTTGGTACTTTATTCATTAATGTAAATTTGTGATTTTGAAAATGATAGATGAGCACTTGTTCTCGAGCTTGCGCAATGGCAAGGTATGTCACGTCATGTTGTGTGGAGATTGCGAAGCTGGTAGCGTTCTCCACGTGCAGTTTGTGCGACAACCAAACCTCGACTGAGGAGTCATGTAGTGTAAAATGATAAAGCTGAAGGTGTGAGGCACTCAACACCGCTAGTACGTGTTGGCCGGACTCTTGACGTAATACGTGCAGCTCGACTGGCACTTGGGGCAGTGGCCATGTATTCTGGAGTCGAAGTAAGCTCGTGCCTCGTACTTGAAACCACTGCAACGTGGAGCTTATTGCACATACTACGTATACGTCAAGGTGGCGAGAGGATGAATTACGTGCGGAGAACAATGTAGCTGACGTAGCCGTGCCGGATAGCTCTGCATTCAAAGAAAAAAAATACAGCACGTAAACAATAATTAAATTGAAATAAGAATATTTTAAATAGAATTTTTTTTATATATATTTATCACAGGGCTAAGAAAATTTTTGGATTAATGTATCTAAAAGTACAGTATATATTATGAACTATAAAACTTTACCGGCGTTCCCATTAAAATTAAGACACTAAACTAATAGAGATCAAAACAAAATAATAAAATAACCACTAAGTGAGTGTAAAAAGATAAAATAGAAAGTAATTTAGTTTTCCCGCAACTTTGTGTAATCGACAACTAGTAATTATTCATTTTTTTTAAAAGCGCCTGGATAGTATGCAACTGTTTCAGCAGATGTTTTATTTTTATATTATAATAATATTCTCATTATTTTTCCATTATAAAAATAATTGACTATAGTGGGAGTTTATTTTTCACCTGTGCTTGCACAAGACGAGTTGCTGACGTGGAAGCGACAAACGATGAGTGACGAGGGCGCCACTCCCAGCGCTATGTGACGTGACCCCACTTCAGTCACCCAGCGAGTCACGTTGAAACGTGAGCCTGAGAAATCTAGTAGACTTTGAAGAGCGCTCACGCGAAGCACTATATGCAACGAATAAAAATAGCAGACATCAGTTTTTTGCAAGATTTAAATTCATAATGAGTTATAACAATTTTTGATTATTTAAAAAAAACATGTTTAGTTATATTATACAACAGCCAAAGACTTCAAAATTAAATCTATGTATTTGTCTTATTATTATTATTTTTTTATACATTATCTAGCTCTATATTATAGCTCTTGAAAACTTTCAAGTCTTTTTTTTTTTTTTTTTTTTTTAATTGGTTTATTTATTTTTATTTTTTTGCATGCCACAGCCCGCAGCATATGAACAGGCATAAATAATCAAACATGATGCAAAAAAAAAAAAAAAAAAAATGAAAATTTGCAAGAGCTAGATAATGCATTTTTTAGTTTGCATTCTTACCATCTCTCGCATGCAACATTTGTCCGAACTGGTAGGAATGCCAGAGCGTATGGTCTTCACCTCGGTCAGCCTGCATGTCCGAGAGGTGCTGCGGAGTACTTCCTGTGTCTAGCGTGCTCATCTGTCGCTTGACACGCGCCAGTCTTGCCACGTCAACCCCCGCAAACCACGTCGCTTCACGCACACCCAGCTCCTGCAATTAAAACACACGAGATTTATTACTGATTTTAGGGAATGAAAAGTGAAATCTAGAAAATTAGGTGATATTTAAATTAAGTGTCACATTTGATAAAATATGCTTATAAAAAATTATATTCGGACTACGGTCCTGTTTTATCTTGGATTATTTATGTTCTCAAGTAAACAGATAGCATTTAATTAAGGATCAAGTGACGTTATATACTAGTTGAATTTTATGAAATTTATATTTATGCTTTGAAAAGTTTTAGCTTTATTTTATATCAAACACATCTAATGCATACAGATATACATATTATTGAAATATAGAATAAAATTGCATAGAACAAAGCAAAAAGTATTAATATTTTGATTATACTGTATTATAAAAACAAAATATTTTTATGTTATGTTGAAGGCCTTCTTTTTGGCGTAGCTGGAACCTGATTGATACGCGCTATCATTTATAAATTTTGTATGTTTCCTTTATAACATGTAAAAACCGATTATAATTATAATATGTAATACATATTTCATATTCTACTAGGAAAAGTAATATTTAAAAGAAAATAGATGCGTATATAAATTACCTGCAAGGTGAGGGTGACACAGGAATGTAGCAAAAGCAGCGAGAACAGCAGGGAGATCGTAGTCATGGTGTGTCTTGGTCGCCACCTCGTGCCTCACTGACTGACGTGACGACGTGACGTGCAACGGCAACGTGCAAGAGAGGAGAGGTGCGTGCGTGTTCGGTGTGTGCGGTGAGAGTAAGCAGTAAGATAACCTGATCAAAATTTGATCAGAGACAGAACCCAACACTGCATGCCAGTGCCACAGAAATAATTCATAGAACTGCGAGACCCTGATTGTATCATGAACGATAAAACGAACTAAAATAATATTGTAATATAATTGTATTATAATTATGTAACATCAGCATCACCGCATACAAAGCGGCAATGAACCCCCCCCCCCCCAAAAAAAAAAAAAAGAAAGAAAGAAAGAAAGAAAAGAAAAAGTTACACACAATTAAAATGAAATTAGGTCTGTTTTTATTATTTTTTTAAATACTTGTACTTCTATAAAATATATAAATATGAATATAAAAAAGAAATAATTTTAAGCAGGCTATTAAATTTATAAACAATAATAAATAAAGTATAATACGATGGAAAACAAATAATCTTATATTTTCAATGTCAATGCGCATAAAGTATATTTTCATGCAGGTTCAGTAAGTCGATCAAACCGTCAAGGCATATTTTAATGGATGTAGTAAATCAGCCGTCAGCCCGTCTATATAATATACAGATCCTCTCTTATTGTCAAGAATAAGACTTTTTTATTGACCCAGGCCAAGCAGTTCATAGTAACATATTTATTATGGTATTACAAGCTACAAGAAGCGTTGGTCTTGTCAAACTATTTACAATATAATTAATTTATAATAAAAGGATCTATATTTTTAATATATGGATATGAGCAAAATTTTATTCACAAAAAAAAATAATATAATTATTTAATAATATTAGACGCAAATCAAATGAACATAATATGATCGTCTGTGACTTTATTATTATTAATTTTTTACTGTTGTTATTTTTAACAACGCGGTACCATGATGTACTGAATACGGTATAAATATACTTTTTTTATTATATATATATATACTGTATATACATATATAATAGACAATAGGACTGATGTCCATTTACTAAATCATAAACTATAAGCTGCAGGCAATTTATGATAGCTGCATTATTTTTAGTAAGGCATACATAAGAGGTGACAACAACAAAAATATCTAAATGATGAATGTCCGGGAGATGATTTTTGATTATTCATATTTCGCATTCTCATTTCCACTGTGTGCACTCAAATTACTATACACTCACCTTGTTACCTTAATTCAAAACGCTATAGCTCTAGAGTGATAGATGCAATGCAGATTTAGCTTCGGTATGTTTGGTGAGTTTCATCAGTCATTCTCATTTTTATTATTCGTTTATTCCGAATCCTTTTTATATTAGCTTAAAAAATAGACTCATATATTTAATATTTTATTATTATTTATATGTATTATAATTTCGGATTCGATGCTGGTTTTGCCAATAATAATATAATTTTGAATAAAATTGAAAAATATGAGGAAAAAAAATAATACACTATATTTATGTATAATGTATATATGTACTGTACTGTACTGTACTGTACTGTACTGTACTGTACTGTACTGTACTGTACTGTACTGTACTGTACTGTACTGTACTGTACCATACGTAATATATACACAATGATAATAATATAGTTTAGATTATATAAATTAATTTCGTCAATTTATTTACTATATCCCCCTGTTATGTGTTCGCAGGAGTAACATTGAACTTATGGATGGCAGGTTTCCTCATCATCTTGACTTATCCGGTCATAGGTCACAATATTTACCCAGGTAAGTGGCTTCAAACCTATTGTAAAATATTAAAGAAATATAAGTTTCCCCCATACAATAATCATTCTGTGATTGATACGTAATGCAACTATGAAAAAATGCATTCAAGAAAAATGTAATTATATTATATAATAAATAAAATACTTTGCTTCGTCAGTGTATAGTAAAATACACATATTACATTGAACAGCAATTAAAAATTGTAATAATGTAATTCCATTAAATTCCATACAATTGGCAGAAAATATATAATTTAAAAATATTGAGTATAGTATTCAATTTAAAAAATATGTAATTTATATTATTTTGTATGCATAATTATAAAATTGTATAGATATTTTTTTAGACCCAGCGTTAATGATTTTTTACTGATTTTCAAAAAATCAACAAATTTTTTAACAAATTTAATCAAACACAGTTAGTTTTATAAAAGTTTGACAAGAGAAATATTTAAAAACGCTACAATTAATATTTTAGTGCTTTGCTCTAGAATTAATTCAAGTATTAAAAGTTGTTCTCAAATATATATTATATAAAAAAAAGTTATAATCATAATTTAATATTTACTTCGTACTAATGTTGACGAGTCACTCAGAAGCAGTCGTCGACTCCGGGTTGACACCTCGAGTCAAGCGCCAGTTGTTTGACGTGGCGCTGTGTGTGTCAGCGTCAGCACAGTGCATCGCACTCAGCGACTGTCGCATCGTGACAGAACTGATGGACCGCCAGTGTCTTGCAGCGGGCAGGTAATATAAATTATATAACGTGGTTGCATTCATATAAATGGCAACGCGATATATGTGAGCACTAAATAACATGGACTGGTATGCAAAAATGAGACATTTTGCAAGTTTAAAATTCTTAGCAATATTTTTGAGAGCATTTAACGCAAGAGAGAGAGAAAAAATTTATGTTTCAAAGAAAATAGCCAAAAACAAAAATTATCCAATGCTGAGCAATGTTATTCATTGCTCAGTATGGCGTCGAAGCGCATTCACTTTGACGTCATGCGCAGACACCCTATAAACATATGGGTTATTGAACGACAGTTTTAAGCATGCACATGATATTGATGTGTACCCGCTAATAATTGTTTTATTATTATTATTTCTTATACTGCTACAAATTTTAACAGCAATTTCACGATAAGACGAGACGGGAGACGATAAGATATTACACCTTATATAATGAATTTTTTTATTTTACACCAAATGCATAATATAAATTGTTTTATTTTTGTATTGCTTTCTTACTGTACTGCATATCTAATCTGGCCACTCATTGAAGTGACGCACATAGACATAGACGGAAGGATATTATTAAGTCAAAAGGCTATTTGCCCGCATTGGCATTCATGACTTAATTATCCGGATTTTAGATTACGCGACATGACGTGCGGATACTCAAACGTGACGCGACAGCCGCTAGTGTGCTGCCCGAGCAAGGTAAGATGAGCAGTCGAGCTGATGCAAATTTTGCATTTGATAACAAACTGCACGTGTGCACCTCACAATAGGATACTGGCATCGTGCAGCCGGGCACGGGAGGCAACAGTGATTACCCAGATGACAATAATGGAGGTGAAGATGATGAGTATGGAGGCTCTAACAACTTTATCCCAACTACCACAGTGTGTGGCTTACCCCAGCTATTAACTGGCACCCCACCCCGAGCCCCCAATCAAGCGGGACCTACTAGACTCGGTGGCCATCCTTGGGTTGCACGTGTTGGTTATAGGAGTGAGTTCTTTGTTAGATAATTGATTGTGATTTCTATGATTGATTGATTGATTTTGATTTAGATTTAGCTACGGGAAATATAGAGTTCGTGTGCAGCGGAGCCATCATTTCAGATCGCGCGATCGTGACTGCCGCTCATTGTCTCAACGCTAGAGGACCAGGGTTTCGCTTGTGAGTAGCTACATCAAAGTTTTTGCCGTATGAAGTATAAATACAATTGATTGTGTGTGTGTAGGACGACGATACGTGTGGGCGAGTTCGATACCACTACGGAACCCGACTGCTCTTCCTCCTTGTGCGCCTTCCCTGTGAGAGACATGGCAGTAAATCGCGCAGTGGCGCACCCTAGCTTTGATGACTCCTCTTTCCGCCACGACATTGCGGTCATCACTTTGAAAAATAGCCTCAATTTCACCAGTATGTTAGAGGAATTGCACTTCTTTTATTTACGTTTATTATTATTTCATGAACATAAAACATTTACTAAACAATTTATAATATATATATAAAAAATCCTGCGACTTAAAAATATAGTAATACGATTAAATTTCTGTAAACTTATGGGTATAATAATATAATTTTAAATATACGTTTGAATTCAATTCATACATTATTATATTTCATCAGTTTAACTTTGCTCCACGTACAGTCAATGTGCAGCCTATTTGCGTGCTGACTCGCGCCTCCGCGGCACTGGTTGGACGTCGAGCTCTCGCAGTGGGCTGGGGACGTCTAGCCAGCCAGAACAAAGTGCAGAACCAGCAGCAAGCCCTCGAGGTTCCTATTTTGCAGCCCGAGCGTTGTCAGCGATTCTATATTACCCAGTTCTCTGGTGCACCACAAGATCAGCGTATCTGCGCGGGTGGTGAGCAGGGACGTGATATTTGTGCTGGCTTTAGCGGCGCTCCACTCATGGTGGTAATTATATATACACAATAATATTAATACAATGTGGTCCCAAGTTGAGAAACATGAGTGTTCAGCAGCTCACCTATACGTTAGTACTTAAGGAACAAATCATTTTGTTGCAGAGAGCAGGAGGAGTTGGTGCATATTTCCTGATCGGTGTGCGAGCGTTCGGTTCTGACCAATGTGGAGCGAATGGCGCCGCCAATGTATACTCTTCAGTTGCCCGATACACTGCCTTCATCCGCAACAGTATGTGATCCACATGTCAGTTTCTGCTTAGCAAAAATTGTCTTTTATAATGACTTTATATAACTAAATAAATACTTTATAAAAAATTATAAGTGAGCATTGACTTTTATTACTAAAAATCATAATTTTAATAGGAAAGTTTGGCAAAAGGCAACTTGTCTCATACTTTTCTACAATAAACTGAAATATGGCTGATTAGGCATCAAAAGTACTAAACCTGAAAATAACCATATTTTTTAAATTTGTTCTCAAGTAGATGCAAAATCATTTAAATTAAAACAACAAAATTAATGGTATAAAAACGTAAAAATAAATAGACGCCAAGTTAGGAATCATATACAGTACAAAACTGTTTTTTAATCAATCATTTTTTTTTTCGTTGAAACATACATAATACTAATAACAAGACATTAGTACAGATAATAAAGTGATATGGGGGAATAAAAAGGAAGAAAAAAAATTGAGATTTGATTGCGCATACAAAGTCATTCATAGTTTACAAACCGGGGGGAAAAATAATAAGCAATACAAAAAAAAAATTAGGCCACTTTTTTATTATTATTATTAATTATGTTATATAAGAGATGATTTAATATTATTTTTTTTAATTACTGAATTATTATTTTTACAATTTTTTTTTATAAGATTAATATTTTGATAAAGCAAAATAAAAAGTAACGGAATACAAAATATTGAATGAATTTAAAATGTACATTTTTCTTAAATATTGAGAATATAGTTAATATGTAAGTGAGAAATGTATTTTTTTAAGTAATTTTAGAGTGGCATGAAAAGCATTTTTATATCAACACTCTGATTATTATTACAACATTTAATCACCATTATGAGATGATTTTTAAAAAACAGAATATTATGATCGTAAGTTATTATTATGTTATATTATTATAGGAGTTAAAAAATATACAATAATAAAATTGTTGAGAATAGAACACAAATAAATTTGACTAGTATATAATTGTCTCTATTGTAAGGTATTAGGCAAATAAAATGAAAACAAAGCTTATGATACCTTGAGCAAAAATATGAATTGGAAACAAAACATTATTTTATATAAATTTACTATAAAAAAACTGTTTTCAATAAAACCCAAGATACTATAAATTAATTGCAGTATATTTAAATTTAAGGCCCCTGGTCATTTTTTTTCTTTATAAACTCCTACAAATAATCTGAAGCTGCCCTCTACCCGCGTTTAAATATTACAATATGACGACATAAATACTTTACATTATATTTTACAAAATTTAACATGAGACACAAAAGAAGTCAATATTATATTTACATTTATTTTTGTTACAATAATAAAAAATACAAAAACCTGTTCATACATTGAGGTTAAAATTTATAGAAATGTTACAGTGAATTTACATTAAATTTGAAAGTTAAATAAATAAATAATAAACATAGGATTGTTCAGTATTGAAAAAAACACATGGAAATTAAATGTCAGAGTTAACTTGAGCACTGTAAGATGCACTAGTTATTATTAAAAATTTCACTTGTCAATATCTTCAAGGAAGAATCTACTCGTCTTTTCATGATTTATTATTTATTGTTTGTAAAAGATGAGTATATTTTATTGAAAACGAAAAGACCATTATTTTACCACACTAAAATGTTCGTCACAATTTGGATGATGGGCTATGACGGTACACAAATGATGAGGCGATGTTTAGCTGCAAGGGGAAGGAGAGGTGCGAGGCCATGCGATCTTTGCGTCGATTCTCTTGTAAGCAAATACACAATGTTTGCCGTCGTTACTTACAATGTCCTTCACGTCCTGAGGACACTCGCCTTCGTTCAGCAATGTTTCTGTAAACACACAAATTGTCAGTCAGTACCTCCAGTAAGTTCCCTATTATTTAATTAATTTTTATTCTGCTTTGTCTACTAATTAAAATTAAAGTCCTATTTATAATATTATTATTACTTTTAGGATGCAAATGTTTGATACGATGGACCTATTTTAAGAAGCGGACAACCGCTGGTCTAAAATCAGTTATATAGCATGTGCTAAACGCTGGGGCTCGACGCACAATCAATATGAGAAACTTACCCTCTCCATCGACAAGCTTATACAGTCCGTAGTCCTGGGGGTTGGTGATCCTGATTTTGTGTGCTATGATCTTGCACACATCACGCGTTGTTGTGTTAGGTCGCACAGGCAGTGTCTTGGTGAGGATGGAGCCATGCAGTTCGTCAGGCACCACGATGCGCAACACAGAGCGTAGCTCAGCCAGGGATCCACCACGCCACTACAAAGTAAAACACCCTGATCAAGTCATCTAATATTGGAAATTATAATTTTTAACTTCAGAAGCATGACAAATTATATTGCTTTTCAGAACAGAGTGACTTTTTTAATTACTTACCTAACTTATTTGGCAGTTTCTCTTACAATAAACTAAATATATATTTCAAAATACAAAGGACACTAAATCTTAAAATGTTCGGTGACAAAAGATTTAGTTTATATTTTAAATAGGAATTGAAAATTAGTAACTTACATCTAGCGCAGGGTTATTGTGAGTCTCTGAGCAGGCTCTGAAGTTCTTGAGCACATGAACAGCACTGGAGAGCGTGGTGAGGTAGTAACCTCCCTCGCCAGAGAGTAGCGAGGGTTGAAGCAAACCCCACATAAACTCGGCCTCGATCTCGGCAGCCACCATTCCTCCGCGCACCAGAACCCATACAAACAGAGGCAAGAAGTCGTCAGCTCCAAGCAACACGCCACCGCGGCCCTGGTTGCAGCTCTTTACCTGTGTCACAGATAACATTTTACATTATAGTTTTTATGTAATGTATCTCGATTTCGCTAAATATTTTGATCATGAAGCAAATTTGTTAAGTTAGTTGAGGAGAAGTAACTCACCGAGTTGAAAATTGAGGAGATACAGGCGAGGAGGTTCTCTAGTTTCTCTAGCGGGGAGTCCACCTGCTGAAGTCGCGTCAAGTAGTGGCAGATTGTATGCAGAGAGCGCTCAGAGGGCGGGCAGATCTTTGCCTGAAATACGTCACATTAGTCGTTTAATAAATTGCCAAACTATAACACTGTCGATAATCTTTATTTATTTAGGTTATTTTTTTTTTTTCTAAAATTTTACTAATTTACTAAAAAAATGAGTAGACATTTTAGCAATATACGAGTACTCACCCTGATGCCGAGGTCATGGGGTGGTTTGGTGCGAGCGTACTGAATGTTACTCGCGAGCAGCTGAATGGCGCCAGTGCGGGTGTATTCAGCTACGAACAGTCGATACAGATGCTCGCGCAGGGGTCGTACTACCAATTTATGCATCACTCCCTCCAAGATAGCGTCCAGGTTGAGGAACTCCGTCGACTTGAGCTGCAAATACGTCACACGTTAATTTTAATATCTTTTACATCGCAACCCATATGGGTACCATTTTATCCAGTTCATAGTTAAATATAAGTAATGATTTGAATTTTTTTTTTTAAGGACGTTTATTATTTGTGATGAACGCTTTTAGCTTGATATTGCGAAATTGACGATAGGAAGGGGCTAGCTAGGACTAAAGAGTTCAACGTACCTTGAGTCTCTCTTTCTCGACTTCCTTCTCAAATCCTCGCTCGCCGTGCTTGACGAGGTAGTTCTTCATACCCGACATAAACTGACGCATGTTGCGCATGGCCACGTGTGGGCTGCGCTCCTTGCTCTCGCGGGTGCAGCTAATGAAGTTCTCGATGTTCTGAGCAAACGTGGTGCTCTTGTCTGCGGCCAGCTGCAGTGCGTACGCTCGAATCGAGGCTCCCGTGCTACCGGCGTCTCGTGAGCGCAGGGCTTGGAGCCGAGGTGGAGCTACGTAATACAAAGGCGATATTATAGGCACGTCAATTAGTCTTAGGTTAGATGGTCATATTACAATGACGTTTTCAACCATTGTCATACTCATATTGATATTATAAAATGGTGCTCGGTTATTAAGAATGTTTATTAATTATGAGCACATCTATATAATATTATATAATATATATAATACGGTAAACTAACTTGCGAGTTCATTAATTTTTTTAACTACAATCAAAAGCATTTTTTTACATCGCATGCATTTTTTTTTCGAGTACTGTTTTGTTTAATTTAAGAGACGAAATATGCCACTTTTCAAATAAGAAACAAACGTGGCTGGCAATTCATTCAATAAACTCATCCTTTGTTTTGAAACCTATATACGCTTTCATTTCTATCACAAATTTGTAATTCTTATTTTTATTATATAATACAAATTAAAAGTAACAATGATTAATGATTGTGTTTGTTGCTTACACAAACACAATGACGGCATACTTGTCACGCACGATGTCATCACGCGAGCAAATTTGCGCGCCACTCGACGAAACCAATCTGCTATCGTCCTAAAAAAACTCGTCACTTTGCACAATTTTGAGTCTTGCGTTGACTTCATGTTAAGTGATTGAGAGTCACAATGCAACTGCAGGCGAGAACAAAGATAATATGTAAGTCAAGTTTGGAGGGAAAGATATCTGCAGTGTAGTCCCATGACTGACACATGATTCACTGACCGGTGACCTTTGACCTGCCAGTACAAACCCCTGCAACGTTACTTGTGTTGTATTCATTCAAAATCTGCCATTGGTGTATTTACAAATTTCATTCAAATAATACAATCTCTCGCTCTTGAAATTTCACTTAAAATTAAAAATATTATGGGAGAACGGATGTGTTGTTATTATTGATTTATTCAAATAGTTTTCACTTTTGTCTAATATAATGAGTGTATCTACTACAGAAATCGCGTACTATAACGTGATCTGATTTTATTACAATTCATGATTTGCATGTCATGTTATTAAATCTCTTACTCGCAAATTTACAATTATTTTGAAAAACCCCAATATCTTAGGTCAAGAAAATCTATTTCATCTGTCGAATCGAGTATTTGAAATATTACAATTGATACGCAACACCAGACCAGATTAACTACGCACTTATAAACTCGACGTAACGTCACGCGACGAGCACATGTCTACAGTCTGTTTCACACAACGCGGTGATCACTCAGTGCTCTTATAGACAATCAACTTAAAACAAAGGTTACACGCGGGTACCATTGTGTCCGCCATGAACTGGATTCTCAGTCAACATCATGTAACAAAAGGACGTCATGATTTCAACTGAAAATAGCAAGCAACCGATATATTTTTAAACACCATGTATTCTGATGCAATGTAATATAAGCGTTGAGTAATTCAATCCTAAATTTCCAAATATTGGTACAGAATCGCAGATACATATCCGTGTTCTAACAGTTAAAAGAAAAATTGAAAAAAAAAAAAAAAAAAAAAAAAAAAAAAAAAACACGCAAATATGCTTTAAGTAATTAATTTCTACATATAAAAATCAATAGTATAAAATTAAAATCATATTCATGTATCCGTTCATACTCAATACTTTGAAACAATAGCAAAGAGGTTAAATTTACATTATTCTTATTAATAAATTACGAAAATACGTAAACTGCAATCATGAAAGTAGCTATAAGGAGGTTTTGTTTACTTACATAGCAGAGGGTCCATTCTGTCCCTGAAGCTCTTGGTCCTTGCGAGCGCAGGTGTCGGCACGTCACTCTGGAGCACGGTGACGTCCTCCTCGTCAGCAATGAGCGGCTCTGTAGCACTCAGTCGTACGAGAGACGACGACGCGGAGCCAGTATCCTGCTTGTTCATAAGTAAAGTCTCCCAGCGAGAACTGTCCCACGGCTCAGAGAACACTGTGTGAGTATCCTCGTCACTCGCCTGCGAGCTGCTGCCTGCTGACTTGACATAGCCCTCCACATTGTCGTAAGACGATATTCTGCACGGCTCACTGAGGTGCGACGTGATACAAGGATGGTCATTGATTCCAGGGGAGAGAATACCGGGTATTGAACAGTCTGGTGGGATGCCCAGTTCGGGACATTTTTCTGCGATCAATTGCTGTGCAGTGAGAGGTCGAATGCGGTTTCTGCGTCTCGTGTCGCTCTCGAGGTGAGGCACCACGTCATCGTCCTCATCATCGTCACCACCACTCTCCACTAGAGAGGGAAACCGATGGCTGACTGGCTCTTCAGTATCACCAGCAGGTGAGCCTGCCTGGCTGCCGAAAAACTCCCAGCTGCTGTCTACTGCCCACGAGCCATCACCCAGCTTGCCCGTGGCTGCGCCTGCAAAAACACACCAACGTAAACCACATGCTCGCCATACCACAGATCAAACACTTGGTAATATTATTATAATTGAAGTGTACACTCCCGGATATTCATAAAGTTAACATCAAAGACGATGCCGCTTCCTAAAGAAATCATTCATGATTTTCAGAGAATTTGACAACGCTGCTCTTACCTGACAATGTATTTTCTACCCCTTTCTTTAGTAAGCGACATCCCCTGTGATTTTAACATTATGGTGTCCGCGAGTGTACACAACATAATAAGCATAGCAATAAACCTGTGCTCAGATATGTATGTATCTCCATACTGACATTTATACTGAAATCGGAGCTTATTGTTTTGTTGTTAATATTATTTTGTGTCTTTTTCAATTTTATCTTCATTGGGGTCTCTATGACGATATTTTAAAAACAAGAAACTTGCATTCAAGCTGTTGACATTAATTTGTTTGATTATTCTTTAAATAAAATAATTTTAAACTCGAGATTACTTATTATAGTACATTAATTTTTAATAATAGATTGGAACTTTATTTAATTCATTTTGATTTATTTAACAGACAGATAAAATACAAAAATGTCATAATAAATCATTAAGATTAAAAATAATAATAATAAAAGGGCGGAGAAAAACCAAGGCCATAACAATAATAATGACAGAGAAAAAGTACAGTAATATAATTACCATACATTTCAAATACTGAGAGGCTTAATGCTCTATGCATTGGGACTGAGTTAGAAATAATATTCTCTACCACCACGTCCCTGTGTGTCTAAGCTCTTCCACTCCTCAATTTTTCCTAATCTGTCTGTGATTTTCTATCAAATCTTTTTAATTACTGTATCAATTATCAAAGTTAATTTTTCATTTAATATTTATTAAATATTTCAAATAATAATAATACCAATAAAACTTTTTTTTTCTTTTTTTTTTTTACGATTGTAAGATTCATTATTCTGTAACTTCAAAATTTGTGACTCATTTTAACTTCTATATAAATAGCTTATGATACAGTAAAAATTGGGTAAACTTATGCAACACTTACCTTTGACTTTGCCGAGTACTCTAGGTGGCTGTACAGGCTTGCCCTTGGGCTGATGTCTCTTGACGACAAGGTGAGACTCTGAGACCCCTGCACTTAACTTGGGGTTGCTGGGGGTAGTGGGACTTGCCATGAGAGGGTGCGGATGGGATATGGCACTGAGAGGGGTAGTGGGAGAGCGTAGCATGCTGATGTTGTCCACACTGGCTGCTGTGTGGATCTCGTCACTGGAGTCAATTCTTTCAAGCTGTTGACGACCTGGGGCGATAGGTGGGGGCCACCAAGTGTGCTGTATTGTAGGGTCTGAATGACGGTGTGAAGCCAGCACTCGCTGTCGTTGTGCAGGCAAGCCACAACCACGGGTACGACGACGAATCTGACCACGGATTGCGTCAGCAGGTTCTGCGTAGAATGGACTGCCGCCTGAAACATGAATGACACTATCAACACCAATTTCACAAACAAGATAGACTTATAACATTATATTTGATTTGTTCTGTCTAGTAGACATAATATTCCAACAAACATAAACAGAAAGAAAGGAGGGCAAAAAATACTTAAAAATCGATATATCAATAAACTATACTTCCTTCTAATACAGTAATAAAGGCACAATGTAACTACAAAAATTTCTCCCAGATTTATTTGAATTATTTAAATATAAGACAAACTCTATGGTAATACTAACCAGGCTTGGCTAAGTCCTCCTCGAGAGGTGACGAGGTGGCTGGGGACTCAAGTTGTAGAGGAGATACAGGACTGGTCAATGGGCTGGTCACAGGGCAGTTGCGTGCTTGCAGAGAACCACAACTGCCAAGCAAGTCTGGCCTTCTATCATCGCCCAGCAGATCTGAGCTTGAGTTGCTCTGGGACACTCGTGGCTTGAATGTCAACAACTCAGGGGTCATTGAAGCTTGTTGTGGAGACGTCACTTTTTGCTCTTGACCCCAGATATCCTCATAGTCACTAATCTTGTCTGCTATGGAGCTACGGTAGTAAACTGTTGGCGACTCTAAGATATCTGACTCTTGATAGTGATATGACTCTTTTGTGCTGCTCACTTTGCGTTTAGATCTTCTATTCTGCAGCGCAGTAGTGGGCGTACTTGCAGACTTGCTTTCTGAGGGACTGACTATTAGAGCAGGCTGGGGTTTGAGAGGGGTACCAGCTTCTCTTTGAGCAAGCTGTACCTCCACCAGGTGAGAAGGAGGCACAGTCATCACGGGAGAGGGGCTTTGATTCACGTTGAATGTCACTGTGGTTGTCACAGTGAAGTTCTGACTGGGTTTGGCCCACCTTGGAGGTGGCTTTGGGGGATTACCTTTGAGTAAGGCGGTGTTGGGAGATAGAGGGCTATTGGAGGAGAGAGTAGACGAAGAGTTAAGGAGATTCAGAGTATTGGGTCTTGCTGCTTTTGTTGCAACAATTGAATGCATGGTGGATGGGGGCGAGTGCTCACTGCACACTGGGGAGAGTGGAGCCAAGTTGAGCACGATATTGTCCTTGGGAGGCGAGGAGTTGTTGTTGAGAATGTTGTTCAGGTTATTGTTGCTAAGATTATTGTTGGAGCAAGTGCCAGAACCGAAACTGCTTAGGCTTGAGTGGCTGCTGTTAGGTGTCTGCTTCTCCTCCTCCACAACGCTTTGAGGTGGCGGACTGGGTCGTAGTGAGGGGGGTGCCATCTGAGGGGCACCTGACGGGATCTCTGCCACCGGAGTACCGCGCTCAGGACGCGGGTTTGCCATTGGATAACGCCAGAACTCTACAATAGACAAAGTAAAATAAAATTAGCACAAATTAAAATAAATAAATATAAAATTGAAAAACTATTTTTTTTTATACTTTTATTCATCAATTGATTCATTCATTTAACATTATATTACAAAATTCTCATGACACTGACTGAATAGAAAAATATTAAAACAATTTAAATTTGTAAACTTTTCTTAATGTTTTCATTTTGAATATTGGACAGGACTATAAATATATACAAACCTTGGCCTAGGAGAGCAAGAGATGACAGTTGCTGTCTGTTGCGAGCCTCTCTGATTGCCCGTGGTAAAGTCAGCTGCACTGGCAACTCATCACTGAAACATTAACCATACTTAATGGCACTGACATATATGATGTATAAGGTTGCACATTAGATTAGATTTGTTATTTCATTATTTAATCATTTTATAAATCAATTAAAAACATGATAAAAATACTGACAAAAGAAAACCTGGAATATAAATTATAATATTGTATACAAAACTTAAACTTAAAAAAATTGCAATATTCTGGAATAAAGTTACAATTTAAAACAAGGTTTCAACATACCAGCACTGAGCGTAGTGTGCCACAAGGGTAGGAATGTCATCAAATGTGTTCTCCGAGCTCTCTAGAGCCAGTTGACCTGAGCTTGTGGCCTGAACCAGGTAGTGCTCGATGTAAGGACCCTTGCCCACGGGTAGACGTACAGAGATGGCCATCGTGTCTGCCTGACTCGACTGACGTACCACGAAGTTCTGCAAGTCAATGTAACTTTGTTAGCAACACTACATAACATAGTATAGTAACAATGGCACTGAAGTCAAGTATGCATATCCTCTACTTATAACTAGGATTCTAACAAAATAAAATGTGGCAAAGTAATGCAAAGATGGCATTATCAAGAGATGAATTTTTAAATCAGTTAAATAATAATAATATACAATAAGCTTAACTTAATATTTCAAGCTTCTCTATTATTTAAATTATTACTAATATTTTTTTTTTTAAATGTGCAATTTATATTAACAGCAATTTTTAATTATTAGCACTGAAATCACTATTATAATAAATTCAAATAAAATATTATTATTATTTTGATTAGGAAAACAATGAGTTTTTAACACATTTTTTTTTTTTTAGCCAATTAGTGTGTTTAATACTGACCCCTTCTTCCTTGCCCTGCAGCAGATGCACCGCGCCTGCACGCTGCAGTCCCGCCAAGAACCAGACTGGGTGCGAGCGGATCAGTCTCTCGAGCAGTCCAATGTCGCAGGGTGCAAGTGATCCACCCCCACTACTACTGCTACTGCATTGCTCGTCTTCAGCCTCCGCCCCCGCCTCGTCATCTTCGCCCTCGTCCTCTGACGTGGTCGCACCGCACGACACGCTCGCATCCTGAAACACAAAATAAATTTTAGTCTCTCTTTAGTGCTATGGGGTAGTTTCGTTGACGATAACTCAGAGCAATAAAAGCAATAATAATGAAATGCATTTTATTTTGAAGTCATATATGGACAATTGTGCTTAAATGTTATCTTTAAAAAAATTATAATAATTAACGACTTCTAGTAGCCTAAAAAAAAAAAAATAATAAGTAACAAAATATAAGTTTCATTATTTCCTGCGACAAAATTTGAGATTGGAAATCAGTTAAAGCAATTAAATTGCTATGCATAATTGGAGACATTCAATTTTATAACAAGACTAAAATTCAAAGAAGTAATTAAACAGAAAACAATACAACCATCATTCAATACAATGGTCTGACGTCATCTCGTAAAAACAATACAGCATTATATTAGACGACTTATTTATTTACTTATTTTTTTTTTTTTGTAGCCAAATAAATAACTCTTAAACTGTTGTGATAAAATAGTATTTCAATAGAAAAATGCTCCATATTATATAAAACATTACTTACTGATATAGTCTAAGGAAATAAAGAAAACAATCTCTATAAATTTAAATGGATGAAAACAAAATAGTTAACGACTTAAATATAATAGCGTTAATTAGTTACTGGAGAACAATGACTCGTAACTGCAGTTCACATAAATAAATACGAGGATTTGGGCGACGTGTGATGTACTGAAACTCGAGATGTCCACGCGATTACAGCTCTTGTGTTTAATATTGATGCTGCTCGTGAGTTTCTTTATATTTATAATTTGGGTGAAATAAAACCTGTAGTTTTCGACGCCTATATATACGTGAGATATTTGGTTCACTGATATAATGCAACTACATGGTCAGTGGCGGTCCTACGAATTTTGGGCCCGGGGACAGAAATCTGACAGGGCCCCCTCAATAGATGCGCGAAGCGCCAATAGCCCGCCGCAGGCGCGATTTTTTTACCACGTGACTATTTACAGGCAATTCCGTGCATAAATTCAGTATACTTGTCAGTGCAGATAGCTTTAAGAAAAAAAAAATTATTTTATTTTTTATTATTTTTTTTTTTTAAACAATTAAACTTTAATTTAGAATGAAATATTTTTAAAAAAAGTGTACAAAAATTCATAATGCAAATTAAATTATTTTTAATTACTTTGCAGATTTAGGCGCGATTAAGCGCATGCAAAAACTGTTTCCTTCATATTCTCAAAAAGCTAAATTTTAGTTTTTTTTTCTGTTAGAATTATTTTCAAATTTCCGAAACAAAAGTGATGTTCGTAAACCCTAGTCTCTTGCAAAAAAAAAAAAAATCACATATTCTATTTGAATAGCCAAAGTTGATCGTCATCATCATTTAAGGAGCAGAGGACAAGGTCAATTTGACGAATACAAATGTTAAAATTTAGGTAGATCGAGCTATAGTGTTTATTTATCATTGAACAATTTTTTACCTACGCCAGGCCAATGAGGAAGACTAAAAAAGTTTTCAGGGTAAAATTTTATTTCAAATTCTAAAAGAAGACATTGTCCTGAATCAATTTATTTGCAGAATTGTAAATTTTAAGTTCAATAAGCATTTCTATTAAAAAAAAAAAAAATCAAAAAATCAAAAAATCAAAAAATGTCAACACGTCAATGCATGCGGGCATAGGAAAAGTTACCGTAACGTCAGTTTAAGAATTTTAAAAAGAATTAATACTCAATGAGCTCAAAGCTTAGAAATGTCCAATCTATCGACTTAATTAGGACAATGCCCTCTTTTAGAATGAAAATGCAATAAAATAACACCCTGAAATTTTTTTAAGTCTTCATTATATATAATTCTAGTTCTATAGTAAGTATATAGTTTATTTTACCTTTTTAAACCAGGGAGGCCCTTGTTTAAAAATATAAGAAAATACTGAAGTATTATTACTAGTAAATTAAAGAGATATTGTGTTTTTTCTGTAGATTTATATATGCTTTAGTTTTTTTTTTTTTTTTTTTTTTTTTTTTTACATTATAAAATTTGTTTGGATAATTTGTTTGATAGGAATAATTTTACTAATGAAAATCATTAAATTGGTTCTTAAACTTCTCTCTCTCTCTCTCTTCTTCCCGTCCCTTAAGTTCCTTTTTTTTTTTCTTTTTTTTTTTAGCTTAATTGAATTTTTTTATATGTAGGCCTCGTCCCGGGCCCCCCAAACCTAGTGGGCCCGGGGATATCCACCCCTCAATCCCCCCTGTAGGACCGCCACTGTACATGGTATAGTTGTATTTGGTTAATTTCTACATTTAAATTCTACTTTCAGGCTGGATGTTCAGACGCAGCTCCTCACCAGAGCAGTCATGGTTGCTCCGAAGCCAAATCTCCTAGTAAGTATGATCATGGTTTTTGTACACACTTTAAATCGGTTCCATTTTAGTTTATTACTATTATTTTTTTTAAATAAATGATACTTTTTTCTGTATAAGCATAAAGATTTACAATATTTTAATTTCGCATACGCATTTTGCATTTTATTTGCATATAGACGTTATAATTGAAATAATTTCAACTTTTAGCTCTTTTATATTAGAGCATTAAATTTATAATATCACAAAAAAATTGCTGATACATGATGGTTACATCTCCATACATCTTAACTGAATTCTCGTCTTTTACATACATGAATACTGTATGCTGTAATGTCTTTTTTTGTGCAGAGGTTCGAGTAGTACGCTCGAGCGACGCGGACACGGCCTTAGACACAAAGGGAGAGGTGAAAGGTCAGGTGGACGGCAAGCACGCGTGGACTGGAACTGTGTTAGGTCAGGCCGCAGCCAAGGTGAATCACAGCTCCAACTTTAGCTTTGGCTACAACTCGAAGGACGGCTTGGATCTGAACACCGTGATAGACAACAAAGCAGCAGCCGAAGGTTCGGGATCAGCCAGTTCATTCCTAAAGAACTTCGCTGAAGCCAAGGGAGAAGGTTTCTTTAATACGTTACTGAATGCCCTTAGCAAGCTCGGCAGTCGCACTTCGTACGAGGAGAACTTAACAACAGACGAGGATGCTCTACTTTACAAACTTGAGCTGGCCATCTTTGGACCACGCCCACAGCAGTATGCACCACAGTTTAAGCAACTACCTGCTGTATACAATAGTTACCCTTTGCGTGATACTTTGGAGTATGGTCCCTCACAATACCACACCTATTATGCTGCCCCGAGATTTATGCCCATTGAAGCTTCATTTTATTCCTCCCCTAGTGAGCGAGCTGACAACCCCAGCAAGTACGACTACGAGGAACTCCCACCTCACTGGTACCCTCAGTATGACTCAAGCCTCCGGTCTTAAAAACATTTGCGTATACAACTTCTGGATTTGCTCTCAAATATCTTTGTATTTTTCCCTTTATCTCTCTCCCTTCAATTCAAGCTGAATAATGTTCAGAACACTGGAATAATCTTATTTTTTCCAAGAGTATTATGAAAAATTTTACACTCCAATCACGGTTTAACCAACAGAAAAATAACGTTAAATTCAATTTAAAATATATCAACGATAAAAAAAGTGTTTTTTTGACACAGAGTTTTGTTAAATCCACTGTACATATTTATGTAATTAACAAAATAAAAATGAACGGTGATTTCTTTGTTTTATTGTCCGTCTGTACACTTTTTAAGTATTTTTATAATAATGTACGAATATGACAAAAATCATGATCATAAACACGCAAGGAATTGTATGATCCTTAAAGGAAATAACTTAAACATTAAATTCTGGATGAATATACGTGTAAATTAAAGACTACACATTCTCCAATTATATATACACAATACTTATTTAGAAAGTAAAATAAGTTACGAGCATCAAGTATACATCATATAGGACAAAAACCTCAACTGAAAAAAAATTCTGTTTGCGCACTACATCGATTGTAAAGTTTATAACAAAGTTTTTAGAGAGAGAGAGAGAGAGAGAGAGAGAGAGAGAGAGAGAGAGAGAGAGAGAGAGAGAGAGAGAGAGAGAGAGAGACCTGGATTTGATTGAGAGGGATGATTGAGTACAACTCAAGAGAGAGATAGTTTTGCTCGGCGTCAGTGCGACTAACTGAATTTGCTCCTCGCCAACCGAGCGATATCAAAGGTGGGTAGGGACCAAATCACATCAGCCTCCGACAAGATCTTTGCCCGTGGGCCATTGCAGTACACTCAGCCACTAGATAGAGATAAAAAATGTTTTACTTTACCCTGCAAGCATATCACTAGAATATTTGCCAGTGATTTGTTTTTCATATTCAGTTTAACAATCTAAATACAAATAATGACTACGAGTAACAAAAAAAAAAAAAAAAAAAAAAGCAATTAAATAAATAAGGGTACATCTTATAGTAAAAGGAAAACAAATGCATTGGACAAAAAGCATTGTCAGGTCCAATCACAGTATTTTATTTCAAACGCAATGAGACAGATTTTTATTATAAATTGATCACCACGATCATCAAACTGATCGGATTTGCACGACACATCATTATAAGTGTTGGTTCTTGTTCTTGTATTGACTGATAAAGGAACACTGTTAGGTTGGTATCCCTAACGGAACCGGAATAAGTCACAGAGACAGTTACCTTGAAAAACACTGCAGCGAACAGCGCCATCTAGTGTTGACAGTCGTTACCACTAGATAAAAACTTGTTTGAACGCCGTCTGGCGCTCAAATCTCCCTTATGCTATTGGTCATCGACGTTCGCGCTCTTTGTGACTTATTCCGGTTCCGGTGGCAAATGAATAACGAAAAGCGAACTTTTATCGGTCAATACAAAGAAAGATAATGGAGTTTCACGCGGCAGAGCCAGGGTGATGTGTATAGTTCATATTTCGTCAAGTATTAAGTATGTTATATATAATACGGGGGATAATTTGGTTTGGTGCCAACATTGATGAGCATGTGGGGTGTATATATACAAAGTTGAAGTTTGCATGAGAATGAAGCCAGGGGCAAGTTTTGTCGAAGTTTCTCCATTACTTCGCCTGCTTTTAAGCGGCGACAAGTTATAGTGAGTCTCGCTTGCAATATAGCTCGCTTTAAATTAGGGTTGCGAGAGATATTGGGTGCATGTACAGCACGCAGAGTGCATTAGTAGCGTGAGAAACGGCGGCCACACGCGCACTTGCAGCTCATCCTTTCCATACATGATGGCGAAACACACACATAAATATATATATTTATATAATATATTATATATAGCTAACATGCAGTATCAAGCTTATATACGATAATTGTTAAAATTTTGCTTCCCTTATAAGCTTATAAGTCTCCAGTCTCCATTGCAGCCGCACTGGAGCTCTGTCTCTCTCTCTCTCTCTCTCTCTCTCTCTCTCTCTCTCTCTCTCTCTCTTCTGCGTCCCCAAAATAGTGTACACAACGACTGTATGCATTCTATTTAGTATGTCTGTCTTTTGTCTACCTACATACAAAAAGTAATAAGAAACAAATAAAAAAAAACTCATTAAAAAAATGTGATGATGCAGCTATGTGATTTCTGCAATTAAAGCTCGAGTATCACGTATACTTGTCAAATTCCCATATTAATTTTCATTGTGTAATTAATTACCGAAACTTAATTTTTTTAACGCAAATCATATAAAATTTTAAAAAGAACCATCACCTTTAAACTCTCTCGCTTTACGGTTTTAAAATTTTAAGACATATGCCACAAAAAGCAATTTTTTTTCTTTAGTTTTAAGTTTTTTTTTTTTTTTTTCTTTTTTCCTTTGAGAAGTAAGAATTTTTTAAAAATTGATGTATATAGAGTACATTCGAAGCAGAATAATGAATAATTACAGCAGCAGCGTACAATTAAATTGCGTTCACTACAATGAGAGTGCGAGAGCGGGGAGACGGGAGAGAGGTTGCGGTGGTGAGTCAGCGACACTCAAGATGACAAGGGGTGGAGAGAGAGAGAGAGAGAGAGAGAGAGAGAGAGAGAGAGAGAGAGAGAGAGAGAGAGAGAGAGAGAGAGAGAGAGAGAGAGAGAGAGAGAGAGAGAGAGAGAGAGAGAGAGAGAGAGAGAGAAGAGAGAGAGAGAGAGAGAGAAGGGGTGGAGAGAGAGAGAGAGAAGAGAGAGAGAGAGAGAAGAGAGAGAGAGAGAGAGAAGAGAGAGAGAGAGAGAGAAGGGGTGGCAAGCTTTAATCTTAGCCACGAGCACTCATACTCAAAACCCGTGCAACGCATTATGATATCCGCGAAGAAAAATTTTCATCCCCTTTTTTTTCTTCTTTTCTTGTCGTCTGCTTTTTTCTTATAAGTAGGCACCATGATTGTGGCTCTGGATTTCACCCGAAGTCTTAATTACTGCACTTCTTTTTCTCTCTCCTCTGCTCTGCTCGATATTCGACTCTCAGACTTTGATAATGATACGTACGTACTTGATAATAAGTGAGAATATTTTTACATTCTAAAAGTTTTAGGAACACAATTTTATTCTTATTATACTTCTCTTTTATAAAAGAGGGTGTAAAAATATACAACGTTTTTAGTATAATAGGATACTTGATGTCTCTGTATTTCTATGCAGTATATTGCATACGATTCATTATATTACGAAATTATGCATGTAACACCAACATTATTCAGGCATTTTTATTTATTTATTATAATTTTTTACTGTATACTATATCCTCCTTTAGATTACAATATACCAATTGAAGTTTAGAATACTTAAATTTAAATTGTAATTTTAATGTATATTATTAATTGAAAAAGAAAGCTACTGTAGTTACCATATAAAAGAAATATAATATAATATAATATAATATAATATAATATAATATAATATAATATAATATAATATAATATAATATAATATAATATAATATAATATAATATAGAAAAGAAAATAAGTAAAATTCATCGTACTCTCTTTAAAATTTCTGGTCAACGTTACTTACATAGTATTGATTCTCATGTATATGCATGTGAATATAGTTATTGAAAAACAATACATTCACCTGCAACAAACAATGTAAAACACCGACATAAAGAAACTTATGGTTACAATTTACATAAAATCAATATTTATATACGGGCCAACGATCTTACTCATATATTTTAGCTCATTCCGACTTTTCAATTTCCATAAAGAAAAAAAAAATCGTTCCTTCTCTCCCTATTTTGTTTTTTTGTTTTTACCACCATAATTTTTAACTAAACAAACACACACGTTTTAGAGTTATGAGGATTCAACTGACACTTAAATTTCCTGTTAGATATATTTAAAACACACAAACACAAAAAAAAAAAGACGAAAAAAAAAAAGTAAATAAAATAAATAATTGAACGTAGGGTTGAGGATGGGTCATTTGCATAGCAGTATAAAACAATACATCAAAGAGCGTGAGGGGATGTGGGGTGGAGGGACCACTGTGTGTCATCACCAATGTAATTTACCTTCCTACAGGCAGGGGAGCACTTTCAGAGAGAGAGAGAGAGAAGCGAATCACTTTCAGATATGATAACAGCTAATAATAACAAAATATATATATATATATATTTCTGCATCACTCTCGGATCAAAGCCCATATCAAATGAAATTCATATAATATGATATATTTAAATATATTTAACATGCAGTTGGGAACGACAGTAACAAAAATATTATTATTAATATAATATCTCCCTATAGTCACATCACAAAGTATATTATTGCAATATTCAATCAGCAATCATATAACTTTTTGATTATGAATGGAGTTTTATATTATGCAAATTAATTATTAGTATAAACAAGCAAAATAATACTCTCTTTATATTAATAACACATAAAACTTGATAAAATATGAAATTCGTTCATGTTTACGAGAAAATTTAAAACAGATCGTAAACAAGACTACTTTATTATAAATTACTTTTAGAGATATACAGGTACATTATTATTATTACGAGTATAGTACCTTCAAAAAATTAGAAACAAAAATCATTAAATTTATTTTGAATAATTTAGCATAATAGTATATATATAAAAAAAAACAGAGGTTCATAAAAATGTAAATGAATATTACAAGCATTATACTTTGCGATAGTATATTACTATATTTATGTGAGTATAATCTAATTGAATACTGGTTGAAGTGCTTATTTTAATGACATGGAAACACGTTAAGCAAGTCCAAAAGTGAAAGTATGTGGTATTGATTTTTTTTTTAATAATTAATTGTCATTATGTATGTCTCGTCAATATTATTACTATTGCAGCAGTTTAATAAATAAAAAAGTATCATAATGTTTAAAAAAAAAAAAAATCTTATTATGAGTGAAACTTTATGCAAGTTTGCACTTTCTTCGCGTATGTATAACTTGATGTGTACACAGCATATGGTGTACTGTATACTTTAAGAGTGTGAAGACTTTCATTCAACTGTCAATTGCCCATAGGCGTATATGAAATATAAACATAATGCACTTTTATATACTTCCTTTAGCCTTCATTAAACTGGGTCTTTGTAAAACGATTCGTTTTATGTATGACTTAAATTCGATTTCTATAAAGTATAGTGTTGAATACAAGGCTCTCAAAGCTATATTTGGCAATACATAAAATGATATTTATTTATTATTATTATCATTATTTTTAATTTTATGTACGTGAAGTACAAGAACTAAGTATGTATATTATTTAGTACATACCGCAAGGATAAAAAAAAATGTAATTTATGCTGCATTAATATTAGCGTAAATGTTGCTATTTTGGAATAGCAGATAATTATGCTACTATATTATATAATGTTACGCTGTGCATCATATTTATTATGCAATGTAATATAAATTATGCTGTTATCAATATTAGTTATGCTGTAATGAATATGCTGCATATTATGCTGTTATGAATTATTGCTAAAGCAATAGCATAATTTTTATTTATTTTATTAGGCATTGGTATACATAGTTAACAGTAACATCACATCATATAAATATTATGTTTATATATAAAAATTATTATGCTATACATTTGTCTCGTCAATTTTTAAAACTATAAGCAAAATATATCAGATCTTCATGTGTATTTAATTAATTCCAAAATATTTTCAATATAATTTTTTTAGTTTTTTCATCAAAATAATTCTTAAAACTATAACCCTCTTTAGATATTAATATTTATTTTACACAAAAGATTTTTAAACAATGAATTATTTTTACCGTCTCTATAACGTGTAATTACAATTTATACATTTTTGCTAATATGGACTTCTCTCCAAAACTTTTGAATGACGATAAGGTATAACTACTTTATTATACATTTATTTTATTCTCAAGTGTAGTATAATATATAGATGAATGAATTAATATATTAAAGAATGTCAAGTTTCATTAAAAGACAGTCTAATAAAAACAGTCTCATACATATGTAATTTTGAGTACTGTGTTTATTGTGCTGCGAGAAAGTGATCATTAAAATAAAATACATTTGCAAGTTCAATGTTAATTGCTGAGAGAGAGAAATTGTTAAATGACAAGATCTGAATTCTATGATAACATTAATTGACTATAATTTTACGACACGAATAGCAATGATAACGTAAAATCGATGTGGTGAATTATACAAGAGCTCTCCTCCTCGTGAATTGCAAATCAATGACATGACAATTACACGGTATGTAATTACATTATATACACAATCAACAGTAAACGTTATTGTAATCTACATAATATAATTATATAGGACATGTATATTATATAGGCTTATAGCTATACGTATAATAGTTTCTCACATTTTATACCAAAACTTTGAAATTTATGAGATTTTCCTGTCGTATTTACCAAGGGGTTTTATTTTAATTGTTCGTTCGTTGGTAATGTAAATTTACTGTATTTACTCAACTTGTTACACCAAAAACTTTTGCCACAGGAAATGTTCCTTTCATCTTACTTTACTTTATTTATTTATTTTTAGGACCATTAATTGGAAGACGCATTATTTCTCAATCTTTAAATCGATTCATTTCAAGTACTGGATACGTACTTTTCATCGTATTATTATATACGGTATAGGTAATTCATAAAAATTATATCACATTATGTTATACGTGTATATATCATAACCATCTTCTAAATATTTAAAAAGGTGGCTTTAAATTTGAATAACATTCACTGTCTCTTACCTGGTTGGGATTGACATCAGAGCCTCTCAATTCAATCAGTCTGAACTTGGTAGCGAGGTCAGTGGGATGTGGGGGTGAACCACGTGGTGCAGGCACAGGCCGCTCCTCCTCCTCCCCCTCTGTGTCCAGTTGCAATAGGGGTGACTCTCGGGGTGTCAGTGAGGGACCCAGTGCTTGCATGTACGGCTCCAGGAACGCATCACCTCTGTAACAACAAATAAATAAAAAATTAACACATATGACATTGAATTTCAAATTATGTTTAAATCTCTTAACATCAATGGTACACTTTGCATCCATCAGATTGAATCAAATAAGCTGATGAATATGTAAAGGGGGTGTACCTAAAAGTCGTTTGATAATTTTACTATGCATAATCATGTTAATATTAATTAATAATTATATAATTGAGAAACATTGTTTTATCAATCCTTTGAAGTCGAATGTCTTAAAATAGAAATAATATTGTTTGGGGCAAAATAAAAATTAGAGTATAAAGAGACATAAATTTGGTGCTTGCTTTGTTATTGGTTTTAGTTTGTACTCACACGGGGCAATATTTTTATTATTTAATAACTTCAATTTTAAGTAAATTTAACAATTGTAAATAAAATTAGTACATACAAAAACTGCGCCGTATAAACAGAACGATAAACTTGGATGACATTTGAACTCGCGTACTTATTGAAAGTTGTATAGCATTAAATTTATAAATCAGATACACATGAAGCGTATATATAGCTCACTTATCATGCATCAAATGATTCCAGCAAGGAGGGTAATGATACACGCCTATCACGTTTATATGTACAAAAATAAGACAACTTCTGCCACAAAATGTAATATATATAAAGAAAGTCAAAAATCTTTTGCTACAAAGTTCTTTACTCAAAGTTGTGCGCGGGGATCAAAGAGAAAAGTCAATCACACAATTTGGCCCCAATACAAAAGTTTCAAAAGAGTAAAGAACAACACGAAGTAAGACCCCCCAACCCCAACCCCAACCCCCTTCTTCTTTTTCTGTTTTTAAAAAGCTTAGCGAAAAGTTTCCGCTTAGCTGAAACGTTTCTCCAAAAAAAGTTGTTTAACTTCGCATGGGATTTAACGTCACGTATATAAAGAAGAGGTTGGCAGTAAATACCCCTCTCTATCTCTCTCTCTCTCGCTGTTTGTAATCACCAGTTTGCAGAAATATACCGCACAGGGGTGTGATTTAAATTCACTTCATTAGCTCGAGTATTTGCAATTCCTCTTATATCACATCAAACACAATGAATGAATTATTGGCACGCGAGTGCTGCAAAATAACCAACTGTAAGGAGATCTCTGATCGTGATCATGTTTGCCAAAAAGATCAATTCGCAACCCTCTTCAAGAAAACAAACAAGTCCCCTCACAATTAAAATTGGCGGTTACATTTGAAGCAGCTAATTTATTATGCAAGAAAAATAATAATAAAAAAAAACTAAGAAGGATTATGATGCAGGTACATTAGCAAACTTTCTATGCAACCAAATACCAAGGGGAAAAAAATGAATATTAGTCCCTTGCGGCAGAGAAAAAATTAAAATAACTCTCGCAGAAAGTAATTTGAGTCAATAAACTTTTTTTTTTAAAAACTTTTAATTTTCATATTAGAAAATTATTGTAGAAAAAAGTTTTTAATTAAATTATTCATAGTTGTATATTTTTATTATGATTTTTTTTTTTAATTATATAATAAATTTTATTGTATATACTTTTGTATACTATAAAAGATTTCACACCTTTTAGCACGCAAAGAGACTGTGAAAAATAACGTATATTTATATGTTTAAATAAATGTGTATACTTTATACATATAATTCAAAATACATTTAGATTGACTATAACCACAGAAAGAAATGAATATTTTGTGAACAATGTATTGGACTATTTAAGAATGCAATCGGCGTGTCAACCATTCATATGTGAAAAAAAAAAAAATTGTTTGTAATTTAGTAAAGCAATCTTACGTTAGTTCTACTATAAACTTTACGGAGAAAAGTATTATACGATTAACACTCTAAAAGCCTAGAGTAATTTTATTTAACACATTATACGACAGTAATTAACTTTATAGTAACTGAAATTTTTTCCTTTAAGTAAAAATCATGCTGTGCATAAGATAAGAACTATACTCACTTTAAAAAATAATTTTTTTTTTTTTTTTTTTTTTTTTTTTACTATCGTGCTGGTTTGGAACTATATATTGCAAAGTCCTGATATTCTGAAGGCTCATAATATCTCCTCTCCCAATGCAGTCTCGTTAGTTTTATGCATGATTGATGAAGTCCCGATCTGCTTATCAGAAAACTCGCACCCCCACGTAAATGTTTTACTTATCACCGCCGACCAATATGCAGGGAGAGAGAGAGAGAGAGAGAGATAAACTCCTATAATCACACAACGCCAGCGTCATCAAATAATTAAGCTTCCCTCACCCCTCCTCGAAAAATATTTTTATGTCGCAACGCTAATATTTACCATATAAGACGTCTAGACCAGAGGGTTTTTGTCTTAATAAGTCCCCTAATATAACTGCAGAGCACATTCTTAAACACGCATGTTTATCCACATTGTATTCTCAATGTGATGACGCGTGGAGATTCTTGGTCTAATTTTGCATCGCTTATAGAAATGTGCTGACCACAGGCTTTAAAGTGAAATTAAAATAATCAACAATGAAACTAAATAAAATCCACATACCACGAATCTTATAATATATAGAGTATGCGGTTTCAAAATTTAATTATTAATTTTATTGCAGTGATTTGTAGCAATGTTCATATATAAAATAAATTTGGAGATCTTTGGTATTCAACAAGGTATATACTAACTCCCTATACTTTGGTATTCAAATGTTAAAAAATTATAGTAATAATAAAAATACTGAATTTTAAATATAATAACAGTTGCAGTAATTTTAATAGAAAGCATGAAGAGGATTAGCATGCAAAGTATTCCAAATAAAAAAAAAGTAAAAAAAAAAAAATAATAATAATAAAAGTATTATACAGTATTAACGATATAAAAATCTTGCAAAATTAAATTCTATAAATGTATAAAAATGCTTTTTGAAATTTCAACCTATTTTCTTGGACAATAATTATTGTTTGATGTTCTTTTTATATAAAAACAATTTGAGCAAAAGCAAGTTTCACTAAATATGAAAATTTGAGGTTATTTTGGAGAGAGTATGTAAGTGCAGTAAAATTAGGCATTAAAACAATGAAACCTTGCAAATCTGATATGATTTTATTATAATAACAAAAATAATACTATAAGTATAGCTTTATCTTAGCTTACATCAGAGAAAAAGTTATCAAGATTAAAATATTTGGCATACATACGTATATAACATTTAGTTCACAATATTACTGTGTCGTTCTAAATATTTCAATTAATTAAAAAAATAAAAATATTTGTTATATTTTTGTACTTTTATTTTCTTAATTTAAGAACGAGATTTGGTTCGTGCACGATTGAACATGAAACCAAATAAGCCAATTATTTTTTTCTACAAAAACACACACACGCGAAATTTAGAGGCATGAAATGTGGGTCTATATAACTCTTTAAAATACAATAATTTTACACGATCACGCATGAATGAAAAAAATAAATCCCGAATAATATGAACACACGGAAGTTAAATGAATGAGAAAACCTTCACATGATTGTGAATCTATTTCTCGTACTGCACCTTGCAGTATATATATAAATATAATATCATTATATGATTCACCTTTCATTTCTTATGTGGGAACATATACATTTTTATAAACTTTTAAACAATTTCAACACTTTTTATTTTAATTTGATAACTCGTAGAAAGTGAGACGTCACTAAATACACAAAAAAAAGTTAAAAAAAAAAAAACACAAAACAATGCACACTATTTATTATTAAAACAACTTATGAGTAAAGAAAATTAAAGAATAATTTATAATTTTCATAAACAAAAGAAACACACACAAAAAAAAATTATTTGCCTTTGATATAATTAATTTAACTTTCAGAAACTTAAAAATAAAAAGTTAAATAATTAAAGTACTTCCGCGTCAGTTTACTCTTTTGATGTTACATATAGTCAAGTTAAAACCACCGTGAGAGAGAGAGAGAGAGAGAGAGAGAGAGAGAATAAAGGTGAAAACTTATAAGAAGAAGATTATATATCAATTTTCCTCTTTTGTCTAAATTTTGGTACAGTTGTGTCATAACATAGCGTCCGGCTCAAGATGTTGTGTTTCTTTCTTATATGTTGAAGGTGACACTTACAATAGGTGTCAAATATCACAAAGCCTGTCCTCAAGTTAGGTAAGATATATATAATATGAAATGCCTACTGAACACAATATTGCAGAGAGCTCGACTATAGTTGTTGTGATGTGAGAGAGAGTATAATATCAAGTGTCTATCTCTATATAGCCATGCTAGTTTGCTTGCATGTTAGGTGACTGTGTCGCCAGTATAACAACAATAAGAAAATAATATTATTATATATAAACTTACTTATTGTTAAGTATTATAGCATTTAGTAATATGAGAAGAAGAAAAAAAAACACGTCTTTTTAATCTAATAATTTATTATTACAGACATCTAGGAAAAATTCCACTGGGAACTAATAAAAAAATGAGAAAATATTACACATAAGAAAAAAAAAAAAAAAAAAGATATATACACGAAAACTTCTTTAATGCGCTTTAATTCAATTTCAGTTTTTCACACGAAATAGGGGAAAATCTTACGTACGTAGCTTATGAATTTTTTTTTCATACGATTACTACACTTTCTTTATCTTTGGCTTTATTTCCATTCATTGTTTCCTTCCTTATGGAAATGTTGTGTTACTGTATAAGTCGTAATTTCCATACAAATTAAATGCAATCGAAATTATTTCTCAATTTTATGAAGGATCCTATTATATTGTATTACGGTATACGATTTCGATACTGTGATTGGAAAATAGATCCGGTACCAGAACTATTATTTTAAATATTTATAGTATGTACTGATACCATTTCCTATATAAAAATAGTATACTTATTCGATATATCAAAAAACGAAACCAAGTGTGAATAAAAAAATGAACAGAGATAAATTATTAATTTAAAGTAGAAATTATTAAACATATTTTTTGTACTAATAAACCAGTAAAAATACAATTTGAAATAGTACAAAATTGTTATTTTTAATGATAATGAATGTAGAAATTAATGATAATTGGCATTAGAAGTGCTCAATAAAAATAATATTTTCCAGGTTAACACAATAAGTATAATGTCATAGAGTTAAGGCTTTTAATAATAATAATAGTTCTTTGTTGGGTTTTGTTTTTGCAAAAAGAAATAAAATGATTAAGATACATTTTTATTATTATTTGTAATTATTGGTGCCGTTGCCGATTGGTACCCGTGCTTTGAAATTTAGTCAGTGCTTGTAACTGTATCGCACCCGTGGTGTCGATTAGCATGAAGTCAAAACGATTCCAGATTCTTAATCTACGCGTATTATAAAAGTTATTCTGTGCTCCCTAACAATATTTTAGAATGTTAAGTACGATGTTTGTGTAATTACTCCAAAATTTTACGAATTATTGTAATATTAAAAGATATATGTGGAAAGATACAGTATTCATTCGGTAAAAACATCAACGTAAGGCAAAAAAAAAAAAAAAAAAAAAAAAAAAAAAAAAAGAGGGTCTAAAGGTTTTAATTATTATACGTTTGTTTCAAAGGAAATCTGAGAATTTCAAAGCGCACTCGTGATACCCCAAGCGCAAGGTTAAAGTCAATTTCAATTTTGAAAACTAAAAATCCCGAACGAAAAACTTTTGTATCATGATCTCATATTATATAGCAATGCGATTTCAATTTAACTTTTATTTAAATACGACAAAAGGAAATATTAGATTGATTTTTTCCCCATCTCTCTATACACATTACACATACAACAAGGATTTCCATACTATATAGCATAATAATATTATACAAAAAGGAAGTATAAAAAAGTCTTCTTTTATATCCCGTTAAGTGAAATTCAATTTACAAGTCACATACAGGAACATTACATAAGTTTAAAGACGTTTAAAGGTTCCGCTTTGTAATCTTAGTATGGAAATAAGGAAGCAGAGTGCACCTGCTTATATGATGATAAGAAAGACGGTGTCGCGGCGGCACATGCTGCCGCAGGAAGCTGTATTGTCGTGAGGGGACGAGGTATGGCCTATGTAATAGTCAAAGAAAAGGGTTCATTCACTATAAAATGATACTATGTATAAGAAGTGTATTTATATGTGTTTATATTCTCTATCATGCAATTCAACGTAAAATTTCTGTAACACCCAATTCTTTGTATTCGTATCTATCTGCACGAGCCTTTGATATATTTTATGAAATGTGAACTTTTTATAGTTTTTAATTTATATTATTTAACGATTCCATTTTTTCTCCTCGATTATAAGTTTTAAAATTAGAAAATCAGTCGAGAGAAGAGAGAGAGAGAGAGAGAGAGAGAGAGACTTTAAATAAGAACAAATTTTACCTTCCCTTCATCTGATGCATAAATTTTAATCGGCTGATCAAGTTTATTATTATTTATTCTAAAAAGATTAAAAAATATTAAACAATATCAAATTTTTACCAAATTAATATCATATATTATTCAATTTCCGTAAAAAAAAAATAATTTTGCGTGGATATAACTGTATTATATACTAAAATCAGAATTATTTTTTTTAGCAAATACCGGCGGAAAAGACATAGGAAGCATTTTTCCTTTTTATTTATATTATTATTATTATTATTTTGGCGGACAAGAAGCGTATACGTTTTGCGCGACTCATGGTATAGCGATGATTATGTGTAACGGCAAGTCTATGTGCAGCTATAATATAGAAGTTGCATATTATAAAGACTTTAACTTTGAGTTATCATTTCCGTGCCACAAACCTCTCACCTAATTATCTAACCAAGCTGTCTGTCTGTACACATGCACAAGGTGAGTAAGATGCGTGAAACATAATTAATTAAATATTTTACGTAATAATTTACATATCTAAATAATTCTTTTTAAAGTTTTATTTTTCTACATTATTCAGCACAATACAGTATATCAACACATAACAAACAAACAATTGTTGCAACAATAAAAATACATGACTTTCTCTGTGTATAATCCCACGTTTAAATTTTTTTTTATTAGACAAATTGTTTAACATTAAAGCAGACCGACCTAAATTTTATATTTTATTTTCTTGCAACTTTTTAAATCTAAATTGAATTAATGCAATAAATAGATAAAAACTCATATACTGATATTGGAAACCTTGCGTAGATCTTTGCTTGGGGGACAATAGACAAAGACATAGAGGCACACTCGCGAGTCAACAATGAACGCGAATGCCAGATGTGACTCGACACTTTTTCACCTCCCCGAGGCTCAAATGAAGGGTTAAAAAAAAATCTAACAAACAAACAAAAAAAAAAAACATCGAGTATATAAAAGTGATCGTGCTTCTCGAGCTACCGTGACGAACGTTACGTATACTTTACGAGAGAAAAAAATTATTATGACACACCTTTTTTTATAGCCCAGGTGTTTAATTTGACGTACTTGGCGTGAGTATTATGTCAAGTTACATCATTCCAGTAAGCAAAAATTATTTTGTTAACTTTTTAATTAGGTTTGGAGTGAAAAATTGTTTGTGTTATTTAATGAATTAATCGTATTTTGATTTGACGTTACAAATATTACTTATATTTGAGAAAAATAGAGAAAAATTGTTAAAGATATGAACATGAACATTAAAACTTATTAATTATCACGGAATTATTTTTATTGCTATTATTATTATTTATTATTGTTATTATAATTTTTTTTTTTGTTTTTTGAAGGTGTCGTTTTTGCAACATTTTTAAAAAAAGTATCAGCCTCTTCTTTAAAAAAAAAAATCTTTCATTACAGCTTCTCAGTAATCATTTACTAAAAACGAAAACTACATTTTCATTAAAATATGTGCATTCTTTATTTTATTATTATTTTATGCTTGATGAACGAGTACAGGCACCGATTGCACCCAGTCACTCACTGGTGCGGCTTACTCCAAGTGTCATACACCTGAAGACATACACCGACGAGGTACAGTATGATGCACTCACCGAGGAGCTTGCCTCCAACACACGCCCACCTCGGCGTATCGTCTATGACTGGAGAAACACGTGGACATCTCGTCCGGTCCCGTGTGTGTTGCAGGTGGCAACATCTCAATAATCACTCACTCAATCACTAATCAAGCATCATCACTAGCATCACACTTCACTCTCACATGCGTTTGTCTACTCCGCTCACAATGATACTGTACCACGGGAGAACAGCACTCGACTGACGGCAACACTCTCTGTTAGCTTAGCACACACACACAGGAGAGAGGATGCAAGTGCGCCGCCGCTGCCACACGCCGCGGCCCCGCGAGAGTCATGCGCACTTACTTTCTCCTGTACATACCCTGTCACACCACACGACGGACCAGCCAGTTTGTCCACCACTCGCACTCGCAGATTGATTTACACCCCGAGTGTCACATTAGGACCCTCAGCTACATGCATGTCTCTATTTCTCCCATATATACATTCAAATCCCAATCCCTCTCGTATATAGTTTGACTTTGATATGACTTTAATATGGATATAAGAAATATATCTTCAAGTAATTTTTTTATTGACATTTCTTCTTCTTAAATAAAACAAATCAGAAAATTTTACTGACCAAGGCAACGGTAAAATTTGATTTAGTGCTTATTCTCCATCATATTTGGTCAATAAAAATATAGCAAAGAAAAGAACTGTCTATAACTCAAATTGATTTTTGTTTTATTACCATTATAGGCTCAGATACAATATTGTGATATATAATTAAAATTTGTTTACACATCATATAAATAAACACAAAGATTCTACTTTAGATTGTTATACTCACTTTAAACAACAGGTCTATATATGCCGTGGGTTATATCATTACGCTGACGCTGATCTATTGCGCTTTATACACATTTAAATTGGCGAGAGTAAATTATACAACAATCTTCGACCGCATATAGGCCTTGAAATTTAAATGTCTGCTCACTTTAAACAAGACTTTTCACTCTTATACTTAATCCGACATAATACGTAATATAATATATTATGTGTACAAGGCGAAATTTTATAATTACATTTATGCTTGAATTAATTATATTGAAAATTTGGAGCATGTTTCAAATTTTAAATATTTACATTGACATATATATTGCAGTTTTAATCATGATACAGTATACAAGACTATATAATAATATATAAATATATAGTACACATACAATATATTAAACAAGAGTAGCTCACATAGCTTAATTATGTAAGCTCTAGAATTTAATACCACAGGCAATGTTTATTATAGATATAGAGAGTTAATAGGCAACGAATATATATATATAGCCAAATATGATCATTGGTGACCGTAAGCCTATATAATTGATTGAATATTTATGAAGTTATATTATGTTACTTGATATTGGATATTTAATATAAAGTTATTTTTAGACCCTTTAGGCAACATTCATCAGAAAATATTTGCAGACACTCTGTTTAATTAAGTTTATCACACTATATAGTAAATAATTATAGATTAAATGAGCGATATTTTGAGTTTTATCCTATATAGAAGAACTGGGAGTATAATAATTTCGCTGTTTATTAGTATACCAAAGTCCTTAATTAAATAGCATTATTATACTGTACGTTAAAATTAGTACACGAATTTTTATAATATAGAATATGTGTTACGATTTTGAAAATACAAAGCTTTATCTTTTTTTTAATATTAGTATTATTATGTATGTGTGTGTGTGCAATTTTAATGATTATTACTTATTTATTATTATTATTATTATTATTTTGTTTTTGTTTTTTGAAATTTTAATGGATAATATATATAATAACGCAATGCGTATATAAACCCTGTTTTCCGTTACTAAAATGACGGTCAACTATGGTTATTCAAATGTAATGTGAATTTTTTTGTAGCAAGAACACAGGGTTTACGAACGCAACACTAGTGAGAGTTGTTGACAAAATATACAATAATAATAAGAAACTTAAAGAAACTATAATATATATTAAAGAAAAGAACAAAAACAAGAAAGAATTATGGGACAAAATGATCAGGCGTTGTTGTCAATGTGGAGGCGACTAACCTCTGTGACCTCTGACATACGTTTAATTAGCGAGGGAGGCAACGTGACTTGACACACGCCGAGGTGCACTTCCGTCCTTCTGAAGCTCGGACATGCCACGCGTATTGAGCCGCTATTCTTATTCGTGCCTTCCGCATCACGTGACCACTCAGATCTCCATAATTCTGACCGAGAGAACTGCAATGACTGCTTATGATTCACGTAAGGAGATCTCATTAAACTAAATTAAATACTATATATAACACTTTCCTCGTCATGAATCACTTGTTAGATATAGCCATACACAATTCACACATAAAGTTATAATGACTTAAAATCCAATAATATTCAAACGCACTCTTCAAGTTAAATCGAGTGTCGCAACATTACGAGACAGCTTGTTGTCCTGGCTAGCTGCATATTTTATTGGATCCATTGTTTACAAGATCAACCTAATAAAATAAAAACGAAAAAAAAAAAAAAAAAAAACGAGAATCTCAATTTTGTGGTTTGCCAAGTCCATAGTGGAGATTGCACAAGAATTTGGCTGACCACAGCACAGCCAGCATCACTAGGCCACTGGTTTGGAAAAAAAAAAGTTTTTTATTATAATAAACGTGTGGCCATAAGCTAAGGGGTATATATATATATATATATATATATATATATATATATATATATATATATATATATATATATATATATATATATATATATATATATATATATAACTTGACCATAGTGTTATATTACTTTTGCAAAACTTTAATATTATTTTATTTTCTCCCCTTTCTTTACTCTTTTCGTTTTTATCTACCCATATTATTCTTTCTTTTTTTTTTATTATACTTTTCTTTATCCCTGATTTCAAAATGCACTGAGAGAATCTTTTATAATAAAAAATTTTACTGTATTATTTTTACGATTTAATTTATACCCCAATCTGTGCAAGCCTGTACAATTTGAATAAAACAAAAAAAAAATACTATAGACGTATTTTACTATATAAAAGATCAATTTAAAATGATAGTATAAAAAAAAACAAAGTACTCAATATTAAAATTTCAACAGTAAAAGAAAAACGCAATATATTTTACAGTGTATATTGAGAAAAGAAAAAAAAAAAAAAAACATTAATAAAAAGTTTTCGCATATATTTTTTATGTGGTATCAAGTATATATATATATATGAAAGTTGTTTCAGGACCATAATATTGGTCCAACTTATTATCACTCTATAAGCTTATATGATAAGCTGGTGAATAAATCTTTGATACCAACAAAGTTTTGGCTTCTATAGAGAAAGAGAGGAGTGGATTTCATTATCTATATGTTTACTTTTCTGTTCTAAATAAAGAATTGCAATAACAAGCTATATGTTCCACCCACCCCACTTTTTTTTCTGGTTCATTTCAAACATTAAAACAAGGTGTGTTTTTTTAATTAAAAGTATAGCATGTAAATAAATAACAATGATATATACAGAGCACTCATTTGTATAATTATATAAGTTTAAATTATTTTTATTATTCTAGACGCTTATGGAATAAAATATTTTTTAATACATATATTTTTTTTTTGTTCTATGCAAGATGAATGAATAAAGGTCCCTATGGGGTGTTCAAAAGTTCAAAGTTGAAATAAGGTCACTTAATTTGCAGTAAGTGTCTGCGACATTTATATCTTTATTTTAATGCTTTCGTGTTATATAATTAGGTGAATTTTTTAATATCATTTTGTATCAGCAAAATTGGCAAAACACCAGTTTGAATTCCTACTTTATTATTAATATTATTTTTAATGTAGTCTTTTAACAACTATAGTACGTTGTAAAGTTTTTTTTTTTTTTTTTTTTTTCCTTCTTCTTCCTTTTGCAAATGACTGTTTAATTTTTTAGATCATATCTGCCTACATTTTAAATAAGATCATATATATAATATACTGTACAAGCACACTCACAAAGTTAATATAATAACAATAAACAAGGAAACACAGAAAAATAAAACAATTAAAAGCGTGAGGCGTATATTATATTTAAACACAATAACAAAACGTCGAGACAAAACAAAACGAGACGTATTTTACAGTTTTTACAAGTTATTCGGCGTCAAAAGCTTCCCCAGACGTGGGCGTGACTATACAGCCCTGGGTGAGGTCACGGCTATACGAAAACATCATCACTTTCGTGTTATGTTAAAACTTTGATCTCTAGAGACAATGAGAGGCGAAACAATCATGTTACAAATTTACCTACTAAATATGGAATACTTGCTCTTATTACTCACTTCAATTACTATCAAGTTTTCCTACAAAAATTCTTAGGAATTGCCTGATTACGTCATAACTGTCATCATACGTATACAATTTTCATCCCCTTTGTACATTTTTTTTAATAATAATTTGCATTTAAAATCAATTTGCGTAAAAAATGAGAACACTAAAAAATAAAAACATTATACTTTGCTACTTAAATTATGACAGAATAAGACATTACAATAAGGTATTAACTAATTTTTATTTTACTTCATGGAATTAAGTATACATGAGAATGAAATATTTCTTAGGGAGAGTTGAGAACGAGGGAGAAAAAAAAAAAGAGAAGTAATTGTAAGTTTTTATTACACACAACCTGTTACTACAAGCAGATAGAGGACTTTAGATTTTTTTAAACGATTTTTTTTATTTTAGATTAAATTCTCAATTATCTTTATTGGTATTAATATTAATAACAAGAGCGCATAAAAAAAAAGTTCCATTACGTTCGATGATTAAATTGGATGTATAAAATAAAATTACCATTTAATAAACAAATTTGTTTTTAAATGAATTATACATACATACATAAATATATATATAATATATATATATATATATATATATATATATATATATATATATATATATATATATATATATATATATATATATATATATATATATATATATATATATATATATATATATATATATTGACGTCATATATAAAACCATGCACAATAATAAAATAAAAACGTTTCCATATTTGTACATATGATATATAAAAAATAATATGACTTGTTATAAAATATATGACACCGAACACAAAAATGAATTTACAATGCAAATAAGTGATATTGTATGTATATAATATTGTATTCCCAATAGTTTTTCCCTAGGTTCATAATTTTTTTTTTTCGGTAGATTCAATTATTATCAAGGGAAGCAAATATCATGATGGGCGTGTGACGTGACTTTTGTTTTCTATCCAGCTGAATTCGTATATATATGATGTTACAGCTGGCGTGACGGTTCTTAGCAAAAAGACTAAATTTACATAACATGAGGAAGCATTCGTATGATTATATATTATATTAATCCATACCACTTAAAGTATTATACATAGAATTATTAATAAGGCTTCAAATTTGTTCCGAATTTGATACATTAATCTTGGATTAATTAAGATTATATAAAAAAAAGTGTGAATTTTAATATTAATTGCAATAGTAATTATGTTGTATGTAACCACAAAAATTGCAATATCATCAACGAAAAAACAAAAAGTCAGTTATATGGGTTATATTATTATTATTTTCCAACCTCTTTAATTTTTCCCTCATTAGCAGACATTATACAATGAAGAAAAAAATTTTGGTGCTATATAATATTACAGTGAAATACATTTTTATTATTCCTACTGTTTAAATGACTAGACTTTACAATAATGTACAGTAATAATATAAAGTTTATCCTATATAGCTGTGTAGTAATTTATATGGTGCAACAATAAAACTTAATAGAAATTGCAGTAAATTCAAATATATATATTATATATTATTAAGCTCATTAGGTATAAAATATTATATACTCTATATTGTTTTTGTTTTTTTTTTTTTTTTTTTTTTTTTTCTTTAGTTTATTATACTGTACTGGTGCACCATATTAGAACGTAATATAAATATACTGTACGTATTTGTTACCTATACAAATATAATATTTTGAGGGTCGGAAAATAAAGTTCATAACATGTAACCACATCGTGATGAAAACAATGAGAGGGAGGGCGAAAAGGAGAGAGAGAGAGAGAGAGAGAGAGAGAGAGAGAGAGAGAGAGAGAGAGAGAGAGAGAGAGAGAGAGAGAGAGAGAGAGAGGATATTGGGTGGTGAAGTTTATTGCACGGAAGCAGTTTATAAAAGCGTCGTGCTGTTTACTGGGATGGTGATTGCCTCGAATATAATATAATATATACGTAATAAAAATCCAATTTACTTTTGATTATTACAACTTTCTTCCATATAATATATATACATATATATATATATATATATATTATATATATATATATATATATATATATATATATATATATATATATATATATATATATATATATATATATATATATATATATATATATATACATATACATATATACCATGTATATACATATTTTGTAACCTAAATACCTATAGATTAACATAACCACATATTAATAAATATACATTTAATTTGATACTCTATAATTTAGATCTATATTATATATAAAATATTATTAAAAGTTATGCATAATAAACACATTATAAACCTTGTTCATTTTATAAGAAAAAAAAGAGAGCAAAAATTGTTTGTGAAAAAAAAATCAAATTTTGTTTTTTTCTTCCTTATATTTCTGGCTAAGATTAAAGTTAGTTCGTATGTATATATAGTCGACATCTGCGTGTTAAGAAGAAGGGGTTGTGTTCATTCACGCGTGCTATACCAGCTATATAGTATAGGCTCAAACAGGGAGACCAAAATTAACTGCGATCATTGCTATATAGGACTTCACTCGAGATGCTAATGCAATACCCTCGAGATGCATGAATAAAATTAAAAACTTTTCCGCGCTACAATTAGCTGGCTCTTGCAACACGCAGTCATTCCTTTTGCAGCTCGAGAGAGAAATGACCAAATTAATTAAAAACACAAGAAATAAGAATCACCCTAAAAATACAAAAATGTAAATAAATGGGGAGGTTAAAATTAAGGGTGAGTCATTTGTATGGATATTAAGTTTTTAAAATGAAGGCGTAAATTTTAAATAAATGTAAACAGTTTATTAAATAAACTTTAATTTTATAAGACAAACCTATTAGAACGCATATATTTTGTTTAAATAATTGGCTATAAAAGTCACTAAAAATATAGATTAATTACAAAATACATGATAATATACTTGATGATTTATTTGAATTTGTATTTATTATTTTACCATTATACTTTTAATGTTTTTATAAACTTCACATTTTTGTATTAGAACATAATGCCAACATATAATTTAATTTAAAAAAATATATACATAAAAGTTTACGTGCTGGATGACTTCTTTATTATCTAGTGTATTTGTGCTCTATATTTTTTTTAATAGAAATTTAATATGTAGAGTGCAATAAACAAATGAAAAAAAAAAAAAAAATGCGCGCACTTCTAGTTGTGCAAAATTGATGATGCTATAAAACTTACAACCGTACGAAACACATTATAAAAACATTGTATAATGAACCCGCAGAGAACAAAAAAATACACTTTTTTTTCTTCTTTAAATTTTTCTTGTCATTTCTTTTATTTGTTTAATTTGTAAGTCTCGCAATTTTTGTCACGTACGATGCTGTAATTAGTCAGCTAGCTAATTGTACAGACAAGACAAAGAGAGAGAGAGAGAGAGAGAGAGAGAGAGAGAGAGAGAGAGAGAGAGAGAGAGAGAGATGAAAAGTTTGGAGTAGCAGAGAGCAATCCTTAATTGCAACCATGGTGTACAGACGGGAACAATTAGGAAAAGTACGCGTAAAAACATTTATTCTGTTCTCGGTACAAAATTATAATACATAAAAAAAATAATGTAATCTTATATAGAGAAAACAAGTAAAAACGCCTGATGATACGCAACCCGCTTTGCATATAATGTCGCAAGGTTGCCTATATACACGTTCTCCTCTATTTAATGTTTGTGTTTTGGCAATGTATAGTATATGTATATATAAAAGTATTGTACAGAAGCTGTTTGTTAATGCTGCATTATTTGCATTTTAGGTTCAAACAAGAGGAAAAAAAATGTTGATTTTTTTTCTTCCAAATATATTCTATATTTTGTTGTAAGAGTATTATTTACTTCAAAATTATATAGCAAGCTACAATAATATAAAAAGACTTTTTTTCATATAAAACTGAAACTAAAAAAAAAAAAAAAAAAAAAAAAATCATAAAAAATCATAAAAAAAATGTATATGGCGTAATTTTTCAGGGACATTAATTAAAAGGCATCAAAGTGCAACGAAGCATTAACATGTATAAATCTTGTTGATAGTGCGGGTGTGCTATACAGTAGACTTGAGTTCTAGAGAACATGGTTCTATAGCTGCAGTGTGTTGAACTGTGCATGTTGCGTAATTGTAATAATGAGCCCCAGTCAAGGTGACACCTTGCGTTACTTGAGTGCCAATCTATACTGTACTAACTGTAAGTATGGAGACCAATGTAAAACCATGTTTATAATATTTGACATTATCTGGTATATACATTATATCGAGTAAATCAAAAACATGATGGTTAAATGTTCAAATTCAGAATATATTTTTCTACTGACAGTTCATAAATTTTATAAATAATAATAGTTACATTCATACAATAAAAGCCATGTCTAACAAAAAAAAAAAAAAAAAAAAAAAAAAAGCTTGATTTTAAACCAAAACTATTTCATTTCATTTTTTTTTTTTTTTTTTTTTTTTAAATATTGTATTTGTGTATTGTAATACTAAATCGTGTTATTATAGCATTTTTTTATATGGAACCAAAGGATAAAAATGGAAAAACAAAACAATTAGTGAAGATACGAAAAAAACAAAAAATCGCATTCACCACACAGAATATCGGCAACCTTGGTATTTGTTGCTTTCGAAGCTAACATTTTTTTGTCCTGTACTGACGTCACACGGCGAACACAACGTCTTCAGAGCGCCGCAACAAGCTGCCTTTCTTCACAACATATGAGCAAAGACAATGTGAGATTTACAAATAAAAATGTGAGTATCGCTTGCGCGGGTGGATTTACTGAAGAGTTATTTAGAGCCTTTTTTTTTTTTTTTTTTTTTTTTTTACACACGCGATTTATTTGATGGTTAAAACGAGGGAGCGAGGAAAAAAAATACTTTTTTTTTTACCGAGGTACAATGATACACGATGATACTGAAAATATATTCGTTATTTAAATTTCTAAACAGGGTGCGGCGGTGAACCAGGCTGAGATATATACATTTAAAATGTGTTTTGCAGCCACGCACTTGTAATGCATCTTATACATTATTCTAGTTGGTGAAAAGAGAGTAGGAGAAGGACTGTATAAATGAGCTGAGCTGCATAACTTGTTCTTATCTTTCAGCCTCTTGTCTTGCTGACTAAAAAGTGTATATAACGTACTTACAATATACGTACATATTCTCTCGTTGTTCAATATGTTATAAATTACATATCATGTAAAATAACATATAAACATTTTTTATTTTTTACAAATCAATCAATCTTTATACATTTTCCTTTTACGATTTCTAGTCACGTGTTAAAAAAAAAAAGTTAAGTTTTTTCAAATATAACTTTTTTTTCTGAAAAATTACCCTCATTCATTCTCGAGTAAAGTTAATATTTTATTGTATGATCACTGTGCTTTACTCTCTTGTTCGATTGCAATGGTATTAATAACAAAAACACATCAGTATCCTTTCATATTTCAAACTTTTTTCTTTTCTTTTCATCGAAGCTTTTATAGAAACGTGTTTTTTTTTTCTATTCTATATAAACTGTGAGTGAAATATGCAAATTTATTTGATTTTCTTTTCAAAAACTAATTTCGGACTTTGCTATGTAAATTAATAAAAATGAAAAGAGCACAAACAAGCACTCATGCACTTAATAATGAAAACATGATTTTAAAAGTCATTGCGTGATGATGTTTTAATAAGATCAAACTAAAACTTAATGTATCAAATAATTACAATTCACACGCTTTAATTAGTCCAAGTTTATATAGACTGGGTTAGCAGATCTTGTAGCTGCACACAACACCAAGACTATAGATGAAATGCTACAGCATGATGACATAGGATGAGTTCACGAGAGAGTGATATTATGATATAAATGGATATAATATGTTGTATCAAGATGATCAATTACAATAACACGTTGAGCTGTTCTTGTACATATCAGGGACGTGTACATATTATTATAATCTCAATATTCAATACAGAGCCTTATTCTGCTATACATATGTATGATCTATATAGAATCTGGCATGATTTAAACCTCGCACCACGTTCTAGCGGCCGCAAAGAGAGATGAAATGCCCGGAAGCTCTAAGCAAACTCTCTGTATACGTATGTATGTACTGAACACCCTCATCTTATAACGATATATATATATAGCTACCCTTATACACGAGAGATATTTCCCAAATCGCACTGACTCTTTGATCTTCCAAATATGACGTCACTTCACCCCCTGAAATATTCTCTCTCTCTCTCTCTCTCTCTCTCTCTCTCTCTCTCTCTCTCTCGTCACATTCACAAAAGTGATGAGTATAATATCTTACTTCTCCTCAAAATATAAATCCTTCAAAATGAAAAATATCTGCCAAAATAAAGTTTTTTTTTTTTTTTTTTTTTTTTTTTCATCTTTTTCAAATGAAATTTTATATTTAATTTTTTTCCCTTCTTCTTCTTCTCTTTCGTTCTTTCAGTTTGAAATGACGTCAGACTTAGACTATAACTCAATAGATTTAGGAAGAAATAAAGCTAAGTTCAAGCTGGAAATTTTTCTGGTAGGACGAAATAGGATTTAATTTTTTATCCTGCCAAAATATTTAAGTTTTTCGTGACGTCAGAGTGATTGATATATTGTAACTATCAATCTATATAATATACCATAAGATATATACCGGTATCCCATCATAATTTTTGTTATATAGATTTCAGCAGTTTTTGCGGTATAGTGCCTGATTTATTTTAAGCATGTGAGTTGTTCTAGTAGATTAAAAAAGTAAATATTTATGATATTATAACTACCTATTTTTTTTAACAGGCTGGTCAATATTTCTAAATTGATCAACTGTTAATCCACCAGTACTTATGTTACTTGCGTATATTTTATTTCAATCATGCATCAAGCATACATACTATAAAGCAATCTAAGTATAATATACCAACTTTTGTATAATTATAGTTGAATCTGATGTATTATATGATTAGGATAAAGGCTTACTACTTTTGCTAAAAAGCATGAAATTGTTCTTAACAGTATAGAAAAACAATGACAGAAATAAAGTAGTATACCTGCAATTACCATGGCACAGTATTCTGTATCAATTAATTAATGACGGTGAAAATACTTGGCATGCAAAAAACTGATTCCTTATACAGCTTTTGGTGGGGTATAAACGCAGAAAAATAACAAAAAGTTTTTTTTTTTTTTTTTAATCTAGCAATGGTTCTTGGTACTGTACGTACATACCAAATCAAAGAAAAGTTTTGCGGTTTACATAGAAAATATACTACGACAATTATTTGAAAAGAATAAAAAACTTGGTATTACAAATATTTAAAAGAAAAAAATGCATAATATATAGTACAGAACTGCAGTCTACAAAGTTTATGAAGAAATATTTTAATCTTTTATCTTGATCAAAGGTTTTCTTTTTTTTTTTTTTTTTTTTTTTTTTTTTTATATACGTCTGCTTGTGATTACTTATAGTTTCTGTTTCATATATTTCCCTGCCATCAGACATTGAGAGAAAAAAAAATTAAAATGAAGAGAAAACAATGGTTTGCATGAGCTTTGCATTGAAATCCCAACTCCAGTGTTCTTTATATCTCTCTCCAAGGCAGGGTCCGCTGATGAATATGAAAATGAGTATGAAAAAATCTCTACTGTAATCCAGAGAGAGAGAGAAAAGAATGGGAAAAAACTCATGTCTGGCAAGAGAGAGAGAGAGAGAGGTTGTAAAGTTTATTAGAACATTTGCATGCTACCAGAGCAAAGTGCACAGCAAAAATAAAAAATAATTTTTCAACCCATTCAAAACTTAAATAATAAAAAAAAATAGCATGTTTAAAAAAAAAATATATATACTATACGGATTTTTTTTCCTCAAGTCTTTAAGTGCAATGATTTTATAATGTCTGGTGTGGCAATTAAATTTTCTCGTTAAATAAAACATATTATATCCGACATTAATTGCTTTGTGTATAACTGAAATGTATAGACCATTATAAATTATCACGGTGAAGTTCATATACTTATTACATAAAAATATATTATTATTAGTGTCATCCTTTTTTTTTTTTTTTTTTTTTTCTCTTTTTCTTTCAATATTATATATGTAAAATACTGTAGTATAATATAGTATAATACTTTGGCTTCTTACTGTATTGATGTGCATAAAAATGTAAAAACATATTCTTATAACTGTTAGACAGATTTTATATAAGTTATGAAAAAATATTCAATATAAACAAAAGAAACTCATCATCACCCTTTTGTATGAAATTTTCATCTTCATATTTCTGTGGGGAGAATAATATATAAATATATATAAAAAAAGAAGTAAAAAATACTATATAGCTACTACAAAGGGAGCAGTTGATATGATGAAACACGGAGATTTGATTTGCTTTCTTTTTCCACAAGTATTATATGTATACTTGGAGAAAAAAAAAAAAGCGTCGGCAATAATTTTTAGTAGTACGTCTGTTTTGTTTCCCCTCGGTTGCAAGTCCTCTGTGTGTGTGTGTGTGTGGCTTCAACTTCAACACCGAGAACATTTTTGCATATTTAGAGCAGCAGAAAGCGAGTAGTCTTAAATCATTTCAACTAAAGCTCATACCAAAAAAAAAAAAAAAAAAAACTTTATCTTTTTCTACGTTTTTTAGTTGCGTCTCTGCATTATAATAGCTTACTACTATACTGTATATTTTTTTCTCACTTCTACATACATTTAAAAAAAGAAGAAAAGAAGATATTTTACTCTAACTTTTATGTTGTTATCATATTCAAGAAGAGAAAACAACGTAAGGTAATGAAATAGAATCTTATATAAAAAGAGTTTTTTTTTTTTTTTTTTTTTTTTTCCAGTTGTGAGTGGGATGTACACAGCACAGTGTGTGATAAGTCGCTCGCCTGCTAACTCATCATTATAAGAAGCAACACACCCGCTCTGTTTTCTGTATAAGGACGAAAACGTAACGCCCGCACTTTCTTTGTTGTTGCTACAATGATGTTGAATCCTTACAAAAATACAATAATATAACGTAAGGAGAAATATTATTTATTCAACATATCAACAAAAGAAGAAGAAAAAAAAAAGCACACATTTTTTTTCATGGTCGGTGTAACTAAGAGACACATTATGTATACAAAAAAAAAGTTTAGTTTTTCAATTTAGATTTGAGAAAAAAAGTTTGCAGTAGAAAAAAAAATGTAACAGAATTTTTGTTGACTGTTTTGGGCTTTTAAAGGGCTTGAGAGGCTTAATTAAAATTTTCATCTCAGTCTCTCTCTCTCTCTCTCTCTCTCTCTCTCTATCTCTATCTCGCCGGTCATATTAATACCACTTGCTTTGCTGATTGAAATACCATTAATTTTTTTCCTTTTTTCCTTTTTTTTTTTTTTTTTTTTTTTTTTTTTTTTTTTTTTTTTTTACTTCCACCCAACTCTTATTAAGGAGTGACTGGAAAAAAAAAGTTTTACATTTTTTTTCCTCTCGTTAGTTCCTACTTAAAAGTAATAATATAAAATTTATATCATAAGAATTACAAGATTTTAAAATTTATTTCAACATAAAACATGTCTATAAACTCACTGCGTTCTTTTCCTTGGAATTAAACAAGAATTATATTTATTTTCTTCACATTAAACTTGTCAGAGTACAAATAAAAAAAATATAATAATCAAATTTATTGTTCCTATATAATATTCACGTATATACTATAAAAAAAATATTTAAGTGTGAAAAATATGTATTTTTAAAAGGCATAACGAATTTATATAAAAAAAAGAGGTAATCTCGATTGCTCATAAAATGTACCTAAAGTAATATGTACGTGAAAAAAAAGGGCTACTGTGATTTTTATATAATGGGATAAATGCCAACAAGTTGAATCAAAGGGTCGTGTTTTACATGAAACGTCGTAATGAAGTCTGTGACGTCATACGACACCTCCATTCAAGGCTTTACTTTAAAAAATATATAATGTATAAATAAAAAAATAAGAGCTACATATACGACGAGTGGGAAGGGAAAAAAAAGCAAGTCCTATACACCTCCATACTTTTTTTTTTTTTTTTTTTTTTTTTGAAAGAAGAGAGAGAAGAAAAAAAAAAGATTTTGATATCTCGTTCATGTTAACACGTTACACACCATTTCAATATTTTTTATCCCAATAAATTGAGTTCGATCTCCGCACGTATAAACACTGTTGGAAATTTGCCAGGACTTGTTATTTGTTGTCTCTTTTATTTACATATACAAAAATATATTATGTAATATTACGATTTTGTTGTGTATAGAAATCATAGTACGTATATAGTATTATTTCAATAAGAATAGAGTCTTAAAATAATAGTTAAATACTGTTATTATAAGCATACGTATTTGGAAATCTTTAAAAAGAAATGTGTATCTTTATTTTATATATAGGACGTCAAATCATCACTCAGCTTTTGAGCAGGACATTTTAAATCAAAATTATAAATAAAGATCAAAATGTGTGACCTCGAGTACGAAAAAAAAAAAAAAAAAAAAACTATCCGGAAGTGGTGAACTAATTGCGTAACAAGCTCACATTTTTTTCCTTCTTTCGCTTTATACTATATAGGACTGACAGAAGCATGCAATCAATGATAACGACCAATTTTTCTAAAACGTAACATCAGTTTATTTTGATTAAGACATTTAATGAACCTTATGTATACCAGACAAAAATTGTTACTCAAAAAAATATCCATTTAATTTTATACGAGGACTTTTTTTTGTTCAAGATACTCATATTAAAATTACATTCTTGATTGTATTTCATTCTCAGAAATATATATATGAAACTACTTTTTTATAATATAATATAATGATACAATGAATTGTTTGATTGTATATAAAATAAATTTCATTTGCCTCATTTTTTACAGAAATAAAAGCCTCATTACATTACACTTATTTACGTCAACATTAAACAGTTTTTATATTATATTATGGTATTTCTCTTTTATTTAAAAATGAGTTTAAAATGAAAATGCAATATCGGAATCATACATTCATGAATAGATTACATCCTTATGTCTGTACGTATATAGACTTTGTCAAGGATTTCTGCAACATTTAAAATGTTTAATATCGATTTATTGTCCATACATTTAAAATGAGAGAGAGAGAGAGAGAGAGAGAGAGAGAGAGAGAGAGAGAGAGAGAGAGAGAGAGAGAGAGAGGAAATTAAACTTGCCTCGGGGTTAACATTGCCTCACTAATGATGAATGGATCAATCACTGTATATTATATCAACGCTATATAGAAATACATCGCAGCAAGAAGCATCTCATCTCAATTCTCCTCTTATATTTTAAATTACATACGAGTTTATTTACAAAGTTCAGTATTATATATATATATATATATTATATATATATATATATATATATATATATATATATATATATATATATATATATATATATATATATATATATATATATATATATATATATATATATATATATACATTACATCATATCATTCACGTACAGCTATTATTTTTAATTAAGAGTAAAAGTGATTTTATGTGAGTCAAGTTATAATTCCCGGACATTGGGCTAACAATGACAATGTAGGTTCAATGGCTGTTATAGACCCACAAACTCATGCATTTTGTTGTGTGCACCAACAATGGCCTGGCCATACACATGGCAGGCGTGGCACTCCAACCTACGCAATCGGTCTGTTGGGTGCGTGTATGTGTGTGAGAGAGAGAGAGAAAAAAAAGAGAAGTGAAGAGAGCGTAATAATCAAACTAAAAGAAGAAAATTCCAACCAGAATTTAGAGGCAATAACTTCAAAAGCATAGCACTTTTATATTATTTGAAAAAAAAAAATATATATATAGAGAGAGTGAGTGAGAAGATGAACATTTTTATTCCCCGGAAAGAAAATGCTATATTTTCTTTAAAAGGTCCTAGAAGAGAAGATATTACATATAAAAAGTGTAGCATTTTATCTTCTTTTCTCTCTCTTGCGTGGTGCACGTAGTCAATAAATGCGCACAGAGCTTGCAAAGACGAATTTTTAAAACACTTTTGATTGAACTTCTACATTAGTATCGTTTTAAACTAATCGAAAACGATATTTTATACATTTTTTTTAAGTGCTAAATCATTTGATTTTTTTATTTTTTATTTTAAGTCACTCTTCGCGCGCGGGGGAGTAATCCAATTCTAATCTAATAAATGTACGATATAGAAAAAGGAGAGAGAGAGATGATATTTTTTTTACATCTAAATAATTTGATTACATTCAGTAAAAATCATTTCAATATATTTTAAAATAGAGAGATATATAGGATAAAAAAAAAAGTTCTGGCCAATCAAATATCTACAAATATTCAATCAATAATCTGTTATAAATCATTGAAGATAAAATTTAAATTTATAACTTTTTGTATTATCTAATAAAATTAGATTTATCGTTTTATTTTAGTTTTTCATTTAAAAAAAATTATATAATTTAAATAAACACAGCGTACAAATTTAAAAATTATTACTTTTTTTTTTATGAATAATTTGATTTTATCTAACTTCAATTTTCGAGTTCATAAAAATATAATTAAAAATAAATTTGAATTTTTCTAAGTTCTAAGTCTTTGTCTTATGAATTTGTTCAGCAGTCAATGAAACAAAGAATCGTCTCCTCAGCTCAACATAACGTATACTGAATAGAAGTTACATAACTCTCGTGGGTACAGCCAAGTGAGCACAAAAGATTCTTGTTGGAATTCAATCGAATCCTCTATACATTAAAGTACACAATTGGCCAGACCAGCCAGTCTCTCTACCCCATTATATCAGACACACAAGACGATCTAAAAGCGCAGTCAACATTCTTACGATTTTCTCTGAATGCGCACCAAAGCATACGTCCCCTCAAATTTTTTTTTTTTTTCTTCCTTGTAAGAAATTTTTGCTTTGAGTGTACTACACGGCATCTCTCTCATCGACCTCTTCCATTTAATTCCTCAACCCCAATTTGTCTTTGTGAGTATGTGATCGAGAAGCAAGCCACTTTTTTCCCTTACTCGCAAGCGATTAGTACGCCGGGCTTTTATAGAACATCAATTTTTATCTATATATTTTTTAACCACTTTTCAATTTACTCTTTTAAAACTTTTTTTTTTTTTTTTTTTTTTTTTTTTTTTTTTTTTTTTTTTTTTTACCAAAGAGAAGGGAAAAAAGGTAAACCAATTTACTAAAAATTTCTTATATATACGTATACGAAGTCTTCTTTTATGTAAATATTTAATGGGGAAAAAACGCCGTTTTTAATTAATTTGCACAAAGTTTGAGTAAGTTTATCATGGTATGGCGTATATAACAAGCTCTGAAGTAAATATTGCGTAAACTTTTCTAATTGTTCAATAGGGAATATGTTGAGATTGCTGAGTTGACCGCAAATTTTAAACTTTTGTTGGCACAAAAACATTGTGAAGCTAATATATTGCCATTATTATAAACGTCATTATTACCATGAACCAAAATAGAAAATGTTCATCATACAATATATCTTAATGTAAATTTCAAACTGTACAACTTTAAATATGATTTTAGCCTTATTTCAAATTAATATAGAAATATCATATACGTGGATTCATCACGTCATTTATGTGATTATTATTTTATTTATCAAATGATATTTTTAAACGTTTATTTAATGAATTTTATTCAACAACCTTTAAAAGGAAAAAAAAGCATTAAATAAAGAAGTCGGCAGCGCTTTAGAAAAAGAAAGGCGTCTTAATGCGAACTAAATTGACCGTTCACTCGCATAATAATAAAATTTCCGCTTTATTCAAATCTCTTTCGTGCATTTTTTTTTTTTTTTTTTTTTTTTTTTTTTTTTTTTTTTGAATAGCCAAGCAATGAGCTGACGGAAGCAAGCTCTTTATAATTGACTAAGGGAGCAGTTTCTTTCTTCTTTTTTTTTATATAGTGCCCAAATATTTTAACTTTCAAGATCATGACAACCCACAATCAGATTCTGCTTGATCAGAGAATTGAGATTTATTTCCATCTCGAGTTGCTTTTCAACATCACAGAATGATGGCAACAAGATAAAAACAAGGTTTAACATTATTTTCTCAATATTTATAACATTCTGTCTCTTATCTACAAGCAATATCTCACAATAAACCTTTTGTTTCACCAGCATTTATCTTCGATTGCTTATCGGACTTACAACGTTTAATATGATATATATATTTTTTTTTTATCTTTTATAAATATATATATATATATATATACCTAATACATGTAAAATTATCTGCAGAAATATTTAGTCCTTTGCAAAATCAGTATACAATGAATTATTTCAAATCAGTTGTGGAGTAATATTATTAGCATTGGCTATTTTGTTCCAGCATATACACGGAAAAAAAAAATAAAAATTATGCTTAATGCACACAGATCTAATAAAGTATAAAATTTTACTCTGCGTATTGTCTTCATTCAGTAAACAAAAGATTTAGAGAGTACCGACGAAAAGTTTTGATTGTTCGTCAAAGCACGAGTGTATTTTCACTAAACTATTCGTTCTTGTAATGGAAATACATTGTCGATGCAAGTATGATTAGTATCAAAAGATACCTGTATAGGTTCTCCGTAAACATTAAGAGTATTATTTGCTCTCTATACCCATTTCACTAGTAGACAATATAATATAAACATGGCACTTGTAGTGAGTGCATTCACTGGTATATAGAGTAAAAAAAAAAAAAAAAAAAAAAAAAAAAAAAAAAAAAAAGTTAAAACTGTATTTGAATTTTTGATAATTTTACTATATACATGTATGTGTATAGAATTATTTCATGCATTTAAGCTTGAATGTTTAGAAACAATGCACCAAAAATTCAGTACAGTTTTTAACTACTATTCTACTTTGAATTAGTCTCAATCTACAATGTATTTTTGTATGGAAACTTTAATTAACGCATTGCTCTATAGTATATAAATACATGATATTTGCAAACGAAAATGGAATAAAATTTTACATCACAGTGACTGTACAACACATATATAGTAACGCGCTTCCACAACACAATACTTTGTTGTTGGGCGTTTACTACATAGCATTATAACATACATAACTCTCTTCTGTTCCTTCTTCCCTTGTAATTTATATGTATATGAGGTTTATTGAATTGAAAACTATTATCATCACCGAATTAATTCAGTTCATATTCTGTTACAAATAATATTTTTCACTACAATTATATCACTTATTATTATAATTTATAGCATTATAATTTATATCAACTTCAATTTTCTCTTTCTTGACACCTTATAGAAATTATAGATACAAGTTTCAATAACATTTCCATTTATATTAAATATAAAAATAATTAATTTCTAATAGAATTATTTATATATATAGTAATATTATATATTATTAGTATATATATTTATATACGCAGCTACCATGTATAGGCAGTCTCATTTTATTTTTTTCTTAACTACATATAACATAGAAATTTACTTAATAATATAACATAAGGCGTTAAAGTAAAGCTATTATAATATAGCTATAGAGGGGCGTGACTATATACTAAAGTAAATCTCCCACACGTGTTACCACGTGTTCTTGCCCATACAAGTCACATCACGTGACTAATAATCTTGGCGTCACTTGCTAAATCACGCTCAAGATATTTGAGACTATATGCACATAATATATTAATATATTATTATTATGATATTGAGTGATATAACGTCGAGCGAGTTATATAGCGCAAGTGTCCGGTGTCCATAAGGTATGTGGTCTATAGCCGCAAACCGGGACAGCGAGCAGGTAACTTGAGTAACTTCTCACCCAGCTCGGTGTATGACCTAGCACCTCCCATATAATATTCTACACTAGTAAAACAAATGTTTAATTTCAACGCACAAATGTTTGGTGGACAGTATACTTACGAAATGATTTCATTGTACGTCAAAGCCACTATTTTCAAAAATATTCCCTAAAATATTTTCTACATATTCAATTCTGTAGAGGCGATGTAAGTATCATGCATATACAAAAGGTACATGGGTTCTCCGTAAATATTATATATAGAGTATACCCATTTCACTGGTATAGATGGTACCCACGCACTGATAGTGAGTAAACATTTACTGGTATAGTGAGAAAATGTTTCAAATAATGCTTAATCTTTATTATCAAATTTTGGATAATTTTAGGTATAATATCTATGCATTAGAATTTGATGTATAAGCATGAATGTTTAGAGACTTTAAAAATTTTAGCGAGTATACCAATTTTAAAATATTGTAGCCTCTACTACTTATTAGTATTCTCAGTGTATAGTGTATATAATACAGTAATCAAGTATTAAACGTAATATTCTTACTGAATTTAGTTAGTATTATAATAATTAATAATTATTATATAGGTTTGGTCAATATTAATAAAAACTATTAATATTAGTCAAAAGTGTCAAAACACCAATTTTTGCAAGTATAATTTGAAACTCAATATACTTTAATTTTAATGATCTACTAGTTTTTAATTGATTTAAATTTATTGTTTAATTTTGATAGAATTAGTCATTTACATAGAGACAGGATTTTTTTTTTTTTTTTTTTTTTTTTTACGATTACGCCTGCAAGTTTCATAGCTAGGCTTTTTGCTCCACAGTGATTACGCCTGCAACTTTGATAGTTAGGCTTTTTGTTCCACAGTCTACTGTGTGCTTATAGACAATTGGTACTTCACTGCTAAAAAGCTTAGAAATAATATTTATGTAAACTCACAGTAGGTTGTGATGCAAGTAGATAACTTACTATTTTTGCAGAGATGCAGTTGCCATTTTCACCAAAAAAAATCCGGTCTCTAGTTATTTATGATAGCTATCTAACAATTTTTAAAATATTAGGTGTGAACAAAGTTAAACGCAAAATTCGACATTTATTGATACACCAATTAATTGCAATTCTTTCAACAAAATCAATAATCTCATCCCCTTTGTAAAAAGTGAAGCACATAATAGTCAATCCTCAAATCAAAGTAAAAATTGTCTTTTGACAAAATAAACTGCAAAAAGAAAAAAACAAATGCTGTAAAACTGACAACACCTTCTGCCATAGGGTAGAATGAAGCGTTAAAAATGGGTAATGACAAAATAATTTGCGAGAGAACAAAGCGAGATTCCTAGTTTGGATTTATGTGTGAGTACATGACTCATTATTCACGATGTTACACAACAATAAAATGACGTACAGCTTCTCTTATATATATATATATATATATATATATATATATATATATATATATATATATATATATATATATATATATATATATATATATATATATATATATATATATATATATATATATATATATATATATAAAACATCGTATAATAAAATATCAAACGATGAATATACAAAAGAAAAAGTGAAAACTTGAGTATTAAAAAGTTGATTACAAAGCATAGTACACTTTTTCTTTAACTTATAATAATATGAAATGAGAAGAAAAAAAAAATTAAAAAACGAATATAACCAAAGATTTTTTAATACACATTTTTTTTTAGCACTAATTTAAAGTATAATAATAAAAATAGAGAGCAAAAAAAAAAAAAAGATGATACCTCTGCTCAATTATGTTTTCATGTATATATAAAAGAAAAATAATGATGCATTTTTTTTTCTTCCTTCTTTTTTTTTTTTTTTTTTTTTCTTTCTTTTTTAGTATAATTTAGCTCATCGTCACGTTTGATATTAAGAGATGTATGACCACAATAATGGTTCCAGTGAAAGTTAATACACCCAAGTTTGGTAAGCAAGGCAACATTGACTTGGAGGTCATGCGCAAGGTGACCACTAACGCTTGCTCGCTAGCTAGCTTGTTTCCTTGTTCTCCAATATCTTTTGTCTCATAGTCTGGCACCATCAATCTTCACGCACTTTGTTTATTTTGTATTATATTTATACGCAAACTATCTTCCTCGCATATCACCTGTCGTCGTACAACGTGCATTCCAATAGCAAAAAAATAAAAAAAAAATAAAAAAAAATAAAAAAAAAATGAAAAAAAAATAAAAGATTATAAAAAAACTAAAATCGACTTTGGATGTTGCAAGTTACAGCAAAGATGCAAATCCATTTTTAAATAACCCCATTCACACAGCAATAGAAGTTTTTAACGATATTATATATATATATATATATATATATATATATATATATATATATATATATATATATATATATATATATATATATTTTTTTTTTGCATGAATATTTTAATGATTTTTAAATGGCGAGATTGCTTGCATGCAATAAAATTTATTGCACATTGAAATTATTGCTAACTGTGAACAGAAATATAAATTATAATGTTTATAGAAGAGTTTTTGCCACTTTGTAAATAAATAAATGTAAACAAACAAACAAACAGACGGAAAATGTCAACACTATAATATACGTTAAAATTTTAAAATCAAATCACAAGATATATATTATACCGTATATATATTTTTTTTACTAAATTCCATGAATAATTTTTATTAAAAATGATTATTTTTTCTTTACATCTAACTTATTTTCATTAATATTTAATTGAAATATTATGAGAATATTCTCACGTTGAAATTGTTAATTATTATCATAATTATTATTGCATACTTTATAGGTAATGAGTAATGATAATTAAAAAAAAAAAGTTTTGAAACATTAGGTATATATAATCCAATCATCAAACTGTAATTATTATGATTATTAGATGTAATAACGCGCGGCGATATCAATATTATACTGATGTGTATGTACCAAATTACTGTACTGTTGTTTTGATGCAATGCAATGAAAACCAATGATGTGGTTATGACATAACTACAATGTGAATGTAATAATTAGAAGATTAATTGATTGACAACACGTATCAATAATTAATTTTTATTGCATATTTGGGGAATGGAATTGTTTTAATAATCATGAATTCAGTTTCACATTATATATATATAATATATATATATATATATATATATATATATATATATATATATATATATATATATATATATATATATATATATATATATATATAATATATATTATAATATATATCAATGATTTCATGCCATATTGAAAAATTGTAAATAAAAAAAAAAGCAATGAATTTTTTTTATACAGAGTAATTTTTAATCAATGTGATTAAAAATGTGATGATTGGTTTATTATGTGGAAATTAACTGACTTTTTTTGAGCACATATATAATTTGTGTTGCTATAATACCATCCAGATAAAATTTTAATGTTCTAAAATTGGAAAGAGACTCGTATATTACTAATAAAAAAATCCACATGATGGTGTTTTCCTTAAAATAGCTAAATTAGTACGGATGTATATAACTCAAGTCACAGTATAGAAAATTAAATATTTTACATTGTTGTAGTTTTAATTTAACAATGACCTGATAAAAATCCATCAGTATTATTGTAATACGAAACGAAACACTATAATAATATACTGGTGCATGAAGTATACAACAGGTATGCGTATGGATGTACACATGTAGACAGTAACTTTAAATCTACTGGCCTTGTAAGAAAGAATGTTTTATATATATATATATATAAACGAACCACCCTTTATAATTTAGTCGATTAATATATGATTTTATTATAATATATTCTGTACTAGTACAATTATTTTGAGTATAAGAGTGAGATACAAAAATTATCGCTTTTTGCCACGACGCCTTAGAGCACACCTGGGTTAGTATAAAACAGAGTTTAACTAGAGGCAAGCTTGAAGTATGTACAGTACAACTAATACTGTGTGTAATGTATATATTTTTTCTTACCCTGATCCACAGGAGCGTAATTCCTCGTTATCATCCCCTGAAGATTGATTTCTCTCCCGATTACTAGCCTCTCTACTGCTTTGTAATAACAATGCCGTATATTGAGTGATCAACATCGTGGCGAGTTAATCCATATACTGATTCACTTTCATCACTCAAGCAACCTTATCTCCATCGCAAAAAAAATATATATATGATTAAAAAATAAATAAACTCACTTATCACTACACAAATAGAATAACTTTTAAGTTGATTTTTGATAATATTGACATTTTTATTATACAAACACCATCACTATAAAACACGCAGGAATTAAATGTAAAAAAAAAAATAATAATAATAAAATAATGTTATAATTTGATCAAGGTAACTTTAAAATCACGTCTGGTTTTAACCAAGTTATGATCACATCTGACTACACACACAAGAGCTTGGAGCAGGGATGAGAGAGAGGTGGGGGAAACGAGTTGTGATCTCTCTCTCTCTCTCTCTCTCTCTCTCTCTCTCTCTCGTGCACGTCCTCGCTAAGATCACGTGACATACCACGTGGGTGTAACTCCGGCTGACTCGACCAAATCACTATATATACATTTATTTTGATATACACAAGAAATAAATAGTACATAGATATCAAGCAATTTTATTATAACAAGAAAATTTACGTCTGAAAAAATAATCATCGAAGTAAATTTAATATAAAATGAAAAATAATTTACACTATTATTGAACCAAATGCAAAGAGTGATTTTATTAATATCTAAGTGGTGTTTATATTTATATAGAAATACGTTACACCACTGGGAGAAATTATTCAAAATAAGATCAATATCATCCCATTAAAAATGGATTAAATCTCCTTTTTTTACTGTAATCTTCACATTTTTAAAAAATTATATAAAAATATATATTATCATTTTTATTTATCACACAAATCAATTTTCCAAAATGACTGTTAAATAGTATAATTTTAAAGCAACAGAAAATTTAATTTGATATATTAACTCAAATAATAACAACTTAGATAATTATACATTCAACAATTCAAAGAGATACATGTCAGTCAAAATGTATATATAAAAACTAAAAATTATAATTAAATCGTTTTTTTTTTTTTTTTTTTTTTTTTTTTTTTTTTTTTTTATAAATATATACAGTATGTATCATTAAAAGTAAATTATTTGAAATGCAAGCTCATGAGAGAGATTACGTTCAATAAATTAGATATCAAATGTTGATGTGGGTCCATATCCATACAGCGGTCAGATATTTTCCTGGTGATTATATAAACTTTACTCGCCTCCGGGCACATCAAGCTCAGTTATATATATATAGGGAGGAGAGGTAGTAATAATTAGAGTGACGTCACAATGTAAGTCACACCCCATTGAGAGGGGAACTGAACTATACTGATTGTGATCAGTGGGTACTGTCGTGGACAAAATCACAGTCATCTCTGTTCATTTTTTGTTTTGTTTTATACTTTTGAGGTTTCATAAACTAAACTGCTGTGGTTAGCAAGCCTTCATTTTTTTTTTTTTTTTTTTTTTTTTTTTTTTGCAAGAAGTTACAGTTCTTAGAATTCTCATTTCCGTTCACCATTACGCAAGCAATAATTATATAAACTGTGTGACTCTTTTTTGTTTTAATAACTTTTTTTATGTATCATGATTTAAAAAAATAAAATTAAGCAATGTTTATCTTTTACTATGTCAACATAATTTTTTTTCATTATTTCGGACAGGATAATTTTTAAAGAAAAGAAAATGTTGACCACAACCTGGATATAAACAATGTATAATAGTCATATGACAAAGTTTTCCCTAAACATTATCATGATTCACAAAGGATGCTTATGAGAAAAAACAAATAGTAAAAAAAAAAAAAAAAAATAGAGAAACAATGAAAGTCTAAACTTATAAAGTTAAATTCAGTTAATTTTTTAAGACATTTCTCTCCCTAAAGTCCCATAATCACTCACATTAAGTTAACAAAAATATTTTCTTTAGTTTTAATTATAAACTCGTAAAGTTGTGGATTGTGTCCCGTACTTGACTTCGTCCTTTCTCACAAAGTACTAAAATGTGGTTTTGCATGTAACTTACAGTGAGGGGTATGCATGTAATTAGCATGAGTGTGGTTTTCTCGCTTCTTATAGAGCAAAACTTTATATAAATATACGTATGTACTGCAAAGGGACCTCAACATGTTCGCTCACTATATAGCTATCCCACAATCATCAGCATCAAACTGCAAGACCCACTTCAAATATTTCAAAAACACATACAAAAGTATCCACTTTTACAACCCATACTTAAATGTTGACTTTTAGTTTTGCCGACTCTCAAGGGTTATTACTCTTAAAATACGAGGACTCTTAACAAGTTTAATGAATTTTTAAAAAAAATGCATTTTTGTTAATATAAACGAAAAGCTGGTATAAACTTTCATTTCAAGTACGTGAGGTATTATATGATAAGAAAACATATGCGACACATGCTATATAGCTTTCGTATATAAGTACAGGAAAATGAACTCTGATAATTAAATTTAAATCTGTTGGACTCCATCGTCCCGTCTCGTACTTTATATGCGACACGAACAAGCGTCTTGAAAATCAACTTTACAAAGAGTTTTATTTCAAAGAGTATACTAAATTATCAAACGTCACATGTGGTCCATAAAATTAATGTTCTCCAAAAATTTTAATTTGCTGACTTTGACTCGAGTTAGAATAAATTATTTTCCAAAGAGATGTTGTCTTACTATATAACTTCACCATAAGTAAAAACAGTTACAATAATATATCTTACACGATTACTATAGATAAGAATTGGACATTTGTTTTGTGTTTTAATATATATTTAACCAAACCGTTGAGATTTTTTTTAAACATTAATGTAATGCTGATTTGTTAATTTTAAATAAAAACAAGGAAAACTTGGAAGAAATGTTGACCCCAAAGTGCTATGTGATTTCACTATACATAACGAAGGTCCAAGATATCGAGTACGATCTAGATTTTAATTATGCAAATATTAATTACTGCATGATCATGTTTGCAATCGTTATCTATATACCAAGGGGGTGGGGGTAGCTTGGTGTCATTTTCATTTGGGCCATGGGCAAAAAATTAGTCATTTTAATTTAAAAGGTCATGTGTTAGCTAATAAAGTAATTAAAATTTATTTCAACTATTGCTTTCAGTAATCTATCATTACATATTAAGTATATAGGTACGCACGATCTCAAGTTTTCTGCAAGTTTATCTGATTTTTAATAGATATAATATATAAAAATTGGCAGGATTAGCATGTAATATTAATTCTGAGCACAAATGCTGACTATAGGTCTTTGACTTTGGAAGTAGTATAATATACTTGGAGGTGCCACACCTTCTTGAGTTGACAGTATATTATAGCCAAGTGTGAGGCAGTGACATTGCTATAGCAACGCAATTGTTACGTGCTCAAGTACACACATATGTGCGCTGCACTCTCTTGCAAACCAACGAACTGTTTGGTCACATAAAATTGCAATATGGACATCTTTTACTTTGTCTTTATATAAAATTAAGAGCGGCAAAAAAAAAAAAAAAAAAAAACGAGGGTAACACGATAAAGACATTTTTATTATTATTTTTTATTAAATGCTGGTGCTGACAAATAATTTAAAAACAATTTTTCCTCTCTATGTTGTAATACTGAATAATGAGCAGCAACAAAATAAATGAAAAAAATATATTAATTGAATTTCTACTACTTATATTCAACGTACGACTAATATTATGTTAATTAATATTTTTTAATTATGTGTAATTCATCTTAATGCCAATGACGTAATTACAATTATAGTACTAATGTTATATATATAAAAAAGGTCGCAGCCTTGTACAGGTCACTTAAACATTTTCTTCTTAATTAGGCAAAGATATTAATATTAATCTTCACATTTTTCATACAACTTAATTACTTAATTCATATACGACATACAGTACCAAACGATCATCAATTAAAAAGATAACATATTCAGTGTCATAAAATGTAGGAGGAACATACATAAAATCTTCTTATATACATAATATCGTCAGTATAAAATGAAAGTTTGAACCCACGTTATATATATATATAGTTTTTTGTTTCATCACAAAGGCGTTGTTTTCATCATTAAAATCAATCTTATCGTGATATATGACTGACAGCTTGTTACATCAAATAATTTTGAATTTCAAATATTTCTAATACAACTATTTTTAATATACAAAAAAAATATATATACATAATTATGAGGAGCAATAAAATTTATAAAATATTTAATTAGTCTTGCGGGGAACAATTAAGAGCTAGTGTCCGACGTTGTGGACCCCTCATTAGAGCCTATGGTGTGTGTGTGTAAATATACACCACAGTCGAGACAGGTATGGCAGGATGTTAAGGAATGTCAACCCGCCTTCGTGTTCTCCAAGTCTCTATTACTTTCTTAAGTATGCGTGGGTCTCCATGGACTTAAAGTTCAACTTTTTTTTTTAAACTAATACTTATAATGTATATAAAATGAATTTCGCTATATAAGTGTAAATAATATTGAAGTGATTCACGCTCATGAGATTGCGAGCTTTGAACTATACACTATAAACAATAACGTATTTCGCAAACTCATCATACATATAAGACATCTCATAAACATTGATATTTATATAAAGCGATCAGCAGAATGCAAATTAGATACACTTACACTATATACAGTACAACTAAAGAATATCAATGCAGGAATTTGTATACGTGGAAATCACTTAAACTTTGAAAATATGTAAAATCAGTTACATAGTGAGAAAACAGACACTTTTGATTTGCAATGAATTTATGGAAATTAAATTCAAGTGGATTATTGACTTACAGATATGTCTATATGATAATATACTGCACGTAAGAAGAAAAAAATAGTAATACACAAATAGAAAATAAATTATTTCAAAGGTATCAATCAATGAAAAATAAATGCATTTTAAAAATACATCAAATATGCGTCTCTCTGTAAGGTGTTTGCGAAACATGAAATTATTTCCCAAGAAAACTGCATTCTGTATGTACTCTACAAGCATCAGTAAATTAAATGAAGCAGTGCATGCTGTTCTCTGTCAATTGCATTATCATATCTTCAAGGATGATTTCTTAAACAAACATATTTCATTGTATAACTAATTAAATTAATTACCACTTAATTAAAAATATACACACACAGACAGTAACATTTTGAATATATAATTATTTTCTATACTTTATTTATTAAATCAAATATAAAAAAAGTTGATATCCTCCAGAATAGTTAATTATAGGTTTTTATATTTATATATTTAAAAAAAAAATGTTTTAAATTAATTTTAATAGCAATGAAAATGACATAGAAGAGATAAATTTAGGGTGGAGATGCTGTATGTATATATAAAAGATTTTGAATAATTTAGTAGAATTTTTGATGATGTACGCGTTGTTTATTAAAGTGCTGTTAGAGCGACTGTGAAAGGAGATAGATGGGGAGACGAGAGAGAGACACACAGAGTGAGAGAGAGAGAAATAATCAGCACAAAGCTGCGTCATTAATCCGGATTACTCCGCGAACTTCCCTCTCTCTCTCTCTCTCTCACACTGGACTGCACTTTTAGTTACGAGTGTGACCTGCCGTCCACTGATTGAGATTAATTATTGTAGCGTGGACCAAAAATGCAGTCTTTGTTTGTATGTGACTTAGCCACATATAGATATAACCATTCATTTGCAGTTTTTTTTTTTTTTTCTTTCTTTCTTTCTTCCGTATCTTCTGCATCGAAAACACGTTGCAGGATACAGTAATATCAAGAAATTATAGGAAAATAATAGCAGTTAAAAAAATACGGATTGTATAGTATAGCTTATAATAATTGAATTTTTTTTTTCTCTTTTTTTCTCATAACAAATAAGCCACATAAATTTGTAAAAAAATAAAAACTATAATACTTAAATGATGAGAACTAAAAAATTAATTAAAATGCACTTAACATTCTTCTACTTATTATTAAGAAAGCAATTAAATTTCAATTCATTATCCTTCTAAATAGTTTATAAACTTTAATATCTTAAGAGAGAAGCATGCAGGTATATAATATGAAGATTTTGATAGTATTTTTTAGCTCCAGCAGCATCAGCATGACATCGGTGTCAACTGCAAGCGTCAGAACTTGAGAACCCCTGGGGAATCTTCAACTGCTTTTCTTTTCTTTTTTTACTGCAACACGGCTCCACGTAAATACATTTTTAACCCGAGACACCACACCACGGGACCAAAGTCGTAAACAAAGTTAAAAACTAAACGTGACTGATATTGATTTTCTTTATCTCTCTAAATGGTAATGAGTAATGACATTTAACTATATGTATATTATAAAGGAATATGTATATAATAATACACAAAGTGAGCTCTAATTCAAAATATGTTAATGTGTTTAAAAAGTTGAATACTATTTTTATATATGTATGTTTTTTTTTTATAACTCTATACTTAAGTATAAAATGAGGCTTGAAAAAAGTTTAGGTATATTTAAATAACAAAACAAACTTAAATATGTATATTTTTTTAATGGCAATGGAAAAATGTGAGAAATTTAGACTAGATGAGAAAACACACATTACAGAGTAACTGAAAGTTCTATATTTAGTACAAGATGAGATTGAAATATATATTTACACATAATGAACTTTACGTATACGCAAATAACGTTATGTTGGTGCATACTTAATACTGCAACTTTGAAGTAATGTACCATGAGAGAGAAGCTAAAATATAATGATGATTATAGCTAATATTATGACAAACTAAAACTGCAAATTTAGATATAAAGAATATTTTCTTTTTGTCTCCATGATAATATATAAAGTTTTGTGTTCCCAAGTTGACCTTTTTGTATCTAGTATGAAGTGGCAAACATACATAAAACAAGCACCAGTGTATTTCCCAAGTTGGCTCCTTTCTCTCTCTCTCTCTCTCTCTCTCTCTCTCTCTCTCTCTCTCTCTCTCTCTCTCTCTCTCTCTCTCTCTCTCTCTCTCTCTCTCTCTCTCTCTCTCTCTCTCTCTCTCTCTCTCTCTCTCTCTCTCTCTTTCTGTGTTGCCACTACTTTGGTAATGGAGTTTTATATCTTACCCTCTTTTGTATACTGGAAAAAAGAAAATATCTCCATGTATGACAAAACTTTCAACATAATACAGAAATCTTGTCAATATTACATTGACTTTCAGCCCTCTCGCTGTCTCTCTCCCTCACACTATGTATATAGATATCCTTTAGTCTTAGTCCAAATTTGTGTAAATTGTGCTTCTTAACTTCCGGCAAGAGACATTTTGCAATTAATTTGTTGTGTACTTTATATTCGACGACAAAAGAGCATTTTAATAAAAATCCCCTGATAAGTTGAATATCCTTTGATGTTTTTCTCAAAATTGAATTAACTGAAAGTCGGAAATAGCACTAAAATTATACGCGAGAATATATTATTTGATATCAAAAAGTTGAGTGTACAGTACAGTACTGTTTTACAGTATATGTATCGTATATCATATATACACAGACAGTATATTATTACGTGTATATAGTTTCCATGCAGAAGGCACAAAGCATATTAACATATCGGCATTGAGCCAAAGTTGTTTACATACTCTAATATTTATTAAAATTTTGTTTACTACAACAAAAAAAAAAAAAAAAAAAAAAAAAAGTTTAACAAACTAAAACTATATTTTCCTTTTAAAGATTTTTTGCTATAGAAGAGACAAAATATAACGCAAATATAATTTAACGTCTCTCTCTCTCTCTCTCTCTCTCTCATTTCTTTTAATAAAGAGACCTCAGCATGCCCTCATTTAATGTCAAATACTTAAGGCAGCAGTTTTAACACGAGTTATTTGCGTATCCACCGCACATAACTCTGCAAATATTATCTCTCTCTCACACACACATATGGGCTCAATGAGCCACCACCCAAGTGCTTACTTTTTGCTTCCAGCGATGCTAATGTATTGGAGAAACACCACACATATATACGCCCACGCGGCAAACATAGAGCTCTATCATTAACCTATGACACGGTATACGGCTAGGGCATCAGATTAATGGTGCGAGAATTAACCACAATAAATGATCAAATAAGCCCTCAATATGTTTGACCTCGGGTAAAAAAAAAATACAAAAAAAAAAAAATACATGCATAGATGATGCAAAATATTTAATCCCTCGAGGGTGTTGTAAGACCTCCCATAACGTTGTAAATATTGGGCGGAATATGAAAAAATATACATATATTTATATAAAGTATAAAAGTCTACGTGTCAGTTTATCCTCGTTCAATTTTTTTGTCATCTATATACCAGGTTAATCAATCATATTTTTACATAAAAACAGTATGAAATATAACATCATATACGTTGTTTATAAATATTGGGGTGAAATAATTAAGTTTATGCTAAAAAAATTAACGCTCTAGTAAACCTGTGTTGTTAGATTTAACTTTGGAACTGAACTGGCTGAAATTAACATTAACTGTTGTGTTGAAAAAAAAATCCACTTATAAAAACGTTCGACTTCTACATTATAGTAAAAAAATATTTTAATTCTGACGCATTCTAACCCTCACTTCTTCCTCCCTCCCTCACAAATAAAAAAATAAAATAAAAGAACGCCTATCATTTGCAATTAAAGCTGAACAGTTGTTTTTCTAAAGATATCAAAAATTCACGAGTTACAAAACCAATTGATTGTTACCTGTGTGTGTTACATCATACAATGCGGTCAAACTATATAAGACAGAGCAAGCTTCTTTACGCAAAATAGTTAATATTTCATTATAGACAAAAAAAAAAAAAAAAAAGTTAAGATAAAAAAAAACTCAGCATGAGCAATAAAAGTTTGTAAGGGTGACATTTTATTGCAAAAACATGAAGCACGATAGTTTTGGTGTTACCTGTGGACTTCACAAAAAAAAATACTGTTGACCTGACCTCTTATATGACGTCATCATTACAACAAGCAACAAGACGTAAAACGACTCTGAAAGAACATCTATAAAGTTTTTCGTTGTACTGTATATAAAGAGAAAACGGTGGTGGCAGCTGCTGGAGTATAATTTAGTATGTACTCTTCATTTCATCAATCAAAAGATGCAATCAATCAGGGGTAATCAAAAGTACTTTTAATTCTATAGCTTTTATTGAGCTGTATACTTCAAATAATGTATACTATATGTAAGAAAGAGAGAAGGGGACGAAGACTGTTAGAGAGTATGAGAGACAGAGAGAGAGAGAGAGAGAGTATACTAATTTACTGAATTTTTATAACATAATATAAAAACATTTTTATATAAATAAAAAAATTATTTAAAATATAAAATTTAATTTTACATGAGGGTGTTGTTTAAAAATGTTTCTTATATGGCTTTTATAAAAAAATATATAAAAAAAAGTGGGGTTGGTTTATTTTCATGGTGCAGTGTATGATGGTGTGTAATTTTTTGTATTGCAAAGAATTGCCGACGTTATGATGCGGGTGTGGGCGTGTCGGATATATATATATATATATATATATATATATATATATATATATATATATATATATATATATATATATATATATATATACTCCTTTGCTTCTTACTTTTTTCCCTCGATTTTCCAAAAAGGGTTGCAAAGCACTTTAGTTAAGCAGAAAGTAATGTGAACAAGCAAAGTTTTTACGAATTTAATGGCAATGAAAAAAAGATACGCTAGCAACAATGTGATGTTATAACAATTTGATTATCTTCACCGGACTTTCTTATTTCAAGATAACATAATGATATAAAGAAAAAAAACTAGTTGCTAGCATAAATGTTTACTATCAAACCTATAATAAAAACATTATATACATTAATTTTCTTTTCCTCCCTATCAAGTAAAGGAAAAACTTATTAGTTTTCAAAATTAAATGTTTCATTTCTTTTATAATGTTTACGTTATTTTTTATGTTTTATCGGTTATGTTACTTTTATTTTTATATAATTTTTTTCTCAATCTAACTTGAAATTTTTTTTATTTGAGTCTGTATTTGAAAATAATGCTTATATAATATCACTTTACGTAAAGTGATGATTTGTTATGGTATAGTTGTGCTTCTTCTTCTTCTTTTATCAATATTTAATCATTGTTATACAATACTGTATGTGTATGTAAGCATAGTTAATGTCAAAAGAAACTTTTCTTTTTAGATTGTTTTCATAAAGTTACACCATCATAACAATTTTCAATGTAATTTGGAAAGATGGGTCCTATGCAAGTTTAAGTAACATTTAACTCATCAATTCTATACCTATATTCTAAATAAAATTTAAGATTTTATCACCGCTTCAGTTTAACTTAAAGCCCTTATGCATTTATTTGTTTATCATTTAGAATACTGATAATTACCATACCTTATTATCCATGAATTATACACTAACACGTTGATTTTGTATTTATTTATATTTATTTTCATTTTGACAGTTGAAATAAAACTTATCTGACGTCACAATGTAAGTGTATATAAGGGCTTTAAGAAAAAAATTGAAGCAGTTCAAACTTTAATAATAATAACAATACTTAATGAAAAAGACTGTATACAATATTTTATAATACAAGAATTTCATGGTAAATTATCCCTTTCATATTATTGAAGTAGCAGATAAAAGTATTATTCTGCAAAGTCAAAGTAAAAACAGCAGAAAAGTAAACAAGACGACCACAAGGGGTCATCCCTAACTTGATGTGTATTTAAGACCAACGTCTCATGGGTCTAAAACTATATAAACTTATATATACACGAACAGATCGCAGCCACTTAGTTAAGAGCACACACCAAATTCAAAACTCTGAATAACGAGCTTCAACATCAATCATCATCATCATCATTTTCAGATGTGTGGGTGTCGGTCGGACATTTGAGTTCAGAGAAAGTTTATCTCTTCTGATGCTCTCTGGAACTCAATGATAACGCATAGGCTTTAATTATACCTCAATTACATGCGGACCAAACACAAACAACTTTATTATTTGGACTTGCTTTTTATATATAGATAAAAAAAATAAAGTTTTCCCTGTGGAGCTCCTATTTCAAAGCGCTGGCTGTATTTTTTTTCTGCGTGCAAAAAAAAAAAAAAAAAAAAAAAAAAGTAAGTTTGCAGATCCACAAGGTTAGCACGTGTTAAATGTTAAACTATACAATATCGAGTTTCTATATAATATATGCGTTACAAAATTCATGCAAACGAAGCATAAATTTTTATGTTTACCACGAATAAGAATTAACAGAATAATTAATTTGAAATAACATAGTTTGTTAAACATTTTAATGCTGCGATTTAAAAATGAAAATTGACTGAAGTATCAACTTCGTTTATCTCCATCATGAGCAAAAACGTCGATGTGCAATTTTTTTGTTTTGACGATGAAAATATTTTATTGGAAGTGATTTTTCTTTCTCTCCAAAGAAGGTAATTTGTTATCTTGAAATACTTGTGTGGCTGTATATCACGCGGGGTGAAATATGTGTTTGCCCACCAGCTATATACTTCAGGTTAAATCACACAAAAGTCACAAAGTTCTATATTTCTATAAGTTGAACGCTTTTTACCTCACAACAAAATATCACAAGTTATTATATTATATTTTTTATATCTATTTTTATATGAAATGTAACCGACAATTTAAGGAAATACTATATACGCATACTTTATCTTTGCATATAGAATTGGGTGGCAAAACTTATAAAAAAAATAATGTGATAACGTAAAAGTTTATTTTTCTATAAAAGATAAGAAATTGATCATTTCTGTGAACGATTATTCATTTTTTTAGAAAATTCTAGTCTGTTTAAATGTAAATAAATAATATTAAATCTCTCAAAGTGAAACATTTTGCAGAAATTTATCACTAATATTTTAGGATTTTTCTTGTTTTCCCATCACATAAAGCAACGTACAGACAAAATATTTAATTGCAATGCAGGCTATACAATGTACACATATGAGAACGTTAATTATTATTTCTATACGCTATGCAAATCACATACAAATTAAACACATGCCATATAGTGAGAGAGGGGTACGGCCAGAGTGATTTGTGACCAAGGAAGTTAAATCCGAGTGCTCATGTCCACACTTGCAGCCACACGTACAAACTGTATTGCGCCGTGTATGGGTGGGGAGGGGGGTGTAATTAATATCACGCCTCTCACCGCAAACTTGACGTATATAACACTGACGCAATGCGTTCTTTTACCATTTTTCAAAAAAGCATAGACATCATTATTTTGTATAACTTCATATGTTTATAATATAAGTATCTTTTATGTGTATTTTACGCAAGATTTTTTTTAATAGTATAGTTATAATAAAATGCAAGAAGCTTTTTTTTTTGCAGACAATTGAGTATGCATCAGTGTGTGAATGCATATATATGAAAATGATCGACTCATGCGTATAGGACATAGATTTTTATTTTAGCCCCCACCCTCTCCCTCCACAATGTCGAGGCCAGAAATATTTATCTGAGCTGCTATGCACATTAAATTTTATTGCTCCAGATAGGAATGTGGTGACTATAGACAATATATTCAATTGCAGCGTAATATCTAAATGTGATTGCTTCTACCCTATTCACTTGTAGTAGTAAGCTGTTCTTCTTATGGTATTGCCGATATTTCACACTGTTTAATCTTCTCGCTACATGGAATCTCTCTACTATTTTATCCTCTCTCTGACTTTTAGACTTGTCTCTTGTGCTATACCCGCCCCTTCTCTGTACAGCATGATTCCCTCGCTCTGTCTCTCTCGCTCTCACTTGGCCCTCTCCTGCACGCTTGGCTGAGTGTCACCACCACCAGCCCCAATGTTTACCCTGCACCCCCACACCAGGCTGGACACGGACGAGGTGCGATATAGTAATGCACGACCCAGAGCAATCTGCATGACGATGAGCACTCGAGTATTACAATACGTAGCAGAAAATATACAGCTTCCATCAAAGAAAACAATTTTGACGATATTCAGGTATCTATACGATATTGTAGAGAAACAGAAAGAGAGAGAGAGAGAGAGAGAGAGAGCGCAATTAAGATTCCCTCTTAGTGTGGATGAAAATGGCCTGACCGATCCTATGCTCACACCACCAAAACTTTTGCTATTTTGTTGACCGTATTTTCATCAAAATGTCCTGCACTGCGTAACCAAACAATGTGCTGAGTATTTCTTTGTGTGTCCTCCGCGCAAATACACGTTAACTCTTTGGTTTCCCCATCACAAATAAACATCCCAGGATGATGCAGCCAGCATAATATATATAAAGCGTTATAAACATTGACATTGAACAAAGTGCTCCGCAGTTTGTGTGTATGTGAAGAAATAAGAGAGGAGTGCAATGTGTAGAGATAAAAAGTCATTATTTATATTTGCAACTATGACCCTTTTCTCGTGTTATCAGTAACTCAAAGGGCTCATATAACGATGTATCAACTTTTCAATAAATGCAAAAGCATTGCAATGCACATCCTTTAGACTCATTTTGCAGTTCAATTTAATTTTCAAAATAAGTTTATTCAGCACAATGTTTATTTTAATTAGATTCATTATTTTGAGTATGGTGTTTAATTGAATGATAGTACCCCCTTATACTAAATCAAATTTAGTTTCTTGAGAGTTAGAAAACAAGGCAAATAATTGTAATGTCTTTCCATACACTGAAAGTGCAGCTTGACAACAAAGACTCAGGTGCAACAGGACGCATGGCAGACAATAAAACTTGTAATTTTTTTTTTAAGTTTACGACGCTGTAGCTCCAATTAAACCCTAATCTCTGTAAGTGTATCGTATACAATGTTATCTCAGTCACGTGAGCGGTCTTATTGAGTTTGTGTAAGATGCACAAGGGGGGTGTTATCTCTTTGGCTTCCGAGTAGCTATAGGCAAGTGAGAGCGACGTCGTGACACCACGGTGTCATCAGTATGTCTGTATATGTAAAGGCACTGTGATGTAAAATTGTACTTCATTGTTTTGATAATACAGTATTTTTATGGAGCATTTATACGATGGCGATGAAATTTGAAAAAGAAAAATTATTACCCTAAAATACGTTTATGTATGAACAGTATCCCTCATTTAAATTCTCCGATACAGTTGTTTTCTCACAAATAGCATAAAAAAAAAAAAAAAAATCTTGCCATAAGTAGTGTAATGTTAAATTAGGAGTTAGGAGTCACGTGCCATTAACTAGAGCGACTCTGATTGGTGCTACGTCATCACCTGTAAAAAGCATTAAAAACTCCATATCAATTTAGTATACTGTATAGTCGTAAGACACTATATAAAGTGAAGTTTTGTATCACATTGTCTGTACATTCGCATGCACCACCAAGTTGATAGCGTAAAATATCGTATCAAAATGACACATTCTCCATACAATAATAATATAGACTTTGAAACATATAAAAGTCTATGTTAAATAAATTTAATTAGGAATTTAAAATTATTTAGCAATTTCGATTGACCATATCAAGTACAACAAATCATTATCACTTCCATGAAATACAATACAAAAATATTATAGTTCCTACAGTAGCTTTCAAATTTCCTTATTTATAAATACGTAAAATCAAATTTGATAAAGATTTACGACGTCATGAGCTTCTGGTGAAAATCTACGTACGTAACTTTCAATGAAAATATTGACATTCATATCTCAATTATTTCCGCTCGTAATCCATATAGACTTACCCTTCACTGTTTTTTTTTTTTATATATATTTTTAATATCGTTCATTTTGACCAAATTACAATATATACAATTATATAAAGCTAGTCAATATATTTCAAATAAAATTTTATTCATGGTAAATGGCATGTTATATAATAACAATATCTTAATCTTGTTTAAAGGATATAATTGAGAGTAATTTTCATAAATCAAAAGAATAATCACCATACAGCATATTAAATTTATATATCCCTCTTCATATACAAAAGTAAAACATGAATACATAAAATATACTCTTTTCTGTAAATTTAAATTTATAAATACAAACTTTACTTTCAAATAAAAATTTTAATATATAAAATTTCAAAAGAAAATATATTATGGAATAATTTGGATACGGATATTAAATTTTATATATTTTGTGAAATCTTTAAATTTCCATTGCAGAAAAAAAGGAAGAAAAAAAAAAGAAAAAAAGAAAGAAAAAGAGGAAAAAAGAGGAAAAAATTTTTTGATATGAAATAGAATAATATTTTCACTATAAGAACATAAAACAGTAATGCTATTCATATTCAATTTTTATAACTTTAAAATTTTCATTTTCTATTTTGCTCTATGGATAAAAAAAATTGCACAACCTTGCACTGTACTTCTCCTTATATATAAATACATTTGCATTTCACATGCATGTAATACAAAACTGGCATGACCTGCACTTGTATAAATATCATAAATATGCATATAACAGAGAATTTCAATTATTTTATATTCCATGTTGTATTGTTTACTTTTCTCTCATAATATGTTATATAATCAACGCTAGAGTAACTTCGCATGTACTATACGTTTGAAAAAGCATTTCCCTATATAAAACATACATTCAAATTACCAACTTGGGGGGCTACATTTTTATACAAAAGCAGTATAGTGCATAATATATCTCAATAATAATTATTATGATGATGATGCTATGTAAGCCCTCTCATTCTCTCTCTCTCCCTTTTTCTTCCTGGTTTTTAATTAGTGCAAAAGCCTCATACGCTATACGTATACGTACATTTTATTTGTGATACATATATACGTATAAGCTGGTGCAGTCAATGGGGAGCAATGACGATGATGAAGATGGCCCCGTATATGTGAGGTAACAGCTTGCTCCAACTGCCCTCACATCACACACGGCATACTGCACGCCACGCCACGGCATATCATTACCACACACACACACGTTATAATATATAATATGATGACTCATCTCATACAGTATAGTCGAATAGTTTTTTTGCCCTCGTCATATAAGAAATATTATGTCTTTTTGTTTCTCCCGTCTATTCAATTACGTCTTAACATAAAAATATTATATAGATAGAAATAGAACGTATTATGAAAGAGGACATTCTATGTGAATTAGCTTGTTTTTACTTGACTCGGACTTTTTTTTTTTAACAATTTACATTTTTAACGATTACCTTTTTTTTTTTAAAAATTACGTAGACATTGGTGATATGGTCCAATAAGTAAAGCTGAATTTGCAAGATAAACATTCAAACTAAAGTTAAAAATATAGCAGTAGATTTTGAGTATAATATTTACTAATAAATACGTAATATGCAACTAGATGCTAATATTATGTAACTATAGATCTATCCCTCGCGTATATTGGCACTATTTGGTTTATAATAATAATACATCTACCCTTATTTTCATTCATTGTTGAAGTCATATATTAAATAAGAAAATAAATTTATAATTATCTTTTATATATAATATAAAAAAAGACAGAAAATATTGAAGTATACAATTAAAATTAATTAGATTTGCCTTTTTTTCTATTTGTTATATTTTATACGAGGAACAAAAACGTATAATATAATGAATAATATTCTCATATTTCATCAGTTTTATTAATGATGAATTTTAAAAATCAATCGATCAATTATTAAAAGTGTTATCAATGAAGCCTCAATAATAAATTTTTGCCCCTATCTATATTAAATTTAAAATGTCTTCAAGAAAAAGTTTATTGGAACTTTTGGAAAGAATATTATTGTAAAAATAATGATGATAGAAATCATAATCAATATATTTTTTTCCTTCTTTTTCTTATAAATTGTAAGGGGCGAGAGACTCTCTATTTATTTCCAATGTTTCTTTGCCAACATACATAATGATAATATTTTGATTCTAAGTCGAGATTTGGTTTGATTTATAGGAGTCACACAATGGTCTCTCTACAGCCCACGATGCAGCCAAAAAATAAAACAGGTACTCTCTATAGTGCTCACGCCTAAATCACTTCCAATTTATATTCAACGCATATATAGAGAGAGAAGAACGCGGCGTCTTTTTTGGTTTCAATAAAAAAAAAAATACAATCTTTTTCCAGCATCTGTTTTACATTCTCTCTCTAGTTCTCGTTTTTTGTAATTAAAATGAAGAAAAAAAACTTTTTTTTTAAAGACGTAGTTCTCCATTCTACTTTTCTAACACATTCATATTTATAGTTACAGCCACCTTACTCACATCATCACTTATGAAAATTAGCACCAATATTATAGTATACCTTTCGCAATATGTACGTACAGTACTATTACCGGTAACTCACAATTTGCATTAGAATCTTTTTAATTTGCTTAACTTGTTAGTGATTGATCTCGTTCTTTATAAGAAACGCATTGAGTAAACCATATAATCACAATAAGTTTGCAACAACGCAAGAAATTCTATGCAAATCTGTGTTAATTTTGCTAAGGTATGTGCATAGCTCCATAATTTCAATTAATTAAACACTACTCTATTACTACACGTATTAGTAGTACGCATTATATTTATACCTGAATCGTTTAATTTAAAAAAATTTCACAAAAATAAAAGTGATATGAAATATTTGAAAGTTTCTTAGGTTTAAAGAACTTTTCGCTGATGTGTATGTATGTACCATACCAATATACATACAGCAGACAGTACCTTATTGTTGTGATGCGCGCTTGCACGGCACGAGGCGCAGGTATTTCTCGCACCTCAATGAAGTTCTCCTCAGTAAAAGATACAGTATCAAAGGTAAAACAACAAATACGAGGGTGTGGAAGACGTCGACGTCTAGCTCGGAGCACCACGCGCTCGCTCATCTTCTTCTCAGCTGATGTCGCAGCCACACTCAGTGAACACAAGCTTGAGAGGTCAACACAGTGCATTTCACTTGAACTTTACTCATTGCCATTTAAGCATAATAATGCACGTCACTGTATAGCACTGCCACACACACACTAGCTATTTGCATAGTTGATATATAATACGAAACTTATAGAATTCAATAAACAAGTATTTAAATTAACTTAATTTACTTGAATATATAATAAGTACTTCCTCTCTATACTTATAGTGCCAATAATAAATAACTCGTATCACAATTCTTAACATCATTACATAGTAAAAAAACACTTCACTTTACATCATAGAACATGAACTACATGAATGACACAGTAAATTTTTTATTTCACGCGCGACACTAGCTCACTGGGTTTTGTTATTGTTTGTGTTGGTGGGTCCTATAATGAGAGCACGAGATTTAAATATAGCAACGACACAGCGGCAAGAGTGGCAGACTTGCAACTGAACTTGCCTGCTGCTGATGCTATGAGATTTTGCAAAGCAGAAGAGAGCTTCTCCTCACTTACTATAATATAATAATGTAACTCACTCTAACCACCACATATACGAACTAATACTGACTAACTAACATGACTGACTGACTGACTGAGTGCACAGAGACATACAAGTATGGAGATAATAAGTTTAAACTGATGCGGGTGAAAAATAAATGTCTTCAATTACGTCACCCAATCTTTATCTTTTTCCTCCTCTTCCTCTCTTACTGCATATACGCTAGACCACGAGTCATATGTATATAAATTAGAATAATATATATAACGAGTACTCATTCTTCTCATTCACTCTTTCAAGAGTTTTGCATGCTCATATGTATAATGTTTATATTACTTGTGCCCACTATATTGACTTATCTATACAGCGGTAGTAAAATATTTACCATGTATAATACCTTGTTGCAATCTATATGCCATCTGCAGTGCACTAGCACAATTTTTATCTTCAGTTTCAGATATCATATAAATATTCATATCAAGGTTATCTTACCGTGACTATGGTATGTTACAATTATCATGTGTCAGTTTTAATCTCACTTATTCATGATATTTATGCATTATATTTTAAATGGATGAGATAAAAAAAAATGCTCATATTACAATAAAGGAATTTGCTTCTATTACATATAATATTCAGAAATTCAGTAATCTCACAGAGCTACCGATAAAATTCATTACATATTCGCTATGCGTATGAAAAAAGCTCTCTAGAGTATACTTATTTACCTGAAGATTTTACAAAATAACAATCTGAGAAATTGTTATCATTTTCTAAGTAAAGAACTCTACTTATCATCATAATAACAGCGATGAAACATAGCATTTATGTCCAGTCTTTTTATTTTGTTTTTAAAAAATTGAATTTCAACATTTCCTTTGCTTATATATATATATATATATATATATATATATATATATATATATATATATATATATATATATATCAGGGGCGGCTCGTGAAGTTTATGACTAGGCAAGCACTCGGTGATAGCTTATATATTCTGGGGGGGGGGGGGGGGGATAGCCCGCCGCAGGCGCCGATTTTTTTTAGACCACGTGGTCCCTTATAATCTTTGATTTTCGACAAAAAAAAAAGCATATTATCTGAACCTTAAAGCAACAATCATTTTGATTTTTTATAACGAAAATTTTCAAAGAAATTGTGCTGTTAACATTTTTTTTTTAATTATATATTTTATTTACTATAATGACTAATGAATAAACTATATATAAAAGAGTATTGTAAAAGTAGTGTATAAATTAGATTTTTCACAAAATCGTACGTAAATATTTTCATGAAGAGCATGTTATTTAATATTATTATTGCGCATTTATTTTTATTTTATTCTCTTCTGTACAAACATTTATTCATATAAATGTATGGCATTATTTTATAAAAAATAATAATTAAAACGTGGCTTTTTTGTTACTATAATTAAATTATATTGGATCGAATTTAACTGCAACTAGTGCAACTATACGGTACAATTGGGCTATTCAGTTTTTATTTCAAAAGAAAAGAAGAGAGAGAGAGAGAGAGAGAGAGAGAGAGAGAGAGAGAGAGAGAGAGAGAGAGAGAGAGAGAGAGAGAGAGAGAGAGAGAGAGAGAGAGAGAGAGAGAGAGAGAGAGAACTAACTGCCCGATTAGATAATTGCAAATGTACGGCCCTATTTATCGTTTATTATATTTGTTTTGCTTTAATTTATATGCCAAAGCAAACTATATAAAAAAAAATTAAAATATTTGATTTTTAAATCAGTTTACAAACACCATGCCCGAAAAAAACTAAACACTGTCATTTTTAATGTCACGGTTTTTATTATTTAAAAATTGACAAAATAAATAATAACTTTAGCTAAATTCAGGCACATTTGTTAATATTTCCCCTCCCTTTTTCGGTACAATAGATCATTTTAAAAATAAATAGTCCTCTCCGTTATACCTTTTCCAGGTTATTCTTATAATAATATTTTTAATGGAGCTTGTCGGTTTAGCGTGCTGGCAAACGTGGGGATGTTATATAAGGATCCTCTAATGTAACATTTATGCTTGGGCTTATAATTGTATTTTTTTTTTTTTTTTCGATTATCTGAACAAACTACACCAATTCCGTATATTTAAATGAGAAAAACTAGACACACTTTTACGTTTTTAAAGCCATAGAATTTTTTTTTTAAGAATTTTTGACAGTGATTATCCTTCATATTGAGCTCATTTACTGTAAAAAGTTTCAAAAAATAAAAACCGCGCTTTGTCTCGATCTCTCTCTTTATTTTTTTTTTTATAAATAATATTCTTAATATTTTTGGCTATGTATAAATTACAAAATAATAATAATAAAATTTAAAAGACATCATCAAATCACGCCAGTGAAATTATTTAAAAGTATATAATATATTATATAAAGCAAATAAGGTAATTGAGAGCAAAAAATTGCATTTAATTGATTCATGTAATTTACTATTCATGTTTTTAAAAAATGAAATTTATTTAAAGTGTGTGATCTATTGATTTACACATATATCCAAAGTTTCATATTTTTAAAACACTTTTTACATATAAATTACACGACTTTTTATTCATATTTTAGCATAGACTGCAACATATCACGCTATTGCTAATTAGTCGTTACGCATACGACAACATTAAAGTCACACATTTATAGACAAAATAACACAGATTCAGGAAATGTTTCTATTTTTTCAATCCAACAATTAGATATTGAGTTATTAATTTTTTTAAGAAAGGTGCAAGCATTTTTTTGAAGTGCTTTCACGACGTCTATTCAGAAGCATTGTAGCCTCCCGTCCCCCCTCTTTTTTTCTCAACGCTAGAGCTATAGCGACGTATGCTCCTGTAGTGTGGAGCTTTCACAATTTTTATTGAGGAGGGCGCTGCATACGTGATTTTTTTTTATGAAGGCGCGCTTTGTTTTTAATGAATACAAATTAGAAAAAACATAGAAAATAGATAAAAATTAGATACAAAATATGAAAAATAACTTTCTTTATTGAATTATGGAATAAAACCTTTTTGATCGATTTTCTATAGGCATGCACTGCTTGCAGGGCTTACATGCACCAGCCGCCCCTGATATATATATATTTGTGAAAACCTTGCTGAATAAGTAATAACAATTTCTTGATGCGTGTAAAGATAGATGAAATTGAATTTTGGGTGTGCACTTGTATTGCGGCTGTGGTACTGCGGCTCTTTTCTCTCGTGCTCTGGCTTATCCATAATTCACCAGCTGTGTTGTTTGTTTGCCCTCTAACCTCCCAGTTTCTCTCTCTCTCTCTCTCTCTCTCTCTCTCTCTCTCTGAGTTCCACGCACCGACCGCTTGGCCTAGAGATGTTTAAATAAGTAACGAAACATTTCCTAGGTAAACCTAAACCGTATCACATCACATTAAAACCTGAAAATTAATACAAATAATAAACCTAAAACTAAGATTACATTTCAATATAAATAAAAAATTTAAAAATCTTGATGGTAACACCTTATAATTAAATAAGGATATAATTAAAATATCATGTATATATATAATAATAAAAATTCTATTCTATATAAAACTAACAGAGAATGGAATGTAAATATTTACTATGGAGCACACAAGCTTTATAATGATAAGATATGAAAGAGAGTAAATCACATAGAAAATATAAAAAAGCTTCTCTTTCTCTGTACAGGCCAAAACCATATGGCAATGCAATTTTAACATCCCATTGTTGCGTTAAAAATCAATATTTTTACCCATCTCTGCTACAGACATCTGAAAATAAAATACCCTTTGTCCTGGAAAATAATCGATCATCATTTTTGTGAAATTACTTTCAATAAGCTTATTCGAAGTCAATTTTTTATATTGTTCATTTCATTTAATTTCAATGGACCTTTTATATATAATATAATATATATATTATACATAAAAGATAAGAATAATAAATCAATATTTTTATATATTCATTATACATCAAAAAGAAGTTAAAAATTATCATCAAAGTCAAATCAATTTTCTTCAAAGCCTGTCGATGTAATTTTTAATTAAGACATAAAAGTTTTATAGTGAACAGCTATACCAATCAAACATGATTGTTTTAAAATGTCGTACCAGGTTAGAATAAAAAAACACTTAAAAAAACAATTAACATCCTTTCAAAATCTATTTTCTTAAAAAAATATATATTATTATATAAAAAGAAAATTTTAAAAGTTGAACAAAATGACATTATGATGACAAGAAGCAAAAGTTAGTTAAAAGTTTTATAATTGCATCAGAGGAACTTTGATGTTTTAAATTTTAAAATGAGGGGGTCTTCATTTTTTTTTTTTTTTTTTTTTTTTTTTGGAAGGTGACTTAATTACTTTTTTAAAAATTGTATACATAAGGCGTGCGGTGGCTTTACTTGTTTGTTTGTTGTTCTAGTTGATTTGCATGATGAGAGGCAAGACAGAGAGAGAGAGAGAGAGAGAGAGAGAGTGCTAAATACCCTCATAATGTCTGTCGCAGCTGTGCACGACTTTATGTATATGAGAAGGTACTAAAATATAAAAACAAATGAAACATTCACAGTCAAGTAATTTAACACCTACATAAAACATTTTCTTTATTTAAATCATCATAATAAAGTAAATACTATTATTATACTTTACGTACTAAAGTTATACCTTTTGACATGCATAAATTATAAAAACATTTCTGTTAAGTATAAAAATTACAACTATATAATTCAGTGTAGAATTTATGTATAAATTTTACCCCTGGAATAAAAATAACCTTATTTCAAAAATTAATTTATGTTAATAATAAAAATTCCATTACGTTTTAAGTAATGTTTTTGCTTAAGTTTTATTTATTATTATTATTTTTTAATTATTTTCTAGCAACGTTAAATTTCTTATCTGTGCTTTGCCAATTCTACTATATATACACGGAAACCAATAAATATACGTAATAAATATAGTATAGTCCATTTTCAGCAACATTTGTCAGGTGCAACATAATTTATGTTATACTCTATAACTTCTATTACACTGCAAAAATATTTGTGTATTTTATAATTACGTAATTTCTTCCTTTCCTGTTGTAACTTAATACAGAAATTCAAATAACTTCGACACGTAATCTATAATTACCAATGCATAGAACTTATAAAATGGACCACTTAATGGTCCTAATAATACTTATATCATCTTCATTGAATATCTTGAGAGCAGTGAAATGATAAAAATACATTCTTTGTAAGATGCTGGTTATTTTATATAAATATACATACTATAATTTTTAAATGAGTTAACTTACTATATAACCCCGTCCTGCACACATAACTGGGTATAGTTGACCTCTGACACGTTGACCAATTAGTCTCCATCAAGCGCGTGACGTCACATAATATTGGTGACACAACCCCTTTTCTATATATAAAACGTAAGCCATAATGTTGACAGCTTACATAAATATATACATGCATGAAGTGTAAAATATGCTGTGATCACCTGCCTATCTAACATTAAATGTCAATATTTCAATTCAATATGACATATCTAATCAAATTTATTTATTGCCATAAATATGAAAATTAAATTAAAATTTCATTTAGCAAAATTTAATTCTATTATTTCTAAGAAATTTTCTCATATTATTAAATTTTATTGTTTTATATAAATATGAAAATGATGATATTATTTATTTTATTTTTTCCCTGGGAAGTTTATTACAAAGAATTTACAAGAAAAAGTTAATACGATTTATTTCAATAATGCTTGAATGAATTTTAAGAAATACTGCTTTATAAATAGAATAATAAATTTAAAAGAAGAAGAAGAAGAGAATTTTAAATTTAATTTCCTGTGTTTTGAGATTGCTTCTTTGAATATTTTTTTATGTATGTATGCGAGAAGAAAACAAAAAAATTTATATTTTTCTTTTCTCACGAGTGGGGAGGAGACGAATGATAATAAAATACAGTTGGGTGTGTGAATATATTGTTGAGATGCGAGTTATTGGCGAAATCATTGCGACAACATCATTACCAACTGTCACACCAAGCTCCCCAGGGAGGCAACTATATATATCACATATTTTGTCTCATTCTCAATATTGTTTCACAAAAATACTACAATCATTCTTATTATAAAATCTAAACAGATCATCAATGCTTACCAATTTTACGTCAACGCAAAAAAAAAAATATATAATATATTGTCACAAAAAAAAAGAGACTACTGAAAATGGATTTCAATTAAATTATAAGTATACATATTTCTTTCTCTTTCTCTCTCTCTCTCTTTCTCTCTCTTATAATTGTAAATAATGACTATACTAACACTTGTTGTACTGTTATTGTAACAGTAACAATTTAACCAATGTTACTATGAACTGCTTACAATAAAATTTTCTATTATTTTTTTCTTCTTATTTTTTGTTAGCCAAATTATATGCTAAATTTGCATGATACGGAGAGAAAGTATCTCTCAACTGCATTTTTTTTTTTTTTTTTTTTTTTTTACTTATTACTTGTCTATATTGCATGAGTCTATTATCTATCTACCTATTATTATCGAGAGTAATAAAAGCATTTGATTTCTTTTCAATCACATTATATTAAGTTCAAGTAAATTCACTGCTAATTAACAAATTTTGTCACAACTATTGAAATCAACTAAAATCGTATAAACGTAAGAGATAAGTTAAAATATATTGTTCCCAATCAGAAACAATGCTACAAAAGCTTGTTAAGCTTAGAGAGAAATACAGCTCGTTTCTAACTTACAATTACCAAGCAGTAAGCGACTAAAATACGAAATAAAAAACGCGATTTGATTCACCTGGTTAAACAACTGACTTACGAGATTTAACTTTTTGTTTTCCGCCTCGGGAGATGATATTTGAGGGTTGAGGGGATTGCTGCTGGAACAGGGATGCTGACATGTATAAGATAAAAACGCGCTATATAGCCTTGTTCTTATTCAAATTCCATTCGTAAGGCGACATGCGCGGTATATTGGAACGTGGGCATGAGTATTTGCATAGTAATCGAGCATTGTATACTAACACTGAATAACATATTATTTTGATCTTATATAAACTTCGCGGCAAAAAACGACAATAAAACTACAAACTTCTTCACTTATTTATACACTAACAGGTGATTTTATGAGTGAAACAAAATAGTTTATCTAAGGATCCATAATCATTATTGAATATTTCAATTGCAAATTATTTTTACGGCGGACTTTAACATAATGTTTATATGTAATTATTAAAGGTAGATTAGCAATAGCATAGACATAAAAAATCCCGTCCTTTGTGAGCTGATTGAAGAGTTTTGAGGATGTCACTTACCTAAGGTCCTCGAGGGATCCCTCACTATCACGGCGACCTCCCATATCCGTGGTGTCCCGAGGAGGTGGGGTCGTACATAGGTCACTGAGCATCAGGTCAAGGTCACTTGCCAGTGAGTTCAGCAACTGAAAGTGAAAAAAATAAAATAATTGAAAAAAAATCTTAGAAAAAACAAATACTTTTAATACCACGCAAAGATTGGTCATATAAATTTTTTAATACATAAATATTTCCACGCATTTAAATTTATTACGTGAAGTATTTTGTCAAGAAAATGTATTTCCGATTGTGTTTCCCTTGTCGTGATGAAGTTCTTCCTCTGAGATGTAGCTCTGATATCAACTAGAGAGAAAGAGGGCCGCGGGCGAGCACGCACTATGCTTAGTCTACCTGCCTGCCAGGGGAGGATTTATGCACCCTCAGACTCTTTCTCTCTCTCTCTCTCTCAGCTCAGTATGTAACTCTCGATACCTATAGGCGCTCTCATTTCCGCACACCACGCGATGTAATTAAGATTTACTTAGTAAACAAAAGCACAACAACGTAATCGGATATTATGTCGAGAATACACAAACAATCACATGCCTTTGGCTCAGGTTAGAAAGTATTTTCACTCTACGCTTTTCCTACATCAAGTTTGGGTGAGATAAGCCACTCAATACATAGGCCGAAACGAAGTGTATTTTAGACATCCATTAGGAAAGTATATGTATTCGAGTAGTCTAACATACAAAATACATGAGGAAAACTCATACACTACATTTCAGAATTATTTTTTTTTATTTTTTAACGGCAAATACCACAAGAAAACATTAGCATTAATATCACAAAACATACTAGATGGGACTTACTTAAATAACATTAGTTTCTCTCAAAACCCAAAAAAAAGCGGTTTCAGCGCCGTAGCAGAGATCAGAAATATTTGATTTATGCAACCCGCACAACATTTTTATTCTATTTTTTGACCGATTACAGGTTTTTAACATCAGAAACCGGAATAGCCACCCAAAAAGTATATTTTACAGTATTTTCACGCTCTCTTGTAGGGTCTTATTTAAGTTCTAGTAAAAATTATCATCAATCATCAGTTTTGGAGATCCCATTTTGTGTTTAATCATTATGAAGCACCTTATTTATGTTGTTTCATGTAGTCAATATGGCTTCACGATATCCAAATTGAATAAGTATATATAATAAAATAGCACTTTATTCTATGTACAGTAATACTTGTACTTATAATTTAAGGTATCTGATACAAGATTTCTTTTGAAGTTTCACTTTCTTTTGTAAAAATTGTATATTTTAGATTCTACACGCTACAAGAAGCGGCTGTAAAGATTCTTTTGTATGATGACTATATACAAGCCAAAGTCAAATAGAATATAAAAACCACGTATAATATAAAAAGCACAAGCAACAAGCAACGTTAAAGATTAATGATCCTGGATAATCCATTCAATTTACACAGAGTATACACTTTTCTACATTTCAATCAAAATATACAACAGTTTCTTTTTTTTATTTTAAATTGAAAAAAACAAACTATTATAATATGCATGTGGTCAGAAATTGGTATGCAAGCAACGATTTTATGAATATTTTTATATTATAAAAAGTTCCATATTATGTTGAATATATTTGCTAATAATTTATCTGCTTAAGTTTAAGAGATAAAGCCAGTGAGCCAGCAGTGACCATCTCATGCAAGCAAGCGAGAAAGAGATGGTCTTTAGTAAAAAAGACATAAAAGCGTTGCAGTATCGAGAGGGGTTGAATAGTCTCTCTCTCTCTCTCTCTCTCTCTCTCTCTCTCTCTCTCTCTCTCTCTCTCTCTCTACTGGTATCCAAACGTATATAAGGGTAGTATTGCAAAGTCTGAGTGTACTGTAAAAACTCATGTGCACGTAATAAAACATTCTTCCCCTTTATTGTCCCGCACATTCAGTATCGACATTACCACGAGAGAGCGAGAGAGAGAGAGAGAGAGAGAGAGAGAGAGAGAGAGAGAGAGAGAGAGAGAGAGAGAGTAAGCGCGAGAGAGAAGGAGATGCAATCGATACGCTGCAGCAAGAGCGAGAGAGAAGCTCACGCACTTTGTGTGGTTCTCGTGCAAGAGCACGCATCGTCCTGACTTTTCCAGATTAAACTCAAGTCATTTGGCACCAAAACATCACTGCATGCCACACAGCTTATATAGTCGAAGACAAGAAAGAAGAAGAAGAAGAAGAAAAAAAAAACTTCATGTTTATTACATTTCATTTAATTATCACACCACACAATTGGTAACTCTAAAATTGTCATGCTCAGTCAATTTTCACGTGTATCACAATAAGTATAATTGTATATAATAAAATTTTATTGTATATACTTTGCTTCTCAATTTAATTATCTAATTTTTGAAATCTTTTCACATCCATATATTTACAGTCCTGTAATTTAATGTGATACTATGAAGATTAAATTGCTTATAAGGAATCGACAAGTATTTAAGCTCGAATGGTCAACAAAGTAAAGAATGAATAAAAAGTATTTTGCACTTAGGCGCAAAATGTGAAATGTCTCAACAGAAATTTAATCTATATATACATAAGAATAAGGGAAAGTACTATGTAAATGGAATGCTGAATTTAAATTATATGCATGCTCTAATTTATAGTTATTACTAATATAATTCTCTTTAATGTGTAATTTTAAATGTGTTTTATCAAGTTCTCCTTTTTTAGAATTGAAACAAATTTTTCAGTTAAATATACGAGAAAAGTATAAAAATAAAAGTTTTTATTACAAATAACTTAAAAAGAGACATGAAAGTTTAAGTCAATGAAAAGACCACAAATTTTATTTTTATGATTGAACATAAAAAATGTTTTTTTATATAGATTAAAGTAATCATGCAAGGAAAATATATAAAATTTATTTTTTTATAATCTTATTCAAAAAATAAAGCATCTTTTCAATAAATTTACTATAACTTTTTTTTTTTCTTTTCATATTAAATTTTAGGTATATACATTTTTTAAAATATAAAAAATTGAAGAATAAAAAGCTTCAATTTTTCTCTTCTTATTGGTCACTTTGCTTTATAACCTTTTGATCTCACACAAAAAGAGATGGAAGAAAAAAAAATCACAATTTTTGTCCCCTCATGATGGAAATTCCAATCTATACACCACAGCTATATATACCTCACTTTTTTTTCCTACTTTTCTCATTTTCAAACCTCTTTCTTGATATAATAAAAATTCGCTTTTCTCTGCTTTATATATATCACAGTGTATCGTAGTAACACGGGTAAATCGTTGACAAACAATAAAAAAAAAAAGGCAAGGAAAATTCTCAAGACATTTTAAGAACGCCTCTTTGCTTCTATTCATCTGAACGGAAGCGTAAAAGTCGCGAATGCTTGCTACATTCAGTCAATATGATACGCGCGCGAGATTAATGATGTGCATCCCTGGGGCCATGAACGTGGCTGCAAATATCATTTCTTCAGACCTCCTTTCAATTATTTCAATGCTTTTTAGTTCAATCTTATATGCATATCTAACAGAATATCGACTTAAAAAGTAGAAAATGTGGTGAGAGCAATGTTCATATCGTACTTTTTTTCTTTTCATATCAAAATAATAAATTAATAATGTTTCACAAAAATAATGACAAGAACGTCACAAATAATTCTTGCTGAATACCTTTTTCTTTTATTTCAATACATCTATGAAAAATAGTGATAAACTTTAAAAAAAAAAATGAACAAGAAAATATTATATATTTTGAAAAACAAAAGTATTTCTTTACGACGTTCAATTATTAAATGCAGTTTCATAGGCAGGGGTACATTCTGTATAATAGAAAGTGATTAAAATTTTCAATTCCATTGAAATTTCAAAACTCATAAATAGTAAAATTATGATATCAATTTTATATAATAGAAAATTAATTTTAAAAACAAATTACTTTTATAATATAATTTTTATCTATTACATATAAAATTAGCATTTTAGAGTTTAGAAATTTGGTATTCCACACGGGAGTTTCTGGTCAGAAAATAATGGGTTCTTTCCCTCCGGCTGGGGTGTTGGCTAGTGGGATCTTTATTAGCGACTCGGGGTAATGATATCGAGTAGGGAAGGTAATGGGGTGCAAGAGACTTTAGCGGGGTGTGGGGGGGGGGGTCACTTGGCTTGGCCTGGCCACCCCCTGAGCGTCGTCACCCACGTAATGAGCAAAACTGGGGGAGAGAGAAAGAGGACATTCTATATAACCACACACCTAACCATGCAAAACGTTACCCGCACCATTTAAACTATAAATTTTACTCTCTCTCTCTCTCTCTCTCTCTCTCTCCTCTCTCTTCTCTCAGCATTTCAATTACTTTCTAGCAATTACCACATTTCAATTACAAGTATAATAAACTAGCTTCAGTAATAGCCATTTCAAATTGTAATGAATTCATAGATTTTCATTGTTGTTTAATTAGAAGGAAAAATCAAAATTTGATTATAATGTTATACGTTTTATAGAAAATTGTTATTATATATATATATATATATATATATATATATATATATATATATATATTAAATATATTATATAATATATATATAATTCAAAATTTCTAAATAACAATTAACGAGTTTTTGTTAAATGCTGTAGTGCGTAGCCGTAGATAGATATCATAAAATTTATTGCGAAGACCTGGTACATTTGATCTATACTGTAAACTTGAGTCACTGGTCTTGAAAACTCAATACGAAATGTAAAGATTGCTTACATACTTTTGTACACAAACCAATTGATTTCGTCGCAATACAAATATTAGAAAATCTTCGAACCAATAGAGAAAAAGAGGGGGGTCTCTCAATATTCAAATCATCGTTCTTTTTTTATTTTTTTTATTTTTTTTTTTTTTTATTGAAACAAAAATTTGACGATTATAGAGATAAGTAGAAGAAGAAAATGCTACACTTTTCTTATTCTCACATCTGGCACAATATTAAAAAATAAAACACATTAAATTTCATTTCTCCATATACGCTCTGTAAGATTTGAACATATGTTGTATTGTATAATACAAAAAAGCAACGAGCCAAAAAAAAAGTGCTTGCTCGTGCTTTTTTTTTTTTTTTTTTTTTTTTACCCCGCTAGTATTATACCCAACATGAAGAGAGAATATGAAAATATCTTGAATTTAATACTCGACTAAATACACAAGAGTGCAAATATTTAAACTTGAACATTGACGTACAATTCATGCTTAGGAAACTTCAGATGTCGATTCCTCCTCCCCTTTGCTTTGCAAATCGATGATTGTAAATATGTAGAGAGAGAGAGAGAGAGAGAGAGACCCCCTGGGCACGCTTGGAACCCGGTATTATTTCGTACCTAACACCAACAAGTGTAACGCATCACTCAATGCAAAATCCAGAAACACAATAAATTTTTATGTCGGGTGAGGACTATAAAAATATACTATTGAAAATACCCAGATCAAGGTTGAAAAGAACATTTTGGATTTGATTTTCTTTGTGGTAGAATAGCATTAAAAAAAAAAGGCAGCGAATAAGTTATTTGATTTATGGATATATTTCTACGCAGAATGGATAACGCCAGTTACACACATACATATAAAGTTCAGTTTTTAAGTATTCAAATCCTGAAGATCTATAAGTCTAATTCACATTATAGATCATAAAATTATGTTGACATACAAAATTATCAAAACACAAAAATATTTCATGTCATATTTTCCAATGCAAAATTGCTGTCACCATTAAATTTTATGGCCTAGTGTGAACTAGACTTAACACAGATCAAGGTGCCTAAGTTTATATTTGTCTATTTCAGTTTGTGGTAACTAACTTGTTACGTTTTAGTTTGATGGATTTTCGTAAACAATTACGTAAATTGATAAGAGGTATATGCCAGATAGTCATTTTTCTACTTATTAATTAAAAAAAAAGTCATTTATTGATTAACCTAAATTTATATATTATTTAAAAATATTATACTTAAACTTGTAAAGTAAATTTATGCGACAAAAAAAAATACAAATCTTATTTTATACAGGGTGAAAATAGCACAAAATATGGCTACACGCTTTATTTGGAATAAATTTTTTCGATTCATTAAACTGCTAAATCATTACATTGTTTATTTCTAAGAAATTTGTTTTATTGCCATTTGATTACAACATGTTATATATTATATACCCTCATTCCGTCAGTTATTCTATACAAATTGCATGTTTGCACTAAAGTTATATACATTTATCGATCTAAGTTTGGACAACTTTTTAAAAACACCAAGATAACACAAGAAAAAAGAAAAACTTATTTGATGCTTTCGTGCAAACGTCTGACTTTTCAGACATATAAATTTTTTTTGATTACATTTTGATTAGAATTTTCAAAACCATAAACAGCATGCAGTAATATCATTTATATATACTTTGTAAGTCATAATACTTTATGCCTTGTAACGTTTTTTGACAAGTAATTATAATTTTACCGCACTTTAATTTAAATTTTATACATAAAATTTGACGCGCACGTTATCATTTTATACAATATTACATAAAACCTAATTTTAATCCTTTATATTACAGTCTTGAGAGTTATTATTAATCCCCTAATAATAATAATCTCATTTAATACGTATAACATAAAAGTAATAATAAACAATCTATTTTATTGGCTGACTATTATTAATAAAGTATTTTAATCTCGTCAAAAATAATTATAATTAATATTGATAAAATATATAAGTTAAGAGAGGCAATTTTATTAATGAATTTTACTTTGCCCCTGCGATGTAGCTTGTACCGCTTTTCTAATACGCTACAACAGTTGCCTATCTAGCAAGGGGCTCAAAGACGTGCTTTCCCACCAGGCAAAGTAAATATAGGGAGTAGAGCTAAAGACTTGATTATACATACATACAAAACCTCGGTATAGTAAAGTAGCTCAATTATATTAAAGTAAATGTCAACTGTTTTTACTCACTTGTAAGTTAAGTCGAGTTGAAGATTTATGATTTAACTCTTACAAGAGAGGAAATGAAGGTTATAAGAAGGTACATGAGGTACGAAATAAAGCATGACAGATGAATAAATCACGATATATAATAGAAACACCTTGTTCTCTGTCATATGGTTATAACTTATTCAAAGAGTGATTGACGATATCGATGTTCACTTGTCACTATACGCTCTCAACAAAAAGAAAATTGTCACAAGAAAAATTCTTTGACATTTATGAAATACATTATGGCAAATATTGATATTATAGGAGTAGTGTCGTTTACATAAGACACACTTATACTATGTATTGTATAGTTTCAAAATATGATTATTACGATGATAGTAATAAAATATTTTCTTATATTTCTTAATACTTTCTGTTACAATTACAATAAAATTGCACTTTTGATTTTTATACAGCATACTGAATCTATATTTTGCGAAAACTCACAAATATAAGCAATTGACTTTATATTTGTGATCTTATGTGCTACTTAGACTCGCCTTGGGCTCGTGCTGCTGCGGTAAAAAGTGCTGAGCAGTGCGTCCGTTGTTACCGAATGTTCCATCCATGCGGAATGTTATGACATTTCATGTAATCCACGAGTCTGTCTGGCGCACACACTTACACACACACGCGCGTCTAACTAAGTGCACGCTCACTAACTGAGAACGTAATGGTCAGTCACTAAGTCTCGAGCGATCATTAACCCTCCTACGGCTCACAAGCACGAGACATTAGCGCGCAGCTGGCTGCCCATGCTGCACCCCCCAACACCTGGCACTGAGCCACCCCCACCCCCACGTGGCATGACTCTCACGCCGCACGAGTGACGTCACTAACTATTTTTTATTTTCATTCCAAAAAAAAAACAAAACAAAACAAAACATCTCTAGAGGCCACACATTTAGATACACTTGAAGAAACTTAAGTGGGTCAAGCAGGTGCCCAATTGTATGCAGTTTTCAGGCTAAAATGCAGCACACGTAAGAGAGCAATTGTTTTCACTCAATCGCAACTATCAACTCACGTACGTAGTAAATTGCAGTCAAAGAAAAAAAAAAAGAAGAAAAAAACTTCCAACACATTTTTCTTGTAACATGTTTTTTAAATGTAACAAGATTCCTATAGTTGACTTTATCATTTCTTTCCAGTTAAAGGGTAAATCACACACTTTTTTCTCTAAAACCAATATTTTTTCTCAAAAGGGGGAGAGATTTTTTTCTCTATAAAAAACGTTTTTTTTTTTTTTTTTTTTTTTTTGTGCGCCATACATCTGAGGTTAAGGGTGACATTTTTTTATCTCTCCATCTTTTAAGTCTACATACATCTTTGGCAAGAACCAATTTACTGCACACAAAAAAGAAACCATTTATTTCTTATGTACCAATTGCTACTTGTATGTACTACTACGTCAGTACATTGTATAGCAAACGTATATACAAGAAAAAAATATAATCTACTAAAATGGACTTTTCTTATATAGCTACATGAGATATGGCAAAGCGTTACAGAAAAAAAAAGTAATAAAGCAAAATTGAAATTTTAAATAGAAAAAATTGCGATGCAGTAAATTTTAAATTAAAACTATAAAAAAGAAAATATACAACAACAACAAAAAATCTGTTTTAATTAACACTTTCAATATTAATTGAACGTTTATACAGAAGAAAAAAGTTCTAACCGCGTGAAGAAAAACATCACGAAGTTAAAATAATTCAGCGTGAAATTCTTATTAGTTGCCAAATTGAATTAGTTTAAGTTGATTATCGAAGCATAAAAACTTTAAAAAAACAAACTCTGGCTTAAATATAATAAAAATAAATCCATATTTTTATACATTTTCAATGTGCATTATAAATCTGTTGGAATTGACGTAAATCCGACACATCTTAAAAAAATCTCTTCTGGCAACAAAGTTTTGCATGTAACGCTCAAGTCAAAACATTGAGTCGATACGTCAAGAGAAATATTCTATAATAAAGTCTCATCAAAAACTTTTACCTCAGAGGGTATAGAATACATCTTCTCTTATTTACATGCGAATGTACAGCTTGAAAATAGCTTGTGCGAGGTTTAAAGTTGCTGCTGCTTAGTAATTAGATTTGCATCCCCTACTTCAGTGTAAGTATAAGGGGTGAATCATACTTCCGGTCATATATATATGGCCGCACAGTATGTAATTAAACTACGCTGACGAGCCTGTCAACCAATTGACCCTACATATCCGACCCTAGATAGCCGTGTATATATGATAACACCTCTGTTAATTACTATATACAAAATATCATATACGCTATAATAGAATTCTGCATGCGCCTGTGATAATTTTATTGATGTCAGTAGTAATTCTTCATTGAATCTCGTAATGTGCATATTTCTTTTTGTGTGTATCTTAAATTTGTACAGGAATAATAGCATCTTCCACGTAATGACTAATACGTCATTGCTTTCCTTTATAAGGTATTAACAAAATCAATGATTTCGAGAGCCGAGGAGGAAATATAGAGAGACGATACATATTATACGAAATTTTGAAAAGTAGATAGAAATTTGATGTTTATTAACGGAAAAGAAGAGAAATATAAAATTAACGAGTTCAAACCAAACTATAAAAGAAAAAAAAGCTTTAAAATTATTACGATGAAACGAGAGGGAAAAATGTATATAGTTTATTATTCACAAAAAGGCTCTCATTAAAGCAACACAAAAGCTTATAATATCATGCACAAAAGGCAGGCAGAAAGCTAACTCTATGTTCGTTCGTTATTTATATAGTATATAATACAAAACAATGCATAACTTGACGTATTATTATTAAAACACAACTACAAGCACTCTCTCTATATATATAAGGTACTTAAATTATCATGATATACGTTAATTAGAATGGAAAATAGAATATTTTTTGTAACTTGTTGCTTGACTGAAGTTTTAATTAGGTGGGTGCGGTTACTGTGGAAATTTGTGGTCGCAAGGAAGCCATGGGGAGAAGAGAAGAGACAATTAAGACGAAATGACCTGCTGCTTGCTCCTATATACAGTATATGTCGAGGGATCAACATGATGGCTTCACTCGTAAAAACAGAGAAAGCACTTACACACAAGTGGCCAGCTACCGTTTATTACACCTTAGATATAAATTTCATCTAATCTAATATTTATGATTCTTAAGTATAAACTTCCTTGGTAACAAGAAGTATAATCATATTATTACCTTTTTTGTTAAGTATAAGAAACTTTTTTTTTTTTAATAAGTATTTTTTAATAAAGTATAACTTAGAAAACTTTTCATTTAATAATAATAATATAAAAAAAAAGTTTTTGAGATGATAGATCGAGGTACTTTTAATCCAAACGAAAGAAGAAGAAAAAAAATCATTTAGTATTAAAAAAACAGAAAGGGGGGATTCTCTCGTTAGATTTCATCAAGGCAGTTCTAATTTGTGTAACTTACAAAGATTGATAACAATCACATTCTTAAATTAGAGTAGAATGTTTTAAATAAGCTTTTTATCTTTAATTGTCATCAGGGAGCATTGAAAAAAAAAACTTTTGGAACAGTTTAATTTATTTTTGAGACCTAATTATTTGAAAGCATAGTTTAGTAAAAATGGCAATTATGCAATCGCGTTATAAGATCATACTTCAAATAAAATTTATTTATTAGGTTCTACAGTTCTAAATAATATACTAAATGTTTCATTAATCTAATATCACCATGACCTGGCAAAAACTAAACTAACATCAAAACAAAAACAAAGAGCAAACTATTTAAACTTCTTTTTTCCCAAAATAGTATGCAAATTTATTTATCAACAACAATCCGCACACACACTGAATACATTATATTCAACATTAAAATATGTAGAAATAATAAAAAGAAACGTTTGAATTTATTTGAAATGTACAGTATAGTATATGACAATTACAATTCAATGTACCTTTTGTTTACCTATATGTTTTATATATTTATAATGAATAATTATTTTTTATATAAAACCTACTTGTAATCAAAAAGACTCACGACATATATATCAACTTACCAATGACAATAGTTACAATTGACACCAAAATAATGAAATATTGCAAAAATAATTATGCTAAAAAAAAAAGGGAATTAAATCAACAGATCAAGTTTTGGCCTTTGGTTGGATACTTTGTATGAATTAAAGACAATAGAATAATAATAAATAAAAAAGGAAATAGCAATCAAATGTTTCAATATATAATCAATTGAAAGTAGCGAAAAAAATGACGAAAAAAAAATGAACCTTTTTTAAACTATATTATTATTTTACTTCACGCAAGTAATTGAAACGTTTTATACGCAGTATACGTACTATACGTAAGCATTTTTTTGTTATCAAAATTATATTGCTTTTTATACCCAAAAGTTTCAAGCAGTAAAACCGATATTCCATTTACGTAAATAAATATTGAACGTTTTTCAATTCCATTTCTTGCAATATTAAACAGAATTTTCAACAAACTTTTTTTTTTTTTTTTTTTTTTTTTTTGTAGCTGTGCGAACTTTAAGTTATGAGAGAAGAAAAAAAAAATCACACTTTCTATATCAAAAAGCAATCTAAATTCTTATTTTATAATTCAAACTTATAATAAAAATAGAAAGAAAGAAAAAAACTTTAATAAAATATTAAAATACGAAAAATATAAAAAACAAACAAACGTACAAGAGAGAGAAAGTCATAACATTAAAACGAAATCGTTTTTTGAATCATAAAATTTTATTTGATATAAAAATACGAGTATAAAGCAGCACCTCGGTTGCGGTTTTAAGGCTCGGTCAAAGCAAATTCTTTGACCTTTTGTGATTGCAGTTAAGATTTGTAAATTTGGTGACCCAAATTAACCTCATGAAAGTGAGCATATCTCTTGCTGAGAGAACTTTTGAGCATCATTTGGGACACATCGTAAATGTACTATAGCAGCATAGAGATTTGTTTTCTCTACTGGAGCTAAGAGATGGATTTGATTGAGGATTGAAATGTGGTTGATCCAACTCTGCGCGCAAGTGTCAATTATTGAAACAAAATACTGTGACGTCATATTTGACCCCGTGTTTGTTCGATATACATCAAGTACTTGAGTGTACTTTAGGATTATGACGCGCACTGCGCCAGCCAACAGGTAGAGCTCAATGAAAAGAAACAAGTTGTAAAAAAAAAAAAAAAAAAAAAAAATGAGTGATGTTCTTCTATACGTGACCGAGGAAAGAACGTCGTGCATTGCAGTATCATTTTCGTGCAACCATCGTGGGATAACGACTGAATGAATGAGAAAATACTAACTTTTAATTATGTTATATATTTCAAAATGTATATATAGAATCTAACTTTCATGTAAACAATATATATAACTTCCTTTTTTTTTTAATAAGAATGTAAATTTTATTATTATCTTATATAATTTATTAATTTCTTTTATTAAAACAACACAATTATTGGAATTTTTATTTAAAAAAAAGTCAATATAAATATTTGGTATAAAAATATTATTATTATATACAATTTAATTTATCTCCCCTAACTAATGTTATCTAATATTGGCTATCAATAATACGATAAAGCTTGTTGTTATTATTATTATCCCCATACACTATTATATACAACTGATGTATGTATATTTCAGTTTTAGAATATAATGATTTCAAATTATTTTATTATTAATATACAATGAAGTGGGTTTAATTGTTTCACAAATATTCAAGTTTGTAGCAATTAATTTTGCAGTATAGAGAGAGAGAGAAATATTTTGACTCGTTTGTTATTATTTCATTTTATCATGAAAGAGAAAGACAAAAGCACTACATACTAGCGTGTCGCGTTTTCTAATTGATAAGCAGCTTATTAAACTTCTTCTCCCCATTCTACTCCTCCAATCATGTTTTTAAGCCGCTTACAGAAAGAGACACAGAGAAATGATAATGTTTATCGACCTCGTCCTTCCTGTTACATCGTCAACTACTTTCTGGCTTGAGAGAGAGAGAGAGAGGAAACGAACAAAATAATGGAGACAAAATCTGAATTATAACATAATAATTCACAATCACAACATCTCATAATTCATGCAATTATTGAACTTTTCTGCCTTAAATATATTGTAAATTATAGAAATTTCTTCCCTTTTAATTTTAGTGCTATAATATATTTTAATTAATTTATAATATTTATCAATGTAATGTACTATGTTATATAATTATTGCATAATTAAAATGTTATTTTCAATACTTGAATATAATTAGTGTGGATAATTAAGAAAATTATCACTTAACGTGCAAAATTGAATTTATTATAAAAATAATGAGATCACTGCGTTACTACAGTGATATAAAATAAAAATAATTGACTTTAATGAAACTGTAACCCACTCAAAGTGGAGTAAAAATGAAATTTTGCTTCAACTTACCCCATAAGCCATGGTTAATTGAGGAGACTAACAAAAACACACCCCAAATACTCTCACCGGCACCACGTGACTGTCACCACGTCACTTCACTAATTTCACGTGTTTACTGCACAATGTTTGCACGAGCATAAGCACAAGGCAGCTTCACTATTATAACTACATGCTATGTGTGACCAGCCAAACTATGCATGTATGTTTGGACCCGCCTCAACACAGCGGTGGTGGCGCTTTGCTGCTTGCCAAAGTAAAGACCGACTCTCACAATACTTTTCAGCCCTTATCTATAGCCTAACAGACATGCAAATATTATTGCCATAAGTATCAGTTATATTTGTTATCAGATTTTATTGACATTCGTGTGTTACTTTGCAAAGAATTAATGTCTGTGTTGTGTGTTATTGATGTATAAAGTGTAGCTTTGTTTTGCTGGGATTTTACTTTGCGTAACATAGCGTGGTCCGCTCGCTCGATATTTCGCCTCACCATTCACATAGAAAGAGCCGCGCCGCATTTTGGCCCTCCACCGAGCATTGCCTGATGCATTTTTGTTTCATCTCTCACTAAAAGTGCGACACTTGATGGTGTATATATATTTCTATGTACAGTACACCTCCTACCTGCCGCGCAATTGCCACCCACTTGACGCCACACAACCCTCGCTCACTACATAACATAATAAAATACGGTAATATACTCTTTTTTTTATCCCATACACTTGACATAACACTTTTTCTTTTTCTCTTTTATTTTTTTATTTTTTTTTTCCTATTGTTTTTTTTTCTCTCTCTCTCTTTCTCTCCCTCTCTCTTTCTATCCTATCTACTTTATTTTTTATATATCACAATTTGCGTTTAGTCTGCGCCTAGTAACAAAATATGTTTATGTAACACAACACACAACTTTTCATCAGATGAAATTTTATATGTACCCCCACACACAATAACACAACTTTATATTTTATTTTTATTTATAAAATTCATTTAAACTATAATATTTTGTATCATACTTTATTTCACTATACAAACAAAAATAAAATAAATATAAAATAAAAGAGCAAAATGTGACGACAAATATGTGGATTATTTTAAAAATTTAGAATTTTTGTGGCAAGGGAATTATAATTTCATTATTATATGTTCAAAGTAAATTTAATTTAAAAATAAAAAGGTAAATATAACAAATTTAACCCTTTTGCATATTTTTTTTAAAAATATGATGTAAAAATCATAACATTAAATTTATTTACATATATTTCATCCCTTCAATTTATTTGTTTATTAATTAAGTTATTTCTACTCAACATGCATGTTTATTGGTGTAACTATATTTTTGCTATATTACATTTACTTCCACACACGAAACATCAAAGAAAAGTGTAAAGGTCTGAGAGCAGTCTGCTGCTCTAGTTTGTAGTGTGAAAGTGGACATAACACATGTGACGACGTCTTGGAATGTGACGTTTAATTTGTCCCCACTGAGCAAGCCGAGTGGTCAGTGGTGTGACAGCTATAGCGGCAACTTTTGATCTCCTCCACTTCACACCTCACTCACACCACGAGGTGTCCAACGTCAAGAAACATCTCTTACAATGTCAATCTTTAATTGAACCTGACTTATACATACAGTAACACATATCAAAAAAATAAAATCAACTTTCTATAAAATTAAAATAATATCGTCAATTGTCAAATCAACGAAGAATTATTTAAACTCAATCTGGCAGCTTGTTTTTACTAACTCACATTGTGATTTTTTTTTTTTTTTTTTTTTTTTTTTGCATATTCATTGAACATAATATGTGGCTTGAAGAGCAATGCATGAAGTTAAAATAAAACCTCGCAGTTTTAAATAAAGTTACATACTTTATATATATATATATATATATATATATATATATATATATATATATATATATATATATATATATATATATATATATATATATATATATATATATATATATATATATATATATATATATATATATATATATATATATATACAATACACGACACACACACAATGGAAACATAGTATAGCAAATTAGAATAAGGTAACTGTTTACGTATAAATTAATATTAATCACATTAAATGTATGTTCACTTCCGTGATACAACAAAAACAAACAACGTACGGCAAACAAAACTACCAAATACTCGAGACGCATCATTTACTTTTCAACCCAATCACTCAACCCTATAAAACAAACATCATGCACACCTGGGGTTTATATATAAACTAAAATGATTTTAACTGTAACAGTATAGTAATAGGATAATTTGATTATCATTCTCTTAATTGACATCATAATAATAATAAAAATAATCATCTTTTGAGTATTATTATCTATTAATACCAATATAATATATTATTATATATAAAAAAATCCCAAGAGCATTTTGTTATATATAAAAGAGAGAAAATAATATAATAACAATTTGTCATAGATATGAGGAGAGATTTTGTGTTTAGTATATCCGTCACCCCTCTCTTTTTCTCTCTCTCATTCTATTTCTACATATATATATACAGTGGTTATTTAATGGAGTTATATTATATATACGTATACTACATAGTATACGTACTTGTGTATCTCTAGTTACTATGGGAACTGCGTAACCATGGAAACGCTTGCGGGTGACTCATGCTTACTGGGGAATACTATATGGTACTATTATATTATATAAAAAGAAGAAGGCTGAAGCCACGCCACGCGCCCACCACGCTCTCTCTCTCTCTCTCTCTCTCTCTCTCTCTCTCTCTCTCTCTCTCTCTCTCTCTCTCTCTCTCTCTCTCTCTCTCTCTCTCTCTCTCTGTATTTTACTCTGCGGTACACTACAGTAAATTTGCACCTGGCAAAGCAAGTATAGGGTCCTATATAAGGCATCATGCAGAGATTTGCCCTCCCTCACCCTAAGTGAAGTCAGCTAAAGCAAGCTACATCTATATAGAAACAAAAACATTCTAATTACTAAATTCAAGTTAATACCGGCGGTAGTTCTCTATAATCATCATACTGAATGACTTTCATGACAATAGAATGTAAAGTGTTTGTTTGTTCTATCGTAAATTTAAAATAGTATCTAACAATTAGGTACTACTACTGGTACTTTATTCTGAAAGAGCTCGATGTTTCATTATTATTTTCTCGTTTTACAAACTGCAAGTATTTTTAATTATGTTTCTAACATTACAGCGAGAGGCGATATAGAAATCATCTGCCAATACTTTTAACTTGGAATAGTTCCGTTGCATGTTAAGTATACCAAAAAAAAAAAGAAGAAGAAGAAGTAAAATAGTAGACGGTTTTGAAACCTTCTTAATTTTTTTAATAAATGAATGACAAGTAATGCTCTTTTCTCATTAGAAATTACAAAAATTATTATTATGTAACAAAACTTCTTTCAGTTTAATCAATTCAGATAAATAAAAATATATAAATTATAATAATTTTAATCAGCAATGTTATTCACACGTATAAAGCATAAATAGCATTTTTTTAAATGCCCACAATAAAATAGCATCATAGTTATGAAAGAATAAATAAATAAAGTACAGTACAGTAACTTAAAAACAATAATTGAAGCAATCATCATGAAAATATCAACGTATATATCAGATGTCCCTATTTTACAATTCAAATTTGTATAAAATATATATTTTTAGATAACATATAAACGCGCCATGCATGGTTCTGAGAATGAAAAAAATACAATAAAAAAATACGATATATATATATATATATATATATATATATATATATATATATATATATATATATATATATATATATATATATATATAATGCTGTAAACAGCACATTCCACCCTACATGTTTATAGCATCAATAAAATCCTGCTTGTCAAACCCAATTTAATTTATATTGACACAACTAATAAATACAAATTATATTTCACATATAAAATTAAATAAATTTCTGCTAAACATGATTAGATTATACGTTATATATATTTATAAAAAAATGTTATTTCCAATATATATAAAAAGATGATTTGTAATCAGTCATGCTGCATCCCCTCGCAAGTGATTTTGAAAGATCGCGAGCGTCCCCCTCACTTCGTTGTCTTGTCACTCATCTTTCACATTTCCCAGACACAAATGTGAAAAATATAAATTGTAACTGTCATCTTTACACAAACTTTTATCAAAAACTTCTCCTGATTAAAAAAAAAATAATAATAATAAAAACAGATGCTCACACAAAAGTACGAAGAAAAATTAAGTGAAAAACTTTAAAATTAAAAGTATAATATTTCATAATGAAAATAATTATTACCCCCTTTGGTATACATTCAGGGGTAGAATAAAATTAATTAAAATCATATACACAGAGTAATATGATATAGTTTTTAGCATTTAGATTTAATTGAAATGAATAATGCGCGGTGCTAAATAAATGAAATAAAGTGTATTTTAATGATGCGCTTATTATCAGTGGAATGCATAAAAGTTGAAGAGTCGTGTCAGCCGATCATAAATCACTCACATTTGTAAGCGGTGCGTGTATATATAACGTATGTGTATGAGGGTCAGGGGTCATTAGCCGAACATGTGCTGACATAAATGTCATTGCAAATGTATAAATATATCCTTTGTTTTTTTTTATTCAAATTTAAAATGAGTAAAATCTCCCGCAATAAAAATTTACATTGAGAAGTCGTGACTTTGCAAGTAAGTTTCGTTATTATTGTCATTTATGCAAATGAAACTTGTTAGCGCCTTTAGCATAGACTTCCCGTTTAACTTGTGTGTTGCAAGGTTTGCATAACTACCACGGCGCTTTTCATCTTTAATGGCGGACGAAAGTAAAAAATTAATATTACAAGCGTTGATAAAAAAAAAAATGAAGTCCCCTCACATTAATAAATACAAAAGGCTGAAAAAAATAGAACCCCGATATTTTGACAAGCCAAAAAAAAATTTTTGATGGTATACATTTAATAACAATGTAGTCAATTTCAGCGTACATTGCTCCTTTTAAACATTTATGCACTACTTTTTTATGAGCAAATTCTCTTGTCTTTTTTTAAGCAAAAACGGAGATGAAAGAAAAAGCTATAAACGTTCTTCTTTAAACAATTTCTACAGTACTGCTCTGTGCAAAACATGGTCAAAATATGTTTTGCCAACTCTTTGCAATTAAAAACAATAGGCTGCAAGTAAGAATAGAAATGATTTTTTTTTTTTTTTGTATTATACAGTACTATTCAAAAAAGCAAAGCAATTTTATTTATTATTTTTTTATCATAAAGTACTGTATACGACATTTATATTAAATTCTCACTGCTCACTTCAACTTTTCATGCATTTATAAATACTTATGAGAATAAAAAATTAAAAAGTCCCATAAAGAAGTTAATGTTTTCTTGAACAAAAGACTATACTCGCTTACTCTCCCTCTGATATAGAAAGAATGTTATGAAAAGCGGCAGACAATATGGTTATAGAACTTTTTGGTAACATAATTCATGAAGAGAGAGATTCTATGGAAATACAATTTTCCAAGCAGTAGGGGGGTATCTATAAATTGTCACTTAAATGGTTCATAACGTCTTCTCTAGGTATTGTTGTGAATGAATTATTATTTGCTCATAACGTCTTGGGACGCAGGAGAGTGGAAAAAGAAGATTTTGGTGCAAGGAAATTGCCTTCACCCAGCAAAACCCTATCTTCTTTCATATGTATACTTTGTTCTCTGCTCTCTCTCTCTCTCTCTCTCTCTCTCTCTCTCTCTCTCTATCCCTCTCTTCCTTCTCTTACTGACAACTTTAATTAAAAGCATTGTTAAATTCTCTTGCAATTTGAAAATATTAAAAATCGAAATTTCGACTAATTTCTATTATACCTTCATTTTTTTTCTAATTTGATTATAAAATAAACAAAATAATTGTATTATTAAAATTTACTTTACACTTTAAAAGTATCTTATAAAAAAAAATGTAAATATATATGGTTATTTCTTTGTATATATTATACAGCTTTAATAGAAAAGAAAATACACTATAGTTAAAAATTCTAATTTAAAAAATTCACTTACTTTTAATGTAAATAAAAATTATTACTTATATTCTTTTTATATAAAAAAAAACTTTTCACTGGTAAAGTTAAACCATGTAATATAGTAGGATATAAAAATGAAATTTTAATTTTCACAAAGTAACCGTATACATAAAAAATAACAACATATATAAAAAAAAAATTCCACACATTTTTTAATAACAACAAAAAAGTATATATAAACGATATAAACAAAACATAAAAGAAAGAAAAAAAAAACATAGACCAACAAAGTAATGCTTTAGGCTAGTTAAGTAAAGGGTATAAAGCTATCGTAAAACTTATTTTGAGGTATCAAGTTGAGCTATGATAACAATGTTAAGTTAAGTGGGTTTGAGTCATATAGCCGCATGTTATGGTAATTTGTATAGGTACAGTACATAATAACATGCAATGTTCATTGTGAGTGCATATATAACGTTTAGAATTCAGCAGGCAATTTTGATGAAGATGTAGTGCTCAGGTTCCCTTGAGAGCAATAATGCATGCTATGCAACATGACGTTAATATGATGCAACTGCAACACTCGTGTATCGAAATATATTTATACCATAGCGGTTAGACAGAGAGAGAGAGGGAGGTTAAACTATAGACAACAGGCAATAATTTCATTAGTGGTTTTTGTACAGTACAATACTGCTCATAATTAACAACAACAATTATCGTCATTATAATATTTCTAATTTGACTATACGAGGCATTATAAGTAACTTAAATAGACAAATGAGTAACTTTAAACAAATAATATTATATCAATATGTAATGAAAAATAATAATTAACCAAAGTAATTCAAATCTTTCATTGTCTTTCACCTGACAATAAGGTTCACGTATGCGAGTACGAGCGGGGCTAACAATTCCAGGGTCGTTTTAATTTGTTCCCTTGCTCCCAAAAAAAGCACAATAGCATTTAAAAAGCATTTAGTGACTATCATTTTTATCGTTGTTTAGAGCCCCCCAAAAAAATCAGGGTTTCCGAACACCATTTTTGACTTTTGGGATAAAAAAAATGTACTGGCTTTTTCCTGCTAAATTTAAAAAAAAAAAATCCGTGCACAGAAAAACATTTCGTATTCATATATATAGGAAATTTTGAATTAATTTCAAATTTAGTCTGTTTAAATCGACAGCATTTTGTCCCCGAATGTACTTTGCATTACTGCCGTCATGTATATAGGATTATTCCCCATATAAAGCTAAAAGCATAGATATAATAATATATACATAGATATAGAGCTATAGCTATATACTTGCTTATATTATTACTATTCCAACCTCATATATATAATATAATCTACTCAATTTTAAGTCAAGTTCATATTATTATTAACTTATAATAATTAAACTACTCTTATATAATTATTATATTGTCAGTTATATAATAATTTGTTAAATAAATGCATTTATATGTAAATTAGAACGATTTAATCATAATAAAATAAACAAATATAAATAATATAATATTACGAGCAAGGGAAAATATTATATTTTATTATTACCATTTCAAACAATATTATGCATAAAAAACACATTGTTTGTTTTGTATAGGAATGATTTTTTTTAGCTACAAATTGAATGAATCATTAATAACTTAATATAACAAAGCTAAAAACAATGTAGTAATAAAAAGGCAGAGAGAAAAAAATAAAGCATTGAAATTTTTCGTTTCATTAATAAATGAAGAAGTAGAGCTTGTGATGTGATAAATTATATTTGGGTAGCACACGTGAGAGCTCATGTAAATCAATAGTAAAATTTCTACAACTTTTCAATTTTCAAAGCTGACCATAGGGAATTGTTTGCAACCACATCATGAGGTTTTTACTTATGATTGCATAGGACCAGACTTGCCCATACATTTACTTACCAGGTCTGGCAATGACAGCAGTACGTGTTTTAACTTTAAAGGTATAATATAGAAGCTTTTTATCGTATTATTCCATAGATGAGTTAAAATTATAAATGTTATTTTACACAGCATTTTTACTTTGGTGTATTTTTACAATAATATTTAATACAATAAAAAAAAAATAATGTTCTACTGAAAATCGTTTTAATTATAGATATACCTTCAAAATCAAATTAAAATTCAGTTAAAAAAACAAATTAAATGATCAAATATTATACTTTTCAATATAAAAATATAGAATCATAAGTAGGCTGTTACTCAATGAATCGGAATAAAACTGTTTTATTTTCAAACTCTATAACAGTGGATGGCTTCGATTTCAGGTTGTTTCAAGACAGGGTACAAAAAAAAAAGTAAAAAAAAGGTCCAAGTGTTCCGTTGCTTAACTGCTCGAGTTAAAATTATTCTACAAGCATGTGTATAACATGACTGTGAGGGTTGAAACAGCAGCCATAGGGCAGTGCATACTAAGCGAGAGAGCTGCATTTCGTGTGTTTGACAGACAGACAGACTGACTGACGTGTCACCCTCGCTTGGTACCGCGTTGGTACCGTACATGCATGCAGATCGCGAGCGGAATTTCAATACATATACACCTGCCAATATCCAAGACTCGTCCCCATGGTGCACCACAACATAAAACACAAGCAAAAACACTCCTATACCCCCCAATTCAATTTTCAAATATATCTAATCAATATATATTATAGAGAGATGCTTTCAAAATATGGCGTGGTTTCAAAAACATATATGTGTAAATTTTAAGGGTTGAAGTGTATAAAATATTATATAAATATATTTAAAAAATACTACTCTCCGTTGATCCTATATAGTAAAAAAATTAATCCTTTGATCCTTTAATGTATAAAAAAGGTAACATGCGAATATTTGTTTTACATTGTATGCTGACTACAGAGACAATACAGAACACAGAGAATTCTACAGAGGCTGTTCAAAAAAATCATGATTGATTTTTTTTCCCCACACATTATACCAAAAAATAATAATAATAATCAAGTTTGTGGGTTTGCTTATTTTTTTAATTATATATTGTAGTGAACTTAACTTTTCAGTTTAGTGAATAGAATAGATGCCCCAATAGGGGGTCAAGTTTAAGAGACCATAAGAGTACTATTTAAACCTCGCCCTTATAAGAGAGTCACACAAATTGAAACATCCTCTGTCTGGTCTTCTATAGTGAATATATATATATTTATTATACGTATATATATATATATATATATATATATAATATATATATATATATATATATACACACACACAATTCAAAATATAACAACAAAGAACCCATATCTGATTCAGACATCATTATTATAACACGAAGTGTCATTTCAACATAATTGTGTTTCAAATACCGCATGTCGATTTAGGAAGGAAAAAATAATAGGAAAAAAAAAGGAGAGAAAGAAGAAAGATTTATTACTAAATATCAATATTATTATATTCTGTGTAAATATGAATCAAATAATAATAAATCCTATAAAATGACAGTTTATCATGTTTTTGTCCGTGAAATATTTACAACATGACGTGAAAACGCTTTGTAAATAAACGGGGTTTTGATACGAGAGGATTATTAAATTTTGTCCCGTGAGTTTGTTTGAAGAGGAGTGTTTACCACCGTACAGCACAGAGAGTAAGTAAATATTGTCATACAAGCTTGCATGGCCTCTAGCGTTTAGTCTATAGGCTCTTTTAAGTCTTCCAGACAAATGTGCTTAAATGTTTATACATACATTTCTTTTGTACCTACTTCAGATTAAAAAATTGAGACATAGTAATACAATATATTATGAAGCCTACAGGATTTAGACTAACAGAGAATTCAAAATCGTGCTCTAAATGTGTCACATTGATAGTTTATTTCTAACTTCCTCTACCCAGCCGGTGAAAGACTCTTTTATACAGTTATTATATTAATATTAACAATGACATCGTTTAGTTAAAAAAAACTATCTATCTCAGACAGATCACGGAATCTGGAAGTGACGTCATCAGGGTGACCCACGCACTGTGACGTCACACGACGTGACGGGAGGTCTCATTCATCTTTGATTGACGCGACTACTCACTCTAAACCCACTGCGTCGCGTTACATTTCTTCTAATATCGATATTATATTGCTATTTTATACTATAGTGATTGTGATTACGTCTACTTACATTTTGATATGACAAATATAGCATTTTTCTAGTTTTATTATAAAATGAGGCGGATTTGTCTCATTTTGCCAGAGAATTTTTGTCACACACACAAACGATGATGCCTTGAAGTGAAAACGCTGCACCCCCTCAAGCTTGAGGCAGAAAATATTGGAAAATTTAAATTATTGACGTTGTAAAACATATAAAGAAAAATGTCAATAAAAAGATGCGCGTCTTTTGAAGACAAGCAAAATCTAATATAAAAAGATATTGTAAATAAATATTATATCACTGCCATGTCGGGATAAACAAAAGGAAAATATTTACACACATTAAAGAGAATAGGCCATAGGAAGAGTCTCCAATAATATTTCCATCATTTTGTTATAGTGCGAGAGAACAATGCGCAATTATTTGAACAAGTAAAGTAATTGAAACATTGTCAGTGGTCCCCTACCTCCCTCCCACACACGTTGAGGTGAGAACAATATGAATGAATGATTGATGACATATACCGTCAGCTTTATGTCTCATTTGTAAATACAATAACGCTTTAATTGCGAGATGATTTATGACTCAAAGTGATCACAGTGTGGTGGCCATTCATTTTATTGCGAATCTACTTCCATGTGTGTTGTTATTTCATTGTTGTTTTAAAACAAAATAAATATAATCGTCAATATTGAGCCGACAGTTACATGTTTATTTGAGTATATATATATTTTTTTTATTATTTTTTTTTTAAGATGCTGACTAAAATTTGAAAACATATATGAACTCTTTATATTTTGATGGAAATTAAACTACTCAAATTGCCATATATCGTTGTATTAACATAAGTCTCTCAAATGTTAAACTCAAAAACAGTATACTTGTTAGTAAAAATCGTCAATTCATATAAAAGATTTGTAATGTAAAATAATTATAGATATATAACATAACCTTTAACGAGAGCATTATTTGAGACAATCTGCATGCATATTCATAATTAAAACAAGATCCCCAAGTGAGTTAATGCTTACCGTCATGACAAGTTATTAAAATAATAATAATAAATTTGCACTTCCAGCAGTAGATTTTATCTGGCGATGTGACATCTCTGCAGTTCAAAACCATACTAGAGCAGCAGGGGTGAAACAAACAAGAAAATAAAAACTGCATGCAAAAATCTCATTCACTAAAGTGTCTTCTCTTCACTCTTTCTCTCTCTCTCTCTCTCTCAGATTATTCATGCATCCACCATGATTATAACACCCGACATCATATATATAAAAAATATATATATTATTACTTTAAAGAGTATGGATATAGAATTTTTACATTTTTCTAGATGAAAGCATATTTTTCACGTATATAAAAAGAAAAAAATTATACACATACATATAAAAGATTTAACACATAGGAAACATTTTACAATCCATTTGTAGAGCACTTTGTCAGCCCGCAAAGCAATATTTGAACATAGATATTCACACCCTTCGTCACTATGTATATATATATGTATGTGCATAAGTTGTACTTGAGACTTGGGGATATGAGGGAGCTTTAGAAATTGGAAAAGCCACGCCAAATGATATGCAAGGATTTTTCTTAGGCATTACTTTGAATAATAAATATATAAAAAAATATATATATACCTCAACTCAAGATGCAAGAATATTATTACATAAGAAATGCGTTTTATAACATCAAAGTCATCTATATTATTATAAATACTGAACGAGTGCGGTGTATATAATATATATATATATATATATATATATATATATATATATATATATATATATATATATATATATATATATATATATATATATATATATATATATATATATCAATATAACGCATATAACACATTCTTATTCCCTGCAGGATTCAATGAATCTGTGTATATATTGTCTGGCCGCACCTCCTTATACCCAACAACGAGTCTGGAATAGTAAATTAAACTACATCCTAACATACAAAACGTATATAAATTATATGGTATAGAAAAATAAAATGTTTTCAAATAAATACGAATAAAAATAAACAGTAGTGTATTTGATTTGTCATAATATTATACTTTTGATGTTTGTATGCTATACTGATTAGTGATTACTATACTTATTACAATGTCTGTGTACATATACAGTAATTGATAATTTCCGCCGGTGTGCGGTGGTTATAACATAATTTCCTTCTCTTCTTATTATCTATATAATATAATCAAGTTTAAAAATATTCTTCAGTACAAAAGGATATAGTGCAACGTACGAGAAACACAATGTGAAAAATAAACTTCTACCTGCTAATAGTGCTAATTATTTAAAAGTTATAATTATGCTAGCTTATTTCAAACACATTTTCAATCAATATTTCTGCTTTTGTTTTTACTTTATAGTGAAGTTTTAAACTGATACTGATTTTAGAAAAAATATTTCAATAATAAATTAACGTATAAATATTTAAAATATATATAAATTATGTTTTTATGCAAAGCCCCTCCAAAAAAAGTGAATTAAATTTTTAAAAGACGTATGTACTATGTATGCTGTGAGTATAAGGAATGCTCAACAAAAATAGCCACATGAGGTGAATTGAAATTTTTTTGTTGAGTTTATGATATTTTTGGAAAGAGCTTTAAAAAATTTTGAGGCGTTATTTTTTCTTAGGACGATTGGAGCATGCGAAGTATTTTTAATTAATTTTTAAAAATAGGCCTAGAAAGCCTGTGACGTCATCAGTCCACTTTTTTTTTTTTGGCAAAAACTGATCGTTCGCGGTTCAGTAACCAGTTTAATGAAATCAGCTCGTCCTCAGGATTTCAAAAAACTGGCTACTGAACCTCCTACGATTGATGACGTCACAGGCTTTTTAGATCGATTTTCAAAAATTAATTAAAAATACTTCCCATGCTCCAATCGTTCTAAGAAAAAATATCGCCTTAAAAAATTTTTACGCTCTTTTCAAAAATGTCATAAAAAGTGAGGGTTAAAAAAAGTCACCTTACCACAAAAATTATTCAATAATGTCTATACTTTACAAACTTATTATTTACTTTCTGTATAAAAACTTTCACATTTCTTACACATCACAGCACACACATATTTTGGTGATATATACATCTACTTATATATACCTATATACAAAGCTTTTAAGGTTATTATTATGCTATTTTTATATATATTATGCAAGGTTTATAGTATATTATGTATAAAAAAAATCGATCTAAATTCTGTCAAAATACATTTCAGTTTACATCTATTCATCCGAGAGAGGACATGGAAAAAAAATAAATAAGCCTTTTTAAAATTCAGTTATACGCAGAAAAATCTATCAAAAAAAAACTTTTTATATAAAAAGACTTCAAAAAAAAGGAGTCACATTTTTCTTCTTCTACTTTTTTTTTATTCAAATTTAATTAGAAATTTTTACATAAAAATTATATTTGACTTATCCTTTAGTTGAAAGAGATGAAATGTAAATGCGACATGAAATAAAAACTTTTTTATGAATGAATGAATATTATTGACGTAAATGCAAAACTTTTTTTTTTTTTTTTTCCTATAAAGAAAATTAAAATTAATGATGTCACTCCTTTTTTCCTAAAACATCGGATCATATATTCTCAAACTTTTCCAACAAAACTTTATATATTATAATATAAATATAATATAAAAAAAAATCCTACTTAATACCCTAACAACATATTATATAGCCAATTATTTACATTTTTATGACTATACATAGAAACTTTAAATGTTAAACGATATTTAATTATAAAATTTAAATATTTTTTATATAATATAATGACCGTTTTTATTTCTTGTAAGAGTATAAATGTATTTTGTTATACAAAAAAAAATAGTATGAATTTCATTTAAAAATCAGTTTGATGCGAATATGAGCGTAATAAAAAGTTATGTGAAAATATAATACCGAGGGTCAGTTGGCGATGTGGGCTATATAATATGACGGTCGTTTGATTTGCATTGCCACTTAATAGCTACTGTTATATCACCAGTTTAATTTAAACTAATCCTGGTATAACTGCTCTATTACAATATCCATAATAAACCTTTTCAACTTTTTTTTTTTTTTTTAATATTATTTTATGGTTCATTTTTAATTCTCTTTTGATTGCTTTTCATAATGATTCTATCATATTTTTAAACAAATAGTATGCTATTTATATCAATGCAAAAATAAAAAGAGCTTAGTTTGATGTTATAATTATAATACAGAACTGAATAAACACTCATAATCCTCAATCTGCAATCACAATAAACAAGTAGATTTTTAACAGTTAATGTAGGCGTTGAAAAATGCAATTACTGACTTTTGTGTGTAGGTTAAATGAAGGTAAACTACATTTTTATATATTATAATACTGTCTGAAACTAAATTATTCAGAGAGAGAGAATTTTTTTATTTATTTACATATTATAAATTATAGAGTGAATATATTTTTGATTGAAAATTGATTTGAAAAATTTAAAATTTTTTAACTGTGCTATTAAAAAAAAATGAAATCAAAATTCAAGTCGATAATACCGCATTTACGGATGTATAAAAAAAAACTCTTTTTTTTCCCCCCTTCTCTTTTTTATATATAAAAGACAGACGGTGAAAAATGCTCGATATGTAAAGAATTTTATTTCCGCATAGATTTTGGTTTTGTTCAAATATATACGAAGTCTGATGTATTCATAATTTGTGCTCCATAAGGTATGGGCTCAGGGAGGAGCTATGAATAATTTGTATGGTTTCGACGTCAGCTGCAGGCACGACGAGGTAGACGAACGAAACGTTTCTCAATTGCATTAGCAGCAAGGAACAACCCTCGTGCTAGCTAGACAGACGTGATGCATATTCAGACTTCTAAATCTCACACCCACGCCGCACGAAAGGGGCGAGGGGGGCTAATTTAAAACTACGATTTGTCTTCTTTTTTTTCTTCTTACAAAACAAAAATAAAACTTTTGGATATATTGATTTCTTTTTCTTTACAGTCCGAAATCTCTTACAGCTTTTTTTAACAGAATAAATAAGAGAGGGGAATTTTATTTCTTTTTCTTGCCTCTTATCTCTGTTCGTAGTGGATTTTTTGTTAGCTGTGTTTCAATGTTTTTTCTATTATAAAGATTCAAATTTTAGCAGCATTTTTGTATATATAATATATATATAGCATCGCATTATAGAGTGAGTATGCATGATGTTATTTATTTCAATCGCGCATGTAAGATGTAAAAAAAAAAAATTAGAATGATACAAAAATGAGTCACAAATTATATTCCACGATCTTCAAGCGGAAATAACGGAAAAAAATGGTCACTGTAAATTTACAATAATTGACCTGCGCGTGATTATAAAGAATGTCGTTTATGACTCAAAAATTTACTTCCCTTTCACTTCAATACAAAAATTGTTAACAAAACTCATTTTCTTTACATCATGGTTTTCATATAACTACTGTTTTAACATGTGTCCAAAACAGACTATATTCTACAAATTGCATAAGGACTGATTGGCATGTAACGGTTATATGTCTCACAGTATAACATAACCTCTGACCTCTCAGCTACAGTATTTAAACTTGTGCTCGACAGTTACTTATACCCTCTATAGTATACAGTACAATATTAAATGTATGTAACGAATGTGGTTGTATACCACATTCAACTCTTCATTGTTTTATACTCTGAGAAGGCAGATGTCAAAGAAACTGTATTTCTAATTACATTCCCCTCTCTCTGAATTGGACATACACAAATCTCATTCTGTTAATCCTTAAATGTAAATCAACACAAAGGGGATCAAACTTTCAAAACTTAACTCTCGTATGCTTCTGTTTGCAATCATTAACAAAGTTTAGTGGAATTTACATGTTTCAAGTATATATAGTATAATGTAACAGTTTCCTATATATAACCTCATAAATGAGTATATATATTTTTTTAACTTCTTGAGTGATTTTTAATTAAAAGTGATGATTTAAATGGTCCCAAAAAAAATCGTTAACGAGTGGAGTCATATTAAACAAATTTAATATAATTATAAGAGTTACTATACTACACTAGGGGAAAAAAGTACTAATAATGGCAGGTTTATGAATCCTGTAAATTGCAATAGGTTAATAGTAACGTAGGTATTATGTACTTCACTTTACAATGCCACTTTAATCTAGGTAAAATTTAACCTAATCTAGGTAAAATTTAACCTAATCTAGGTGAGACTCACCTTTACTAGTAAGTTTTACCTGAATTAGGTATCATTGTAGAGTCTATCAATAGATGTTAGAGGCTAATACTTACCTATTGCAATTTACAAGATTTATGTATCGGCAATAGTAAACATGATTGTTATAATATATTTTGTACCATTCATAAAAAAGCGCTAAATTTGCAATGCTATTATGAGAAAAGCGCGTACTCTGGATTTAAATGGTAAATTTTTATCACAACCGTGTGTACAATTAGTAGTGATATTTTTTTTCCGTGTAGTTCCAACTTCATAAATTAAACCTCTTTTTGACTGTAGCCATTTAATTTTTATATTTTGTTCTCCTCGACATGTAAACGTAACTCTATATAAATAGTAAAACCAGCTAATATATTTAAAAAGCGGACGATTGTGACATTTTGAAAGTGACGACAAGGTATATGTAACACTATGTGACGTGACGTACTGATGTGTTTCTCTCTACGCAAAGTTGACTGATGCATATTTCTTGCTTGCTGCGATGTGTACGGCGTGAACATAAGAGTGATGACAGCAAGCCAGTCGTAGCTCAATTAAGCAACTAATTCGGGCATAATCCCCTCTGCATGTGTATATATGTATGTCTCCCCTATGTGTACCAGCCAGGCTTTAGCTGCCTCTAGCAATGAAATTTTACTGCTTTAGATTATAGACTGACCACTCTATAGTATCAGTGAAAAAATACATTTGTTTTTATAGACGTCTCAAAGTAAAAAAAAAAAAAAAAAAAAAAAAATGCAAAGCCCTTGTGAGATTTAGATACTATGACACTTTTTTTTTTATTATAAGGGAGAAGTGTAAAGGGAAAATTGAATATTTACGCAGCAATAAACAAAATATATGCAATTTTTTTTTATATGTTTATGTAACCACACATCCACTTTTAGTATGTAAAACTTTTTAATTATATTTGACATTAACATTTCATTATTTATATTTCGTAATACATAATAAAAAATGCCATGTAGTAAAATTTGAGAGGCACGCTGAATGTATATTAAATGAATTCGGTTGTTTAGAGAAGTATAAAGTCAGTTGGCTATGTTATAATATGTGGCGGCGAGGGGTGTGTGTGTGCAATGATGGCAAATTATTCCTGTCAGATGCACGCTCTCTTGCTATATACACAGTTAGTGCATCGACGTGATGCTCATGTTGAACACCAACATGTGACACACGCAGTACCGCAGAGGGGACAACAGTCATGTATCATAATCATATAGCATAATATAGATTGAATTGATTTGAAGTCATTAGCCCGAGTTACTGAGACAGCAATATATTAATATCGGCAACTTTATCCCGAAGTATGTTCCCGATTTCGAGAATATCTCTTATCACTACAAAGTAAGGCTGACAGGGAGGATAAAATTCACGTTTTTTAAAAACATTCTCTCTCTCTCTCTCTCTCTCTCTCTCTCTCTCTTCTTTTTTATTACTGATAAATTTGCATACGTACAGTAAGCGTCTAAGATTAAATTTTTAACCATTCACATAATTGCACCATATTTCCAATGTTATTGTTGTATATGAAACAAATACACGTGGAGTTCAAATGGTAAAAATTAATCTTTGCTTATAGGGTACTTTACATTAAAAATGAACTTAAATAATAATAAAACAGATCCATTACTTAAAAAAAAATGTAAAAAAAAAATGTAAAATTGAAATAATTTTTAAAAATATGAAGCACAACAAAATTTAATCCGGGGAGAACCATAGAGAACCTAATTTATTTTAAAAGTAAAACCTATAGAGCCTATAGACGTAATAGCTTGAACTGCTTGAAGAACTATAAATGTAAATTTTAATAAATCACAAAGACGATTAAAATCTTGATATAAGCTCCAATATATTGGCACCTCGCTCTATTATATACATAGGTAATTCTGTCACACTGCATGTCCTTACGATGAACTTGTATTTCCCTATGTCATGTATAAGCCGCACTAAAGCAAGAGAAAAAATATATTATTATCTGCACTCTCTATTTTCTTTGACAAACATAATACAGCAATCAGCTCACACAGTTTCAATAGTAAAATGTGATTGAGCATGACAATCGTTTATCCCATCAACAACGAAACAATATACGTTAAAATCACGACCGAATCGTATCATCTCTTATTTAGCTTTAACTAAATAGTTTATATAAATATCGTTATATATTTAATCAGCAACATATGTTCCTATTGTAAATAAGAAGCGATTACAAATAAGAGGCATAATACTAAAAATGATACTCCATTTATTTAATGGTTATTGCTAAGCCAGCTGCTTGGGTAAAAATGACAAAGCAAAATGCGAGGGTTTTATATATAAATAAATATATTATTAAGGAAGATATTAATTTTGAGAGTGAAAGTATAATATGAGAAAATGCAATTTTTTTTGTTATATGCTTGCATAACATTTCATGCTCATTCACTTGCAATCGACGTAAATTATGCAAGTACTGAGTAAATTTCCTCGACTTTTGTTCCGCTCAATCTAGAGCTGAAATGCGGCAGTAGATTTGTGCATCGAGCATACCACTGCCTACATACTATAACATAATATAGCACTGTATTGTACTTATATATGATCATCAATGGTGTAATATTTTTATGTTATACATTATTATTAAATTTTTCATATTTTTATGATACAGAACTAAAACTTTGATCTTTAGATTACGTCATAATACGTTCGTGAAAAGTCATATTAAAAAAAAATACTCAAGCTACTTGTATTGCCATTTTATATATATTATGATTTTCAATTTTCATATACGAATTTATTTTGTAATATTATAAATTTTTAACAATCTCTAAAGAATATCGTATTGAAGAGAACAAGTCAGTCTATAACTAAAATTACATTTAGGGTGTTTAATATGAACATAATCATCGTATAAACATTTATTACTACAGCTTGATTACCACGCTTCATAATTTTAATACCATATAATAACCTCGCTCCGTATATACCAGGACCATCTTAATTAGAAGGTGCCTGGTATATACAGTATGTTATATAATATTCAGCTATCACAACACGTCTGCTAAACTTGCAGTCTGCGGATTGGTTAACTTTAACCATAAGTATATATTTATACTAATGCTTTAACTTACCACCATATAAGAAGATGGTCGCTTCTGGTGCCCCCTCGAGGTCTGAGGTCCTGCCTGGGGTCCATCTCCAGGGTCCTCCTGGGGTCCAGACATGACGGGTTCACTACGAGGCCTCATCATCAAACACGAACTGAAACACAAGACACTCAGTTATAATTACATAATTTTATACATATATAATACATTATACTTCACAAATCAGCACATCTGCAAGTATTCAACACGAAATCATATCCTTGAATAAATGAGAGAGGATGTTGTGACGTCAACGCAATAAATAAATACAAATAATATTCTCTTATTCTTATAAGAATAAATAATAAATGTAAAATGTATTTGTGATCACATTACATGACAAATCTAATGGTGATCCGGTTTTAATGTCGTATACATCTTTAATAATATAATTATTTACATTCTATTTTTTTCTGACTCAAATATGTGATGTTATTTTGACGTCTTTCTTATGAATAAACTGTTAACAAATTTAAATAAAAACACTCTCTACGCGAGTGTCATGTATTTGATACGTACATAAATTTATTTTTATGCATATGATATACTGTATATTAATAACCTGACATCATAATAAAGCATAACTATGTATATATAATGTAGATTGTATATTAAACTTCAACTATATGATAGAAATTAATATTGACGACACAAAATAATTAGTAAATGTAATCGTGGGTGCTGATACCGAGTTTTCATTCCCAACAGCTCATTAAATAGCAATTTGTTACGTAATGACAAATTTATGAGCGGCCACTCGAGAATTTAATGAACAATAAAGTACATGCAAAAACAACATAATAATTCAGCTAGCTAATATTATGAAAATTAACATTTTTATATATATGTTTTTTTAATTCAATTATTGATTTTTCCCCCCCTTAAAATTTTGAATTAAAAATTAAACATCAATTTTAATTGATTCGTTAGAGCTGTTCTTTGTTATATTTATACACATAGAAATTTGCATTATGTCGCATAGAGTATATAGCGTGAATAAATTACAAAATTAGCAGCACGGCGGCACGCGGCATCAGCCGGGAGGTTGAATCAACGAGGATTATATCTCTCTTGTACAAAATCACGTGCTATATTATATATTATGTTACAAGCCAAGTACAGCTGCTATACTGGAATCACGCGCTCTTCTCGTCTTGTTAAACAAAATTAAAAGTTGCAACTCGTGCAATTAACACTCCGTGACCTTTTAATTAAGTTCAGAAAATAGATTGGTCATCGTTTATATATATATATAGAGCTCAGTTTTTATTGACCTTCATTTCATTTATTATACAAGATAATATTATATAGTATACTTGAATACATATTATATTATTCAAGATCTGAAATCACACATTATATTATTTTATGCATTATTGTTATATAATAACACCTGCGATACCTTATTTGCATTTTAGTTTCCAACTGTAATTCTCTCTCTCTCTTTCTCTTTTTCTCAAAAATTATTGTTAAATTTAGTTGATAAGTAAAAAAGATAACTTTTATTTCACTTTCATAAAGCACATAATTAGTTATATAGTTTATAGATCCACTTGATTGAATTCAAGCGAAAACTTAATTAAAACAATTTTAACAATGCCCTAAAGGACGATCAATTAAACACGCAATGAAATTCATATAACCATGACTAATTTTGTAAATTCACTACATTATTAACATAACTCGGGTCTATATAAATATTTGATAATCACAATCACTTCTAATATAGAACAGGCAGTCGATGTAATGAAACTGAAATGGTAAACAATGTGTTTATTAAGACATCAATTCAACTATAGTAGAACAGTCTGTTGTATTTTTAATTGAATGAAAATGGAAGATGAAAAATAAATAAACAATGTGAGTTAGAGAGTGTAACGCCAGCTGCGAACATCAGTATTCAGACGAGAGATAATCAACAGTGCGAGGAGGAACTTGATGCCCGGTGTCTTCACGTCGATATATCGAGGGCCGGTCTTGCCTTTAATACTTTGTAGGAACTGTATTGTCCCATAATCTTTAATTACATATGATAGGAAGCAATAAAAAATTTGATTTCGTATCTAAACTCATCAGTTCAAGTCTTTCTCCTTATTTAAGGCGTAGAACATCTTGAACAAAAAAGTTGTGTAATATCCTAACAAGCCTAAAAATCAACGTTGATTTTCAGGTTTGTTAGGATATTACGCAACTTTTTTGTTCAAGGTGTTCTACACGCCTTTATACAAAATATATCCGAGAAAAATATACTATTTTATACTGAATGTAATATATTTATGAAATCGAACACACTTAATATAAGTTAGAGATGAAGAAGTGTGATCTTAAAAGACGTATGTCCATAAGAAACACTTTTGAGATTTTTTTTAACCCTCTCTCTCTCTCTCAGTTTTGTTGTATAGCAGCAAAATAACTACATAATATAGCTATAAGGTAACACAACTTTCAGCATTATACTCTCAAAACTTTTAGATTGTTACAACACATTCTTGACAAGTATAATTTCTCCTCGTTCGCCCCCTATAATATAAGACAGCCAGATTTTGAGTGAAATGTTTGCATAATCTTAAAGCTTAATCAAGCACGAGAGAATGAGAGAGAGAGAGAGAGAGAGAGAGAGAGAGAGAGAGAGAGAGAGAGAGAGAGAGAGAGAGAGAGAGAGAGAGAGAGAGAGAGAGAGAGAGAGAGAGAGAGAGAGAGAGAGAGAGAGAGAGAGAGAGAGAGAGATTCTCTATATTACAATTTCCTTTCTCCGTATAAGATAAACAAAACTGAGATAATTTAATACATAATGAAGTAAATGTTTATCCAAGGAAATTTGATAGCAAGGAACTGCAAATGTAAAATAAAATCACATCAAGAAAAAAAAAAGCTGCAGAAGTTGAGGGGGTTTGAAGTAATAACACGAATGCAGCATCAATTTATATACACGGTATTGCAGTAAGCGATGCCGCGATGTAATAATAATATGAGATGCTCTCTCTCTCTCTCTCTCTCCACTCTATAGCGCAAACATAAGAGAAGCAATATCATCTTTTTTGAAAACGAGCTTTATATTTTCTCTCGCTCCTTTATTTTTATTTCAACGATCATTGAAAGTATGTTCCCAAAAAAAGTATTGAAGAAGAGAAAATAATATAAATATTTAGTATTTTGAAAAAGAGTAGAAAATTGTTATGATGTATAAATTATTAAAATTTGCAACTTAAAGAAAATAATATTTTGTTATATAAATCTCTAAGTATAGACTATACTTTTTCACTGTAAACTTCATAAAAAAAATAAATTGCACGTTCCACATACCGCGCATTATGTGTGTGTATGTGTGGGGTAATAACATTTTCTCTCGTTACACTAGATAGTAAGTGTTGCCATAATATAAAAACACTCTATTCTTCAATATCTAAAACCATATTGCACCAATTTTACGTATAAAATAACTGACATGACATTATCATTTTATACAATGTAAAATTGCTTTTAAAAAAGGTATACATAACATAAAAATAAACTTTTATATCCCATACAAAAATATAAAGTGTACAATTTTTCAATTTATTTATACGAGTTTTATATAATAGAGAAATTAATATCATATAATATCAACTTTACTGGGATATAAATTTTATATTTTATGTGCTGTACTACTATAAATATATAATATAAAATTCCAATTTTAAAATGTAATTATTTTTCTAATAGTGTCCAGTATCGTAAGACGTATCTTTTACAATTTAACATTTGTGGTGAAAATAAAGATGCTGCATACAATATCCCGTGTGTAATGCTGAAATTTCTCCAGGGAAAAAAATGTATTCTTTGTTTATCTTAGTTACTATATAGTATAACACTATACATACACTGACAAAAAAAAAAAAAAGAAAAAAAAGTTGTGAATAAATTAATGTCATTCCAAGGAAAAAAAAAAAGAAATGACATAATTTATGTTACAGTGAAAAATTACTGCGTCATATTTATACCATTAATGCTGTTTAATTGGAAATGAATAATATGAATATAAATAATTATAAGTTATACAACATAAATATTATGTTATATACTTGCTATAAAGTACAGCATAAATTATGTTACTATGTACCGAAACGAAATGAATAACTTTCAATTTTAGTAATGCATTTCAGTGTATAGTTGTGAAATTTTATGATTTCGTTGCGGTACATATTATTATTTCTGAAATTGACCTGGCATTATTATTACGTATTTGTTTTAGTACGTTTTATTTCCAAATCAGTATAAATTACGGGAAAAAAAGTTTTTAGCTTTTTAGTCACTTCGTATTTTGCGCAAATAGTCACAATAAAAAAGAGGGTGTTAAATTATTAAAATTATAAAATAGAAATGAGAGACAAAGAACGATGTAAATAAACATTACATAGTAAAATAACACTCGTCACCAGCATACCTTACTGCAAGTACAATTAATATAGCATCAAAATTTTAATTTTATGACATTATATTTACTTCAACGATTAGTTTCAAACTCGACAGTAATTCGATACTTATTTTCAAGTTCTCGTGGCATTTTCCATATATATATAGATTATAGATTTTCATGTTATAAAGTGTACTAATTCATTTACTTGTAGATGTATTATATTGTGGACGGACGTGGGTTTCATTAGAGCAACATTCCTGAGATGGTGGCGCAACATTCTTGGTTATATAGCTTGCTTGTCTGTCGCATCCTGCTGTTACACTGGACCAGACTGGACCCGTGGTGTATGCTGCAATATCGAGAGCCCTAAATCAAAGAGCAAATATATCGTTCCACCACAAAACCCCAGCTATATAATCTCTCGGGTATCAAAGCCATTTGTGTAGCTCGCCAGCATCACAACACATACTTGTCAATTTGCAAGTAACATCTGGAATCCAATTATCAAGCAATGCAAGATTCATTTCAATCAAATGGATACTATTTACTTTATTGAAATGGCACATTAAAAAAAAAAAAATAGAGTATAGACATATTAAACTTTGGTTAGTCCTTTGACGAGTTTTATATTTTTAATTGATTTTTTCTCCTGTACAATCAAGTGGAGTAACTTTGGATTGCTGCGGGGTGACTTTTGCTTTTTCAAAAATTATTTACTCCCTAACGAAAGCTCATATAAATGTAAAACAAAGACTAAAATATAGTGCATAAATCCAACTTTACTTTAGTTTTTGTTTGACGTTATAGGGAGTTAATAACTTTTTACTATTAGGCCAAAGGCACCCCACGTGACGGTACAACTTGAAAAAGTAACAGTTTAAAAATGAAACAAAGTTGCCATACTACCCCACGACTACGGTGTCACCCCAAATTTACCTATATACATGCATAATAGAATTTATTTCATTTTCAAAAATAAAGTTTAAATTTTCTTAAATTTAAATTCTATAATTTTGCAATACTTTCAACTAGTACCAACAACTTTCATAATATAACACTATATATTACATGAAACGTAATAAAAACCAATAAGCGTAAATTTATTTGTTTTTGTTAGCCGTGTGTTTTCTGGTATAAATAATCGAGTGGCCTTTCGTTTTGCTCCACGTAAGCCAGCCACATCCCAAGGGCCAACAAATCGTTTAAACACGGATTTAACAACCTTGCTTTATGTTAATAAACATTCACTGTTTACACAAGCAAATTTGGAAGATAATAATTATTTTAAATTATTTCTTATGAATTACTATAAGCAGTAACAGTAAGTGTACTTTACAATAAATGTTAACAATAAAAACGTTATGAAAACGATAGCTAAATAAAATCACAGCATATTGAAATTGACACTATAATTTTTTTTCCCCACTGTTTTAGATTATTCAGTAATCCCGACTACTCTCTAATTTGAGTGAATTGTTCAGTCTATAACTCCCTGTACACCGAGAAAATCACGTATTTATTGAACGTGGCTTAATCCCCATAGCCGTCAAATAATACGTAATGTCACACGTACAATTTACATAGACGTAACTTTTCATGTAACCGTGCCGTGTGGCAATAATCGTAAACATTACATACATCAAAAAATATCCAAATAAAATTTAATGCGAACAAAAGAACGCATGTTAGTAAATTGATCAAAAAATTTATATGAATTCTAGTAAATTTGTCATATTAAATTTTATTCGAATTTATTTTATATGGTGCATCAAAAAACTGTAGCATAGGGTGGCTAAATTTACCCTTTAATTAAAAAATAGAGGCTTTAATTACTGTATTTTCATTATTTGCAAATCATGCAAATTTTACTTATTAAAAGATATTGTCTAAAGTTTGAATTTTTGCATGAACTTAGCATTACCCCGAAGGTACTTATTTGTTTAAAATAGAGTAACTATTATTGAGGCCAGAAAAGTTATAAAATTTACTCTTTTTTATATATAAAATAATTGCTTATGTATACATTTTAAAATAAAAAGTAAGGAGAGCATATAGTACACAATATGTACAGGATACAAAACCCGTAGTATAACATCAGTTAATATTTAAAACAAGTGACAAGGCATTTTAATTATACACCATATTGCAGACACTCAACTTTTTTGTTCTACTATATTCTGCTTTTTTTTTTTTTTTTTTTTACATACATAAATGTATAAAATAACTATATGTAAAAAAATAAAATAAATGAGCTTGCGTTTTGTAGCAAAAGTAATTTTCTTTAATTCTCTCTCTCTCTCTTTCTCTCACACACTATAATAGAAATGAGTTAATTTTTACAATGGAGGTTAATGTTAGAAGAACATTTTAGAATTCAGTATTAATTTTTGTGACAAAAGAAATGAAATTTCTCTACATAATACAACAGAGAGTAGAAATAAAATAATTAATATAATACGGTGCTCGCACAAAGGGGACATATTATACACATATAGTATAGTATATACAAGAGACATCGTTTTAATTCAGTTTAATCTTATATATATTGTGAATGCTTACTGCTTTTGTCGTGGAAATAAAACGTAATTGGTGTTGAGTGATGGGGGAGTGAGAGAGAAAGAAAGAGTGATATATACATACGTATACATGTAGCTTGATGCAATCAGAGATACACACAAAGGGTTGTAATCAGGATACAACTATACATATACAATTGTCATACCGTATTCTCTCTATGTTTACATTTACAAAATATCTAGATTGCGTGCTGTATAATATAGAAAAAAGGAATCGAGTATACAATTTGAAAATGCAAGGCAGTATTAAATTATATTATATAGGGGTTGACACTGATCCTATAATATTATGATGTAATCCTTTTTATTTATGACAATTTGTAATGTAACTTTATGTTTTAAAAATGGTAATTATTATTAAATTTTAACTTTTCATCCTAATTGTTTGGTACTCAATAAAATTAGTTATATATAAAAAAATGATACTGCATCGTTGTATTAATTATGAAATATGATGATAATAAACAGGTATAACGATCACTTCTATTATCATAAAAAGCAGAGAAATATGGTTAATAAAAAATATGGCCCAGGTGTGCCGCTGAGCTGCATCCATTTTAAAATCAATTAGTTAATAAAAGTTTCAAAAATAAATTAACAGCAAAAATTACACGGGTAATTATTTACAAACTATTATGAAACATCTGTATTAAACGTTTGATAAAAATAACTATATAAAAAAATGTATTTAACAAAAAAAATGCTTTTTTTGTATGAATAAATATATAATCAGAATTCAGCTTAGTTACAAAAATGCAAGAAAAAAAAATTACGAAAAATAAAATACCACCACCGGTCCTCCGTAATAATGTCATTAATAATTCTCCCCAGCAGTACTGAATTAATTACAATGCTATTATAATGCAAGACAACACACCAAGTCGCTATTGTTGAACTTGATTGTTGTCCAGTTGACAAGACGCTGAATCACTATAGAAACGTGACGTCACAATAATATAATCAAGCTTGCCATAGTAATTTGCCTCGCGGCTTCACGCGGTGAATCACACACTACCATACTAAAACACGTCTCTTCATTTCGCCGTGTTCTGTGGCTATAGCTATTTTATAACAAACATCAGGCCAGGTCGAATGTTTTTAATACTTCCGTTCACCACACATTACAGAGCCCATGCAGTAATAATAAACTATATACCGTAGTATGTATATGCCACACGGATCCGCGTGCATTGTAAATATAAATTTAATGTACACAAACGAGTGCGATAATGATGCAAGCATGACTTACATTTTAAATATTATTATATTATGACCTAGCAACAAATTTCTTAACCAGTTTTTTTTTTTTTTTTTTTTTTTTAATATAAATAATAATAACTTTTGAGGGCAAAATATCTTCCTGTTAAACATTAATTTTTCAGTCTGCTTTTTTTTATATTATTCTTGTATACCATTTTGCAAATGCATTAATAAATTGTGCTCAACCTGATATCAAGAGTTTTTTTTTTTTTTTCAATTTAAACGTGCTATTTTGTAAAATTATTTTATATTATTTATGTTAGGCAAATGCTGCAATATTTTATTTTTAAGATTATAATTCAGCATTGAACTACATACACTATACAGTTATCAATGCAATTATGAAGAGAAGGCGTTAAAAAGATGAGGATTATAAAATTGATTATTATCAATTGACCCTGAGCTCGCTAGAGGTGAAAGTGAAGATATATATAAACGTCACGTCCGCTGCTACTCTCGCCAGCCAAGCCTTATTTATATCTAGCAATATATTTTTCAAGAATTTATGTAAATTTCATGAAATAATAAGTTTCAATAATTTCAATGATAGTTCAGGATGTTTAGTTATATTAATAGACACAATGGATAATAAGGCAGCACTGCATAGAACGGTCAGGCGGCAGGTGAACAAAAGAAGTACATATACCAACAAAAATATTGCAACAAAATAACATACCCACCTGTTTTCATCATTTTTCTAGCGTAAACAAACTTAAATAAACAAAACAATAATATAAATATATATTTTAAGTTATTGAGAAACAAAATGAACTTATCATTATTGACAAAACTAAATATCCAACAGTTCAAAATTCATGGAAAAAAATATTCAAGCATAGATTAAAATTTTGGGGACGTTTACGTTTTGTTTTTTTTTCCATAAAAGTTAAAATGTTCTCTTATTTTAAAAACACGGATTTATAATTATGCAACTCATTAAGAGAAAACAAAGGAATTTATATGATTTCATACAACAGCATGGGAAAACTAAAAGGGCAATGACTCACCTTGCATTTTTTTTTTCCCTAACAATTCCAGCTCTTCATGAGACAATCACGTTTTAATAAATCACAAATTACAAACGTACCTCTCAATTATCACTCACTATATTCACACTATTGATAGTTTATCAGTTCTGGAGCAAAGCTATAGCATCTGCCAAGCTTTACAAGCCACTGTTGTTAAATAAAATGTATACAAAAAAGTTATTTTAAGCCGAGCAAGACACCGACTCACGGCTAAAAACACAAGAAAACTGCTGGCTGGCAGGCAGGCCGAGACGTGCATACGGCAGTGAAAAGAAAATAACAACTAACTGGTCACGTGACTATCGTGCAGCCAATCACAGTCATTCTTTGGACTTGGCACTCAAGGCCAGGGAGATTCAAATCACAGTGTAACTAGCTTCACGGGTAATGACTTTTTTTACTTGTTAATTTTTTTTACGCTATGATAAATACATTACATTTTTATTTTGTCTAAATAAAATCTTAATTATATCATTATTCTTATTGTTCTCCAGTTTTTTTGAATGAATTCCAAATCTACACCGTTTTAGAACAGTGTCGTTTCAGATTTGACTATGCGCGTATGAAATATTTTTCTGATTACATGACGATGTAAAGAAAAGGAGGAAAAAATAATAAAATGAATTTGATTAAGAAAGCAGTCTTGGTAAACCGGTTGGCAAGGAGGAAAGAAGACAGAAAAATGTTGATATATTAACGCCTCTGTACATAAAATATTTATAAAATAGGCCTGCTTTATAAAAATTATATGTAATAATAGGAATAGGTATATTTATATTATTATTAATATTTAATATACATAATATTATATTATTTTAATTATTTTCTATTTGCATAAAATATTTCAAATGCGTTTGAGTGTTTGTATTTTGATTATACAACCAGGCCCAATATCTACTTTTTTAATATGGTCTATTGTCTATTTATGTTTTATTTTTTTCTCATTACTTCAGCTAAATTTTTAATATTATAAAATGCATACGAAAAATCAAATTCTGACAAGTTCATGCCATCTTTATTTGCCTTCTTTTTCCATTATAAAATGTATGCTGTTAGTTGAATAGAAAAAAATTATCATGGACGATTTTCAAATGTTTCTATAGACTGTTTGTAAAAGAAAAAAAGACCCTATAGTGTATAGAAAAAGAAATATTACAATAATCAAAATAATAGCAACTATAATAATAATGCATTTCACTTTTAGGAAACAAGATAATATTTTTTTCTAGTGTAAAGATCTTTAGAAGTATTATATCTATAACTCATAAAATACAACTTTATGTATTATTATGGTAAGTTTATATATTTCACTTTAAACTTTATCTTTTTTTTTTTTTTATTCATTCTCCCTCGACTTGTGTCTAAAAGCTTATCTTGACTGGGACTGGGAGCATATCATGATGCAGTACGTTGCAGTTGTTCGATTTGTTTGTTTCTCTTTGTTGCAGAGGGTTTGCAGTATAGCAACTTTGTGTTTCTGTGTCTGTCTGTCCCCTAAACATCTTTGTATGTCTTCCCCAGCTGCAGGCACATAGCCACTAACAGAAAAACTCATGTCTTCTTACAAATCAATTTCATTCTATGCATCACATTCTCATATTTAATTTATACACTTTTATATATACAGCCGGAATGCTGTAAGAATGAAGATCTGGATCAAACTTCAAGTCGGGGTCGAAATAACGATTGTTACTCCTTACCACGGCTCCTTACTATATATTATTTACTTTACTTTCAAAGGCAAGGTGCATTCAAATTTATCAAAATAATAATAAAAACAAATCCTTTATTGATTAAGATTTACTCTCTTCCCACGACAAGCAATCTTCAATCTTATGCGTTTGTTAGTCTGCATTAGTAACAAAATTCTATATCTTGTATATCCTACTAAATTCTATTATTATGTCCAAAAAGATAACTTTAAATGGTTATTTATAATTTATTTTAATTTATTTGTAACATTTTTGAACATATAATAAAATGTGTATAAAGTTTCTACATTATATTATAATGCATAGAATTGCCTCTTTTCTACTTTACTGACTCCTTATTTGAATTGTGTAGAGATTTTCCACATAAAATCCAATTTTGTAAGCTCTCTCTCACTCTCTCTGAGCGGAGGAGGATAGGATATATAATACATATATATATATAAGAGGGTTGCTTTTGGTGACAGTAAAGCATTCGTGTGTAAAGGGTTACCATTCTATAAATATATAAAGATAATTTAAATAGATTTTGTAACTATTTAATTTATAATAAATCTATATTATATACATATAGTAAAATTTTCTTTATATTATGCGATAATATTCATTTAAAAGATTACTATCAAAAATATGTACTTGAAGTTTTTTTTAAAAAAAGTAAAAACTTTCTCGTGTTTATAGTTAATAAAAAGTGAAAATATTTGAAAAAGAATGTGTTGTGTGCACTTGAGAGTTATATTTGTTTTAAACTCACTGGTTGTCTCTAAAATTAGTAAGACAATACACACACACACACACATGCATGAAGTATACAGTGAGTGTGGCTTGGCTATACGCTCTATATACTTGTGAGCTATATGTAGTAGCTTATAGCTTTCATGTAATATCGAGGGTGCATGCCTCTCTTCTATATCTATAGGGCACTCAAATAAAACTCCAGCAAGTTTTAAAGCCACATCTCAAAGCTTAATTGATATTGGAAAACGTTTTCTTCAGTGCGTATAGTACTTGTGTACTTAATGATGCACTATAACTGAAATTCCTTAAAACCTAAAAATAAAAAATTATTTTAAATAGGGTACATATATATATAAATAAAAAGGGGTATGGAAGCTATAAAGGAACAGTAATTATCATTTTAAGCTTACGTTACTTTTCTGTTTTATGCAGTGTATATATATTTTTTTATACAGTGTAGGGAAAAAAAAGGTATTATATCTAGTATATATTATTGAAGTTTTAAGAATATCATATATCATCTATATTAATCAGAAGAAGAAAAAACTGCAAATACAAACAAATACCCATGACACGCATGTTATATATATATATATATATATATATATATATATACACTATCTACTCAATATATATCATAGCATGCTATAAAAAAGGGAACTGTAAATATATATATATATATTATTATTAAATTGCACTGCAAAAATAAATAAGTGGAGATAACAGAACATAAAATGACTCACTCAGACGGAGCGATTGTAAAATTGTAGCAAAATATAGCAAACAGTGACTTATTATCACTTAAAAAAGTTCGTAGCAAGTCCGTATTTATGTACTAGATAATTTTAGAAATTAATTGCAATAATATTTCAAATTTGATAATTAAAAGATTTCTTTTGGTTTACAATCATAAAGGTAAAATTTTCGTACAGTACAAAAATCTCTATTTATTTGGAAATAAATGAAAACCTCATTACATTATTAAGGGTTAGAATAACCCTTGTATTTTAGTAACATATTTTATTAAATATTTAAATTAGAATTTAATTATTATTTCAGTAAGATAATGAAATGAATCCTATTTTATTTACAAAATGTAAAAATATATTTGACTTTGGTTTCTTTACATTTTGGTATATATATATGGTGTAAAACGTAGCATATTATAGTGAGTGTATATATATATATATATATATATATATATATATATACATACATACATACATACATAGGGAGGTTTATATTCTATTCGGGTTTTAGTGGTTTTGAGAGAGGGGCTGGTAAAGCGAGTGTTGTGGGGTGAAATACATAGTTGGCAGCCTTCTCAACTTCTCTATTGATTGCTAAACGCCGGCACCAGCCGCGTCAGTCCGTGTGCCAAAACGTGGTGGCTCCTCTTCACAATCCATCGCGAAATCCTCTTGGCAAAAACAAAACACCAAACACGCAACAAACAACATATCAAATACAAGCCCAAGACTCTAAACTAAGACCCTTTTTGTCATCCAATGAAATACTATATAGTTTATTTAACTGTAAGATAAACAAGCTTATATATATACCAGGCTGTAAAAGATAGAAAAACCTTTTGTATTACTAACATTATATTATAATATGAAAGCATTTTTTTTTTAAATGAAATATAATTATATGAAAAAAAAAACATCAATAAATTAATAAAGTACACTTATCTTAATAAGAATATTATTTTTTTTCCGGTATTAAATTGTTCATTCAACTATGTGAAGTGAATGCACAAAACTCTCAATTAAAATTTGTATTTCACGAGTATATACAAAGCTTTTATAAAAATTTAGCACGTACAATAAAAAATTTTGAAGCAAAAATATTCATATTTTATTCTGCGCCAAATCATACGGACGAAAATAAAATTCGCACACACACAATGTAAAAATACGTGAGAGAAGAATTCACGTTTTTTTTTCATTCTTTTTTTCCACTCGTTTTTTATTCAAGAGTAAAGAATTTTATATTATTATTTTTTTCCTACAATAAATTTCCCAGGAGTGACAGATACAATTTTTCATTCTTTATTTTATTTTGTCACAAAAAAAATTTGTTGATTACATTGCATTCTGACTCAATAAAACTTTTATTGCGAAACTTGTAAAATATTGAGTTGCATTCTTTAGCAGTTTTTTTTTTTTTTTTTTTTTTTTTTTTTTTTTTTTGGTACCCAAAAAAATAAAAAGTAATTTAATACTGATATTTAAAATTAAATAATATTAAACACCCCTCTCTAATTTTTATATTCATTTTATTATACAAGAGAGAGTGAGAGAGACCAAAATGTGACAACAATTAATTATAATTTATTATTAAATATATATAAAAAACGTATAATTTTTAGAATATAATTATTATTTATTTGTGCATGACGTGAGCATGTTGTGGTCTCGCTTGATGCTGTATAGAGAATAATAATAAAAATAAAATAAATAAAATGAATAAAAATGAGGCCGTATGTGAGGAATGACAATAAGGGTGGTTGAATTGCATGTACACTCTCTCTCTCTCTCTCTCTCTCTCTCTCTCTCTCTCTCTCTCTCTCTCTCTCTCTCTCTCTCTCTCTCTCTCTCTCTCTCTCTCTCTCTCTCTCGTTAATCCACAACAATTAGCACTCATGCACACCTATAACAATGCTGCACAAAAACGTCAACCAAATGAGGGGACAATGAATTATGATCAAGCTTAATGCAATTGTTGTTTTGTATTTAATATAATATTTATATTTATATATATAAAAAAAAAGAAAGTGAGAATATAATAATAAAATTTGGTATGTATGCATATAAAAAACAAGAGCATAGTCATAAAAATGAGTATATTTAAACCAACAAAATTGTTTATGTTATAAAATAGTAATATCATCGTCACAAAAATAATTTCTGTTAAAAAAGAAAGAGAGAAAAAAAGTTTATTTTATCGCCAACAAAAATTTAGCAGATATTTTAAAGGTAATTTAGAAAAAGTTTTCATCCATTTTTTTTTTTCTACAACAACATCAGCAAAATATATATAAACTTTTATATACTTTTATTACTTTATATAGTATAGTGTTCTCTCTTGTTGTAAATAGCAAAAGTGTAATGAACATGAAAATTTAATAAAACCACATTCAAAAATTTATTTTTTTCTCTCTCTCTCTCTCTCTCTCTCTCTCTCTCTCTCTCTCTTTTACTATTATTTTATCTACGAATTTTTTAACTTTATTTTTTTCGTGGTTATATAAACAAATTTTATGAACTTTTAAAATAACTTTGTATATAGCTCTTTTTTTAGGGAGAGTTGCCATCCTCTTGAAATTAACGTCATTTGATATTGAACATAAAGTTTTATTTGAAGAGTATAATATATAGAGCTCTATAAAATACAGAGTGACAAAAGAGATGAAAATGTATTGGATTTTTGAAACATTGAATATTTATTTTGTAATGTGGTTTTCATTCTATATTGTTACGGTTATATTATTTTGACATCTCTCTCTCTCTCTCTCTCTCTCTCTCTCTCTCTTTCTCTTGCCATATGCACACGCATGTAATGTTCACGTGTGTATACAAGAGTCCACTAATGAAGCAGAGCTGTGCCTTTAGGCAAACAGGCCAATATCCATTCAAAGCCATCCTAACGAGTGACCAAAACCATTAACCTCCCCTATATATATGTATAGATAACTCTCTCACCGCACGAAAATCAACGCTGTATGCGTTCGTACGTACAATATACATTAAATACAATAACGCTTACATACACGTCTCCAAGGGTAGGAAAGTATCATATTATACTATAAATACATTTCAAATTTTATGTTCAAAATATAATATATCTAAAATATCAATTCATATAGCTATATAATGTTATTTTATTGTACTATTGTGTCATAATATTAATAATAAATAATTTTTAATTAAATTAAAATATACTATTTTAATGGTATATAATAAATCATTTCTATGAGGTATTTATTTCAAATATTATGTTTTATTAAATAAAGATGTGGCTTATAGTTATAATATATTATATGAGAATGAACTATAAAATGTAAATAAATAATTATTAACGTTGTTTTAATAGTTTTATTTGAAACTTGTTGTTAATTTTATGATATATATGGGGATAATAATTTATTAAGTTATGTTTGCTATTATCTATATTATTTGTTTATTATTTTGTCATAGTAAAACAAGTATAACGTTATTTTCATTACAAAATTGTTTGTAGAATGTTGTTTAATATTGAAGTACAGAACTTTTGCTGTATAATGTCATGCTGCTTTCTATATCTACTAAATTTAAACTGTAAATGTGCATTAATGATACAAAATTTGTACGATTTTTTAGTATTATTATATAGACTGCACGTTTACAACGATGAGAATTGAAACAAAATTATTTTACTAAACAAGTAAATAAAATTGAAAATGTAGTCGATAACTTTACAACTATGAAGAAAAAAATAGGATATTAAATTTAAACGTATTTAAGTAAAACATTTAGTAAAATATTTCTTTTATATAGAAATGATAGTATATTTTTTTTAAGTTAGCTAATTTAATTAAATAATTACTTAAATATTTAGATTCAAAGAGGTAGAAAGAAAAACAACATTAATTAATAAAATTTATATTTTAACATTTTAACAAAAAAATTCTTAAAGCGCCTACAAGTTCTGCAACTGTTTGAGCTGTGTTGTATTACTGGTTGCCTAATACTCAAACTTGCAGGGGTTTGAACTAGAGGCCAATATGTAATGTAATGAGTAGCGAGGGAACCATCGTATCGTGTTTATAAATACGAGACTACAGGGAGAAGCTTCATCACTCCATTAATCTCGTGGTTTTAATCACTCCAACACAATTTATGACGCTTATCAAACATATCGATTTAAATTTTGTTTTAAATCAAATTAACGAGAACTCAAAATAATAACCATTATTTCTAGTTATATAAATATAAAATTTATATGGTTTTATATTAATATAAAATTGCAATAAATAATATATAAAATTTTCCATTTAAATTAAAAATACTACAAGTTAACAATCATTGAATATAATGAAATGAAACTCTATTGTATAAAATAAAAATACAATTATTTTTAAAATGCTATAAAAAAAATATTTCAAATAAAAAAAAATAAACAAAAAAAAAGTATTAAAACGTTTTTATTCTCGTTGAAATAAATCTTTTTAGAAAAGAATAATGAAACAAAAGAATTCATTTAAATTTAAAATAACTTTTTTTACTGACTTTTTATCCTTCATTATTTTAGCAAATTGTTTTACACTTTTTTTATTATTTATATACGATGCTTTTTAGACAGTAATTATCATTGATTGGAGTATTCTTTCTTTCATTCTCTCTTTTTGTTTGAACTTTTTTTCCCCTGCAATCAAGAGTGTTTAAAGAAGAAAGTAAGAAGAAAAGTCGTAAAACTGTTTTCAAATTATATGAAACGTTCATTGCACACTTAAAGTACTTTAAAAAGCAATTTCAGATTAAGAGCTTGTCCATTTTGTCATTCAATTTTCCTTTCCGTATTTCACAAGCTAAGACCAATTTATTTCTCTCTTGAAATACGTATATAACATTAATTTGAAAGTACTTACATTTAGAGAGACAGAGAGTAATTTTTTGCGTGACGTCACAATCATGCGGAAGTAGCATCCAGCGTAACGTCATTATGTGTCATTATTCCGAGGGCAGAGAGCAGATGACAGTAAATGAAGTATTGTGTTGGCATCATCGGCTTTGCTGTTTACTTTGCAAATCAACGTGAATCAAACTAAAGTTTGCAGGGAAATTAAATTCATCCGACCGTATACTGAATATTCAACATATTTTTATGACAACATTTATTTTTAATATGACTGGCTCAGTCTCAGTTGTTAAATTTTACATCAAAGAAACTTTTTTTTTTACTAAAATAAATATTGGTTAATTGTAGAACCAAATGAAACCTATTTAAAGATCAAAAATTTATGGCGTTTCATGTCTTTTACAGAGTAGAACAAGTAAATACATACAGAAATATAACAACACAACAAAATACATAAATATGCATTCTGTGCATTGAAACCAAAATAGTATTGACATATTTATGACAAATAAAGCCACTCATATTCTCTCTCTCTCTCTCTCTCTCTCTCTCTCTCTCTCTCTCTCTCTCTCTCTCTCTCTCTCTCTCTCTCTCTCTCTCTCTCTCTCTCTCTCTCTCCTCTCTTGTTTCTATTTTTTTATAGAATTAAACATTACAAATTTAATTTTGTAATTTTTTAGTTTTAAATTATCATTACGTAGTTGTTTTTTATTATAATTATTAACATTTTTTAGTTCATTTGTATAATTTTATAGAACCCAATTACATACATTTTCAGAAATATAAAATTTAAATTTCAAAAATAATGAGTATGCAAATTATAATGTAAAATATTTAATATTGTGTAATGAAAGTTCTAAATATAGTTTTAAAATAAAGTGGGCGTAATAAATACATGTATTTGTTCCGGTATCAGTACAAATATCAGTAATTTTATACGTGATGTGCAGGGTGCAATCTGTCATGCCCCTGGCTTAGAGAGAGAGAGAGAGAGAGAGAGAGAGAGAGACAAGGACGAAAGTTGATATTTATAATATGCGTGCAGGAAATGAGACGTCTAATTAAGCATCAACAGAAGCTACTTAAGTTGATATTTGCATAGACTGCTCTTCAGTGTTACAGTCACTGTAAGACAATAATGATGTCATATATTATGTTGTTCGCTATGTCAGCCATCTTGGTGACTGGTTTTCCTAATCATGTGCACCAAGATCATACTACCCCGAGTGACAAGATGGACACAATATCAAAAGTAAGATATACAAATACCTTTATGTATTCTTTGTCATGTTTTTTTTTTTTTTTTTTTTTTTTTCTAATCAATTTCAAAATACTAAACACTGTTATTATGTGTATCAATTTCAAGTGGGTTTTGTTTTGAATATTTATAGAAGCAGGCGGAGATGATGGAAGAGCAAAAGGTAATGGTGTTGACAACTTGTGTGAACAAAACTGGAGCTACCCCAGGTAATTAAAAATTATGTGATACTCAATTCAAAAGTGAATATGTCTGAAAAAAATATTGATTTCAGAGGAACTAAAAAAGCTAAGAAGCATGGACTTCGAAGATACAGACAACAAAACTAAGGTCAGCTTATTTATTAGTATTATTATTTTTTTAAACATTAATAATTTATCTCATTTTATTGATTTTATGCAATTTTGCATTTGTGTTATTATTATTAATATTTTATACTTGTTGTATACATATGCTTTTTTGTCTGATCTTTTCTTTGTTTTCTCTTTAGTACATATCTAAACTCATCCATTACATAACAATCTTAGTATCTCTGCAATAACATGATTGTATTAGTATTCTTAGTTTTTAAATGCATGCCTGAGCGTGAAATATTTTTAATTAAAGTAGAAGGTGACTGACTTGGACCGGAAACCGTTAAAAGAGGAACTATATCTTCACAATAATTCTTTGTACATTCTTTATTTCCAGCAAAACAAACGCTATAATTTTCTAATGAAATCGAGTAAATAAAAAAAAAAAAAATTGTTGTTGTTTTTTGTTCCGAAAAACGATGTAATAATATTTTTAATTTTAAAGAAGTTTCTATAATTTGACTAAACTTTGCCTCTAAAGTTTGAAATTCCACATTTGCATGTAATCTTTAAAGTGGAATATCTTATGCATTTGATCTTGTTTTTACATGTTTGACGTATAGCTAAACTATTAAGTATTATTTCCTCTTCACTTTGTGTTAATATTATAATTCGCAATCGTCTAGTTTGCGAGATATCAGTTGGTTACCTACTCCCTTAAAACAAATATAATGTATTTCTTTTTGTTGCAGTGTTTTATCCATTGTACACTTCAAATGATGGAATTGGTAAGTTAAATTATTTTAAATTTTACTATGGCATTATTATTATCTTATTATGTTGCACTCAACAATAAAAAAAAATTGGCTTTTGACAAATTTGCTATGCTCAATATTATATTCTTTAATTGAATTTAGAAAGTACTTCAAATCAATTTTAATTTTGGCTGAAATAAATTTTCAAAATGTACAATATTAAAAAAAAAATGTTTGCAACAACCTAGATTTATTTTTATAACCTGTGTTTAATTTCCTAATGTTATAATAAAATAAAATGTAAATTTGATATACAAATTTGAAAAATCATCATTTTATTACTTTTATCAACCCAGGTAAGAAAGAAAACAGCATCGCTTTGATGGGTTAATGTAGAGGATCTTGAGGGTACATGGAATTTAAAAATAAATTTCAATAGTTTATAACGTCTATTTGCTGTTTTAAATATAGGAAGTCAGTAATTTATAAAGGCTCTATATTTTACTGTGTGGATAGATATCGCTTTATTATTATTATTATTTTATAATTTGTATTGGAGTTATTGTAATATTTACATACTTCAAGCCATTGTTATAAAAATGATTCCAATTTTGAGTTAAATTTCCACTGTGACTGCACTATGCTAACGTAAAGATATTTCGTGTCGCAGGTGGACAAGGATGACGTGCTGCACTTTGAGAAGATGCTCAAGTTGGCTGACAAAGCAGGGCCACCTCCAGTCGCGGCAGAAATGAAGAAACTCGTAGAGATGTGCAGACATAAAGGTCAGTGATTGACTTAAACCAAATATTTTAATGTTATAAGCACCGGAGTCATTTAAATACATAATTAAGCATCCAATGATTTTATTTACTGTTAAATGTACTGTAAGATAACAATCGGACATACAACAACTAAAGAAAAATTACCATTTCTCTAAATGCTATTTTGATTCAAATACTTTAAGAGCATGTTCATTTATTAAACCAACAATTTTTTTCCTTTTATGTCGACTTACTTCTATTTTTAGTTGTAGAAAACTTATTTTCTGGTTGTTGGTAGGGCTCCAATTATGTAATAAGAATTGAAAGGTTAAAGTAAAATACATTTAAAAAAACAAACATAGTAATAATAATACAATAATATGACAATTTTAAAAAAGTAATAAAAAATATACTCGAGATATAGATTGAGAATCCATGAAAGAATGTTACTTCAATCGTAAACTCAATTTTTAAAACATTAAAAGCATATCAAAGTGTAGTAAAATTCTAGAACAAACAAACTGTCTGAAAGTTACGACTTCTGCAGACTGTTGGAAAATTGATATCATGACGTCATAGCTTAAAAAAGAAGAAGAAGAAGAAGAAGAAGAAAGAAAAAAAAAAGGGAATTCACACAGTATGAATATGAAAAAGTAAGACAGACACATATAAAGTATATAGGAACAGGGCGCAAAGACCTGACCTTTGAAACTGGTAAATAATTCAGCACAATAAAACTCGAGGTAGAGTATGAAAAAAAAAAAAAAAAAACGTGTTGGGCTACTTACACAACTTTATAGGAACATAAAATGAAATAAAAAAAGGTCACTCATGAATTTGTGACACAAATGTTATCTAGTCAACCAACTGCTATATTTACTTATATATATATATATATATATATATATATATATATATATATATATATATATATATATATATATATATATATATATATATATATATATGATATTGCATGGTAAAAAATTAATAAATAATTCTTCCACGCTCATGTACTTTTATAATAAACTATGTAAATTTATTATTTTCCTTTTATACGTGAAATAAATTTTTAGTTTAAAACACGTTTAAATAAAAGGTAGAAAATATTACCCAAGAATAAAATATATAGATACTGCAACATATTTTAGTATCTTCATATTTTTGCTTCCCAAGTTTCAGTTTTATGTACTGGAAAAAAAATAGACAAAAAAAAAAATAAATGTTTATTTTGAACTTTATAATTTAGATATTTTTTGCTAGAGGAAAAATATGGATTATAGAAGCATTGAAAAAAAATCAGACTCAAACGTTTGTCAAAATGAAACATATAAAACAACATGATAATACATTCTAAATTCTGTATGAACCTTATAACATAAAGCTTAATATATACAAATTTTAATTTAGTTTCAGCTGAAGAGAATGAGGGATCAGAGGGGTGTGATGTCACATACCAGTTCATCAAATGTATTGCAATGAAGAATAAAGAGGTAAATCTGCTGTTTTAATTATAACAATGTATCATAACTGTAGTGGAATTAACTTATAAGGTTCACGTTAATATTGCAATGTTAAGTAATTTACGTCCTTTTATTAACAAAATCCTTATTACACACATGCAACTTTATTTAACCTGCACTCACTTATAAAGTTATAACTTATAATTCAACTGTTTTATATCAAAGTGTTCACAATTTAATGTCAAAGTTATAGTTTCAAATTTACCATAATAACAGTTAATCTTTTTCTCTTTTTTTTAAGGACTGCGTTGTTTCAAAGATTCTTAATTTTCTAAATTAATTGGTTCCTTTTAGCAACGTATTAAAAAATGGATCAAACAAGAGTAATATAAATAACAGTAGAAATAGAATAGATTTAAAAGGATGCAATCTAAAAGTTTGAGATAATAGATATGTTTAAATATATTTAAGGGAAGTAAATTTTTGTTGATTGATTTCAGTTTTTCTTGATGCTGTTTCCTTAAAAATACATGAGAATACAATCCATGATGAACAAAATCCTGCTGAACCAACGATGATGAACCATGAGCCTTATATATCAATATGTTATTACTTTTAGAGTTAGCAGCCTTATAGAATTTCTGCACTTAAAATATTTTCATGCATTTATACTATAAATTGTTGTAACTTTTCAGATTTTGCAGTTCATGTTAGTCATAAATAATATACCAATAGTTTCTATGTATAACCATGTATAACACAAGTGAAATAAAAAATTGCACATCATACAACCTTATAGCTTTTTTTTTTTTTTTTTTTTTTTTTTTTTTTTTTTTTTTTTTGCTTTAACCCTCAAAATTCCCTATACTGTATAAGTGTATAATCATATAATAAAGAATATTATAGAATGGTATAATTCTATGGCATTAAATGACACAACAGAAATTATGCGCAGAAGTTAAAGTTAAACTTTTTTCCTAAGATGAAGAATATTGTACTTAAAATATTTTACCATTATAGGCTATTTTTTCATCATTATATTTAATTTTTCAATATATAATTTTTTTACAAAAATTAAAAAAATATTATAAAAGTATAAAAAAATAGACATTGCATACAAAAAATGATACATTTTATGTCATTTCAAATACATTATAAAAACTGTTATCATTATAATGGACTTTTTTTTTAATACAAATAGAATCTTTTTATTGGCCCTTGCAGTTCATAGAAACATTATTCATTATTATTTTACAGTGAGTAATGAGAATGAATTTTACATTATTGTTATGGAATAATAAAAACAAGAAGAAAATACTATGCATTTTTACATAAGCATAACAATATAATTATAAAAATAGTGGTTGGTATGAAGAGAGCGAGAGAGAGAGAGAGAGAACAAACAAAAATTCTCTACGCTTCATTTCTGCATATAACACTATCATAATATTATTTAGAATTACATTCTCTGAAATTAAAGTAAATTTTATTAAAACATGTAATTTCGGGAGTAATTTTATTGTCAGAGTTTACCACATTACAAAGTGTTATGATGATCATAATAATCAAAGTGTCACCTTAAATCAGACAACAGTTGTGGACGCTGAATATCCGGTAATTAAAATGCGTACATATAAATGTGGAGGCTGTAGGGTATTTTTGACACTCACAAAACATGGAATTCCGCTCAAGTCATTTAATTTTGTTGGTACTCGGCATTATTGCCTTGGTGGTCCCTTCTTTTGCAGCAGCCAGTAACACAGTAAGTATATACATATTGAGAGTATTTACTTATAGTATTTCTGCATTCATTGTGGCTTCTACATAAATATTTAGTTTATCGTTACTATACTCTTGTATCATTTTTATTTACTTTTTTTAAGGATATAATTGTAAAATTTTAAAGTGATGTAATAATATTATTCTAAATAATTGTATATAGACTGCAGCAGCGGAAGAGGATGATACTGCAATGGCAATGCGATTCATCGCTGAGTGCAAGTCGGAACTTAAGCTTTCAGATGGTACATTCAAAATTTCAATTTCTCTTTGATAACGCATGAACATGTAATGCACAACTGAAATTGATTGTGATGTCTTTTTATATTTTGTCCTTAGCTGATGTGGCAGCCTTATACAAGAAATCAAATTTCAACCAAAAAACGAAGGTATTATTCAATATTTTATAACAAATTGTGACGTTATTGAATGCTAAATTTTTTTTCTATAGTGTCTGGTGCGATGCGTGGCGGTGAAGTTCGAGTTGGTAAGTGTTTGCTCATATTGCTGTATGACGTGTTGATGTGATGTGACGTGGTGTGACATGGTGTGCAGGTGGAGAACGGCAAGATCAACGAGAAAGAAGTCGCGGAATGGATTGAGGAGGAGAAGGCGGAAAATGCAACACTCGCGGACCTAGAACAGAAAATGTTCAATACCTGCAAGGGAGCTTGTAAGTTATGAAACATAATTAAATAATTATGATAATAATATTAATTATAATGTCCAATATATGCCTTAGAATCAGATAGTACTCACAAAAAAATAAATTTCGTAAATAAAGCTACATTGAAGAATTCCTATAACGTAGAGCACAATTATTGCTTTTTTTGAGCTAGCATAATTATTACGTATTTATTTGTGTCATTGTAAAATAAATTAAAAGTAACTCTGATTATATTAATATAAAATATTTACTTAATAAAATAGACCAGAAGAAAATATTAGCATTTAAATCACAAAGCACTTGATGGGAATTACATAGATAACACTTACTAGTTTGTCTCAAAATCAACTGTAGCAGTGATCGCATATTTATTATTTATGAAATTTATGCATTTTCATGCTAATTTTTTACTATTTCTGACGTCAGAAACAGGAATAGTCACGCAAATAGCATACAGTACTTTACAGTTTTTGCACGCTCTTTTGTGGGACCACATTTACATTGTGGTAAAATTTGTCATCAGTTTTGGAGATCTCATTTTTGTGTTTAATCTTTAAAAAGAAAATTTTGTTTCTTTTTTTTTTTTTTTTTTTTTTTTTTTTTTTTTTTTTTTTTTTTTGGTGGTCTATGGGTTTAACTGTTGTTTATAGATAAATTCTTTGTATGCAGTATAAGCTAACTGCACAAGGAAATGAAAACTAAAAGGCACAAAGAATTTTGCCTTAGGTAAAGAGACACAACTGAACACCAAAAATATAATTTCTGTTTATGTCAGTTAAATATTTTGGATGTGTGCGCATGAGTTTGGCTTGAAAAACCTTTTTTTTTTCTTAAAAACTGTCAGCAACAGAAATATAAATGTATACGGAAAAAGCAAAAGAAATGTGTTTACTGACAATTAAATTAAATGTGGCTTTTTATAGATTTAAAAATTTAACAATTGTGTTGCAGTTTCCGCAGGCAGCGATGAATGTGACAAGGTTGCCAGAGTTTTTATTTGCGGACGTGATTATGCAGAAAAGGTACTTGGTACAAAATATTTAAACACAAATCAAAGTTTTTTATACTTTTCTAATAATAATTATGAAATTCTTCCAGTCTCGCATGGTATTCAGCGGTTAATTTTTCTACGTAAGCTTCATGAGCCAACAGAGAGTATTGGTGTAAAAAAAAAAAAAAGCAGAAATCTGAAGACAAAATAAAGATTATTTTAATCTAAAATAAAAACTTTGCTTATTTTTAAATTATTTAAATTTTAAAGCCCATCCATGAAAAAAAAAACTTTTAAATTTATAGCATGTAAATTATTTAGAAATTAAATCTCTCTCTCTCTCTCCTCTCTGAAATCACAAAAGAAAAGCTTTATTTTGATAAATAATAAGAACAGACATAAACGTTTGTAACTGGGTGCAAAATAATAATATTAAAAAAACAAAAAACATATTTATTAATATTTAAAAAATATTCTCAACGCTATCATCATATAACATCATATTTTATAGTGTTAGTGGCAAAATGGGTTAAGTAGTATTAAATAATTATGGTTGGACAAAAGCATAGCTTGAAATACATTTATATATGACAACATTTATGTAGAAAATCCTCTTAGTTTGCCATAATCCTTACCCTCTATAATATAGAGCTTGTACTTGTGTGTGTATTATTTATATAATTTAAAATGAATGTTTCCTTCATATATTTACATAGCACATAGAATAAAACTGATAAATCAGCAATAAAAGGATATAAAAATATTAATTATATATTTAATAACCAACAGTGGTTACTGCTAATTACTTATATCAGTGGTTGACATAGATACTTAATCAGTACAATAATAGAGTTGGTAAATAAGAACTTATGAGTATAGTAAATAGCAATATTATTTTACTGATTTTTTTTTTTTTTTTTTTTTTTTTTTTTACTTTTTGAATGTTTTTATTTAATTTTTAAATATATTACAGAGCTTTTTATATTCAAATTACATTGTATGAATAAATAAAGATTTTTATCACCGGGGTTTGCTTTAAAAAACTAAAATTGCCATAGTAGTACACTGATATGTACAATGTATATGAATTGCATATAAATAAATAATAAAAAAGGGAAATCACGAATTTTGTTGTAAAACATAATTCTTATCTTCTTCAACAAAACATTTTTCTGTTAATCGTCTACTTCACTAATATGTTGTAAAATTAAAAATAGTCATCCTGCAGCGGAAATCTATACCATATTATTGGTGTAGAGTAACTTTGTTTTACACATGATTGTAAGATTATATTTTACTATAAACTCCTCTCATATTTTTTATCATAAGAACAGCATTGTAAATTTATAGTGCAGTTTTTGAATAGTAAAATATATTATCACAATCGTGTGTACAGAAATGAAGTTGACTCTTCAGTTTCCTCTTTGTGTGTGAGTCTAAAAATAAAAAAATTAAAACTATTGAAATAAATATTAAGAATTTTTCTGAATAGAAAATGTTAGTAAAAGCCCACAAAATGTTTTAGCGCAACTATAATATAGCGTTGTTCAGTTTGTCACAACTACCATGTTATAAACACGATGAGTTAACATTAACAGGTAAAATGTCAATCAAGTATTTGAGCTCATTTCACTTCTCTTTACAAAATGAACACAGTAAAGTGTAGTACTAGTACTGTACACAATGCTCGTTGTAAATTACAATATTCAGTACATCACTTGTTGCTCATGATTATTGTGAATTGTGAGAGTTTAATTTTGAAATAACTAAACATAATTATATACATTAATTGCATTAATTTATTTTATACTTATTTAAAGCCATAGACCACATAAAACAACATGTGCTTTTTAATGAATAAACACGAAATGGGATCTTCAAAACTGATGACAATTTTTACCAGAATGTTAATATAGCCCCATGAGAGAGCGTGAAAAAACTGTAAAGTATATGCAATTTGCGTGAAAATTCATGTTTGTGACGTCAGAAACATGCAAAAATTAGTATGAAAATGTTGTGAGGGTTGCATAAATGAAAATCGAATATTCTAATCACATCTACGGGGTTACTGTTGGGTTTTGAGACAAACTAATGTTATTTATGTAAGTCCCATCAAGTGTTTTGTGATATAAAAGCTTATGTTTTTCTCTGGTCTATTCCTTTAATAAAAATATCACTTAAGTGATGTGTAAAATAAATATTTCTTTTTGCAAATATAGTTTATGATGATGCATGCATAGTGTTGATCAATAGATACTGAACGGAAACATAAATTTTGAGAAAATAAGATGTAATTTCGATGTGATGAAAATTACTCAGCATGAGAAATCAAATTTTGGTACATCCTGTGTATTCTCACATACGCCACATACACATAGAACACAGCGCCGCCGCGTCACTTGAAAATGTATCGCTCGTTGATCTTGTTGCTCGCAATTTTTGCTGTGCTCTTCGCAGCACCCGCAGTAAGTTAATCACGTCTCCAAATTTTGCTAAAATGCAATGTAATAACGCAATTATAATCAATTAATCATTAAGTCCTTTAATTATAGGCACTAGTCACTAAAATTAAATCATTATATTTATTATACACTATTTATTCTGCACGAAAAGTTTTAATATTCATACAATTATATAATGCATTTAATTACCTTTTTTTAAGTTTGAGAAAATGTGATATTTTTAACGCAAATGTTGAATTAAAGGTGGTTCAACCTACTGTATCTCCTTAATAATAATAAATATAGTAACTGGCAATGTCCCGACCCTATAGAGTGAGTCCGCATATCTGTAAAGGACAAATTTTTAATGTGTTTTTTAAATGTTAAACTGAAATAGTATTAACTTTTAAAGAATTTATTAGCCGAATGTTTTTGTTCCTTTATAATATTCAGCAATATATATTTTTAATGTATATGTCTTTAAAATGTACCTGACTTGTCTTGAGAAGAACAATTAAATGATTTGATTTGACTTTCATTCATGGCAGTGCTAAAAAAAAAATACTGCAATTCTTTAAAACTATTTTTAAAAAAATCCTCAGCAAAACCTGGAACATTATTAAGAACTGCCAAGTGTCAATATAGTATTCTTATATTATAGAATTAGAAGAATTGCGTGGTCCTTAAACTAACCAAATTGAGTTACGTTGTTACATAAATTGAAAAAAAAATCAGTTTTATGTTTATATATTAAATTAACTCATAATACATTTACTATTATCAAATATTAAGCGTAATGTGTAAATAAAAAGTATAAACACAAAAAAGTACATAATATAGTGAAGCCGATCCTTTTATATGGCATAATATATGCAAAACACTGTGCATAACTATTTTGCTGTTGTGCAAAACACGGTTTTGCTAAGTAATTTAGCATAAATGTATGTTTTATATAGAATAATATAATGTATTAGATTTAACATGCATAGAGATAGAGATAGAGAGAGAGAGAGAGAGAGAGAGAGAGAGAGAGCTTGGTAGCTTGGTCCTCGGGTAGCTTGCTCGTTGCTAGCCAAGCTGTTACGGTAAATTATTTCCTCCCCCATCCTCCTCCACTTCCTTTTTTCTTTTATGATGGCAAAAACAGGCGTGCAAGAAGAGACTTCTATGCCTGGTATATACAGAATTCTCAGAGGGAGGCTACGAGCAAAACTTATTGTTTTGAAAAGAAAGTTTGCCATATGAAGGACAAACCAACCGTCATCCTGGCCTATCTCAACGCACACATAGTTGGGGAGCCAGGCACATAGCCTCTTCCATGGGGGTTGAAAAAATGACTTTTGACGTCACAAGCCATAGCTTGGTGACGCCGATGCGTGGGAAGGAGGGCAGAATCAATCAGAACGTCAAAGTGAGAGGATGTGCCTGCTGTACGCACTCCTCTGATTTTTATATTTTGTGTGTTAAGTGATTTTCGTATGTTAATGAAGATATGATTCAATAATTTAATTATGTTATAGTCAAAAACATTTATTAACTTTGGTGACTATATTTTAACATAATAACATAATTTTATAAGAATCATCGTCCATACGGATAATCACGCAACTTCATTATATAGTGCATTGACAATGGACTAGTATACGTTTTGTGCACTATATTTACACCTGTGTGTTAGTGATTATATACACCTGATACACATATCAAGATATCAGGTGTGTGTGAAGACATTTCATTCATAAATGAGCTACCTATGAACTCTAAATTCGGTTGCTCTTGTGATGTGCGGAGAATCAGCCACTGCTACGGCGCGGAGAGGGGAGAACGACGTGCACCAGCACTGCTCGTCACCACCACCGCCAGCCACCACAGCCACTGCCAACCACGTGCGCACTCCTAAGTATCGTCCTACCTAACCTTACCCTGATTTTTATTATTAAAATACAGTCTCTCTCTATAAATTTAGGATATATAATATATTACAATAACATGTCATTCTGTATGTACGTTTAATTTACTTTTTTTTAATAATTCAATAGCTATAATGGGTAATATCCCATCATAGTCCAATAAATAGTTGCTTGTTTATTTTCTTAATAAACCTCCTCTAGAACCCTATTAAAAATATATATTCAAATTATAATATATATTTTAATTAAAATATTAATTTTTCATATTTATTTTTTTTATTTTTTTTTTATTATAATCGAATTCTATTGCTCTCAGTCGGCGCCCGAACTAAATAAATAAGAGGAGTTTAAGAAAATAATTAAATATTTTAAATTTTTACAATTTCAGTAAAAATTTGATTTTTTTTTTCAATTGTTTTTTCCATAATAAATATATATAATTGGAATGGAAAAAATAATTTATAATTCATGTCAAAGGCATTGCGTAGTAATAAAGATTATGTGTGTATAGATTATTTTGAAACTTTAAAAATTAAAAATAAGCCTAAATTAAAAATGGAGAATTCAGCATTAGAGGAAATAAAATCTATGTTAGCATCCACAAATGCAACTTTGGCCTCTCATACTGAACAATTTTCTCAATTTCAAAATCAGATAACCGAATTGAGTTCTAAATTTGACACAAATAAAACTGAAATTAACACAACTATTGAAAGTATTAATAGTAAAATTGAACAGAACAAAACTGAAACAAATACTTCTTTGCAAACTATTTCTACTAATATTGAAAGTAATAAAGTTCATCTCGATACTCAAATTACTGCTGTTAATAATAGTATTGGTGAATTGCAAACCACCATTCAGCAAAATAAAGCTGATTTTGATGCTAGTTTGGAGACAATAAAAATTAAAGTTGTTGAGTTGGAAAATAAAATTGCAAACACAAATCAAAATGGGGATACTTCACAGAACACACTTGGAGGGGGTGAACATACTGCTACTTCAGGGGGGCCGGAACAGGATAGAATGAGTACAACTTCACGCGTAAACTCAACTTCTACGAGTAATGTAGTTCCTCCTCATGTTATTAATACAAAACTTCCTAAATTCAACGGTGATAACGATGAAGTATTAATTAATTATCTACAAAAAATTGAACATTACATGACAGTATATGATATTTGTGAAATTGAAAAATTAAATGTCGTAAAAGGTAGCTTGGATGGTACGGCCATCATGTGGTTCAACGCCCGCAACCGTGAAAAAACGTTTGATTCATATCAGGAATTCAAATCTGCAATACTGCAACAATTTTGGAGCGCTTCTGCTCGTGAAATTTACAAGAAAAATTTCTTCGCTAAAGTGTTTGATAACAAAAAAGATATTTCAATCTCAAAGTTCTTTATCAATAAATATCAAAGCTGCACGTTCATATATCCTGACGCGAAATTTATTGAAATTTGGCATAAAATGATACCATTGTTTCCTTCAAACTTAAAAACAATTCTAGCGTCTGCAAATCCAGAGGGATTTGAAGCCGGTACTGCCTTTGTTCAACGTATTGAAAGCGTTCAATCAAGTGACGAGGACGTTCCTCGTGAGGCACCACGTCAGGGTGGGGCACGTGGCGATGATCAGCAGCGAGCTGGTGGTATCCCAGAAGGGGGAGGGGGAAACAATGCAGGGAGGCAAAATAATGGGCAAAATTACAATTACAATGGTAATCAAAGTAATTTCAATCGCCGTCGTTTTAATAACGGCAATTACCAATATAACAATAATAATGGTAACTACAATGGTAACAATAATAATAATTCAAACTTCCGCCCTCAAAATAACTTCACGCCGCGTTTCAATAATTATCGTGGTAACAATGGGGGTAACAATGCACAAGCAAGACGCGTAAATACTATGCAATTCAATGGGGGAGGGTTCAGGCAACGCCAACAATCCTTTTTCCGCTATCCTTCCCCTAACCCACCACAAGAATATATGTATCCGGGGGTACAAATTCCATATATGATTTATCCCAATGGTGGACCAGCTAATTTCAATATGGGGGGTGGGGTCAATATGCAGCAAAATGGGGAAAATCAACAGCAAGGTATGCAGTCATCCCAGGTTGCAGAAACTCAGGTCACTACCGCCCCCCCACCCTTACCTCAACCACCTGTTGCGGGGCCTGTTAATCAACCACAGGAAAACTAATTGAGGGTGGGTTAATCATGGGTTCAGTTAAACCTGCCTGTAACAATATTAAAATAAATTACATAAACTCTCGTGAATATTTGCTACATGAGCCTAATAACAAAATTGAATTAACTAAAGAAAAATCACCTGAAATTCAATGTCAAATTGAAAATTGTATTATTAATGCTCTTATTGACACTGGATCTGAAATTTGTTGTATTTCAGATGCATTATACAAACAAATAAAATTAAAATGTAATTTTGAAGAGCTACCAGTAACTCAAGCGTATGTTAAAGGCGCAGTAGGGATAAAAAGTAAAAGAGTGCGACAGCAAATATACCTTCCTATAAAAATTGAAAATAATATTATGTATGTTCATTTATACGTTGTTGACAACTTAATTGTCCCACTTATTCTTGGTTCTGACTGGCTTAATTGTCATTATGCTCTCTTAGATTTTAACTGCAAAAATTTAACATTAACTGCAGAGAATAAAAGTAAAATTACTGTTAATTTTGTACAAAAATTAAATACTGATGATCTGACTGTTGACGAGCTTTGCTTTAGTTTATATGAATATAATTATAAAGAGTGTGATCAAAATATATATGACGCTGAAAATTGCGAATTTATAAAAGATATTGATTGGTGCGGCTCTGAATGTGGAGATCTGCCCTTATATAAAAATATAGATAAGCCTATAGCAAGTAAGGACCCTAGTTTTAAGTCCAGTGATGTAAGTGCTACCACCCATGAAGGTGAGATTGATGAAAGTAAATTGCGCCAAATGAGCGACGAACAGTTATTTAAAATTGCAATGTTTGCAAGTCTTAAAGAATTAAAATCAAAGGCTTATGAAAATGATAATTTAAATGATCACCAAAAATCAATGTTATATGATATGCTCGTTAAACACAGATTTTTATTTTCTGATAAGCCAGGAAGAGTAAAAAACTTTAATTATCAGATAAAAGTAAAAGAACATAAGCCGTTTGTACAAGTTCCTTACCCTGTCGCACAAGCTCATAGACAAAAAGTGCGTGAAGCGCTTGATATATTATTAAATTGGAATATTATAGAGCGTGCATTAACGTGTGAATATTTAAGTCCGTTAGTGCCTCTATTCAAATCGGATGGCTCAATACGTCTTGTTCTAGACGCAAGAAAATGCAATACTGTAATTATCCCAGATAGAGAAAAAGTCAGGCCACCTGATGAACTTCTACAAAAATTCAATGGATGCAAATGGTTCTCAAGTACGGACCTTGGTAATTCATTCTGGCAGGTAGCGCTGGACCCAGAGAGTAGAAAATATACAGCGTTCATGTTTGATGGCGAGGTATATCAATTCTGCACAGTACCGTTTGGTTTAGCTATAAGTACCGCGGCATTCGCTCGTGCGCTATTTTTTATATTAGGTTACGATTTCGATTTTGTAACATATTACGTGGACGATCTGCTAGCGGCCACAAAAGAATCGTTTGAACATCACCTATACTGTCTCGATAAATTATTTACGAGATTAGCTAAATATGGTGTTACATTAAAATTAAGTAAAACAAAGTTTGGTCAAATTCAATTAGAATTCTTAGGTCATATTATTTCTATTCACGGTATAAAAATTTCACCGCAAAAAATGTTAGCCATTGATAATTATCCAAGACCAAAAACAAAATCACATTTGCAAGGCATGTTAGGCCTAACTTCTTATATACGTAAATTTATATGTGACTTATCATTAATTGAAGCACCGCTATTAAATTTACTTAAAAATAGTGATAAAATACTTAAATGGAATGAGGAATGTGAGCAGTCATTTTTAACTATAAAAAAATTAGTTAAAGATACGAGTACTTTATATTATCCAGATCCAAATAAAATATTTTATATGGAATCTGATGCCAGCACTGTAGCTGTTGCGCAATACATATATCAATTAGACGAGTCAGGTAACAAAATGTTAATTTCATTTGCAAGTAGAACATTAAATTCATGTGAAAAAAATTATAACATAACTCAATTAGAGCTATTAGCTATTGTACATGGTCTTATAAAATTTAGAAATATTTTATTAGGTAATAAAATAGTTATAAGAACAGACCATCGTGCGTTAACATTCCTTAAATCATGTAAATTAATAAACGGTCGACTCACAAGATGGGCCTTATTATTGCAGGAATATGATTGTGATATAGAATACATAAAAGGGTCTGAAAATTATATAGCTGACCACTTATCACGATTACCTTCTTGCTATGATAAGTACAACTTGAGAAATCAATCACAAAAAATCGATGAAATAATTATTGCAAAACTAAATTTAATCACTTCAAACATAAAACTTCCAGAAATAAAAAAATTGTCACAGTTGCAGGATTCCGATGAAAAATTAAAATTCATAAAAAACTCGTTATTACAAGAACCGGAACTTGCGTCAGAAAGAATTAAAAATTTACATAAATTCTATTGCATTAACAACAATTTATTATTCAAATTTGATTCATATCAAAATCTTTGGCGAGCTTGCATTCCAAATTCTCTTGAAAATAAATTCATTATGTACCATCACCAAACTTATGGCCACTTTGGAACATACAAAATATATAAAGTAATATCGGAAAACTTTACGTTCAATAATATGAGAAAAAAAATTCATAATGTAATATCAACTTGCGACATTTGTCAAAAAAGTAAAACTCTGAATATCACTTATATGGGTGATTTACATCCTAATATTCCTGTTTATAAGTCACATACAGTAGCTGTTGATATATATGGCGAGCTACCAACAGCTAGAGGGGGGGTTAAATATATATTCATAATGCTAGATACATTTACAAAATACGTAAAATTATATCCTGTAAAAAGGGCTACTACTAAAGCATTATTAGTTAAATTACTAAATAATTATATTAAAGATTTCGGTAAAATGCAATATTGTCTCTCAGACCATGGAACTCAATTTACTTCCAACTTATGGGTACAAACACTTACACAAAACAACATTACACCTCGGTATACTTCTGTATATCACCCTCAGTCTAATAACTCAGAAAGGCCTTTAAAAGAAGTCAATCGTATGCTACGAACTTATTGTCATAAAAAACATACAACGTGGATAGATTATATTCCTCTAATTGAAAAATGTATAAACATTACGGTTAATTTAAGTACAGATTTTACGCCGTGGAAGCTCCAATTCGATGAAAAACCCACTCGTGAAATCTCTGAATTCATTGACTTTCCATTATGTAACGATGTAAATACTTCTCCTGAAATAATTGCTATGTACGCTAGAGATAATATAATAAAAAATGCTGAAAAACGTAAAAAATTAGCTTCAAAAAAAGGTAAACATATCACTTATAATATTGGTGATACAGTGCTTGTAAAGGTTCATAAACTATCTTCTAAAATAAAACATGAGGTAAAGAAGTTCTTCCTATTGTATGAAGGTCCTTATATAGTTTGTAAAATAATTGGTCCAAATTCTTATCTAGTAAAAAAAGAAAATCTTGAATTAACATATGGCCCATACAATACGATGAATCTCAAACCCTATAAAATGTCATAACTTCATTAAAAATGTATATAATTTCTTTGTTTATGAAATTTTATAAACTTTATATCCTATATTGTCATTAAGATATAGATTTATAATTTTATCGGTACTTAAAATATAAAAATTTTGACATATATTTCAAAATTTCAAAAAAATTTGGTTCGTTTTATAACTTTACAAAATGTTTCATAACTTTTTAACTTTTCATTATTTTTTCATGAAACTTTTTATTTTTCTTATTCATATGATGCTTTAACTTACTACATATTTAAAATTTGAATTCTTAATACTTTATATATTTTTATTTTTTTGACGTACTTTACGAGTTCGGCTTACCCGCAAACACAACTCACGAGTCGCCGGTAAGACGAATGCCGTGAAGTTCGGACTTTTTTACTACGCAAAAGCATGCGCCTTCACATACTATAATATACAGCAACGTTCAAAATGTCAAATAAAGTAATATTAAAGTAAACCTTAATGATATAATTTCAAATAAAGATAAATTTTCGTCAAATTTTTAATTTCTAAGTTTTCACTCATTTCAAAAAATATTTTCAGTTTTTGAGTATATAATTATACAGCAAAACTTCCTTTACATTCTTTAGTATATATTTAGTAAATTAAGGTAAAAGACAATTAAATTAACTATAAGATTTCTTTAAAAATGCATATAAATTTTATGATTTTCTGTTTTTATAAGACAGAGCATGATGTCATATACATGTTTTTTTTGTCTCTTCTGTTCAGCAAAGCATGTTGCTTTTTATTATAATGATTGCTTTTGGATAATTTAAAAATAAGGATATAAAAGGACTCAACTTGTTTAGTTTTGGTTTATCAATAAAATTTCTCAAAAATTAATGTTAATTTTTTTCAAATTTTATTGAGGGGGGTAACTGAAGCCGATCCTTTTATATGGCATAATATATGCAAAACACTGTGCATAACTATTTTGCTGTTGTGCAAAACACGGTTTTGCTAAGTAATTTAGCATAAATGTATGTTTTATATAGAATAATATAATGTATTAGATTTAACATGCATAGAGATAGAGATAGAGAGAGAGAGAGAGAGAGAGAGCTTGGTAGCTTGGTCCTCGGGTAGCTTGCTCGTTGCTAGCCAAGCTGTTACGGTAAATTATTTCCTCCCCCATCCTCCTCCACTTCCTTTTTTCTTTTATGATGGCAAAAACAGGCGTGCAAGAAGAGACTTCTATGCCTGGTATATACAGAATTCTCAGAGGGAGGCTACGAGCAAAACTTATTGTTTTGAAAAGAAAGTTTGCCATATGAAGGACAAACCAACCGTCATCCTGGCCTATCTCAACGCACACATAGTTGGGGAGCCAGGCACATAGCCTCTTCCATGGGGGTTGAAAAAATGACTTTTGACGTCACAAGCCATAGCTTGGTGACGCCGATGCGTGGGAAGGAGGGCAGAATCAATCAGAACGTCAAAGTGAGAGGATGTGCCTGCTGTACGCACTCCTCTGATTTTTATATTTTGTGTGTTAAGTGATTTTCGTATGTTAATGAAGATATGATTCAATAATTTAATTATGTTATAGTCAAAAACATTTATTAACTTTGGTGACTATATTTTAACATAATAACATAATTTTATAAGAATCATCGTCCATACGGATAATCACGCAACTTCATTATATAGTGCATTGACAATGGACTAGTATACGTTTTGTGCACTATATTTACACCTGTGTGTTAGTGATTATATACACCTGATACACATATCAAGATATCAGGTGTGTGTGAAGACATTTCATTCATAAATGAGCTACCTATGAACTCTAAATTCGGTTGCTCTTGTGATGTGCGGAGAATCAGCCACTGCTACGGCGCGGAGAGGGGAGAACGACGTGCACCAGCACTGCTCGTCACCACCACCGCCAGCCACCACAGCCACTGCCAACCACGTGCGCACTCCTAAGTATCGTCCTACCTAACCTTACCCTGATTTTTATTATTAAAATACAGTCTCTCTCTATAAATTTAGGATATATAATATATTACAATAACATGTCATTCTGTATGTACGTTTAATTTACTTTTTTTTAATAATTCAATAGCTATAATGGGTAATATCCCATCATAGTCCAATAAATAGTTGCTTGTTTATTTTCTTAATAAACCTCCTCTAGAACCCTATTAAAAATATATATTCAAATTATAATATATATTTTAATTAAAATATTAATTTTTCATATTTATTTTTTTTATTTTTTTTTATTATAATCGAATTCTATTGCTCTCAATAGTAATGGAAGTATAAAAACTACAATTTGTATATTATAATAATTCAATGTTGGAAAGTTAAGTACTGCATCTACAAACTTCCCTTCCTTATATATATAAAAATCTTCATTTCAATTAAGAGAATTATCTTTATGATGATCTAAATTAATGTTATGACCATAATAATGTCCGGTGTATGTCTCCCCCTGCGTGTATTTTTCATTCTTAATAATATAACAAGCGCAAGTTTGCCTACCCCGAGGCTGCGAGTATAAAATATGCATGAAAAGTGCGGATCCTATGCAAATAAACGTGAAAAACAAACTCATACTATAACAATTTAATTCTAATTTTAGACCAAAAACTAACACTGTCTTTCTCTCTTATTATGTACATAGCAAATATTAATTAATCTTTCTCATTCTAACAATTTAATATTTAAATCTTGATAAATATTTGCATTGGTTCAAACAACATGACTTTTGGTTTAACAGTTGGATATCGAAATGACAGATGAAGTTTTCATCCTCATGCTTGGATTCAGCATGGGAGAATGCAAGAGTGAGCTGAAACTAAAAACAGGTATATGTCTTGCTCAAATTTAAGTATTACCCAATTAAGCTAATAAGTATCATTAATTAAAATTAATATAGGCTTAAGTAGTACTATTCTATTCTTAAGTAAAATAACAATATTATATAGTTCACTTTAATTTTATACGTTGTTGATTTTTTAATAAATTCTATATATTTATTAGCCACTTATATAAATATAAATGATTCGAAATCTAACTTGTATGCTCAACAATTTGCCTAACTTACAGGAGTTCTAAAAACCATGTAACACCAACGAACTTGTGCTTTACGTTAATATGTATGGTGTATGTATTTTGAAAATTGAAACCCTTTTGAGACTAAAATTCATCAACCTTTTTATTTTGTTGTTTTTTTAATAAATTATTTTATAATATAGTATAATAATCTACTAACAAGTATTGCATAATTATGGGAAAAATATCAATGAAGAATATTTTTGCAACATGCATTTTTGTTCTACTATTTCTTGTGCATAGGAGTGTTATAGTTAGATTAGTTACTTATATACTGCACGAACATGAGTATAACTTTATGACGTTGCAGTGGATTTGGCCTCTCTATCTAAAGGAAATTACACAACATGGCCAGATAATACGAAGGTAAACCAATTATATTGATATTATAATATAATAAAGATGAAATAATTTATTACTTTATAGAAATCCTAGAACAAATTTTTAGTAAACAATAAATAGTGACACCTTTAGTAAATATGATGAGTACATAATATTACAAAGTATTTTGATTTGCTTTATATATTGATACTAAATATACAGATATTGATACATATTATTTTTCTGGGTACAATAATGTACTGCAAAGAAATTTGTATCTGTAGACTATGTATAGAGTATGGCTTTACAATTAAATTAACTTTAAATTAAAGATTATTGTTATTACTGAAATGGAAAAACATTATACTTGAATTCACGGACAAAATTGCAGTAAACAATTTATGTACGTACTTAACAACATAATTTATACCATATTTTATAGCGATTATATACATAGCAAAATAGTTGAGATGTTCAGCGTAGTTAGTAATTACTTAAATTATTCCAAAATTGCAACATTTGTGCTCTACAATATTATATTTGTTCAATAGAGCATAAATTAGGATTATTTTCTATTTAAAAAAAAAATAGTTTTGGTAGTGACTGATTATGACTTTCACTCACTCAGACAATGTTTTGTATTGATTTCAGTGTTACATCAAGTGTACTATGGAGAAAATAGGGGTGGTAAGTAACTACATAGAAATGGCTGAAGTAATTGAGTGACATATTTGGATGTCTTTATAGTTAAAGAATGGCCAGCTGGTGGAGAAGGTGGTACTTAAGTGGATCGAGCAGGATCGCAAGGAGAACGCCACGCTCGCGGACCAAGAGATGGTCATTTTGAACACGTGCAAGAATATCAGTGAGAAATTACACATTTCATTAAGCTTAAGCGAGGCATTATAGTTTTAAAAATTTTAAAGACACTGTAGATATTTACTAATAAAGAAACAACTGTTTTGAGTCCAACTATAAGAGATTTCAATCACATTTGCTTCCGTTTTGACGTACTGCGCATGCGTAGTAAGTAGAAGCGGAAGCGGATGTGACCGAAATCGCTTAAAGTCAGCCTCAAAACAGTTGTTCCTTTATTAGTCAATAAAGTCACATGAGATGTTGACATTATCTAATACTTTTCATAAGGTTGCAGTTTTACTGTATGGATCTGCGCAATTATAATACAATAAATTAATAAATAAATTTTATATATCAATTCAATTAACGAAGAGGGTGTGGCCGACGTGGAGCGGAAATACTCAAAAGTGGAACTTTTTTTGTCACAATAATTGTTTTTTTGTTCCTTATATTTTTATATCGAACAAAACAAACACCATAATTTTCAAATAAAATTAAACGAATTACAACAAACAAACAAACAAAAAAAAGTGTTTTGTTCCGAAAAAGTTTTCTTAAAATATTTTTAAATTTAAAAAACTTGTTAATAATGATGGTGCTAAAATTTTAATTTTCACATTTACATATAGAGAAATAACTACAATAGTTGATCGTGTTTTCATGAGTTTGACATAACTAAACTTTTAAGTAACATTTTTTTCTACTTTGCTGCATGTTAATTTTATATTTCACGATCGTTTAGTTTGTGAGATATCAGCCAGTCATCTATTCCTTATTATAATATAAAACTAATGTTAATATAATACAAAAATTGATAAAATGTTTGCAAACAAATACCATTATTTAAAAATGATTGACTGCTTTGCTTTCGTTGCTAAATCGGGCAGGGAGTTAAACTAATTTCTTTTTCATTCAAATAATTAGAATTAATGTGTTCCAATTTACAGGCAGCAATGATGAGTGTGAGACGGCTGCTAAAATTTTTGCTTGCGCAAGTGATGAATACAAAAAGGTATAATTACAAAATATTTGAATATTGCAAGTGCTTGAATTGCTGAAGTAATATATATATATATATATATATATATATATATATATATATATATATATATATATATATATATATATATATATATATATATAATAATAATAATAATAATAATAATAATAATATTTTTCTTTGATTTTTCAGCAAGGAATTTCCTTCCTTTAAACTGCATTCACGAGTAAAAAAATAATAAAAAATACCTAAATAATTTTGTTATATATTTATTTATGATTTTTCCCCATCATATTCATATATACGTAGTTGCTTATTGTTAGACTTTATTTTTGAAAAATTAAGAATAAGAAAAAAATTATGGAGCCAGGAAATGCATAACAATAATTTGTGAATAGTACAGTAATTTACCGTACATAGATATTAAACTAGCACTTTGTAATGAGATAAATGATTACTTTTTATGAACTACTAAAACGGCAGTTGAGCTCATAGTGTCAGTAAATATAATTAAAATAAAAATCGTACTCCTTTTTTATTTTTATGGTTGCTACAAATTTTAATATTTTCATCAAATCTATCGTTATACTTACTCAAAACACGATTGTACAGTTAATATTTAGTGGTTAGTTTATAGCAGGTATGCAGTGAATATTAAAAATAGAGATCTTTAATTAAAACGACAACAACAACAACAACAACTTGGAAGTATCAAAACAAATTTCTGAAAGAGATAGATTTTTCATTAATTTAGCATACTTTTTGGAGCTGTGGACTATGGATATATATATACACACACACACACACACAAATGGGAAATTAAGGCAGAAAATCAGGTACTGCGAGATTTACTAAAAAGTTGTAAAGAAAGAAAAATCTGAAATTTTGCATAGTGATACATTAGGATAAAGTATCTTCAAAAATGTAAAAAAAAGGGGGGGGGGTCACTATGCTAGATTATAAATTATAATTTTTTGAAGTGTTAGTCCCATGAGAGTCCATGTATAAATTTCAATATAGTTATTTTTTCTCTTATCTGATGGTCACGGGTTCTGAATTTTGAATTGTATCATAGGAAGCTGGTATTGTTAACTTTCTAATGGCATCATAAAGTTTTGAAGTTTTCTTTTTAAATTTTGAGATACAAGCCATCTAAATACAACCCTTAAGCTCTTTTACATATGCAATAAAAAATTATCTTATAGGTCCTAATTTAATGCTTTTATTATAAGCGTCTAATATAAATAGTAAAAAATATAGTGTCAAAATTGTTAGTGTAGTTCAAATATTAGGAGAGTAAAAATATATTGATTTATTGCACCATGAGCCAAAAAAGCAAGTGATTGAAACTATAAAATATAAATAAGTAAATAATAATAATATGGTAAATAATATCAACTACAAATTTTCTATTTCATGCAGGTCATATTTTAACCAGCTCAACGCGCAGAGTTAAAAAAAAAATTTTGATCAGTTCTAAATTTTTACAAAATAAAAAAATACCTCGAATAAACGAGGCATCAATTTATATTATTACAAAAACTTAAATTATAATTCTGCCATTAAAAAGTAAACTATGAAAAATGATTTTATTAATAACAATGACTGGTACTATTCATATTTTTATATAACTGTCAGCACCATGCACAATACAAAACGTTGAAACGTATGCAGTGATTTATTTTAGTGACAAGTAAATTGAACCAATTTTCTGCTAAAAAAAATAATGATTAAAGTACTTTATAAAAGCGTTGTGAGAGGTTGACAACGCTGTTATTGTATTCAAAACCTTGACCACAAATTTGATATACAATTTAAGAATAATTTTTTAAAATTATCATAGCAATCGATCTATATTTGTAAATGTGTGTGTTTGTTATGCTCTGTAACAATGAGGCATTCTACAGAAGGAGCTCTACGGACGTGGCCACATACACAACCATGAAACGATTGGTCCTTATTCTAGCACTGCTGGCTGCTTTCGTCCTTGCTGACTTACCACAGGTAAGATTATAATAATTCTTGAACTTCTTGACGTTTCAGTTTAATTCTAAGCTTTTTTTTTTTTTTTTTTTTTTTTTAATTTAAGCCTAAAAAAATTATCAATTGTTTTATTAATACTTTTGTAAAAAATATATACGTTTCTATTTTTTTTTAATCAATCACAAGAAATGTTTAATTTAGATCTTTAAAATAAAGTAAAAAGAAACTATTAGAAACTATGTTGTGTATTTTGCTTAGTATTAAAGAAAATTGTTATAAATATGTTGCTAAATATGTTTTTGAATAAATCAACGTATAAAAACATGTGTTTTGATTTATATTTTAATAAATTAAATAACTAAGTATAATGTATAATAATTGTTGAAATGTCAACTACTCTGATTATAAAATGTTGTTAAAAGAAGTCAGAGGATGATGCATGTAAAGGTTTGTTTGTACCTTTTGTGATAACTAAGTAAAAACCATTCATTATTATTAAAATAAGCTGAAGAATATATCTCAGACACAGAATTATTTCAGACACGTACAAAGGAGGAATGGATCAAATTCACAAAGAAAACTTTGGATGAATGCACGGCAGAGCTAAAAATGTCTCAAAGTTAGTAAATAATAATAATAATTTTAATAATTTATAATCTTCTAATACAATTCAAGAATTTATTATTCATGGCTCACAACATGCATCAGTATTTTTATTATTAGTGTATTGACTGATAAAGGATCAACTGTTTTGAAGACGACTATAAGCAATTTCGCTCATATCCGCTTCCGTTTCGACTTATTGCGCATGCGTAGTAAGGAGAAACGGAAGCGGATGTGACCGAAATTACTTATAGTCGGCCTCAAAACTACTAGTCAATAGTATCCAGTAAACATTAATAAATTTTTATTACATTTATATTAACATATCCTACGTGGTATTATTTAAGACTCTTCTGCACAATGGACGGATAAAGAAAAGGTATGTATATCCGGCATATCCCTGTATTAAAAAGCAATTATACTGTATTATGAAACAATTAAAAATAATTAATTTTTTTTTCAGTGTTCCCTTATGCGCTGCATGGAGGAAAAGCGGTCTGGGCCTGTAAGTAATTTTTTTTAATGAATAAGTGAAATACAGTACATTTTTTTTTTATATATAATAATAAAACTTTACTAACAGAATTGTTTTTATTTAATAATAATTTTTATGAATAATGATATAATATAGTTCAAGACAACCGGTGAATGGGTAGCTAGAACTCTTACGTTCTTTAAGGATTTCTATTCATCAAACCCAAAACTACAAACAAAAGTATTGAAGATTGTTGAGACGTGTACCGTGAAAAGTAAGTACCGATAAATAAGGAATATAGTTCTCATCATATTTGAAATAGAAATAATATAATATAATTTCAATTAGTACAAAGAATATGATCTGTGATATGATCGTAATTATACCTTTGTTTAAATCCTACTCTCTTTATTGTTCTTCTTAGCGGGCAATGACATTTGTGACACAATTCTTCACTTCATGCAGTGCAGTGATAAAGAAAATGTAAAGGTAACCAGAAATCAACGTTACATTTGCAAATATTAATAGTAAAAAATATTTTTTTAATTTGTAATAAAAAAAAGTATCGCATAGAATAATTTTTTTTTACAACATAATATAGTATTATATATAACCCAATATAACCCAAGAGCATTGTAAAAAATGCTACATATAACTCGTTTGTTAAACTAATTTTCATTCTTCCTTTTTTGTCTATAGATCACAGTCGAACTAGAGGAATTTATGAAGTTGGCATAATTACAAACACGAGGTTTTTTTTATCTAAACTATAGTTAGAGTGAAATAAAATTAAATTCATTCAAATTTGTCTTCCTTTTTTTATTTCAAAAAATACTATACGTCATTAGTTATAATCAGACATGGCCAGCGCTCTTTTAAAATGAGCTCGCTCGCGCTCTGCGCTCGCGATCACGATTATGAGCGTGCTCGCGCTTCGCGCTCGCAAATTTGCTTATGAGCGTGCTCACGCTCTCGATCTTGCAAAATAGGAGCGGGCTCTTCTTTCGCTCCGTATATATATATATATATATCCCAGTAAACCATATTATACGGAAATATACATGGCAAGTACTTTTTATTATAAAACTACGTGAAAAGTACATGCCCTCAGATTTCTGCATGTGCTTTTCATGTAGTTTACAAAAATGTAACTGAAATGTATTTGACATGTACATGAACAGAGCTTTTAAGAAAGTGCTTGCAAAGTGTTTTTTTATTTTTACTTGCATGCACTTCACAAGTACATGCAGTGCCAACCAATCAGAAGCGAGTAAAAAATAAAGAGAAAGATAAATATATGTTTTATCTGTATCTTCTACATCATGCGACTATGGCTCAGTGGTAGAGTCTAGGTCTCATGATCGGATGGTCAGAGGTTCGATCCCGAGTGCCGGCTAGGTTGGCAATTGAGGGGAATAAACTTTTTATATATAATAAAAAATCATAAGTGAAGGAAAAGTGCTTGCAAAGCAGAAAGTACTTGCCAAGTACATGACCCAGAGTGACACTCTTACATGGGTCAAGTACTTGTAGCAAGAGCCAGAAAAGTACTTGCAGGAAATCAAGAAATGTACTGGAAAAGTACTTTCCGTGTAAAGTGTGGTTTACTGGGATATATATATATATATATATATATATATATATATATATATATATATATATATATATATATATATGTAAAAGAATATATATATTTATAGAAAAATTTATACGTACACACTCATCCCAGCTGTTGCCTTTAATGCGATGATGCCCGATTAAATATACTTTCATGCACCTTTTTTTAAACCTCTTGCTATATAAGCAGAGATTACTAAATACCTGATCGTCTTGTGCTTCATTTTCACAAAATCAACAACACTTATTAATAGAAATATCCCATAAAGTTAATTTGGAAAGCAAATTAAAATGAAGAGGCACTTTAATATTACATAAAATATTGCAACGTGATATACTAAAATTTGCAATGTAACAAAATAAAATGTTTCGAACTGACCACTAGGACACTTCACCTTTGACTGAAGTGGTGCTGTTTGCAAAGAAGAAGGTAAAAAAAAAATAATAATAATAAAATAAAATAACTAACCACCCCCTTTTCCCTCTCTTTCTTCTTTTTTTTTTTTTTACATTTCATTTAAATATTGAGAAGAGATAAAATTCAGGTGATTTTTTTAACCCTTCTGTTCCCTTTTGAAATTCTTGAAAAGTTGACATTGAAAAGCTATTCAATGCGAAGTCCGAGGTTGCAGGTAAAACGCTTAATTGCAACACCTGCAACATTCGCATCTCTACGCGGCGCCAACGGCATCAATTGATGTATTGAAATGTTTTGTACAGAGAGGGAAAGAATGCTTCCTGTCTGCTTTCTACCAAAAATATTCCTAATCCTTTTCAGTCTGATGCTTAATCTTTCGTATGGTTTTCCAAGAATACACAAATTTTAAAAAAGAAGGATATATATATACTGTATATAAAAAAAATGCAGTTACTTGTATTGTTTTGTCTTTTTTTTTTTTTTTTATATATATATATATATAAAGAGCAACTTTCGTCTTTACAAGCTGTAAAAAAAAGTAGATAAATATTGAGCTATGATCGAGTCGCTCTGCTCACAATATTTTGATCGCACTCACGATCACGCTCGCGACTTTATTAATTGATTGACGCTCCCGCTCCGCTCACAATTTTTGAGCGCCCTCACGTGAGCGTCGCTCAAACAAGACGCTCATGCCCATGTCTGGTTATAATTATAATATAGCAGGTTTTTTTCTTCTAAAATATCAAAAGTCTGAGATGATTGTGTGTCAGTTTAATTCAAAATTTAAGATATCATTATAGGTGACTATTTATGCTTGTATTATTCATATTATATTATTCTTATATTTACACCTGCTGATCAGTTTTAACAACTCTGTTGTTATTATAATAGTTGTGACTTGTGATAGTATACTGATAGTTATGAAACAAAAAAAAACTATATTTATTGTTCTCACTAAAATTTACTATCTCATGATACTGCAGTTTAAATTGTTTTATGATATAATCTTGTTAATTTTATTTTAAATTAAGTACTATCATAAAATTTTAAAATGTTAAAAGAATTTTTAAATTTCCAAATATAAATTCTCACACAAAATCATATATAAATTTAAATTGCAAAATCTCAATTAACATATAATCGGGCAATAGTCGTAATGGAAACTACTGTATAGACACCGTAAATATTCTATTCTAAATTAGAAGTAAAACTACCTGACCACTTAATCGGTACTAATTATTATATATTTTATTTGTTTGTAATTTGTGATGTAGATGTAAAGAAATGAAATAGGAATAATTCTTATTAAACTGCGAGTTTTTTAAGGGGGTCTTATTTTACAATTTACAATCTTTATTCGATTGTTGTATAAAAATCGTTGTCTTCTAATTTAGTTAAGTACCATTAAACACTATTATCAAAGTAACTCTTACAATAAGATTGAAAATAAAATTTGGTACAGTTAACTAGTAAATTTAAGAGATATACTGTAGGCCCACAGATTACAATCGTTATAATAAATACAGTACTTCGTGTGTGTACATATATATATATATATATATATATATATATATATATATATATATATATATATATATATATATATATATATATATATATATATATATATTAATAACCTCATAGTAATATACAGTATATATATATATATATATATATATATATATATATATATATATATATATATATATATATATATATATATATATATATATATACACGTAAATGTTGCTGAAACGTCATTTGATATTTCAATTGCTATACAGGAAGTAGATTATATTTATGCATAATATATAAAAAGTAATTTGCAGTGACCCTCAGTATAATGTCGTTGCATGGTTCATTTTTGTCACAATGTGAGATACGAGCTAATTGTATGAGTAACGCTTGGGCACGTTTTGTTTGATATAATTTAGAGTTTACCATTATTATTATTATTATTGTGGCATGTTGTGTACCACCCTCATTCACACCCTGATCACCGATGCCACCCCTGCTACCTTGCAAGTGATCTTGAACCCTTCGCTCTATCATTCAGTTAAATTTATAATACAGAAATTAGACACATTTTAAGTAAAAAAAAAAAAAAAAAAAAAAAATCATCTGTAACATGGGGAATAAAAAAAAAGAAGTAAATATAGCAATGACTAGTGAATCACGTGACATTGGAATCATTCAGATCAGATGATAACAGTGGCAGTTTTCAATTACAGAATGACATTGATGCTATATAGTGCGGCCCTCAGTTGTCATTGATGTTTTTGCCAGACTGATCACGCCTCACTTGCCTCAGTATAACATTATATGTTGAAGTAAACAGAAGTGTCTCATTGTTTATAGTCATGTTGCGCGTCGTTCTCACCCTTGCCCTGGTGGCTACTGCAGCAGCCACTTTGCAGGTACAATCATTAGTCTATTAAATTCAATATAATTAATATATATGAAAGCTCTTAATTTTAATTAATAACTTTTTTTTGAAATTATAATAATAAATTATGCATAGATGATGAAGTTATATAGATAATAGATTACTTTTACATTGTATTGAATGCACATGTTAAATTGATTGTGGATATATTCATGTACAAATATGAAATATTATATATATAAATGACTGTTTTAGTCTCGCAGCAAAGAAGAGTGGTTACAAATCACCAAGATGGCGTCAGAAGAATGCACTGCAGAGTTCCAAATTTCAGATGGTTTGTCACAATTTTATATTTTATGTACTCAATGAAACACTCATAGTAAAAACTTGAAATAAAGCTCTTCTTTTGATTACAAATGTATTGAATTATATTTTGTGGTATTTATTTTAGGTAACCTCACAGAATTTCTTGAAAATTCAAAAGATGACAAAAAGAAGGTAAATTGTATGTAACTTCAAAAGCACACTAATTAATAGTAATTCGTATTTGAAAACGATGCAATATAAAAGTATTATGTAGTGTAAACAAACAATATATTATACATTAAACAATAACATATTAATTAATGGTTGATTATCATTATCTTATTAACAGTGTCTCGTGGTGAATTGTTTCGACGAGAAAATCTTTGGACCTGTAAGTATCGCTCACTCTATTGTTAAGTATGGGGTAATTGCCATTTATATCTTACACGGAAAAAAATACTTCCTATACTTCCTAGGTACATGTATCGATATTTTGCATTAGGTACACTTTAATTTGGAACAGGTGGTTATAAACTACAATACCACTAATCGAAGTGAGTCACACCTTTATTGTTGCATAGTGCACCTGCATTAGGTATTGTTGTAGTGTAATAATACCTGTGTTCTAGTCATAGTCATATACGTCTACTTGCCTTTAGTATTATTTATTTTTCGTGTATATTATGGTTATGAACTAAAAATCAATTAAAGAAAAGCTAGAAATAGACAAACAAATTGCAAATTTAAACCATGATAACAATGTGGTGTTTGTTTAGTTCAAAGATTTGGCTGAATGGCACGCCAAAGTTGAGGCTTTCGTTGATGACTTCTACCGCGATCACGAGGAGACCAAGGTACACATGTTGGAGATGTACAATAAGTGCAAAAATAAAAGTAAGTTTAATGACAAAATTTGTAGAACATTTGAAATAAATATCAGTGGTGCATTTAGTGGATACAGCTGAATTAAATATGCTAAATATGTAACGTTGCAGCTGGAGTGGATGACTGCGACACGATGCTGCAGGTTTCGGCGTGCAGCAGGCAGAGCGGTGATCCAGGGTCAAAGGTCATTCTTAGAAATTTTATCATAGAGAGTTTAAATTAAATTAAAAATAAATTGCATACAAGTAATTTTAAAAAAATCATTAAAAATTTCTCAAAGTTAAAAAAAAATAATAATAATAAAAAATCAAATCAATTATAATAACAAAACAAAGAGTATTTATATTTGTATTTCCTTTACTTTGTAGTTAAAACTGGAATGGGATGAAATGGAGTAATAGAGAAGATCCAGGACACTACACATCCAGATCAACATCGAGCTTTTGTTTTAGTGAATAATTAATCAAGTATTGGTTGGTGCGAAGGACTATTTAGAAGAAACCTTAGAATTGTTTGTAAAACAATGTTCATTAATTTATTATTTTACTTTTGTAATTTGTGTCTTTTATTTTAAAATAAAGCTTATAAATTTAAAATGATTTTGTTGTTGTTTGTATTCCTATTCATTAAGTATACTAAAAGATTATAAACCATAGATATATTTTTATTGACCCAATTAACAACTTATTGTACAAATTGTCTGCCTAGATAGTTGATATATATATATGTATAAATATAACAAAGAGTTACAAGAAGCATTGGTCATGACTCATGAGTCATGACGTAAAAATAATATAAATATATATTTACTATGTTTGTATACCATGCATAAACAAACTTTCAATAATTGAAATAGTTATTTATTTCAAATTAATAAATGCTTAAACATAAGTTCAAAAGAAGCTACAAATGTTTGATAGACAATTTTGTGTAAAAACTATACTGCATGTATAGAGGTCAAATAACCTTATTATTGAACTTCAACTTTTCATCAGCTAGACATGATATGTTAATGTCAGTATTTACCCTGCTTTGATTTTTCTAGGGTCAATCAGCTTTGCATTATTTCCGTTGTCATCAGGAAATGAGAGAGAGAGAGAGAGAGAGAGAGAGAGAGAGAGAGAGAGAGAGATGATAGACCTTGTGATGGAAATGATGAGCACGTAAACATACCAAGCACAGATATTGTAACAACAATTATAATTTGGTCCTACTTTATACTATTAAACATAATATTACCTATTCCTTTAAAAGGAGTTTTTTTTAAGTTTAATATAACAATATACAATACATTTGATTTGATGAATAATTGTGTTATGTTAAAAAAACACAGCAACCATTATTTGTATTTATGTAATTGAACATAAAATGAGTGATTTGGTCCTACTTTATACTATTAAATATAATATAATATTACGTATTCCTTCAAAAGGATTTTTTTTTTTTTTTTTTTTTTTTAGAGTTTAATATAACAATATACAATACATTTTATGAATAATTGTGTTATGTTAAAAAAATACAACAACAACCATTATTTGTATTTATGTAATTGAACATAAAAAGAGTGACTTTGAATAAGAAATATTTCAATATAAATTACTTGTTGTTGTCATGCAAGGTGTACAAATATTGTACATATACATAAAGAGACCGGAACAGAGATGGTGCTCGCACATACAATTGTATACGAATGATGTAAGAATTTGAAACATGTAATTATTCAATTATCTGAAGTACACAGACATTAAATTAAAAACTATTCATGAGTAATTTATGTGTCAAAAAGTGAAGAGACGAGCGACGTTAACACCACAAAAGTGAGGCATATATAAAGCAAGGTTTATGTTGTTGACAGCACTCGATCATGTCGCGCTTCGTTCTTCTCACTTTGGCTCTGATTGCAGCTTTCGTTACCGCCGACGTCCTTCAGGTGAGTGAAACCTGCACAAATGTCATGAAATATTGTAATTTAAACACTATATCAATGTGATTAACTAAATTTTTGTTCTTTGCATAGTGACGTAGAAATTTAGGGTGGTTTCATTCATGTTAAAGTCGACGCCATTAGTGAGCCCTAAATCACATAAAATTATGCCAGTTTAGGAAAATTACTCATTTTACCAGTTTAAAAATACTTCGCAATACTTTTGAGAGCATTGGTGCTGTTAATAGGTTGAATTAGTTTTTCAAGTACGCAGAAAAATATAATAACAACCAAAAAATAGCTAATTTTCCAAAGAAAATAGCCAAAAACTACGTTTCTCCTATGCTGAACAATGTTACTCATTACTCGAGAAGAGCAACGAAAAGCATTCAGAATGACGTCATGCGCACACATCCTATATAATCGAAGGGCATAGTTTTTAATTTTGTGTTAATTCCGATGTTCGGTTCCTTTAATTTACTTTTGGCCAATGGTAATGCTCATTTTTATTGCAGTCACACACAACTGAAGAATGGCTTAAGTTAATGAAAGAAGCATCTGAAAAATGCAAAGCCGAGTTCAGCATACCACAAGGTTTGTCTGCGAAATAAGATCTATATATTTACAAATAATTTTATGTTAATAAATTATCATATTTCAGATAAGTTCATCAACTATTTAGAGACTACAACGGATGACGTGACAAAGAAGGTTTGTATTGAATACACTAACATAATATACATTACAGTTTGGTTCACTCACATATGTGTTTAATTTACAGTGCCGCGTAGTTCGATGTTATGATACTGCAGTTCTTGGATCGGTAAGTAATAATATAAGTTTAAAATGCAATCTTTATAATATTGTTTTCCTCAAGCATGGCAAAAATACAATCTCTTTCATAAATTTTTTTAATTCTATTGACTTATGGCCTTAAAATACGATCAGATGGAGATTTCAGTTGACGCAAAACTCCATTAAAATTCATGCTATTTCTATTATGCCAATAGAATTCAAATTTTTATGAAAGAAAATGCACAATAATTATAGTATAATTTCAGTAGTATTTGTTGTAACAATATAGCTTATGCTATACCATTACGTTGCACTGACACATGACTTCAATAAATATAGTATATGTTGTAGAGCAGTGGCGGTCCTACAGGGGGGATTGAGGGGCGGATATCCCCGGGCCCACTAGGTTTGGGGGGCCCGGGACGAGGCCTACATATAAAAAATTCTAATAAGCTAAAAAAAATAGAAAAAAAAAAAAAAAGGAACTTAAGGGACGGGAAGAAGAGAGAGAGAGAGAGAGAAGTTTAAGAACCAATTTAATGATTTTCATTAGTAAAATTATTCCTATCAAACAAATTATCCAAACAAATTTATAATGTAAAAAAAAAAAAAAAAAAAAAAAAAAAACTAAAGCATATATAAATCTACAGAAAAAACACAATATCTCTTTAATTTACTAGTAATAATACTTCAGTATTTTCTTATATTTTTAAACAAGGGCCTCCCTGGTTTAAAAAGGTAAAATAAACTATACGTAATATAGAACTAGAATTATAATGAAGACTTAAAAAAAATTTCAGGGTGTTATTTTATTGCATTTTCATTCTAAAAGAGGGCAATGTCCTAAGTCGATAGATATGGACATTTCTAAGCTTTGAGCTCATTGAGTATTAATTCTTTTTAAAATTCTTAAACTGCCGTTACGGTAACTTTTCCTATGCCCGCATGCATAGAGGTATTGCGTGTTGACATTTTTTGATTTTTTGATTTTTTTTTTTTTTAATGGAAATGCTTATTGAACTTAAAATTTACAATTCTGCAAATAAATCGATTCAGGACAATGTCTTCTTTTAGAATTTGAAATAAAATTTTGCCCTGAAAACTTTTTTAGTCTTCCTCATTGGCCTGGCGTAAGTAAAAAATTGTTCAATGATAAATAAACACTATAGCTCGATCTACCTAAATTTTAACATTTGTATTCGTCAAATTGACCTTGTCCTCTGCTCCTTAAATGATGATGACGATCAACTTTGGCTATTCAAATAGAATGTGCATTTTTTTTTTTTTTTTTTTTTTGGCAAGAGACTCTAGGGTTTACGAACATCACTTTTGTTTCGGAAATTTGAAAATAATTCTAACAGAAAAAAAAAAAAAAAAAAAACTAAAATTTAGCTTTTTGAGAATATGAAGGAAACATTTTTTGCATGCGCTTAATCTCGCCTAAATCTGCAAAGTAATTAAAAATAATTTAATTTGCATTATGAATTTTTGTACACTTTTTTTAAAAATATTTCATTCTAAATTAAAGTTTAATTGTTTTAAAAAAAAAGAAAAAAAAACATAAAATAAAAAGATTTTTTTTTTTTTTCTTAAAGCTATCTGCACTGACAAGTATACTGAATTTATGCACGGAATTGCCTGTAAATAGTCACGTGGTAAAAAAATCGAGCCTGCGGCGGGCTATTGGCGCTTCGCGCATCTATTGAGGGGGCCCTGTCAGATTTCTGTCCCCGGGCCCAAAATTCGTAGGACCGCCACTGTTGTAGAGCATAATTATTTATGTTATTCCCAAAAAGCAACACACAAGTAAGCTTTATAGGACACACATACACAGCATAAATTACGTAATTTCTTTTATCCATGAAAGCTAGTCATTTGTGTTGGACAATATAGACAGTAGTTGGACATGTGGTGTGGTATACAGTATTGACCAACATGTCCAGCTCAATTCTTGTCCTCTCTTGCAAACGCGTTGTCACAAAGGTTTTAAAAGTTGGACAATAATTATGTTGTCCACTCCTGTCCGGCTGTAATATATCAGAGATGTGAAAAGTAATTTTAATTTATAAGATAAATACTGAATGAAAACTTGTATTTTGAGTTAATAAAGTCTTTTTTATTATTTTTCTTTTTATTGTTATTATTATTATTATTATTATTATTATTTTTAGTTTACTACGTTGGCCGAATGGAAAGCCAAAGTCTCCGCCTTCATCCACGATTTCTACTCGGACAAAAACGGAATGAAAAGTAAAATGCTTAAGATCGGCTCGCTTTGCCAAGAAGAAAGTAAGTTATTCATTCATAAATTGATCAAATTAGGTTTTTGGTGTATAAAATAATGAATATAGTTACTAATTTAATAAGTCAGTTTACAAAAAAATGTTCTAATGATAATTCCTATTGATTCTTGACTTATGCAGAAGGCAGCGACGATTGCAGCACTATGTGGCAGGCTACCAAGTGTTTCCAGACAGAAACTAACAAAGTAAGATATGTTAATTAAATGTCTGTTCCTATATGCAGATGCGTGATTATTTACATATCTACATACATACATAAGTTTATTTCTTTTTGTTCAACTACGATGATATAAAATGTCATTCTATTACCTTTATTATATTTAAGAGACTGTACTCAGTGGCTGTACAAAATAATACATTTGTGATTTCAAAATACATTTATTTATTATTTAAAGTAAACACAGACAAAAACGACAATAGTCAAACAAAGTATAAAAACTTACAGTCATTGTGATGTAAAATTTTATTTTATTTTATCTTGAGTATTCAATACATTTATACGAAGACTTTTAACTAACGTATCTATAAAGTTTCATATAAATATATAGTATAAACAAACTCATGACATACATGCACTGTAATATAAAATTTGATTCTCTATGTCTTTACTTTAAGGCACTATAGAGTTTAATTTAATAGCACAGTGCAGCAATAGTATTGTAGTAATAGTATAGTTCTCTGGTAGTTATTTTTTTGTACTAGGAAGAGAATAAAATAACATTTCATTTCATAGTGACGATACACAAATAAAATAAAACAAGACAATAAACGTAGCTCAAAATAAACTTATTATAAGCTCCGTGTAGACAGCTATATAGTTTATAATATAATGAAAAATTAAATACTTTATTTTTTTCTTAACTTTTATGATCAGCTGAACATCTCCTGGGAACAATCAGTCTGAAGAAATGCAGGATCAAATTTAACAAGCCTCCAAGTCTTGTCTCCGAGAAAATAATAAAACTTTATAGGAATTAACAGTCTTGTATGTTATTATTTCCAGATTTTTTTCCTGCATGAGAAATAAAAATATTATGTTTTGTCAATCTGATTTTATTTTTCTTATCTTTTCAATTATTTTAAACAAAATAATAGTACAAATATATTTTTTAAAGCTGTTGCATGCAATATTAAAAAATATCAAAATAGTTTTTGGTAATGGCTTAGTGGTTAAGATAAATATCCACAGAAATGTATCTCTAGAAATTACCATCAGTTGACCCATCAAAGTTAAGTGAAATTTTTAATTCTAAAATAGATATGAACTTTTGAATTAATGGCAATTTTAAACTACCCAGCAAGAAAAAAAGTCATAATGTTTTGTTTTGTTTTTGTTTTGTTTTTTAATTAAAAAAATGGCACTTTTGCAAAAATAATAATAATAATTTTGGTGACGATATTTGAGTCAGCTATTTTTTGTAAGTTATACTCAATATTAAAAGTAATTAAATAATAATAATCAGAAAATTATTGTACATGGTTTTACAATAAACGACCCTCCATTTAAAATCTCAATTGAATGGGGGAATGCCACTCAGAGAGTGCGTCACTATGTTGATGTTCCACGAAACAGACAGTCGATGCAGGCATCTCACGCTTCACACATCATGTCGTTCCTCAACTTTGCACTGACGTTCTGTGCTCTCGTTCTCACCTTTGCAGCAGCCAACGTTCCTAAGGTACAAACAAATTTATATATTTGCATTTTATAAATATTGAATTTTTGTCTTAAAATTTAATAAATAAATAAACATAAGTTTAAGCAATGTTTTAGGCATTTCTAATAATTTGTTGTCAATTTCAGTCTGGTGGTAAAATGGAGTTTAAAAAGCTGATGAATACGACAGTCAACGAGTGCAAAGTTCAACTGCAAATACCTGATGGTTAGTTCGTACGAATGAGAGTAATGAAGCGATATATACACATTTTTATAATTAATATATTGTTATTGTTATGCAATCAGATGAAGCACTTCATTGAAAATATTGTCTCAGGTGCATAAAATATTAACAACATAGGTGTTTTCATCGCCTTTTGTTGTTTTAAGTATTCTGTGTTTATCCAATAATAACCTATTATTAGCATCAAAGTGCTTCTAGCTATTCCTCTATATTTAATATAACCGTAATGAAAGCAATTTCTAATGAAAATTTTTTAATGACAAATAATAACATAACATTTTTCAGTTTAAACTGAAGAACACACTAAAGTCAATTTACAGATTATTGTTTCTACTTCTCAGTAACTATTTTTGTGTTTCAGGCAACCTGACTTTATTTTTCAAAACATCAAACGATTCCAATTTGAAGGTTTGTTTTTAAATTATTTTAATTCAAATTTCAGCTCAATTTTAAATACAAAATATCAAGATACAATACATATTTTTTATTTTTGTCAGCTGATACAAACTTTTTTTTTTTTTTTTTTACTGGTTCTAAAATTTTAATTTTTAATTCTTTATTATTTTTATTTCAAAACAAGTTTTAATGTTTAGCCATAAAGCACAATGCACAAACACACTTTTTACATTTTCAACTTTTTTTTTTTCAGTGCGAGCTAATAAAGTGCATTGATATGAAAATCTTGGGCCCAGTGAGTATAATCAAAGTTTATAAAAGTTTCATACAAAAAGTTCCTATTGTAGTAATAAGATATGATATTCCCGATCTGTCATGGATACGAATAGTTCCAAACACAAGATGAACGACTAGAGAAGTCTGCAGCTTTGATTGAAGATGTTTACGGGGAGAACGATGAATTGAAAAATAAAATGTTGGAGATCTTTCATAAATGTTCAGAAAAACGTGAGTACAAAAAAATCTTTAGTCATGTCATGATGCCTGTGTAAGGATATATATATAACAATTTAACTCACTGCAGTAATGCTTTTTCCCTTTTGTAATTTTGCTAAAACCTAATTCAAATTTCATGTCATATATATGAAACTAGATTTTTAATGAAAATCTAAAATACAAAAGTAATATCAATAATGGAACTTTACAATAATGAGAAATTAATAAGTTCGAAAGAATTTAAATAAAAAAGCAGTATCTGACCCTAATAAAGACAATTATTTTCCCTTTTAAGTTGTTGAATTTGTTTTTAATACGGCTTTTGAACATAAAACATTCTGAAGTGTTTATATATTACTTCACTGCAACTTAGTTTAATAATTTAAATTCACATTATTGATCAACAATGAAAATGAGCAATGTAATTTAAGAGTATAAATTTGAATGAAGGTATATTATATTCTGAATATTAAAACTAACTTATTAATGTGACTTAGTTAATGTGAGAACTGAAAAATAATTTTGTTCTTATGACTGCATATTGAAATTATATTTAAAATCTTGAGTCAGTATTAATTTTTTAAGAAACTTTTTTAAAATAAATTTTGAAATCTTTAACTTTAGCCTCTGACGTTATCAATGAAAGAAACTAGATTCATTGTTTTTCTTTGTGGGTTCGTCATCTATATAATTTAGGATGTCTTTTGATATTATGGTATAAAGAAATAATACACAGAAGCACAAGAGTGTATGTTAGAAGTTGTAAAGTTTGAAAAAAAAATATTAATAATAATAAACTGTCTAAAACCAAAAATTTATGAAAAAAGTCACATTCGCCTAAATATTAAATACAAAATTTGATTCATATCATAATTATGGAATTATAAATTAATTCAACGTTTGCATGCAGGTGGCTTGGATGATTGCGAGACGATACTGACGGTCTCTCGTTGTTTCATGCATAAGGCGAAAGAGGTAAAGTACCCAAGAAACTCTGTGTCTTCTATTAATCAATGTTATTATGACATTAGACATTATTGCAAAGTTGAAAGACAATGGACCACTTGCAATAAAATGTTTTTAATTGTTGCAGCAAGTAAGTGAAAACGTTTTTTACATAAGAAATGCATTAAGAATTATTCAAATTATTTTAAAAAGTTCGTTCATTGCAAGTGGTTCATTTATTTCTATTGTTAAATAAAGACTAAATTTTACAACTTGTACCGGTACGTTGATGTTATATATTGTAAAATTTCTGTTGACAAAATTTTGACTTTTAAAACTATTAATTGAAGAGATAGTCATAATAATCATATTTTTAGTAGTTAATTTATGATTTTTAACTTAATTAATCATATTAAGAAACTTCGAGCATCATGTTTAAACAATATTTATGGAAACTTTATATAGCATGTATTCATACATAAATTAATTATTTTAATACGACATTTATATAACATCATTTTTATATATATAGTATTAAAAATTTAATATTATTAATACTTTAATAATAATATTAAGTATTAATTATTAATATTTTTGTCCCAGCTAAAAGATGAAATAAGGAATTTCTTCATGGCTACTGATTAGCCTCTTCCACACCAAAAAGATTAAAAATACTATAATATATGTATATAATATGCATAAGAAATAAAATAAAGGCAATTTATATCCAAGTAACTTTTTATTATTTTAGCAAACCTTTTTCTATGAAACCAAAATGACATAAAAATACTAAAAACTCTGAAAATGATGTAATAATATTATTATATCAACAATCAAGTTTGTTTATAAAATTATTTTAGTAATAATGTTTTCTTTACATTCAAAATTTATAACTATGATTTTGTTTGAGCAATTTTCAATGCTTTTACATTTGAATATTATTCACTTACACATTGCAGGAAATTACCAAAATATACAGAAAGGTAAAGCTATAAATTCTTTACTTCCTTTTCACGGTGATGCAAAAATGTGTTGACGGAAGGTGAAATTTGTGCGACACTTATTTGTTAGTTTGAATGACGACTCAAAATTGCGAACGACGGAAGTTGTAGATTTGAATATATTTTGAATGAGTTAAATTCAATATACAGCTCGCGACTTGAGCTTTTTCAGACAATCACGATGACAGCAAGGTTCGCAACTCTCTTACTGCTCGCCTCTATCACCTGTCAGGTAAGGCAAACATTCACCTAATTTAATACTTTCTACACTTTACTTCAGAATTATTTAACAGTTAAATTTAAACTTAATATTTTTTACTACCATTAAATTATTTTTTTATTTTTTATTTTTTTTTTATTTTTATTTTTTTTTTTACTTATAAGCTATATTTAAAGCTATTTTTTCTTAAAGTATTTTTTTTTTTTTTTTTGTAAAAATAATATCGCACTTTCATTATAAAATTGAAATAAATCCAAAAATGATTTTAAATTCAGGTGGTGTTTGGTCAGATGAAGGTGAAAGAACTGAAAGAATGTCAGACAGAGCTTGGAGTAACGGACAGTAAGTTCTTATAATACGTAACGAAAATTTAATAATAATATAATGTTACTTGCAGACGAGGTTTCTGAAAGTTTAGGACACTCTGACAAACCGTACAGCACAAAAATTCAGGTACATTAAAATGAAATATGAAATCAAATTATTGGAAATTTATTTATTTTTATTTGAGACAGTGTTTCCTGAAATGCCTCGGAGAGAAGTTTGGAATTGTAAGTAAATATTGACGTTGAGGATATTAATAATTCAAAAATTTAACTTTCTTTTTTTTAATACTGAAATTTACGTAGTTTTTAAAAAAATTATTTGCTCACTTTTATATTTTCATTGAACACATGATTATTATTATATATTTTATAATTACTAGAATCGTGTAAAAAACCTATTTGAAAGGGGGTCCGCAAATTGCACCACTAAATTGTTTCAGAAATGTATTTACTTAATGAAGAACATCCGGAAGTTGGTACTCTAATAATAGTAAATTATAAAACTACATATTCATTGATTCATTGTAATTTAAACACATAGAAGTATCTCATGTAATGTATTTCAGTTTTTTTTTTTTTTTTTTTTTTTTTAATCACATTTAATGCTTTTGTGACATCTTCTAATGAACAAAATGTATACTACTATGAACTTGATGTTTCTTGTGATCAAATTGCATGACCTATGTTTGTATGTACTGTACAGTACAAAGACGGCAAACTGTTAGAGGCAAAGATTATGGCTGATATCAAGGAGAACGCGAAGACCAATCCTGGCAACTTTGACAAAGAAATGAAGGTGTTCAACGATTGCAAGGACAAGAGTAGGTCACTCCTACAGTATTCTTCTTAATTACATTTAAGTTTGGAGATATCAACCTGATTGATATAACAAATGATTGACAGGTGGGAAGGACGCTTGCGAGACAGCGGGCAACATTTATAAGTGTGTGGTCACTGCTACCAAAAGCTGGGTATGAATGTTAAGATTATTTTTCTTAACTTAAAATAAATTTTTTAAAGTTCTGCTAAATCTTCAATCTATTTATATCTCTTTATATATCTATTAATGCTATTACAATTTAATTTATATTGTGTATTAGTAATTTATCTGGCTTGAAACTTTGAAAGTTAGTTTGCACAGTATAATAATTATAACAACACACAAACAAAATTAACAATACAAGTTCAAATTTAGATTATTTTATTATTATATTGAACAAATAGTTGTTGTTGTGCTGTTTAAAAATCAAAAGGATGATTTTTAAATATTAATGCTTATATTTTGTTTGGCAGAACATCTTCTGACGAATGGAAATATTTGTTTCAATTACTTTTGATTATTACACGATTGTAATAATTAATTTTACCATTCAAAAACTCGAGCTTGAAGTGCAATGCTATTTTATTCTTATATGAGAAAACACGAGCTCGATTGTCATGGTAAAATTGATTTCCACAATAGTGTGTACGTTCATAAATTGTATATATGACAAAAACGACCAACTTTTGTTGTATTTCTTTGTTACTATGTATAATGAACTGCCAGGATCAATGAAATATCTTATTTCTGATATTATCTCATGTTTCCAGATAAAAACAAAGTAAGAATTGTGAACGTCCAGCACCGAAAAATTGCAGTCATATAAGATTTTTGCTTCAGTTAAAATAATATGCAAATAAAAATGTCATTTAAGTTACATAAAAAAAAATAAATAAAAGTTTCAATTCACAAATCCTTTTCCTATTTTCAAAACTCTAATTGTATAATTGGATTTTAGTATTATTCTTGCATCATACATGATTATAAAAATCATACACGCATTTACATACGATACAATTTTATTTTTGAATAATCTTGATTTATAAAAATTTGAACTCACATTTTAAAAAGTATGCATAGCATCATAGTAACAAAGTGTTACAACAAGTTTTGGTTTTGCATTTTGCATCGATATATTCAAAAATTAAATGATAAATTATTCTATCAATGAAATGAACTTTAAAATAAAACATAAATTTAGATTAAAAGAAGATTGAAAATGTAATGAATAATAGTAAATTTAATTGTTTATTATAATAAGTATTTATTTTTAATAGGAAAAAAAAAAAAAAGAAAAATAGAACTTAAGTGGATTGAACTACAATCATGAAACTATTTTCTTAAATAAAATAAATAAATAATAATATAATTATTATGTTGATAAATAATTAACAAGTTTATTCAAGATTTAGGATAAATATAATTTATTTCTATAAATTCAAGACTTGCAATAGATTATTTTCCACTGTTGCAAATTTGAAATTGTTTTTAAAGCCATAGACCACATGAAACAACATGTATTGTACTTTTTAATGATGAAACACAACATGGGATCTACAAAATTGACTATAATTTTTACCAGAATGTAAATGTGGCCCCACAAGAGAGCATGAAAAAACTGTAAAGTAAGCAATTTACGTGAATATTTCTGTTTATGACGAATTAGTATGAAAATGTTGTGCAGGTTGTATAAATCAAATTTTTCTGATCATTGCTACGGCGCTACAATTAGACCAACTAATATTATTTACTAAAGTCCCATCAAGTGTTTGTGATATAAATGCTTATATTTTCTTCTTGTTTATGCCTTTAATGCTTTTCTTATGGAACAATGAATTTGATCACCAAAGTTTGCAACAATGAAAAAGATTCTAGTGCAAGTTGTGAGTAATTAGTAATTATACTATAATTTACGCGTACAATGTAAATCATATTATGCACATCATTTCTCGGTTCATCATTAAGAAATATACTATATTTATTTATTATACTTTATTTATTTGTATACTGTATGTTTATTTATACGTGTAAACAAATACTTTAGAAAATTACCCGTTCTAACATTGATTTTTTTTATTCGATTTTGTAAGATTTGTAAATATTTTTAACCTCAAGTTAAATTTTAGAGTACCACACTAACATATATAAAATTACACAAAATTCCAGGAAACGAGATATATAATTTTGTTAACATTATTGAATGATGCCACAGTGAAATATGGTGCAGTAGTTCTCAATTTCATACTCAATTGACTTCACAATTACTTTATATGCAAGCTACGCTAACCTCATTTGTTTATTTTTATCTCTGCTTGTGATTGTTGATGTATTATACTGCATTTTACGTAATTTTCGCACCGGAGGAGAGCAAATAATTTTCGCAACTTGTTGTTTCCTGTAGCAGCATATAAGAGAACTCACGATACATTTTGACAGCACTCTACTTGCATCATGAATCAAATCACGACGATCCTAGGTCTATTTTTACTGTTTATCGCCCTCGCTTCGGTAAGTGAATAATAACTGAAACGAAACTAGCAAGGTAATATAATTTTTGGTACACAGACAAAATAACAAATTACAAATTTGCACTGATTTTTTCATTGTTTTAATATAGCAATAATTATAAACTCATATAATTTTCCCTGATTTTAAAATGTGCTACTTTTTAAAATGAACCCGATTTTTTTAAATTAATATTTTGTTACATCTCAAGTACTATACGTATACGTAAGTATTCTGAATTAACAGAATTCTGTTAAAATATAATATATTTGTCATAAAATTTAAAGATGTACAATAAATCCTTTTTCTGCTGTAAAATGATTATCATTATAATTTCTCTGGGTTACTTTTATTTCTTGTGATCTTAATTATCTTCTATATTTTTGTATTATATAATAATTACTTATAGGGAGCAGAGGAATGCAGGGCTAAAATGCAAGAGTACACGGCCAAATGTAAAAAAGAACTCTCGCTCACTGACGGTGAGTATGACCCAAGATTACTCAAAACTCAAGATTATATTTGAGTACTGAACGACGTTACTCAGGATATTACACAATGCTGTACAAAACTTACGTGTCTTTTTGTTGCAGAGAATATCGCGGCCTTAGCTAGAAGTCCCCCTTACCCTGCCACTACCAAGGTAAGTCTTAAGAATCTTTTACGTGATAATTAATATTATATAGTACAGTATTCAATAATGTTTAGATTTTTAATTATTACATTAACAATTTTAAGACTATTACTTTATTTGCGTAAAAAATAAGTATTTTTAGTATAAATATGTAAGTTTGACGATGATTTTTTAAGTATAGGTACCGGTACAGATGCTATGATATAAAATTTTACTTGATTACTTTACGCAATATTGTGAATTCATATGGAGTATTATGTTAATTTAAGTTCCCATACCAATGTACGGTGTTTTCATAAAGCTATGTACAATTTCAGATAACAGTTTCTGTACATTGTTCTCAATGTATACTAATTATATACTGATTATAAAAAATAAAAGGAAAGTAAACCAATTTGAATGATATAGAATTTACCATGATGCGTTCTTTGTCATTTAACTTTTTTCCAATTACAGTGTTTTTTGAAGTGCATTGCAGAAAAGTTTGGATTTGTAAGTATGCAATATATTCTTACTTGTTAGTTATAAATCAATAATTACTTGTAAAATAAAGCAAGGAATAAAACATATCGTGTTAAATAAAGGACGCATCGTCCTGCAAGGATTGAATTGCTAATAATATTTTCCGTCCAGGTCAGAGACAATAAGGTGGACGAGGCTGCAGTTAAGAAAATGATCACTGACTTGGTTAAAAACAATCCTGCTCGTGTTGAGAAAGCTTTCACCATTCTGAATCAATGTAAAGGAATCAGTAAGTCAAACAACGTTGTTTCCAATCTTACACGTCATTTTAGACATTACTTATATTTGATGTTAATATACTTCATTTTCTGTCATGAAAGAAGAAAATGAGTGACTTTTTAAGCATATTTATATAGTTATAAATAGAGAACAAAAAAGTACGAAGTCGCTTCAGATTGCCAAATCTCTCTCTCTCTCTCTCTCTCTCTCTCTCTCTCTCTCTCTCTCTCTCTCTCTCTCTCTCTCTCTCTCTCTCTCTCTCTCTCTCTCTCTCTCTCTCTCTCTCTCTCTCTCTCTCTGTCTTGCTGTCTTCAAGCAATGAAGACAACAAGTGAACCCATAAATAAAATCCATATTTTTTTTTTTAATAAACAATTTAATTCATAATTCTATTTTTGTCCTCAGGTGAAAATGATTCATGTGAAACTGTGAGCAAATTATACCTATGTGGAATAAATGGTGCTAAACAGGTATTTTATATTATTTAAAACTTTTTTCGATGTTATTGGGGAGTTTTAATATGAATACGTTGATATCTTTGAAAAGTTAAAACGAAACTAACAAATAAGCAATTTATTTGTGTGTGTTTGTTCTCCCCATAGCTATAGTCAATAATCATGAAATATAAATTGGAATCATTTGTAAAATGAGGTTCAACAGTAAAAACTGATTTGCTTTGACTAACTTTCCTCATTTAACTTTTTTAATTAAACACATTAAAAACTTATAAGAAAATTATAAACCTAACTTTTTTAATGACTTGACTTTTGCTATATAATATAAATTAAATGTTAATTAAACAAAATTTTAATTATCTTGTTTAACATCTTATCGTTCATTTCTTCTTCTTGCAAAATATATTTTCTGATTCTTTTTTTTTTCTTTCTCTTTTCAATGTAATAATATAAAGCTTTTTTTTACAGCTTGGATTGGGCATTGACTAATTAGTTTTGAAAATAAAATTGGCTTCGTTTTTGTTTCTTCCATCATAATTATTCAAGAGTCAGCAAACTAAACAAGCACTATGTTTTTTTGTTTGTTTGTTTGTTTTTTTTTTTTTTTTTTTTAATAAAAACATTGTTTAAAAATTTTACTTTCATTTATTATTTATTATGAAGCCTCTTACGTGACATTTCAGGTGGTGTCTTGATACGTATTGTTAATTGCAATATTTCTTTTCATTTGTTTTAAACAAATCAAATAAATAAATATAATCTTTATTGCAAAATAGGCAAATGGTGCAGTCAGGGTAAAACAACGGCCCTATCACTGAACCAACATTGGACAGCAATAAAAAACTAAACAAACAAATTACCTTAAAAATATTAAGAAAACTGCTGCAGAGCTTTTATAATTATTGATAAATACATACATACATTTTTTTTTAATCAAATCACATTTTCTTGAAAGGGTGCGTTTTAAGCAGTAAATAGTATAGCTCACACTTCCATAATTGCAATTATAGAAACGGAACATTATTATTATAATTTTACAATATGAAATAAATTATTGCAATGTTATTATCAACCTCACAGTAAAATATAAAATTGTAACTTTTCGTACTCATGATTTAGTATAATTTTGTAACAGTAACAGTATCGTAAATTAAAATTACAACGTTAGTCACCGAGACACGTGTGTCTTGAGACCATGACTTGCTTGTATGACCATAGGGGATGTTTACACCCCTCTACCCTGTATTCAGATATACCATAGGGTTGATGACACCTTTCAACCCCGTAGTCATTTGTTTTTTCCACTTCTTACACATTGGACACAATTTCACACCACTAAAAGCCGTGCTCTGCATTTAAAGTAACATGCTTTAGGAATAAAAACCTACAGTATTTGATGATTTTCATTTCATCACCTTTTCTCACTGACAAAACTTAATAATAGGAAGCAGAGTCAGAAATTTTTTGTCAGAAACAAGAGTGAAATAATATAAAAATATTAAAATTAAAACTTGAAGAAACATTTTAAATAGACTTGTGTACCAAAGGAGAACACATCAAGCCTTGTCAGAAGGTTGTAAAAAATTATATTGGAAGATTTCAAAGTTCTTCTGATGACGAACATGGGACTTCTATTATGCTATTCTATTAAAACTTGACCCTTGATATAAGATAAATTTTAGGTAAGAACGTCTGCATCTGTTCATTGAACTTCAGTTTAATAATTTTCCTTGTAGCCTTCAGCTATTGAGGCTTTTGTAAGCTGCTGAGTTTTCATCCTAAAGTTTTACTTCTCTTTCTCTCTCTTTCTCTCTGCCTCTGCTCCTCTCTATACGAAAAATAATACCCTCAAGCTGATTGATAGCTATTCGAAATTTGCTTTTGTGAATTTGAAAAGATCCTGTAATATGTTATAGATGAGCTTCAATATACAGCATTATCCCCTAAACTCTCATTTATTACAATTTTCTAAAATAGAAATTATTTTGACATTTAGCTTTAAAAATTCAATTACAATTTTTAAATTGGATTATACACGTATTTATACAACAAGAAAAAAAATGCCCCTAAAATCAAACAATTATTCTCCAAGAAAAAAATCCCTTGCTCATTAATGTAGTTTCGTTATACAATTTTGCTAATTATTCCAGCCCACAGGTCTTTGTAGCATTAACTTGAAAGACCAAAGCAATGTTGATATACAGAACTTCAAAGCTTTACGCTGAGAAAGAAAAAGAAATTTGGTTTTCCACTTGACCGAGTGCTCATGAATCTCGTCTGAAAATAAACTTCCCGGGGAAAAAGCAAAAATATGGTTCATCCGTACCATTGCTTTCTCTCTCTCTCTCTCTCTCTCTCTCTCTCTCTCTCTCTCTCTCTCTCTCTCTCTCTCTCTCTCTCTCTCTCTCTCTCTCTCTCTCTCTCTCTCTCTCTCTCTCTCTCTCTCTCTCTCTCTCTCTCTCTCTGTCAAATTTATACAGCAAAATATTTTTATAGGTTTCGTATTATTATATATAATATGTAACTCGATATTATAGTGACATGTAAATATAATGTAAAAAATTGATCGAAAACATACAGAGAATAGTGTAATTTAAACTGAGGAAGGGAGAGAGATATTATTTATATATATAGAAGTTTAAAAGTCAGAGGGATGTAGTAATATTTAGCTTTTGATGTATAAGTGTATACGGTAGTCGCTCAAAAAATCATTAAACTGGAAGAAATGAGGTTATAAACGCGTTGAAAAGGTAAGTAAACACGAATCAAATATGAAAGAGAAGGAGAATAGAAAAGATCTTTCTGCTTTTTTTTTTGTACAAAAAAAAAAAAAAAAAAAAAAAAAAAAAAACTTTGAAAAATAAAATTAGCACTCACTGAAATTTACTTTAATGGATGAAACATGAAAAGAACAAAACAAATTATAGTCCTCTCTTTCATTAAATAAAAAAAGTTGAGATACATTTATTTTTCATAAAACATTGTTCAAATTTAGTTGTATGAATTATTATACTTGTTCATGTTATGTTTTTAAAATTACTTTTTTAATAGAAAATATCTACACGCTTCAAGCTATTTTATTTTGCTTTATACGCCTGACATTTTTTTTCTACTTTGCTCTTCAACATCTGTTATATCGACTTTTTTATATATACATAATATTTTTTACATAAAGTATATCACAAACTTTTATAATGGACTTTAAAAAAAAACTTGAAAATATATCTAATAAGAGAGTCAATATTTATGGAGACTATTATATTATGTATTATATAACAAGGACAGAAAGAAAAGAGGGAGCTAGAGATACAGATTTATATAATAAACTATAGAAATAAAGTTTCAAATTTCAGTTCTGATTTTGATTGGAAAAACTGACGTCATCACATGCTGTATATAAATCACATTTTGGTCCGATGTTTGTTTCTTTGAGATGAAATGAGGATGCTGTAAAGATCAAGTTATTTCTCTACTTGTGATTGTGCAATCATCTTACAGACCCTCCCCAACATCTATACCACTCTCAGTCATTTTGTCCTTCGACTCTTATCATTTCTCTCCTTAAAATATATATTTTTTATATATATATATAAAAATACAATTTCATGTCTTTGTGGTTAAAAAAAACATATCTCGTGTTCTTTAACTTTTTTTTTCTTTCTTCTCGATGCAATAAAAAATATAATTTGAGATGATCACATTTATATTTTTTGTCTTGATGTTGGAATAAAGTTAGTAATAAAATTTATTGCTTCACAGAGACGTGAAATTAGTTTATTGTTCTCTCAAACTCCAATATATTTTATTATGTTATTGTTATCTATATATAATATTCTGTCTCGTTGTCTTTTTATTAAATTTTAATCCCTCTTTTTCATTCAAAATAAAATTACAGATTTTATAATGTTATTATTTTGGAGTATTGATTTTTTTTAGTTATTGGGTCCCTTCCAATCTTCAGTATGATACCTACACAGTAACTGTATATGGACAATAATAAATACGTAATTATTATACTAGCTCATTTTCATCACATTTTTTTTTTATTAACATACTTTATGAATGCAACATCCACTTTTTTGAAATGGTATTTCTTTTATCCTCCAAAAATTAAAGGCATGTATTATTAATCGTACCCCTATATAAAAACATAAGGAAAATGAAGATATGACGTATGCCTATTAAAATTAAGTTTCTAAGGATATCTTGGTGATAAAAATTTCGAATAAGAAAAGCTTAAAAATTGCATTCGTTAAATATTCACATATTCACAGTCATCTAAAAAATTCAAGCAAAAGATCCGGGGAAAAAAAAAAAAAAAAAAACTTTTTTACTTTTCCCTTCACGAAATATGAAACTGTAAGAAATAAAAAAAGAAAGTTTTTACACAAGGTAAGAAGAAGTGCATGTTATGTTGGGATGCAATTCAGTTCCCTAGAGCAGCTGCCCGGGTCATATTTTCCTCTTTCCCCTCAATATTCACTTGCCTCTCAAAATATCGGTAACACCGGTAGCTAATGTACATCACTAAAATAATAATAATAATAACGTAATAGAGAAAATATAATATAAGACACTTTCAACGTAATATAAATCAATATAAAGCAATTAAGTTTAGAGCCATATGAGGGGTGAAAAAAATTATTTATAGTCAAACTTATATCCTCCACAATATATATACACGTAATTTAGTATTATGAAATATTGTGTGAAAAATAAAGGCTTGCTACATAAAACTTTTACAAGAAAATATTTTAGACCTACTTATCTTTATCATCATTTCTCATTTTGTAAAATATACTCTTTGTTTTTTTGCAGTAATGTTGGGAATTAATGTCGTGCGGTTGTCTACTTTATACAGCAAAAATTTACTTTAAAATAACGCAGTTTGTGTTTTGTACTTATTTAGTTTCACATATTTTTCATCGTAATCCTAGCGTGAGCTGCTGAACGTTGTATTCACAAAAGAAGCGCCATTCATTGTGAAGCATTGTTTTCTTGACGTTGGTTCTTTACTGCACTTCTCGCTTCTGTGCAACAGTTTTAATACCAGCTAGAGCTTAAAGTTAGTTAATTTAATAATCAAGTTTGCACGTTGTTATTATTGTAACAAAATATTTTTAACTGTATTTTCATCTACACAGAATTTTAGTGTCTAAACTGGACAGTGCAAATAATTTTTATAGATTATTAAAATAATGATTTTAAAAGATTTATGGTGCTTCGTTGGTTGATTTTTTGAAGAAATAAAATTAATTACAAACAATGACGTAATCATATGATTGGGATAATTTATATTAATATTATTTTAATTCAGTTTTTCTCATAAGAAAAACATCGCAAATGTAGAACGACTTTTTAAATAGTAAAATAGATTATTATCACATCACATCACAATAAATGCCTCTTTCAAAGATTTAAAAAAATCTAATATTTATATATTTCAGAAAAAAAATCTAAAAATGTATATCCTTGACCGACAATAAGAAAATGTAATGAAATTTATTAAAATTTTAGTTCAAACGCCTTATTAGATTACCATAGAATAAATATGTATATTTATATTATGTGCTTACTAATAGTTCATAAAAGAGAACGAGCAATTCCTATCGTATTATATAATATTATAGATTAATAAGGAACATTGGTAATTAAAAAAAATCACTGTGCTAAAAATTTAATTTTTTAATGCGTAAATATAAATTATGAGTCATGGACTTTGTTTAAAATAAGGTAATTTAAATGATAATGTTTTTATTTTATACAAAAGTGAAGAAAAATGTAAACGATGACAGAAGAGTGATGAGAAAGAGACGAGACGAGGACTCAGACACAAAGAGAGAGAGAGAGAGAGAGAGAGAGAAAGAGAGAGAGAAATATTCATTTGTTTTGATCTCGACGAAGACTATAAATCACAACGAAGATGACAGTACGATATGAAGCAGAGACACTTTACGAAAACGTTTTTTATTTTATATTATGAAAAGCAAGTAGCAGAAAACTGAAACACTCTCACAATAACTCAAGACAAGCTATTAAACAACTCCATTTTTCTTCAAAACAAAACGAATAAAATAAAATGTCACAAAAGTAAATACAAAATATAAATTAAATATATCTTATAGCATTTATTATTATTTTAATAATATATTAAGCATTTTCTTAAAGGAGTTTTTTTTAAAGAATATTGTAAAATAACAGACAAAAATTTCAATAAGAAGAAATTCATATCAGGATTTGAAGAATCTTTCTCCCTAAATTTTACTTTTGTCACAAAAATCTTAAGTAAACACTCATATTTAAGAAACTTTTTATAGCATTAAAAAGCTTCTGTTAGCTTAAAGCTTACATAACACAAAAGAAATGAAAAAAAGATTGAAAAAATATTGAAATTTACATAAAAGACATAAATTAATAATGATATATATTTTTATGAAAATAATAATAATAAAAATGAAGATATATTTTATGTTTACTTATATTTTAAAGTAATCCTTAAGAGCTAAGCATGCTTGTGAAGATAAAAAAAAATTGGTTGTTGTTTGCCAAGTATTTTGTATGTATCAGAGAGTGCAGTTGGGGGTGGGGGTGCACGATTAGTGGTGCCCATCACACACCTGTGTTCTCTCCCGTACATTCGCTAGCACGCTCGCTTACTTGAATATTAATACCCACATTACGAAGCAGTAAATACCCCTCGAACCACTTTTTATACATCTACCCAAATTGATGGGCGTAAAACTTTTACATTTCAGGTATAACAAAGTATCTCTTTTAAAAAGAAATATTTACGTCTTATGGAAAATTATCTTATGGTTTTAAACTTTATACTTATATAAAGTATATACACAAAAGATATATTGTTTCTCATTTCCCCCTTCATTTTTTATTTAATCTTTTTATTTTGAGAAGCGCAGAAAAATTCAATATGTACACATCATTAGCCATGCTTGCATACGTTTTCTCTACGTTTTATTGCTGTATTTCACTACTTTTTTTTTTAACGAAATGCAAACATCAAAAGTGATATATTTTTTTATTCCCGTGTAAAAATATAAATTTCAAAACATGAAAAAAACAATGTGAGAAAGTGAGAATTTATTTGACGCCAACTTGTTAGTTATGTTTCATTATAAATAAAACTAATGAAAGCTTAGTATTCATAATAAGTAGTTTTTATGGTAGAGAAAAAGGTATATAGTTACCAAATTTGTTTTATTTAATTTATTTTAGCAACTTGCTCATAAACAAAAATCTTAATTTAAAACGTGTTAAAGCATTCCCTCTCCCTCTAAATGGTATTGTTAGGCTTTATTCTTAAAATAGAATAAAATTGGTTTTTGATGTCTTAAAATATTTTGTAATTTTCTAATATTAATAAACGTCATAAAGTTTTGCACGTAGTTCCCGAGACGCCTAGCCACATAGGCAACCCGGAGGTCCAATGTGCCAAACTTGCTGCATACGTGGCTAGGCGCTCGGCCTAGCCGTATTATTTATGGCATCCAATTTCAAAATACAATAAACTATAGCATGAGCATGAATTCATGCCAGCTAGACTAGAGTTCAAGACGACGAGACGTTGCATTTGAACTGGCGGAGAGAGAGAGAGAGAGAGAGAGAGAGAGAGAGAGAGAGAGAGAGAGAGAGAGAGAGAGAGAGAGAGAGAGAGAGAGAGAGAACTGGCAGCAAGTGTGACATTTACGACCCCATATGTCTCTCAATAAAGCCGCCACTTGCAACTCCCACGCTTAGATGTGGCTTATTATTGCTACATACACGAGTGTGAACTACAGCGATGCTGCGGTGAACTTGCCACCCCCCTCTCCTCCCGCTCTATACCTCACGCCACCTACACGGTGCATAATAAAGCGGTTACAAAATAACCCCTGCAAATTTATTACTATTACTTTCAACATTGCTATTAAACTATACACGTTAATATTTAATATTAAAATTTTTAAAATTATATATTTAATGATATTATTAAAAGGTTGAGGGGGGTAACTTTTAAGCAAAAAGCACTTAACAAAAATAATGTATAATACGTATATAAAATATATTTAAGCTTAAATTACTTATATTTTATATGTGTTTAAATTGAAAATTGCAGAGGTGTTAGAAAATTTACCTTATTATACTTACAAATTTTAAGTATCTTCTCTGTATTCATATGAATGCATATTTTGCATGCATGTTTCGTTACACAAACCAAAATCTTCTATGCAGCAAGTTAATTCATGCATTCATGTAAGCATATTATAAATCTGTATAACTCCTGTATATAATAACAATAATGACAGCCATACAAACAAAAGACATACGACCAAGTGAAGCTTTTATGCTTAAATAATCATTTGTAATCTTGCAGACTTAGTGAGCAAGCTTATGTCTGCTTTGTTGGGCAATTTTGTGGTTGCTAATGCAGGAACAATGTTTTCTTCGACAATTATCGTCTCCCTCTTTAACTAACGATCTCGTTGAGTGAATGTCGAGGAGCAAGGGAGAAAGAGAAGATACAAAAAAATGGTGAGAGAGAGAGAGAGAGAGAGAGAGAGAGAGAGAGAAGCAAACATTTGAAAGCATGCAGTATAATGACTGCACATTCACTTGCATCATTATTTGCAAGAAAAAGCTCGCAGTACTGTCCCTGGGAAAATAAAGCTTGAAATGATCATTATTTCATGCTTTTTTCTTTTTCTTTTTTTTAATTAGAATTCTTTTGTGATATTTTTTGTTACGTCAAGCAAATAAGCATTACAACTTTTGATAACAAAAGCATACCTTAACAAAATACTCATTAAAAAAAATATACGTCTAAATTTTGATTCAGTGATCTATGTGATATTTGTTATGCTTGAAAATCTACATTATAATGCATTTATTATTTAAATTAATACTAACTGTACCTTTATTAACTTTTAATCATCATGGTACTCTATGTATATAGTAAAAAATGTAAATAGGTAAAAATAGTTATAATTTTTTTTTCAGCATCTCAATAATTTTTATTTTACTACGCTGAAATGGCAAATTACCACTTGCTACTTACTTTAATCTGCCTGCATCAATGGTATTATTACAAGATAATGAATAAAATTGATTTTCAGTGAATTCTTAAAAACAAACAAATTGATTGTAACGTTATTAATGATAAAAAAAAAGAGCATACGGAGTCAGAAGTCAGACTGAAGGCAATAAATTAAATGACCAACAAGAGTTGTAGTAATTTCAGCTAGGACAAACTCGGTGTCACTCGTTGCCTTATCACCGAGCTCACTATAAAGAGGGGAACCCAAGACACATCAGCTCGAGTAAAAGTCGTAAGATAAGTCAATCATTCCTGAAAGTTTGTTGGCAAAACAAAATTATCAAGAATTTTTCTCATTCTGCTTTCCAATTTATTTTTTTATTACATACAATATTTTTGTTTATTTTTTACACAACAACCTAAAAAAAAAAATCATATTATATAGCTATAATATCGTCGTGAAAAAAAATTGAAGCTTTTTATACACACAACAAAATATATGATTTTATTGCTGTTAGATAATTTAGTTGGTTTTGAGTTCAAATCTCAGTTATTTGTCAACAGACGTGCAGATGAAAATCCTGTTGTCATTTTTATTTTCAGTTTATTTTATATTATATAATCTATTTTTTTCTTGAAGAATTTAAGAAATAGTTAACAATCCCTGGAAAATTTATTCAATACAATCAAGAAGAAAAATTTCAACACCAAAATGTACTATACAGTATGAATTGATCTCATAATGTTACCTAAACTTTAAAGAGAAAAACTTTCAAAATTAAAGGTTTTGTTTATATAAAATTGATAAAACATTTGAAATACAAAATAGAAAAAACTATTTTCTTTAAAATACAGTTATGTAAAGCTGTGTGTCTCCCTACAAAAACATTTGTTATTTTAGTGTTAAAATATTCAATTTTATATATATATATATATATATATACCTAACCTATTCAACCTGCTTTACTTTTATGTGGATATAGTAGATATACGGTAGCAAAAAATAGCATCTCATGAGTTTCAAGTTTTGTTATTTTGTCGATCTTTAAAGTTAGTAAATATTTAATAATACTACATCCTTCTTTGCGAGTACACCACTATTTTATGTTTCTTTTTCTTAAAGTTTGCCCCTTTCTCAAGGTGTTATTTATTTGCTGGGGCTTCAGTAGAGGTCCCCAGAGCTCCAAAAGTGACATCAGCCAAAAGTCTCTTGCCATCTCGAGGGACACAATACGAGAGAAGAAGTTAGAAAAAAAAAGTAGAAAGATACAAGCAACAAAATAAATGACACTCCTACGTATATATACATATATATATATATATATATATATAGTTTTACGTTGCAACAAATAAAACAAAAAATGTACGATTTTTTTTTTTTTTTTTTAGTATTTTATTGCCTGATGTGGGTGGAAAATAGAGACAGTTTAGCGGCGTTGTGCTGACAATAATGCTGTGTGATCGAGTGAAGAGAGAGAGAGATTGAAAAGAAATAAAATTGTGAATGTGAAGAGATACGCGAGGCATCTGTCATTGTCAAGCCCAGATGTGTTGCAACAATGGAGCTCCCTCGTCTCACTTAGAGCGACAAAAGACCTGCTTTTGCCTGCTTTGCTATATATAAGTGTGGATGGATGCTCATTTATAACACAAAATTAAATATTAATATAGTGAGGGTGAAATGTTTACTTTTTAATTCAACTGAAATGAAAATATTAAAAGATATCTTGATAAAATTTGACATGTTGATGGATCTTCAAATTTTAAATGCTTTTTTTCCCCATTTCTTGTATTTATTATACAATATATAAATTGTATGACTTTTCAAGCTTTGAGTTAAGCACAGAAGTATACTGCTACAGTATTTGAAAATAAAAATATAAGTATGAAAATAACTTTATTTATTTTATAATTTAAATATACAGATACATCCACAATATAAGGATTATGCCTTAAATAAGATACGTCCTTCCGGCTTCTTATTATTATATATTCATAATGCGTTTGGAAATTTGTTTGATAGTATATTGCACTTTTGGTGAAAATTACGTTGATTTTTATGGTGATAGTGAATGGCGAAAGCAATTATTAATAGAAGTGTTATTAATTATTGAATTCCTTCTTTTTAAGCTCTAAACGCTTCGGAGGGCAACTTTTGCTCCTTATGCAGGGTGAGTAGACCAGCTAGCAGCGATTGGAAGCCTGCGTTGTAGTCAAGCCCCACGTCATTCTGACTCCAGTTGCTTCGTGAGTCCGTATAGTTGTCGTTCACGTCAGGGCCGCCCACCAACGCCCCACGAAGTATCTGAGGGTTAGGAGCTGCCGAGTTGTATTGCTCCCAGCCGCATGGTGCAGGCATGTTAGGGCACGAACTGTAAAAATGAACATACAATATAGGCACCCTAGTTTTGTTATTATTGACTAAAATTTAAGCCATTTAGGGTAAGTTTTAATATACCCATCGAGAGTTCGAATATCAATTCAGCGAGTACGTATATATATAACTTACCTAGCCGAATGGTGTGGCCTCAGCGGTGGGTTCGAGCCAAAGCCAACCATGAAACTACGTCCTGTGTCCCCTAAGATGTAGTTAACCTGCTTGATAGCAAACTGAAGGTAAGGATTGGTTGCGGTCTCTGTGCTTTCACGTAACACCTCACCAAGCTGCAAGTAATTCAAAATGTTCAATTTCTCACTTGACGATAAATTGTGAAATATTATATAATAATTTTTTCAAACTAAGACGTATATTAGCGATCAAGGAGACTCACCTGGAAGCAAATAAAGGCGACGTTGCTGGCATATCTGATAGAACCTACAACGTCTCGGACGACTTGTCCCGTGTGGAAGAGACCCTTGGGTGTGCGTAACTTGGGATCGGAGTTTGCCGTGTCACAGAACCTGCGAGCGTCCTCCACATGAGCTGGCTCGAGAGTCATCTGAGAGAGCAGCACCTGTACATCACAACAATTAGTAAACAATTTATAATTATTTCAAGCAGCATACATTTTCCTTTACTACTTACTCGTACTCCAATAGTCTTCTCGTCCCAAGAGAAGTCAGTTGGTCTTCTTTGCTTGAGATTGAATTTATTGTACATATCAATGGCATCGTCATGATAACGCTGGTCAGCTGTTGCTCTGAACAGCCAGAGAGCAGCCCAAACCAGCTCGTCCTCGTCCCCTGACCATGACCTGCAAATTATTCGTTATTAATAAGTTTTACGTTCAATAAAAATGATTAGTGTGAAAGACTTGACATTAGTTTGTTTAATTGACCATAGTCGTACTTATAGTCTGTGATTTGTGGAAATGCCTTGCTATAGTCTCCACGATAGTTCTTGGCGAATTCGTAGAGTTGCTTTGCTTTGCTGAGATAAAGTGCTGAAAGCTCAGGACCATCCTGAGACCATTCTTTGAGAGCTACTGAGCTGGAAGCGAGGGCAGCCGCAACCTCCGCCGCAACCTCAGAACCTACACAGGTAAAATAAGATTATTGTCACGTGCTATGGAAGTGCTCGCAGCAATTCTAGTCTTCGAAAATTAAAGAATAGTCAAGTCTTGGTTAAGTAAAGATTTTTCAATATTGCCATACCTGGCGTATTTCTCGAAATGGCGAAGGCAGGTCGACTGTAGGTGAGGTCCTCTGGACGTCCCCAGAACTCAGTGGTCTCACGATTCACGTCACCTACGAGTGCGTAAAGCTCGTGCGAGCGAGTGTGGCAGCGAGCCAAGTACGTGGCACCCCAGTTCAGAGCGTCACGAGCCAACTCCAAACGGCCTGCAGCCTGGGATCATTATTATAATTATCAAGAGTTGAACTTGTTTTATACAGTCAAGTATTTGGTGACGTAAGACTACATTTTGTTTCATATGCTATACTGAACAGTTGTACAGTTCACATAACAATTTGAATAATATTTTATTTATTTATGTATTTATCAATATATAAGAATTAAATGTAAGACAAAAATTTAAAAAATGCAACTGTCTATATTTATCATGCCATGCCTCGCATAAACGCATAAATACAAACATACGTACTCCTCCTACTTGTATGTGCATAAAATCAGTAATTTAATATTATCAGTAAATCAGCACATTTATGTTATATATTTTTTTAAGTGAGTTCTTTTTTCTTGAATGTACTGAAGCTCACCTGATAGCCAGCTTCGTTAGTGATTATTCCCCATGCCAGTACAGTGGTCGCTGCAGCATTGGGGAACGTGAACTTTAAAGTGCGGCCATCTGAAACATTTAAACATGCAAATATCAATGCCACATTCAAATAAATTGTAGCATTATACTGTAAAATAAGTATGCTTTTAAGATATAGCACGTTTTAAATATTTAGTTACCGTATCATAATAACAAAAATTGCACAAGACTTTTTTTTATAAATTAATTGAGTAAATAGTATAGTCTAAAAACATTTATTATCAATCGATAGTTTTAACATAAAAACATAACGATAACATAATGAAATTTTTGTTTGCATTAATTTAAAATTGTAACTGACTGTAATGTTAAACAGTTGGGTTAAATTGAGAGGTTATAGCTTGATTTCACCCAATAAAAGCCGTTAACGTTAACCATCATAGAAATTAGAATATTTTTATTGACCCAGGCAGTTCATAGCAATAGCAACACTTTGTAAGTTACAACAAGCCTTGGTCTTGTCAAACTTTTATTATTATTATAATCCATTCTAGTCTCACAGACGTCTTGCAGATGGAAAGTGCAGGCAGAAAAAAAGCCTTCTTTTCGTAAGAAAAAAAAAAGTGTTTGATTCAAAGCAATTTGAAGTTCAATTTATTGATTTTTTTTATTGAAACATTCATGTTTCTATATTATACACTATATCTCATATATTATATTATAATCTTATCTCATTATTAGTATGTGTTCTCACATCCACAATTTGCTTACTGGTATAGTAGCCTCCTGTGAGATCCTCGCCTTGCGCTCCTCTGTCGTTGAGACACGAGTCGTTCCTCCAGGAGATGGCATTGTCCAGTGGTAACAGACCTGACCGCTGCGACTCGTAGAAAAGAAGTGAGTTGAAGAGAGCAAGCTTGTAGTCATAGCGCAGTGTCTTTTGTCTGCTTGGCTGTCCGAACACAGAAATCAGCAACTCGTCGTCCACTTCTGTACAAATAACAATAATATTATAAACTATATATTGGATATAGGGTATAAAAATTGAAAGAATCATTCTGTCAACTTAGAGTATCAATAATTCAATATTATACTGTCTTAAAAAATACTGAAAAAAAAATCTATTTGCAATTAAATGCAGTTTAGCACGTATATTATTGCGATCTTAGGATAATGAATGATTACTTATTGAAATTCATAACTTTTTTTGTTATAGAGATTTGACAGTGTGTGGCAAGTTGTACCTCTGAAAAACACGATACAGAAAATTTAAAATAAATACATGTACATCGGGGTAAGGCGTTTGTAAATTTTACTGTTGTTCCTTTACTTTTTATCATATAACGACAGATGTAGACCATTAAATTTCAGGTATAGACAAAATGTGTTTCTTTACCTTGATGCGTCTGTCCCGTGTCGTTACAGATAAGTCTGCCGTTGAAATGTACGCTGGAGAGCGACACCGGGGGCTCCACCTGAGTATACGTAGCGCTGAATGCGAGCACGAGGCTGGAACTCGCTGGCAGAGTGTCCTCAGGAGCACGCAGAACAAACTGACGATTGTCACCCGATGACGAGCCAGTCAACTGGTTCTGCACACAAAATGCCTGAATGGAAATTGTTTTACATTGCTGTCTCATAGACAATGTTTTGTACATGACACCTTTCGGACAAATTTTGTTATTATTTTTCATTTATTACTGCGTTTTAACCGAAAAAAAATGTGATTGCAACAAAAAAAATTTTCCTTATCATTTTATAAGGCACTGAAGATAATATACATTTATTGACTTACTGTAAAAACGTCGAGGGCTCTGGAGAACCTGAGCGTCATTTGCCAGCCCGATGTGAGACTGCTAATGCCGATCACCAAACTGGCGTTCCAACTAACTCGAGGAGCACCTCTGACGTCATCTCTGGCTGATAGTTGCCGAGTAGTCTCGTCCCTCAGCAGGTCCTTGCAGGGCGGTGTTTCCGGCGTGCGCTGTGCCACTGCGCAGCTCGTCAGCAACACCAGCGTCCATAGCCGCATCTCCTGTGGTAAAAAAAAGTTACTCAATTGAAACTTCAAAACACAAAAGGCAACATTACACACAGTAATTTTTAAACGTCAAACTTTCCATATATTAATTAATTAATTTATTTATTTATGTTTTTTTTTTTTTTTTTTTTTTTTAATAATATTCTTTAAAATATAATGTATATACCAACGTCCAGACACACATCTCTATACTTCATTACACTTAAAGACGTGCTAGTTTAAGTTAGTTTTCTAAAAACATATTAACTGCATTATAACTTCCAAATAATAACTTTAATGACTTTTCTACGTCTTCGTCGTGTTTAAGTCACTTCATCATATTTACTTCATTTTAATTCCAAATTAGAGTAGAAGTTGGAAATGAATGTATTTTGCCTAGGGCAAGGTTAGACCATCTTAGTCTTTGCCTGCTTACAAAGTGATAATTGAGTTTATAGAAATGAAATGACGGCCTTGGAAGAAAGAAAATCCGCGATTCATCGCAAGTAGAGCCGTGATGAATTGTTATACATTTTGGTGCGTACCAAATACCATAACTTATAGGTTTTGGAGAAAATTATTTGTTATGACTTATGACCTACGATACATTGACATTAACTTTTTGTAACATTTTTATAGCTAAGCTGTGAAATTCATTAAAATCTCAGGTTTTTTGGTCAAAAATATAATAGACAATGAGGAAGACTAAAAAGTTTTAGAGGGCAATTTTTTTCGTATATTCTTAAACAGGGTATTATTGTGAATCGATACATATGTTATTTTTGAGATCATTAAGTATATTTTTAATTAATTTTTGAAAGTCACAAAATGAAGTGCAAAACTTTTTGTTATGCTTACATAAGTAGCAGCCTGTGACGTCATTTTGTGACTTCAAAAAATTAATTATATAAAAATACTTTTAATGAGCTAAAACAAATTACGTGGTAATTCACATATGTATCGACTCAGTACGATTGTAATCTTTTATAATATCCATTAAAATTATCTCCTTAAATTTTGTGTTTCCTCATATTATATAATGCTTTATAAAATTGATTGTTATTTGCTCCATTATTTACTTAAAATGATTTTACATTTTAATATTTCTAGTCTTAATCATGTATATAATCAAGAGAGAATAAAGTATTATGATGTCGTTTTTATCCATCAACCCCATTTCCTTTATGCCAGCATGCGTTACTTGCAAGGCATTGTAACCGCAAAAGATGCATTTCCGTTCTCAAGTGTGACGTCTCTCGCTATCAAAGGTCACTTGCAAGTGCATCAGAACAATAATTTTAAAATAACATATTATTATTATTATACTTGATAGACATCTGCGGTTCATATATTTATATATTTCTTGATCTGCGCAAAATCTCAGCAGTATAAAGTTTACTTTTTTTTTTTTTTTTTTTTTTTTGTAATGCACTAAAAAGTATATTTTATTTCAATACTTCCTTAATCTTGAATCAAAATTCAAAAAATCTTTATAGTGTATGTTATATTTGTTTTATAATTTTATCACATTTTGAAGTTTTAATTATTAAAATAAATTATAATAAAATTACAAATTTTGATAAATGAAAGTAAATTTATTTAGTCCTATATGTAATGCAACTGAGTAAAATGAACACAAATAGTTATATAACAAAAAAAATTATACAAATAATTGTACAATTGTGTAATAATTGGTGTACAAAATAATTGTCATTGTAAGTATTATTTAAAATAAATTATAATTCAGTTACATAATATATAATAAAAATATTTTGCCTTTTTTTGTGCAGATCAAGTTTCGCCGCCGCAAAGAAAAAATAAACAACAAAATTCATACTGCTTTGACAAGTTGAAAACAAAGTTGCTAGTGCAAAAATATGTTATTTAGAAAGTGGGAATTTGAGAGAACAATTGGAGGAAGTTAATAATTGCAATTAAATTTGGTATTTGTACAATTTATAGGGATTAATGTGGTCTTATGATGCACTATACTAAAGAATATTTATCATTGTAATTAAAGATCTCGTTATATATACGCAATATGCCGCAAACTTTGTATTAATATGCGTGTATTATACTCTGTGCATACCTGCAGTGTACCATAATGTATCGTGCGCAAACCTTGTTGTTTTAGTTAAAATAAATGAAATATGAACATTAATTAAAGTTTAATATGTTTATATAATTTCCCATAGACTGCGATGTGGTCAAACATTAAAGAAACAATTCGCCATTCCGTTACTTACGTTTTGCACGTTGAGTGCGCAGTGTGTCTCACTCACTCTCGCTGTCCCGCGACTGATTAGTGACCGGAGAAACCTCACTTTGCCTGCTGGCCTCTCTCACTCTCTCACAGACACAGCACCAAGTACGTAACCTCGAGCAAGCACCGAGCACGAGAGTGAATGGCCTGTGACCGACGCTAGCATCAAACCACCTAGAGATATTATCTCTAGTACATTTAGCCCTAGAAATGGTACGCATCAATTAGGATATTAATTGATACACTCCAAAGAATTAAGCTTTAAAAAATTTGTCCCAAAAATATTATTATATTATTTTCATCTTATCCTTTCAAGATAAATAATAAAAAATTATTTCTTCTTCTTATTATTATTATATTTGAGTTACAAATTATGTTTTCAAGTACTGTACTTCATATATCCCATTGAATATGAATAAACTAAAAACATCCGTTCTTATATTGGTTTATTTCCTGTTCTTTCTCTGAGAATTGTGCCCCATCAATATTTATTTTTTTAGCTTTTAAGTTTAATTGAAGAACTGTTGTCTTGTATTTTTCAAAAAATAAAATAAGATCTATTTATATACTTAACTAATATAACAATATATTATAAGATTAGAGAGAGAGAATTAGATTTTGATTTATTAAACCAAGTTAGAATTGTCCAACTGTAGTTTCTAAGATTGCTCGAGGCTACATGACTGGTTTTTAATTATAAATGCGTTGCTATCTCAGTTAATAAAAACAAAATACGGTAGATGGCACCGTGTTTATAAATTTTATATATATAATATATTGTATAGTGTAAATTTATAGTAAATAGTAATACAGTAATTATATAATAGTGTAAATTTGGCAGATTAAAAACATTATCAAATAGTCTCATATTCAAATAGAAAAGTACGAGTTCATTGTATACATTTATTTATTTTATTTTGATTGAATGAAAATGAGGAAGGCAAATATAAATTTGTTATATTGCATATTCTGAGGCAGGAAATTATCATATAAATCTATATTGATGTGTGATTCCATATAATTCTTAATTTTGGAATATCGTGACGTCACGGACGGTATAACTTTTGCATGAGCGTACATAATCAATTATTAATGAATGGAAAAATTAAAAAATTGTATTATTAATCGATTCAGGAGGACAATGCACTCTTTTAAAATTAACCATAATAAATTCCTCCCTAAAAGTTGTATGATCTTCTTCATTAATGGAGATAGCATGCAAGCAACATCATTATGAATAGTGAAGATATTATTGCACACTGAACAGGATCAACAATACTTGTATTGATGCAAATTAAAAGACTCTAGAATACTGAATACGTATAGTAAGTAATAAATATGTATGCATGTCTCGCGCATGTTTTAGTTTTGTAATAATTTACTTATACTATATATAGACACAGTGTGTATTGTGCCACGAATATGGCAACTAAAATTACCTGTTTTTGAATTGCAATAAATCACAGAATGAATCGCAACAAGGCAAACTTTGTATAAATGATGGTAAATATAATATTAAAATAATCATATAATTTCTTCACAAAATTTCATTTGTGTTTATCAATGAAAAAAAACTTCACATTTCCAACCGGCTCAGCGTATTTGTAAAGGAGTTATTTTGAAACTATTTTTGCTATAAAAGACATAAGAGAACAAAAATATCAATAATAATTGTATATTATATTGAGTCTATAAAATATAAGTCCAACATTATGTTAAAATACATTAAATTTTTGTATCCATTTTTTGTAGCAACCCTCAATAAATATCATATCAAATTATGCTTATATGTTGTTACATTGTGTAGGAAATGCATATATTAACGATGTATCCGGTAAGTGCGTGTCGTGCGGTACACGGCGCGCACAAGGGAGTCCTGTCTATATGTGTGTGTGTGTATATATATATATATTATATATATATATATATATATATATATATATATATATATATATATAATATTTTTTAATTTTGCAGTAACCACCAAGCACCCAAAAATATTAAATATAAAAATTCAAAGATTTAAAACACACTAAGCAAATAAAAACTGCTGTATAATATAATATACTGTATATCAGCTACAGACAAACTTTAGATTGTAAATATAATGTAATGTAATTCGTAATTCTTCTAAAAGCCATAAAAGCCATAGGCAAAAGCACACAGCACGCCAAAATCTCTCTGTTGAAATGTATTATAAACCTTTTCTGATTTTGCTCTCTATACAAAATACAAATGCCTGATAGATAATAATATATGACATATAATATTGATTTTTTTCTTCTTTTTTTTTTAGGACCTAAAACAAAAAGCAGAGTACTCGTTGACAAAATATAGTAATTTATGTATGATGTAAAAAAGTTTTAAAACTATCCTTTTCGCGCCCCTCTGCATCTTGCGCAAGCTGCGCATGCGCATAAAAGGAAATTATTTATTTACAGCTGTTTATAAAAATCTGCAAAAAATATGTCAGGTTGCTTTGAAAATATAAATTTTCCAGCTTGTGAGTGGTTTGAGGGTGGTGATAAACGTAATGCCGTAGCATCTATAGTCTCAGGAATATTGGTGAGTAATTTTTATATTTGTAAACTCGCTAAAACATAGCATATCAAACTATTTTCTACACCTCCCCACTTCTCTGTGATGAATCATCTTCTTGTTTTTATGACCTTTTGCCTTGATTTTGATGGTAAATTGAAGCCAAGAGTGCGATTTATTGAATTGGCGAAAGGAAGCAGTTTACTCGCTTATAGCTTCATTTACATACATACGTATGGTTACAGCTTTTATCTATGTGTGTCATACAAACATACATAGGCATTGTCATACCAGTAATGTATGTATGTACATATGCATACATGTAGCTATCATGATGCTTGTGTTAAAATATGATGATTTTAACCAATTTATTGTTATTTCAGTTCTTCACTGGCTGGTGGATTATCATCGATGTCGCCGCCAAGTACCCTGAGGCATCCATGTTCAATCACGCCTATCATGTGTGTGGTGTCGTTGGCACAATTTCTTTATTTATGTAAGCATAATTTGCTATCTGTACATCTTGTATATAAGCTTGTTAATTAACTTAATGATATTCATTGTTACTCATCACAATCGGCATGTATTCAAATGATGTTATGATTGTTACAGGATCAACTCGGTATCAAATGCCCAGGTGAGAGGTGATGCGTACACCAATGGCTGCATGGGACCTCGTGGTGCCCGAGTCTGGCTCTTCATTGGCTTTGTACTCGGCTTTGTCTCCGTGATCGCTGCTATCTGGATCCTCTTTGATGATTTTGTAGGAAATGGTACTGGTAATTATCAAATGAGCTGCTGTAGGGTAAATGTGCTTTTATCATCAGTCTTTATTTTATTTGACAAATAAACATGAGATAGAAAAAGTGGATCAATAGAAACAAAAATGAAGAAAGTAGTTGACAGGGACCCTTCAGTAAGAGGGAATACTTTCTAACCCAGACTAACTTTGAACTCGTACAGCATTATATAACGAGTATGCGAGGATCTACTCATAAACATAGAGTATGCTAGTGTGTAGCCATAGTAGATGATACAGTAGTCCATCTCCTATACTGGGAATGTCAGATCAAAAAACGCGCCATAATTCCGACTGGGTGAAGCGGACTGAACTAAAAGTAACTGAAGTAACGTTACGCGTGTAGTTCAGCCCGCTTCACCCAGTCGGAATTATGGCGCGCATTGATCTGACATTCTCAGTATAGGAGATGGACTACTGTATCATCTACTGTGGTGTGTAGCTAATTTTTTTAAACATTTTATATGACCCTTGTTATGTAACACTATATTAGCTCAGTTTCATTCTGGTTAGAAACAAGGGGTACTACAAGGCATTCAAAACTGAAACTAATTTTCCCATTTCATACCAGGCAAAATACAATAAAAGATAGAAGTCAAGTTTTTATTTGTAAGTATTAAAATACAAAAGTCAAAAAAATATAAAAGCAAAAAATATTATTTGAGAGAAAAATAAAAAACTTCAATTTTTATTGCTATTTCTGAGTACAGAAATTAAAGAATTGGATCTGAAAACTTTTTTTCATGGGGCTGTACATAGAAAGAAAAGATAGAAATATAATCAATACAGTACTACATTTCTTGAGTGCTCCAAGGTCCAGATCAACTCTTTGTTAGAAGGGATGTTTTTACAAAGCCAAGTATAACTTTCTGGACGTTCAGCATAATTATCAAGGGCTATGCGGCATTTTGGTACTTCTGCAATTTCTGCAGGTGTAATTTTGGTACATGTGCAATCTCTGCCATGCCTACTAATGAAACACCTGAGCAGGCAAAGCTTATAAAGATGTTTCAAAAGAGGGGAGTGTGGAGAATACAGATGTACCAAAATTGCACCCGCGACGATTGAAGAAGTACCAAAATGCCGCGTAGCCCTCAATATATATTTAAAAACTATTTTGCCTTTTGCCCTGCCTCATGCGACAGGGCAAGGTGGAAGTTGCTTCAACCCAGCATAGGGAAACCGTCAGCTTTCCTTTTTATATAGGGTGCATCTGCATGATATCATATTTAATGTGCTTGGAGGCCATACTGGAGTAGTGAATAACATTGCTGAGCATGGGACAAAATCATTTCAGGCAATTTTCTTTAGGACATCGGTTAATTTATTGTTATTTTTCTCACATACTTGAGATTCTGATTCAACATATTTACAGTATCAATACTCTCAAAAATATTGCATAGTGTGTTTAAAGTGGCAAAATGAGTTATTCTCTTATGCCGCCCATGTTATTGAGTGATCCAACATGGCTTCGACTTTAACATGAATGCATACACCCTATAAATTAATGGTGAGAAATTATTGTCTCATTCATGAGTCCCTGTCAACTTACGCTCAACTCCCTTTCCTCAAATTTTCCACTTCATCTATATTGCTTTCCAACTAATCTTTATCTGTCAATCATATTGCTCACTCAGTCCATTTTTTCCTTAATTTCTGTTGGTATTTTGTTATTATTATTTTTATATGCTTTTTCATGTACTGTATAGAGCAAATTTTAAACAGTGTCTTGAGTTTTAAAATCAGATGCTTAACTAATGACGAAACTCAGTATAGGCTAGCACAAAGATCATATAGACAACTAACACTTTGAGAGCTTTATGCTTTATATCTCTTGAAGTTATAGTTTTATAACAGTTCTACTAAATTAGCTAAATTGTAGCAAATATACATAAATATGGCTACTTTTGTTTGTACTTTTGATTGTGTATGAAATTGAAAATAATTTATTTCTCTAAGCTATAATTCTAGTAAGCATTTGCTGTAGTTTATATAAAAAGTTCTATTTGAAAGTCATTGATTTATATTGAAACTTCTATTTTCTTTGTTTCCACAGAAAATAAATCATCGTACCCTGGCGTTGGTCTATTCCTGCAGAACACATTTATCTTCGTTGGCTCCATGCTCTACAAGTTTGGCAGATCTGAGGATCTGTGGGGTTGATCTCTCTATTTCTCTATATCTCTCTTGTGCAACAATCACACCAGTTTGTACCAACCTGTCTCCACTTCATGTGCAGTCTACTCAATCCAAAGTTACTACATTAATAAGGTTTTGTCATACCAAGATAACTACATTACAAGATTGAGACACAGTGAGCTTACAAAGTTGGGTCATTGTGAATATTCAGACCACATAGTTTCAGCTTGATGATTGGGTTGTTGCAATCACATAACCTCCAACTGAGAGCATGACTCAAATTTAATTAATATTGTGAGCAAGTTGGTGTCTCAATCTCGTAATGTAGTAAAACCTTGGTGGTTCATAATTACAATGCTAACTCTCTCAGCTAATCATGAGGCTGGACTGATGCTTCTCAGCCAATAAAGTTTTATGGAAGTTGATGTCAGAACCTTTGTTAATATTGTGACTTTGTTCAAACCTATGAGAATCTTTTCCTTAGAATTTTATAATACAATAATATGGCACCAAAAAAAAATTATCCAAGGTTGCAAAAAGTCTGTACAATTTTTAATATGTAATATCAAATATAAAATTAGATTATAGAAATAACAAATAAAATTCTCTAAATTAATTAACAAGAAATGTTGATTCTGAACCTCTTACAGTTTAAATGACTATGGTATGATATCCAATGTTATTTCATATTTACATTTATGCTAGCAATACTTTCTACCTTTGTTTTACCATCATAACTGGTTTCACGTCTTTTCCTCTTTAATAAACTTAATATTAGGATATAAGGTGTAAAATAAATTATGAAGAGAAGAAACAAGATATAAGTTAATATAAGAAAATGATCGTGGAAAGGCTCTTGCATGCTAATTTTCTCACTATCTTTTTCTTTTAATTTACTTGTAAGCAATGTATAGTTATGTATTTCATTTTAATGATTAGTAAACTATTTTTATCATAATTATCCTGTGCCTGTTATATAGATTTAGTGTTACAATTACAGGAGCTGTGGTGAAAAATAAACTTCATTGCAATTAAAAATAATAATTAAAAAAAAATATTATTATTATTATTTTTTTTTTAGTCTCCAATCAAAAATTGAGTTGACAAATTTTTCTTTCGTTTTCAAGTGTCAGAAATGTTGGTCATAATATGAAAAAATAATTACTTGACTGATAATCTGTTTTAAAAATTTATTCATTTGTGTGCTTGTTTTTTATGAATCATTCCAATCCGAAGAAAATAAATCATTATTTCAAGCTAGCATAAAGTTCATTTTTTGTTTACTACAATTAAGTTGTAGTCCCAGCTTACCCTCCTTATTTTTTTATGCTTTCAATTTTTTTAACAATGTATTATTTTTGTGATTTTAGTTTACAAATAAAATAATTTTAATTTAACAAAACATAATGTTGTTTTATTTATGTTTAGAAGTTGCGCTATCTATTATTAATATAGATTAATATTTTTTACTTAAAATAGTTAGTTTTTTTATTTTAATAAAAAATGCAGTAAAAATGTAACTGTGAGCAGACACTAGAAGTCACAAAAAAAAAATAATAAAATAAAAATGATATAATAATACGTTGTATAATTATATTATGTTGTATTTGATGTAGTGTGAAATGTAAACTTTAAAAAAAAAAAAAATTCCCTAGCTATTTTATTTTCCCTTTTCTTTTTTGACTTGTATTACTGATTAGAAATCTTTGAGAATCTTTTAGAGAGGGTTAATTATAATACGGTTATAATAAAATAAAATTGCATATGTTCAAAATATGTTTAATAATACTGCATATTGAGAAAGTCACACCACAAAATAAAAGTCAGCATGTGCTACTTCTAAGCAAAAGATATTAATTTATTGTATAAATAAAACTTTATGTACTTGAGGAATTATTTGATTTTTCAATTAGTTTTTCTTTATTTCAAAATCTATATTGCTCCCAATGTCCCAATGTATTGCTCCAGCACCCAAATCCAAATCCTTTTTGAACAAATGTGCTTCTCGCGCGCAATTTTATGACGTCATGCGCATTCCGTATGACGTCATTTAACATTCCAGAAGACCCAGCTGTTTATGTTTGCCGAGTTAGGTGTCTTGTCTCATTATTTTTAAGTGTTAATTTTAATGTACAGAAGTTACTACATTTAGTATTAGTGTCAAGGTAAGAGCCGTAAGGCTCTGTACTTTTTTGTAAACGTTTATTATGAGCGCGTTGATATTTGGTGTGGGTGTAGGGTTATTTATCATCATCGCATTGTGGGCTGTTGCCTTTTTGTTGTGCCTTGTATCGCTGAGGGCTCAAAAAAACGTTGGACTTATTGGAATTTTGGCAGCTTCTGCATTAACTAGCTTGCTGCTATTCTTACCTCACGATTCGCCAACTGACACAGTTGATTCTAGTCGATACCCTAAGGTATGGAACTTATCAATCTGCATGCTTGATGAATCCGATTTTGAATGCTTAATGAATCACTTTTGGGCAAATAATAACGTCATACATATTATATCCTTGTCATGGCGATTGATTGTTTTCCTGGTTCATTTACTGTTTGTATCAATATTTAATAACAAATGTAAAAATACTTACATACTGTACTTGCTATTAAGTACATACCGTATGTATCGTATCGTACCCTATCATACACCGTATTGTAGTACATACATAACTGTACTGTTGGTAAAAGTTACAATTTGTTGTCTAATCATGTTTCAGATCCACGATAATTTGTTTATTTGGCGAGTCCTCCTCATCATTTTCCTAGGCCTGTCTGTCATTAGTGGAAGCGTCATCTTTGTCTACACACATCTGATGGAACCAAAGTTTGCTAGACCAGTCATCAAGCAACAACAAATTAAAGCTGAATAGTGTTTTTGTTGTTGTTTTACTGTTATTTAAATCTTAAGTAATGTTGTCTACAAGGGTCGTAAGAGTCGCTGCTCACGCCAGTGCCTTGTGCAGACATTTCTCACGCTCCTCAGCTGTTGAGAGAAACATCTTCACAGTGAACGACAGCGAGGGATTCATGAACAAAGTACTAAACAATGATGTGCCTGTTATTGTAAACTTCCATGCTGAATGGTGTGAGCCATGCAAGGTTCTCACACCCAGATTAGAAGAGTTGGTGGGTCCTCTGCCGGGTGTTGACCTGGCCGTGGTTAATGTGGAGGATTGTGCAGAGCTGGTACATGCCTTTGAGGTGAAGGCTGTCCCTGCGGTGATTGCAGTCAAATCAGGACTGGTAGTTGACAAGTTTGTAGGTTTGGTGGATGCTAGAGTCATTGAAGACTTTATCACCAAACTGTCGCAGCAAAGTAACCCAGGTAACTCGTCAAGTGACGCTGCCACATAATTTAACTGTAGCTAATGATTTTTATACTTTTGACAGCTAAATAGTGCAGTTTTTACTATTATATTTTCTTGTATGGTAATTGAAATAATGGGTCTTGGAGCATTTTGTTGCTGTACTGATCTCTGTGACAATAATATTTGCCTTTGAGGACAATGATTTTTTGCTTTTTGACAAGCAGGCTCAGGCAGCAGGGTTGGGGTTTGGCGTGAAGGCCACAGGTATATATAATATATTTTTGTTTCTTTGGATATCCACTATCCAGAGTATGCAAACTGTATTATACTGGTTTGCCTTTTTTTTTTAAGTATTTTGGTAGTCATTATAGGTAGAAATATCATGTTATTTACAATAAATAGGTATTGTTATATAATCTTAATAAAGAAAAAAGTATTTAATGATAAATTGTGCATAATAGCAATAAATGAGTTTTAATAATGCACCGAAACTTGTGTATGTGCCTATATATTTATTGTACACCTAGTATCAGGTGCAAAATTTTTATGTATTTATTATGCAGCTAAGGTGGTATAAAATTTTGCACCTGATAATTCCCCAGCAAGTTTCTCTAGTTTTAGTCATGAGTGCTTAAAATTAAAATTTAACAAGTTCCATCTTAATATTTGCCTCTCAACATATTTCAAAAATTTAATAGTCTGCATGCTTCCAAACTAATTGTGAAGAAATAATATATATAATAATAAAAAAAAAAAAAAGATACAAGACAATATGACTTTTTAAAGTTTTTGGAACCCTTTTTTAATAAAATTATATGTATATGTAATATATGTATACAATTTTGTATGTAATCTTGTATCATAATTTTTTAGACAGAGTTTACAATAATAAAATTACTTGTGACAGTAATAAAAACATTGTTATTCAATATCGTAATGTAAAGTTTGAAACAGATAAAATAATGCTGTTACCTATATTATATCATATATTCAAAGTTACTATAAAATTTTATAGCATTACACACTATTGTGTCTAAAAGAATTAATAACTCAATGACCATTCATAAAAAAGGTTTCAGGAAAACACAAATAGAAAAAGATAGTTGGGAAAGGAGTTAGATGAGCTTTTAGCTGTCACATTTTAACCCATTAAAATTTATTATATTACATTAAACACAAGCTCATATTACTCCCTTCCCTTCCCATCCATCTTTTTCTATCTATGTGTTCCTATAAACTTTTTTATTAGTATCCTAGATCTCAATGTTTTTTTCCTTAAACAATCAATGATCATTCATAATATGATAATAATATTAAAAAAATAAATAAGAAAATAAATAAATAAAACATATTACATACTAACAAAGAATAAATAATGCTTTCTATACTTATAGAAAATTAAAGTAATTTAAAATCTAGGCAGCCAATTAAAAAGCTCATAAAGTCAGTCCTAAACATAATAAATAATCAAATGTTTGATGCTTGTTCGCGCAAACTAAATGCTAATGATAATAAACCTGTTATAATACTACGTTCATTTAAGCACACTCTGTAACAAAGTAATAATGTTTTACTCAGCTATTCATGAACAAATTTTTGTCACGAAAACAAAAAACGTATGTACAGCTCTGGCCAAAAGTTCCCGAACGATTTGCATGGGCAACCCGCAAGCACACTATGTTATCTTTATGAGTAAACGCAGCAGCAGCCGCTATCCCGTTCAGGAACTTTTGTCCAGAGCTGTACTTCCTAAGGTTTAAATACTGTACAGATTGAAATAGAGTGGAGTCAACAATAAATTTTGCCATATTGCTATTTATAAATAATGAAAAAGAGGAAAAATAAAATTCTAACATTTTACATTTTACAATTAGAAATTATTTTTAGATTTAAAATTGCACAATTTAATTACAGTAACATAAGTTGTGTTGTTGTTTTTTATAATTTTTAAATTTACACCATTTTAAATTAGACAGCATGCGTTCTATTTTTTATATATTGAATAATTATGGTATAAATAAAAAAATAAATACATAAAATTGTTTGTAGATACATTTTTATTTTATTCTTTAAAATATACATTTTTTTATTTGATGATATGTGATAAAATAAATTGTTGTTTAATATTCAGTTCTTGTAAATGTTTACAAAATTGATTAAATATAAGAATTAAAAATATAATTCAGTTGGTTTCATTTTTTTAAGTCCTTAAAAATATACATAAATAATTTCCTAAATACGATATCTTGATATGATATTTGTTGGCAATTTGTGTGCATGGTAAATATTGCAGTTGGCAGTAAAGTGTTGTTTACTATAGAGAGCAAATAAACAGTTAATTTTAGTTAACTAAATTTTTATGTAAACATTGCATTGTCCAGGCCATGGAATTAGGTCAACTTCTTTTGTTGTTTTTGGCATTAAATGCTACTTTAAGAAATTGGAAGACAAACTGTAAATAAAAAATATTTCTATGAAGAAAAAAAAAGGAAAAAAAAAAAAAAAAAAAAAAATGAATATTTGACATTATTAGCAAATTTCTCTAGCTATGAACTTTGGCAAGTGGTTTTTAATATCCAATGCAAATTATTAATAACAATCAAAGATACGTACAATTGTCTCTTTTTTTTAACACTAGAAGTATTTTAAATTCTTATAAATAAATAGCAGTGAGTTTTAAAAACCACCTGCCAAAGTTTGTAGCTAGAGAAATTAATGGAGTGGAGATTAAAATACATCAATGAAATATAAAACTCCTTGCCATACAGTTTATATTATATACTAAGATCTGATTTGTAGCTTTTAGGGATCATTATCTTCAAAACTTTAGGCATAATGATTATAGGTTTGAATTGCTATAGGATGTACTATGTCATGGACAAATGTTTCCAAACGGGGCAGCGGCAGCCGCTACGTATTCTCATAAAGATAGCATTGTGTGGTTGCGGGATGCCTATACAAATCATTCAGAGGTGTGCATACATACACTGGTCCTGAAAAAAATTTGACAGCTTGCTTTAAAGTTTTCCCATATTTTAGAGATATGAAAGCAAAAGCTGTGGTCAGATAGCACTCTGTGCACTGGATTGTGATACTATATTTTACCATTTAAAACCTGTGTCTCTACATACATAGATACAAATACTAACTAAAAACAAATAATAGAAAATAAACTTTTTACACTTGTTTTCTCCGGAAAAAAAGTAATAATATGTGAATAATCAGTCCGTGAAGGTTTATATTTTAAGTTGAATATTTTATATAGTCATTTAAAGATGTTGTTTTAGATTTGTACACTGGGCCCAACAAAATCAGACCGCTTGCATTAAAGTTTAAATGTATATTAATATTATAATTATATAACACTTGCAGACATGAATGCTGCTGTCAGATTTTTTCAGGGTGTACAGCAAAATTAGTGTAAATGTAAATATGTACATGATTTCAGTACTCTATTTCCATACATATGCAGATTAGGTGGAAAAAAGAAGAAGTTAAATATATGTATATACCTATAAAATAGGCTCACAATAATATTCATCTCAATAAATCACATTGAAAACTGATAATATATACATTACATTCTTACAAGTTAATATTCTTATATTATGATCTAACATGCAAAATATAAAAAAAATTGTATAAATAGGTATAATTAAAAAATGACATGCACATTGTACAAAAGATTACAAACAAGTTGATGTGAACTTCTATTATAATACACATTGAATGAAGTAATAAACTGGAAGATTTTGTGCATAAGAAACAAACACATTGCACAGCCAGAATTGAGGCACTTGATTTGATTAAGTCGTGACTTCTTTATCTCTTTGTGAAGTGTTGTGTCTGTTACTCCTCTTCTTCATCTTCCTCTTCATCCTCATCATCGTCCTCCGTACTGGCCTCCTCACATGTGTCTTGACAAAGCACATTACCTCGTGCGCACAGACAGCTCATACAAGGCTCAGACTCAGGCCTGAATACCTGAAGGTCTTGGTATATACGTCCCTGTAATATAAGGTACAATTTCTTGTCAGTTTAGTTATCTCTACTTTGTAGTATAGATCTGAAATAAGCTATAGCTGTAGAAATTCTAGGTAATTTTATTTTGTAAGATTAAAAACTATACTATATGATGTGTGATGTGTGATGTGCAATGTAGCATAGTTACAAGAAGAGAATGAGAAAAATATATTCAGTTTAAAAAAAAATATTTAGTCAGCATTCAGTGTGCAATGCCAATGTTTGCTGGGTTATGATTTTAAACACCAGACATCTCATCTTATTTGATGTGAATAAATTTAATAGTTTAAACAGCATCATATAAATTAAATTTACATCACTGTAAGCAAATGAACATGGATCTCACCTTGTAGTCACAGTGCGTGCAGTCCAGGCAGCAGGATCCCGAGAGCAGCACGCCGTGGGAGCATTGTACTGGACATGGTTCAGCACGACACTCTACCTTGCCCTCAGAGCAGCGACATCGTGTGCATGGGTCACTGCCCAGGCTGAAATGAGTTCCTGAAGCAACTTGTTTGCCTCCCTCAACCTCACATCCTGGTAAGCACTCAGTGGACCTACATGATACCTCTCCTGACTAAAACATACAGATTAAACACAATACAAATTAACTCTTCTTATTTTATTATTATTATTTTTTTTTAATTAACAGAGTTTTTAAGACACATTCCTTTTATCAAAGGTTTATTTCTTCAAAATTTACAAATATTAACTCATAGTCATAGTGTGTGGACTAGCGGCCATTTACTTAACATTGCAGATGCTCCACGGCAGAAAATGCAGATGCTCTCTTTTGACGCAGAAGCATTGATATTGATTAACAGGGGGGGGGGGGGGGGGGGAATGATACAGTAAAAATAAAATAAAAAGTATCCGAAAGCAAGTTCACATTAAGATGTGCTTCTTACCTGGCAGGTGCACTCCTTGCACACACCATCCTCACTGCTGGAGTAATGTATGTGTCCATGTTTGATGTGTTCTTCCTCAAACATGCAGTCTGAGCATTCAGGACAGCATTTGCCTGCTCACAGCCACAAACACAACTAATCAATAAAATGTCACTTTTTTTTTTTTTTTTTTTTTTTTTTTGACAGTGCAACTTTGTTAAGAATTATTAACAATTTTTGAATATACAGAAGTGCAAGAACTTACCAGAGGGCTTGTAAGGATGGCTGCAGTTAGACTGGCATGTGCGCTCAAAACACGTGATATTTCCATACTGAAACAAAACATGCACATAACAGCAATAAACTAATTTTTATCACATTAATTTCGAGAAAGTAAAATAATAACAATAGGGAAGTTAAAGATTTGTTTCAGGGAGAAGGAGACCGACGTCGGCCATTAGACTCAAAATTTTCTCGTCAAAAAAAATCTGAAATTTTGCACAATGATATACTTGAGCTTGAGACTTGAGACAATTTCAAATATATAAAAGTTTTGGGGGGTCACCGTGCAAATTAATTTTATATTATTTTTTTGAAATTTTACGCCCCTAAGGCCCAATGTTAATTTCAATAAATTTTTTCTTTTTTTTTTCGAGACGGTCAAACATCATGAAATTTTTATCACAGCTAGGTGTAACCCCACAGTAGAAGATACAGTAGTCCATCTCCTATACTGGGAATGTCAGATCAAAAAACGCGCCATAATTCCGACTGGGTGAAGCGGGCTGAACTAAAAGTAACTGAAGTAACGTTACGCGTGTAGTTCAGCCCGCTTCACCCAGTCGGAATTATGGCGCGCATTGATCTGACATTCTCAGTATAGGAGATGGACTACTGTATCATCTACTGTGGTGTAACCCTTAGCTACACAATGACACCAAATTAAGACCCAAAACATGTCTAGTTTTTGAGATATAAGGTCAGTACCCTTCTCCCTTAAGTGCTTCTATTTTTTTCAATATTTTATGTATACAAAATTATTTCCCTCTTACAATTGCTGTTGCAAATCTATATAACTATTGCAGGTTCTAGGTTACCGCCTACAATAGGTTAGGGAGCTAACCTGAAACGGGTATAATTTGATTTTATTAAATAATAGATGATAAAATAATTTCAATTTCAGTACAATTTAAAATCCTATTTTGCATCATTTACAATTGTGTTGAAGATAAAATATTACCAAGCACTGGCAGGAGCTGCAGGGGTCAGATGGGTGCTGGAAGGTTTGCTGATGCTCGTATTTGTGTCCATGATGTTGACAGCCTTCACATAGAGGACAGCAGTCACCAGGTACAAACTGGGGGTGCTGGCAGCCAACCACACACACCACAGGGTTGCACTGCACCTCACCACTCTCCTGCACACAGACATTACATCACGCCAGACCTTTCATAAGCAACAAGTAAAGTTACCTTGCAGAGACATGCATGGCAGCCACCTTGTCTGCGTACCCACAGCTGACCAGTGTAGAAGAAACGACCATTCCAGAAGCAGCCTGGTTCTGGAGGAATGCAAGCTGGGCAGCACTCATCAGGCACAAGGGCTCTGTACTGCTCTGGGCAGTTAAGAGGAGGGCAGATCACATCATGACATACTGGTCTGCCTGCCTAATATAAGAAGGAAAAAAAACTTCCTGTTTACATAAGATTTTCATATGTCCCATGTCTAAACTGCGTAAAACAAGTTGTCATAATACATAACATATATCATATATGTTAGCATATATCAACAATGAAAGCAACCATATAATTCTTCACTGAAAAAACCCAATTTAATATAAATTTTAATTGAATAATATTATAGTATAAAAATATAACCATTTAAATTATGCATTACTGACAGTTTTAAATTGTTGAGATATGCATGATATTTTGCTATAGATAATACCAACTGCTAAGAAACATTGAGTACACAGTTTTCCAAGACAAAAGTGATAACATAACTTACCTCACACCTACACTCGCGACAAGGGTCAAGGTATGGACTAAACCTCTCCCCAGGCAAGTACACTTGCTGCTCAACCACACAGTCTCCAGGACAATAGTCACAGCAGTCCCCATGCAGGGGGCTCTCACAGTGAGGAGGGGGGCAGTGGCGGGGAGCACACCTAAGCTCACCATCCTTTAAAAACAAATTGTATCAATAAATAATTCTACTGCAATGAGAGTATGCTCAAAATTAACTAAAAGTGACCAATCATTAATCTACAAATAGCACATAGAACCCAAGACTAAGTGAGGATACTTACTTCATTCACTGCAAAGTTAACTATGTTTATCATTTTATTGGGACATTTTGAACATTTTTATTATTTTTCTCAATTATTGTAAAATTCGTGTTTTCATTATTGCTTAAGCTGTCTTACAACAATGGTGACAATAAGAATGATTTTGTGATTAGTGATTACTCATTTTTATTATTTTATTAATATAAATATAATGTAAAAAAATCTCTCATGACTAATGATAAATTACTGCCCCATGGAGGGGAAAAAAAGTTGACCAGCATTTCTAATTATGACAGGTGAAAGAATAACTTATAGCTTATAACCTATCACAAGAATGATGCAAAAGAATCTAATATTTGTTTATGTAATCTTACTTAATTAACATGATTCACCATACTTTTTTTTCCCAAGGCCGTGAATCCTTAAGAATTACTAATTTTTTGTAACAATTACAAGTCATCTTTTTATCAATCAATTATCACAAAGTCAATTTCTTTCCTTAATTTTACAATATCATAGGGAAATATTAAAATAATAATTTATTAAACTACAAGCAAATACTTTTTTTTTTTTTTTTTTTTTTTTTTTTTTTTTTTTTTTTTTTAATTTTCACACTTTGCTTACCTTGCAAACACACTTCGTGCAATTCTTATCATCTCTATAAAAAGAGCTCCTTGATTTGTATTTCTTTCTGTTATAATAGCAATCAGTCTCAGTTCTGTTCAGCCATTCTGTTTGCCTAGTTGGAAGAGGGTGAGAATCAGTGAACACCTTGCTGGGGGACACCACTGGAGCAGAGGTCACGGCATCAAGGTCAATTACTTCATACTGTCTCCCATCCCCAGGTTTGGCAGGCTGTAAGTCAAACGACTGCAATATCTGATTTAAAATCTGAAGATCCTTTCCAATCTTACTTTCCTTCTGTTTTCGTAATTTATTTTTATTTTTCCTGCGTTTTTTCTTGTGAATTAAAGTTTCACTGTCCACTTGAGGTAGCACTGCTGTAGAGGAGATCATCAGTAGCTCTTTCTCTTGAGGGTGGAAAGATGTGGCAATAATGCCTGAGCTGAGCAGTCCTATGTTCAAGTCTGGTGTTTCCTCCACTGACAAGGGTTGTGAGGTAACAATCTGCTCAAGCAGAGGGCTTGACATGATGCTGGGTTCAAGGCTCACATCACTGGAATTGACATAGGGATTGAGGTTCTCTGAGGTGTTACTGACAGTTGGAATAAAATTCTGAGCAGGGAAGAGGGAGTGCGCAATATCTTGCAGTAAATCCACATTTTCTGAACTTGAAGGCAAAGTAGGGGTGATGATATTATCCATATCAAAACTTTCTACTGAAAACCTTTCCTGCTTGGAATCAGGTAAAAGATTTCTTGAATCTAGGACATTTGGAGTCAGTATCGGGGTAATTACATTGTCCACTTCTTCCTCCTCTCTTAACTCACTGACTGGTTCTGACAATGTATCATTATTAAAAATATTTGCTGGTGCTGAAACCAGTGATGAGTCAATTGGTATTTCCTCATCCATTAACTCAGTAATTGGTGGTGCCTCACTGAGAGAGAAACTTTCAGGTTGTGTCATACCAACAGAAGCTTCAGTGGTAACCAATAGATCACTTGCTACGTCAGGCAAGTTTGCTGAAGTTACTCTTTGTGTTATTGACATCAATAAGTCAGCGGCCTTCTCTTGAGAAACCTTTTCAGTTGACTCTGGGGAACCAACTTCATTATTTACCACATCACTTGGAGGCAAAACTTTTGAGCTTGTGATCTCCACTGAAATAGTTGGATTGTTGAAGCCAGGCAAGTGTGAGGATGGCCTTGTATTGAAAAAGTCCTGAAGCACCGGTGTGTGTAGCAGTGGTCTGTCCTCGCTTGGCACTCTGATATCTACATGATTAATTTCACTTGGAGATTGTAAGTTCAAGCCAGGTTGAACCACAGAACTAGAAACACTCTCCACACTGACTATTTGACTAGATGCAAACTGGATATTGTTGTATTCTTGGCTAGGAATAATAGCAGTAGAATAAACTAAATTCTGATGCAAGTTGAAGTAATCTTGTCTAGCTAGACTTGACTGAATACTAGGTTTACTATGTGATGCATACCACAATGTTTGAGGGATTAATTTGTAATGTACACCCGCATGTTTGGAGGGGTATGGTGGCCATGGCAGCTGGATATCCATGTGTTGCATGGTATGATGTGTTTTCCTTGCGCGAGAGTCCTCAACGACAATCTCAATCATCACATCTACCCTCTCTCTCTCGCGAGGCTCATCATCCGAAGGTGGGTCTTGTAGGCATGTGGTTCTGTTCTCTGAAAGCCTCAGTCCTGGAGGACACAAGCACTGATAGCTGCCAAATGAGTTGACACATGCATGCTTACATGGGGAATCTTGCGATGAGCACTCGTTTACATCTGACAACATAATATCAAAACATTTCATTTCCTTTGCCACTATGACATAACAGAATCACCAAATGTTTGGTAAATTTAGAATAACAATTGTAAGTTTAATTTTCAATAAGAAACATTATTTACTTTAATATATATATATATATATATATATATATATATATATATATATATATATATATATATATATATATATATATATATATATATATATATATATATATATATATATATATATATATATATATAATAATTGCAATAAGAAGGTTATATGTAAGTAGAAATTTGAAATATGAGGTATAACTGTTGTGTTAACGTACCAAGCTGGCAGAGACGGCCATGGAAGCCTGGCTTACAGTGGCAGCGCCCACCTCTGCACACGCCTCCATGGCGACAATGTGGGAGACACGGGGGCTCGAGGCAAGTCCTCTGGTCAGCAGCTAGACGCCAGCGAGAGCGACACAAACACACAAAGCTACCCAGTGTGTTGCGACATAGGTGCTGGCATGGACTGCTCTCACACTCGTCCACATCTGTCACAAAACATCGCTCACATGACTTTTCATACACTTCAAAACAAGAGTACTTCAATTAGGCATAATGTCTCATTAAAATCAATTTCATATGGCACTGAAATATATTTTTTCAATCAGCTTGATAAAGTATTCTCACATATACTTTTGTCATAAAGCACCTACCTAGCGCACAGACAGGTCCAGTGAAACCAGTAGAACACTCACAGGTGCCTGCCACACATGACCCACCGTTCATACAGGGTGGTGAGCATGTAACTGGTGAGCAACTTCGTCTGTCTGCTCCAAGCATGAAGCCTGGCTCACATTCGCACTGGAAGCTGCCAAATGTGTTGACACAACGGTGTGCACAGCTCAGCTCCACGGGAAGCAATAAACACTCATCAATATCTGGAGAGAGAATAACAGGAAGAAAAAGTAAACTATATTTATATAAATAAAACTTTTTGAATTAATCTGATTAAACCACCCAAGTAGAAAACTATTTACAGAGCATGTAAAGAACAATCATTCTTACCATTTTGACAGATTTTGCCAGTGACTCCTGCTGGACAGTGGCATTCTCCATGCTTGCAGGACCCTCCATTAAGGCAGGAAAAAGGACAGAGATTGCTATTCTCTCTGAGTGCGCGGGGCCTCTTGGCGTTTTGCACACATGTCCTCGCATCCTCGGCAAGCTGTAGTGGTGCGGGACACCGGCATATGTAGCTGCCCTGAGTATTTACGCACAGGTGAGAGCAGCCATCCACCTGCAGCTCGCACTCATCCACATCTTCACAGCGACTGTCTAACAGGCTGTAGCCACGCGAACATGAGCACGAGAATGACCCTGCACATACGCAAGCACATTAACTTCTTTGTAATCCATTCCATACGAATCAGGGCTCGACCGGGTTTTTTTAACCTGGATTTTTGCCGGGCGGTTTTTTATAAAAAAACCGGGCAATAAGATTTTTAAAAAACCCGTTTTTTTAAAAAACAGCCGGTTAAAAAAAAATGAAAAAAAGAAGCCAAAATACTATATATTAATAAAAGAGCGGAAAAATAGTATTTTTTTTCATCAAAATAGTCTTCAAAATTAAAAAATAGTCTAAAAATAGTCTCTAAAAATAATAAAATAGTCGGAAAATAGTCTTTGATATTTATATAGCTCATTAGTGACTTTATTTATTAGTATAACATGTCTGAATTTATCTGTTTTCTTAATAGTCTCTAGGATGGCCTAAAAAAAAAAATGTTCTACAGTCTAAAAAAATTACATCGGTCTAAAATAGCATTGTCTAAATAATAATAAAAATCTTCAGAGGCCACTAAAAACATTTTTTTTAAGGCGAATTAGTATGAACACAAAATAAAGAAGCTTTGGTACTTAAAAATTTAATTATGTCAAACACGAGAAACACGATCAAATACAAGTTATTCGCCATACCTTAAAGATAACAATACATGTAAATGTGTAAATGCAAATTTGAGTGGAAATTTGTAGTCAAATAAGAAACTTTTTTTTAAATTAAAATTATTATTAAATTAAAACTTTTTTCGAAAAAAAAATATATATAATAAAAATAAAAAATATTTTAAATTTACTCGATTTTATTTGAAATTTATTGTGTTCCAACAAAACATGTTGGATATAAATAATTTTAAAAAAATTATTGTGAAAATATGGTTTACTTTTAGCGATTTCTGGTCCAAGTCGGTCACGTTCTACGTTAATTTTCCGTTATTTTTGTCAGAAATATAAAAAAACATTGAAAAAAGGCAAAATAGTTCGAAAAGTCTTGAAAGTCCGGAGACTAAAATAGTCGCGAAATAGTGTTATTTTAATTTTGTATATAGGCTTGAAATCGTGTGATTCGTGGAAATTTTAAGTAAAAACCCCAATAGTCTCAATATTGACAATAGTCTAAAAACTATTTTTCTGCTCTCTAAAAATAATAACAGTCGAAATTCTTAATTTACTTGTATTACTATTACTATGAATAAATAAACCTCTATAAAATTGATATTTGATGTTTGTTTGTTTGTTTGTTTTTTTTTGTTTTTTTCAAATGACTAAAAAATATGCGAGTTTATTATTTTATTATTTTTATGTTATTATTGTGAAAATTAGGAAAAAATTTAAGAAACCGGGTTTTAAAAAAACGGGTTTTATTTAAAAAAAAAAGGGGGGGGGGCTATAAAACACGGTTTTACCTGCCGGCCGGTTTTATTAAAAAAAACGGGTTTAATCCGAACCCTGATACGAATATGGCCCGACTGGCCTTATAGCTCTGATATTGCAGACTGGCGATTGCCAGGTCCTCTGACTCCACATGGTTTTTGGGCACTTTTTAGCGAGCATAAAGTCTGACGATACTATGCATCAAATTTTTAAATGCACAATAATGAGCACAACATGGTGATAATGACAGTACTCTATGACTGCATGTTTTGTAATTGCAGAAGAATATCCACGAATCTACTATGTTTTTGCAATGCAAAATAATGAACAAGATATGATTCTAAAAAACACCCCGAGGTTTCAAAGAAAATTTCTAATAATATGTAATAAATAAATATATTATGTTGTTAAGGAAAATACTGTATTATGTTAAAAAAAATATAATATATTATTATATTTATTTTTACTGCTATAATATATGTTCAAAAAATGACATCTGGTATATTTATAATTTTTTTTTACTGGATACTTTTTTTTTTTGCTATTTTTTTGTGTGTATATATAATTAAAAATAATAATAATCAATACCTATAAGTAGGGCAAATTTTAGTAATTACTTGTCCAAATTAGACTTGAAATTTTTTAATAAATATTTTTTGCAATTTTTTTTTTAATTTAATCCACACAATCAGCACTTTATTTTAATACATCTTAATTATAAATTATGCATTTTGTTTTCAGCTCGTTTATTTTGAGAAATGTTCGTTTTATTTACCCTGGGTATTGGTACAGAGTTGCGGGCAAGGGTTGATGGTCCGCGCACATTCGTCCACATCCATACATTGACCGCGGGATGTAACTTGATAGCCGGGACTGCACCGGCACACGAACGAGCCAACTGTGTTGATGCAACGACCACCGGGCTTGCAAAGTCTAGGATCACGCAAACATTCATCCACATCTGCAAGAAATTTCATCATAAATTTCATCTAAATTCAGTTCTTTTCATTGCCAGGGTACATTTTCAGTTATCTTCGATTACTTTCAAGTTAAAAATCAAACACAAAACTGCAGTAAGATTTTTTTTTTTTTTTTTCCACGACAGCATAAAATGTTTTAAAAAAATCCCCAAATTTGTCCGTAATGATGCTAAATTAACGTAATTCAGCTTATTCCTATTGCAATAAAATATCGCATTTAGCTATGACACCCTAGAGAGTAGAGACGAACGGAGCTCCTCTCACCGTGACATTTCGTGGGGTCCTCTGCGAGTTGTCGAAAGCCGCGGAAACACGAGCACTCAGGGTGCGCTCGCTCTGAACTCACACAACGCTGAGCGCACGAGGTGCAGCTATCCTTCACTGAAGCATCACCTATATACACAAGAAAACTTATAATCCATAGGGTATAGATAGGGTAGTGCGCTACCCTATGGTTGAGGAGAGTAAAATTTGCATTTTTTTTTTTTTTTTTGCATACACAGGACACACGATTGTGATAATAGTTTACCACTTTTGAATTGAACGTGTATATATATTTTTCCACTAAAATAATAGTAAATATACCATCGAGTTTTTTAATGTTAAAATATATTTATACTATACCACATATATATTTATATTAAATCCACATGAATAATTAAAAATATATGTTGATTTTCGAGCTATGCAACTTTTAATAAAAACTAATATGCTAAATTATAACTTATAGTTATTATTTTTTGAAAAATTAATATTTTTTATATATAAAATGAAAATATTGTTGTTTTGTGTATCGAAATAAATTAGTACAAGAATAATTAAGTATTTGTAAAGAATGTCATTGATTACACTAAATCCTAGATTAAAAATGTCATTAATGTAGATCAAAAGTTACGTACAAGGCTATAGCTGTCTGTACTTACGTATACATACGTACATCAGACGGGGTGTGTGCATACGTGCGGCACATGAGATGGTCAGTCATTATATTAAGTGGTTCACGAGGACACAAGTAACTTTCTTACCTGGGGTCAATCAACTGTGAGCTCAAAGTCAAGGCTGTTAGTACGACAATTGACTGCAGAGAGAGTTCCTTCCATACATGACATGACCTACCAGACTATAATAATATTATTTATTTACCATGCAATCTCGAGTCAAGATGTGAGCTACGCACTGCATCTTCGTGCAATCTGGGAACAAAAATAAATAATATAATATAGAAAAATTATCAGAATAGTTCTTAAATACAACAGTACACAAACTTTACATGTTTTACATACTGCAAAAACATTACAATTTTTTTTTCAACTTACGGGAAATTATCCAAAATTATTTTCTAAAATCAAATATAGAAATAAGGAGTTTGTAAGAGGAGAAAACGTTGAGTTGTCATTAAATATTTTTTAAAAAATCTTGGCATTATTTACAAAATAATAATATACAATAACATTAAAGAAAAAGAGATATTTAATTTTTTTTAAGTTAATTTTTATTTAAATTAAACATTGCACACTATTATTTAACTTCATGAATACATACACATATACGCAAAAATGTTTTACGTGTGACTGCGTTGAAATTTCTAATATTTTAATTGAAGCACCGTAAATTTATGTATAGAAGTTGTAAATTAAATGAACACTAAAATATATTTCAAATTTAAGAATATAAAATACGTATATATAGATTTTATGTTATGTAAGTTGTATCCCACAAAATGGATTTAATAATAAAATGTAATTATTATAATAAAAAAAAAATTTAATTGCAGGTGCAATATCTTATTAACACAAATTATGCTAAATATTTTAATTGCTATGGGAATTAGGTTAGGATAGGAAAACAATAAGTAAAAAATGCAAGCGTTCTCTCGTCACGCAAGGATCCGCAACACTATTGTTTTCTTTTCATATTTCATCGCTTTGTTAGAATTTGTATATAAATAAACAGCATTATTATCCTAGTCGAAGATATGTATTATGTTTAAAAATATAATTATGCTGCATATAACAGCTCAATGGTCCTGCATGATTATTATACTTAACTGATAAAATTTCATAGTAAAAAAAAAAAAAAAAAAAAAGTATACTAGCACTATAGCCTGTATTTTTAATATAATATTAGATTTATATCACTGTTAATCATTATGTTAACATATTTTTCATGTTATATACATGTCAAGATGAAGATAACAATTCCTTTGGTGCATTTAAAAATTCATTCAGTTATTGTAACTTTACGCAGCAAAATGTTAAAGATTGTTTTGAATAAAAATAATTATTTTGCAGCAAAAAATAAAATAAAATAAAGTGAATACACGACGTTTTAATAATTAATATTATTCAATATGCAAGCTTGAATTTTTAACACCAATACATTGCAGCTATTTTTTTTATTAATAAATCAACTCTGCCTCTTAAAATTGCCATGAGAAACTTAATAATAATAATATAATAAAAAAGAAGAAAAGAAAAGAAAAGAAAAGAAAAGAAAAGAAAAGAAAAGAAAAGAAAAGAAAAGAAAGATAGATAGATAGAAACGTGGAAGTCTAAATTTACAGATTTTTCTTTTGCCCTTCGTCCCCTGTTCGTCCCCTAGGGGAAAAAAAAAAAAAAAAAAAAAAAAAAAAAGAAGTCAACAATGCAAAAGTTATTTATGAAATTTAAATCATTAAAAGTTCTCATTAGCCGTTAAAAGTAATTGAATAATGATTAATCCGAGTGCGGAGTGATGGAAGAGCAGTACCGCGAATTACTGACGAAAGTGAAGGAGATGCAGCGAGAACGTGGGGTGAGTGCCATGGATGCTGCGGCTACAGTGTGGGCTGAGAGCGGGAGAGGTGAGAGCATCACGAACTTTTCTCAGCTCGCGCTGCAATCGTGCATCTTACCACATAAAAGAACCAAGCAAAATGCGACACACACCCAAGAGAAATCAACGTTAAACGTATTCGTCAATGTATCACAAGGTGCAACAAAATTAAGCAACAGTCAGATATTACCTGCAGACTTCAACACAAATAAAATAGTTGATAATGACGTAAAAATCAAATATAAGTCAATTTTAATAGGAGCACCTAAATGTAAACAAGGTAAGAAAAAACACAGTGTGAGATTCAGTTTAGAAGACGATAATTATTACCCGAAACGTGATGAAAAATACAAGGGTTTTCATTCAGATGATACTGCTGGTGAAGCTGGGAAAAATACAAAGGGAGTATCATACAAATTACCAAAATGCTCGAAATTAGATCCTAGAGTAGTAGATTTAGCTAAGAAATTATGCCAAACTTTGGTCACTCTGAGTGATGCTCACGTCAACTGCAAGTTTGAAAAGACTCTCATTGCAAAACTGAATGAACTACAGGAAGCAGTAGAGCGAAGATGTTCTCTAAGTGTATTGCAAGTAATTGCCGAGGACGTGCGTGCTTTGAGATGTCGTGCGGCACTTGGAGTTTGTGAGCCCAAGTGCGAGTCCTCCAAGCAAGATCTCTTGTACACGTGTAGCCAACACAAAAAATACCCACAACCACAATGTAAAGATAAGGCGCAAATGCTAAGAGGACAAAAACAACGTGAAAATACGGAGGAAAACGTGAGACCAGACGAGGAAGCAATGATCAATGCACAGTGCACATCCGTATGGCACAATCACGTCTTGGAGAAACAAGCACCAGTGGAACTAAAACAACGTTGCACGAAGGAAAATGTGAGACCAGGCGAGGAAGCAATGAGTGATGCACAGTGCACGTCCGTATGGCACCGTCAAGTCACGGAGGAACAAGCTCCAGCGGAACTAAAACAACGTGTCAACACGAAGGAAAATGTGAGACCAGATGAGGACGCAATGAGTGATGCACAGTACACTCCCTTGTGGCACCGTCAAGTCACGGAAGAACAAGCACCAGTGGAACTAAAACAACGTGTCAATACGCAGGAAAACGTGAGACCAGACGAGGCCGCAATGAGTGATGCACAGTACACTGCTTTGTGGTACCATCGCGAGCAAATTGTATCCATTCAAGAACTTGTGAGCCGTACTGCCGCAGCGTTACATGCATTTTTACAACAAGCTGCAAATCACTACGATGTTCAATTAGTTTCTAATTTAACAGAGATTTTACAAAATGCTATTCGTAAAGACGACGAAGACAAAATTGAGAATATTGTAGAGCATGTCAATAATGTACTTTTGAACAATTTAGTTAAATTTAATTCATGATCTGATTAAGTTCAGTAATTTTTTATTTTAAATATGTGTACACATATTTTAATAGTTTTTTTTTTTTTTTTTTTTTTTTACTGGGGCTTTATTATTTTTATTCACTTTTAAATTTTTTTAACAAATTTAATTTTCACTCTGTAAAAGTTGACTATTTTTACTGTTCAATCTTATATGTGTATATAAAATTCATAATGGTTTTCATTGAATTTTACTTGTTTCTTTTTCTCCTATCTACCTGAAATTTTTAATTTAATTACATTGTAACATAAAAAGTCAAGCTACTATATAATTTCATAATATACAGTAACTCCCTTTTTTTTTTTTTTTTTAACTTTCAAATGCTATATAAAAAGGCAATTTTTATTACTACTTAATAAATATAATTAAATACTCTAAAATCAACACTAAAACTAATAAAATATGAAGGAAAAAAAATTGAATTCTTTAGTTATGTAATATAAAAGAAGAAATAACTATTTGTGCAAGTATATCTATATAATTATAACTAATTAAAGTTGGTGGTCAATTAATTTATTTTGATGTATCTTGAGTTATTTTGAACAAAGGTTGGTTTATTGGTCGAGCGATAGGCTGGGTCACTCGGACACTGCGCGGAGCGGTGCACACTGCACACACGCCAGCCCAAAGCACGCAGCACCAACAAATAAGTACAGTTATTTCCTAATTCTGAGGCACCTGCTACTCAATGACGTGATATGTGATTGAGACCTGTTACATACTTCTGTGCGTGAGGGGAATTAAAAATCCTGATACATTTAATTGTTGAAATTTAATTGCAAATTGAAAATAAAATCATTGCAGTATATAAATACAAAAATATTTAGAACAATTACGTTTCGTTTATAGGCATTTAAAAAATGTACAGTACGAATTTTCTGGTACATAGTTTATTTGCTTTTGTAGCAAAATAATTTAATATACATTAAATTACTATATAGATTTAAAAAAATTAATACAATACGCAGTATTAAAAATAAAATATCGAATAACAGTTTTCTCAAGACCATTCAATGCTCTTATACAAAGAAATTTATAAGAATGCAGTCATAAACCCTTTTTTAATTCTAAGTGAGTCACTTGAATATAAGACAATTAATTTCATACCACAAAAAGTATACAAACGTAAATGGAAGTTGTGCTAAATAAAAATAAATTAAGAGTTTTAACTAGTATTATATTTATCTCACGGTTTCTCTAAAACAAACAAACTATTTTTCAGTATAGTACTTTCAAGTGCAATATGGTTTAGATATTTAAATTATCGAGTAGTTTCATCTAATATGAGGTGAAAATTATAATATGCAAATAAAAAGTATATATTATGTTAAAAACAAGACGAAAGAAAGAGAAATGGATAAATTTATAAACCACAGGAACTTAAATTAGAATCTCGTTACAATTTTTTATTTCTTCTAGATGTTCTCAAGGGTATGTAACCAAGGTTGGTTTTAACTGTGGCTACACGGCAATCATATAATGATTTTCTGTAGGAGATTGGACAGTAGTTGTCCTCGGCACGTATTGTGCAAGGAACACCTCTAGTAAAGTAGCCACAGTGTGCTGCTCTACTGCACGCTCTAATGAGTCTTGTGGTGGCTTTCCCTACTCGCTGTTATGTAAACATTAATCACATCATCTCTCGTGAATTCACTGTCTCTCTCTTATCATGACAACTACAATATTACAAAACTTTAACATATACGTTGTAAAGAAAGTACCATGCAGTGGTTGAATCAACTCGAAACCATACCAACAAATAATATGTTTATTTATAAATAAGTATATAATTGCATAGAATGAATGAATGAATGAATGAATGAATGAATGAATGAATGAATGAATGAATGAATGAATGAATGAATGAATGAATGAATGAATGAATGAATGAATGAATGAATGAATGAATGAATGAAAGAATGAATGAAAGAACGAACGAACGAACGAACGAACGAACGAACGAACGAACGAACGAACGAACGAACAAACGAACGAACGAACAATTTGCAGCGTGTTGCAGGCATATGAAAGCTATAAATTAAATACAAGCGAGGTGACAACTATATGAAATGCGACAATATGAGATATCTGATTCAAAACACTTCAATTTCTGAATACTTTCTATATTGTTATTTCTAATGTTATGTTATATACACACTAGTTATGCCAACTTTTTTATACCTAGTTATGACGCGAAGCAGAAAAAAAAATCAAATTTCAATACAATAATAATAAAAACTTTGAAAGTATACAAAGTCTCGTCTTTATAACCACAGCATGATATATTTTTAACTGAATCTATAGAAAACTATATGATTAATTATTTTTTTATACCTCATTGTTTTATCATGCAGAAAATTAGATTTAAATAAATGCTTTTTATTTTACTTTCAACGTAGATTATTGAACTTTATAAATAAGTTACAAAAATCCAGCATTTTTTTTTTATACTTTTTAATTTTTAAATATATTTTATACATAACTATGATTAACAAATAAATACTTGAATTTATAATTAATTTAAATGAAACTGAAATCCACTGCGATAATGATTAAGATGATTTTTAAAAATTATGTAAATCATACAATCCCACTTTTACAAGTTAATATACGTATAGTAAGCTACTTTATTTGAAAATAAAACGTGTTGCTATTATTATGTCTAATGTAATGAAAATGAAATTAATTTATTATATTATTTTCTAGCAATATGCTGCAAATAAAGAAGAAAATATGCATTCCCCCCCCCCCCCCTCTATGTAGTAATAGTAAATTACGTACAGTAGTGAAATAATAATAAAATGATTTTTTTTCTTTGCAATACTTGCAATACAGTATCTATAATTACATAATTATGTATATATATATATATATATATATATATATATATATATATATATATATATATATATATATATATATATATATAATATTATATAACGAGATAATAAGTACTCTATTGAAGATTCCATACGAAAAAAACAAGTAAGAAGACATTAATTTCTGATTAAGTTAGAAAGGTAAAAGTTATTGTTATTATTTTCTCATATATCTCCCACGGGGAAGGTTGAGGAGATTTGAATGACTGACTTGTGGAGAACGACAGCAGGTGCCGCGCTTGTGCCGCAAGAGCGCGAGAGCACCGCGGCTCTGCAGTGCGACTCAAAGTGGGCCACCGTCAGACAGTCAGTCCTCAAGAGGCGCACACACCTCATCTGCAGTGTATTTTCAAACACAGCATCCTCCAGAGCAAACGTATTTCTGATTCTCTACATTGTGAACTTGGCCAACAAGGCCTCGATATGAAATCTTTTGTAAGTACAAATCAATTCACTTAATATTTTAATAAATTATAAAAAATATACATATAAATTAATAAAATCTAAGTTTGTTTTAGAGAGAAAAAAACTTTCTCCCGGACTATAAAATCAAGCGCGTGAACTAAAAAACACAGCGCAACAGCAGCATGTTTGCATCTAAAACTTTTTCTTAAGAAATGACATCAATCACACTCTCTCGTTTTCATGTAATGACGACTTGTCAATGATTTTAAACTTTTTCATAGACACTATAATTAAATAATCATTAATAAAATTTATTTTAAAATATGCCAAAATTATAAAATTTAGCAAAAGATGAATTTAAAAGAAAAAAAATTATAGCTAAAATTTGTTGAAATTAACCTAGTAAAAAAATATTCAATGTAATTTAAAACCGGTATTAAAATTTCGACGCATTCCAATAAAATTAATATTATTTAAGACGGACATTTTTTTTTTTTTTTTTTTTTTAACTTGTATAATATTTTATTTATACTTACGGTAAAAGTATTTCAAATTTTATTTGTAAATATCATTGAACTTTAATTAGCAACGTTAAGTGAAAAAAAACTTGTAGTAGACTTTTAATTTAAGACATGAAATAATTATTTCATTTTATTCTTTTCTATATAAAATTGGTCATCAAAATATGAGTAAATTTCACACTTTTAATTTATTGTGACTTGCTTTTAAAAGGAAAAAAAGAAAATTGCGTGACATGCAGTTATGTTTGGCAAAGTCGACAGATGCACGTCGCTTGCTTTCTTGGCGTATGATTTCTCTCCTATACAAAATAAGACCGCTAATTCATATGATCGGACATACGTGCTTATGAAATATTAAATAGAAGTACCGATATGTTTCTTTCTTCAACAAAGTTCAATTTGTAAAACAGTTATGTTGTAATGCAATTCATAACAATGATAGTCCAAAATGTAAAAACAGTATTTTTTTTTATTATTATTAATGATTATTTTTTATTATTTAATTTCCTTTTAATATTATATATAAAATATATATTAAAAAATTTATCAATGATTATATTTGACGTTTCTTGCTCTCTGATTATCGGAAAGAATGAATCATAAAATTTTAAATTTTATTACAAAATAAATAAATATACAATTATTAAATTTATTATTATAATAAATATTTAAATATGTCACCCACATAATAAGAATTGTTAACTTTATGTTAGCAACTTTGTCAAAATATTGTGGCTACAATTTATACAATATTCTAATATTCTTTAATATTTACAGGTGTTTTACGCGGCGTGCGCGCTGCTCGCTTGCAGTGTCGTAGCGCACCCAAACTTTGGCCGTCGTCACGACCTTATTGATGACGAGGAGCCATTTGAGAGCGCTGTTGATGCAGACTTTGATCTAGTGGCAGAAGAAAGTGAGCACTTCGAGAGCGTGGTAGCGACTGAACCTCCCCCATCTTCCCCCAGTCCACCATTGTTGAGAGGTCGAATTAAGTTCTCCAACAACCGGTATTCCTCTCTGAACAGGCTGAGGTCAAGCAAAGTGACGACAGAGGCTCCCGTCATAACCACAGATGCTCCCGACACGACCACCCAAGTGTCTACAGACAACGAGAAAGACGAGCGAGCTCTCATGCTCGTGCTGCCTTACAATGCAAAGAACATGTCCGAATCAAAGATGCAGGAACTATACACAAAAGCACCAATCACTTGGCTGATCAACACGACCACGTCAGAGGCACCTACTACAAGAAGTGAGGCGCAGACTGAGAGAACGAGCACCACTATAGTCGTCACCCCTACTCCTGAGGTGAAATATTACAGGAAACGAATCACCACAACCACTACGCCTCCACCACCTATCAGAGAAGACATCAAAGATGTGCTGGCATCCATTGGACTCTTCCCTGATCGTACAGGCTCTGCAAACTGGAGGCCAGTGACCACTACTACTCCTACACCAGAGTTTGTCAAAATTGCAACTGAAGGGTTCAGTCCTGATATGGTAAACTTGCTATCACAATTCGGACTCATGCCAACTGATTCTAAACATAATGAAATTCCTCCACCTCAAACTGACGAGGAGCCAGAGGAGGATTATGACTTACCGCAGTCTCAACCTGTATTGCAAGCCGAGATTGATCCCAGCTCATACTCAGTGTTCAAGCCAATTCCACAACAGCAAGCACTGAGCAGCGACATGAAGGAGTTCCTTGCAAGTTTTGGCATTGTGGATGACGATAACGTTAAGAGACCACGTGGCAAGCAGCTTAACCAGGATGTGACACCTGCACCAACCAATATCCCCACACTTCATCCTGAGAGCATGTCAGAGGAAATGAAGGACATCTTACACTCTCTAGGACTTACAGGACAAACACATGATCAAAATACTGAGAAATCTACCCTGCAATCACGATCCATTAATTCTGAATACATATTCAATCCAACAGACTCAGTACAGAATTCTCTAAATAGTACTGAAGATGTTGAAAATCTTAAAAAATTATTACAAGCATTTAGATCACTAGCAAGTAACACATCTTCACCTGAGGATATTGAAAAACAACTACAGGACGCTAATTTATCACAACAAAATTTTACTTACATATTTGGCTACCATGGAAATGATAATAACAAACATTCAATGACACTAGATAAATATACCAATGCACCAGATCCATTATCTTTAGAAGAACTTTTATATGCAATTAATGAAACTAAAAACGAGATTTACAAGAGACAAGAGGCTAACATTTCTTCAAGTGGGTACGATGATATCACTCCTGACAAACCTTTTGAATTACCCTCGACTTCGACAGTTGCCAGCTCTACTGCGGCGGCCACCAGCACGACAACTGGGAGTACAACAACAGAAGCAGAGTTGGATGACAGCAAGAGTGCTGCAAGCGACACTCAAGCCGAAGAATCCTCAGAGTCTACTACACCAAATAACGCGGCCCTCCTTGCAGACTTAGAGAGTTCATTTGGAGGCAGTACATCCAATGAACCAGTAGATGATACATTACCTCCACCCAAACCAAACGGCTTTTATTTCATGTTAGACTGGAATTCTTTCTTAAATGTAGGTGAAGATGACAAGGGAGTTAATTTGAAATTGGCTCCAAGATTTGGAAATAGTAGAAATTTCCTGCCAATTACTGTACCTTAAAACTATAACATATACTTAATTTATTTATATAAATAAAACTTCACGGATAAAATAACTTATAAATTTGCCAAAATTATATTTTAAAAATCATTGTTGCAGTATGCATAAATTAGTATACAATCACTAGAAGTGGGCTGGTCATATGTCTTTTTGTTTGGATTTATTATTATATTTTAAAATGGTGTAAATCACATGCAACTTTAGTGCCATTTATGTTATTGCGATAAGTTGTGTGATCACACACTTGCTTAATTATTTTCTTAAAAAAAAAAAAAAAAAAAAAAAACTGTCAAATTAATGATGGGGACATTCATGCCTTGTCATTTAATTTCCAAGATGACAAAAAATATATTTATTTTAGATTTCACTCTCGAAATAATTATTAAAACAAAAAATATTTCAACACAAACTTTTTTTTTCTTTTTTCTTATTTGTATATTGTACAGTATTTATATATAAAAATATATTGTAATGTAAAGTAATTAAGTAATAAATAATCCTACTTATATATGTTTTTTAAGTATTTTTATAATAAAATTTAAATAACTTTTATGATTAATAAATTTTGATTGCCCTTATCCTCAACATCCAGCTGCTGTGTAATTATAAATTTGCTGACTAGTACAGGAGTATTGTTACTACACACATTTACAATTTTAATACATTAAGTTTTAGAGGGTAGGCTGGGAGAGGATTAATAGTCTAATATTTATACCCAGCGCTTGTACTGCCCACACAGTAATTTACAAATGAGGCAAGAAAAATGTAAGTGTGTGTGTGTGTGTGTGTGTGTGTGTGTGTGTGTGTGTGTGTGTGTGTGTGTGTGTGTGTGTGTGTGTGTGTGTGTGAGAGAGAGAGAGAGAGAGAGAGAGAGAGAGAGAGAGAGAGAGAGAGAGAGAGAGAGAGAGAGACTGCTAAATGGCTTTGATGAAATTGTAAAAAATCAAGTAAAGAAAACTCACTTTATTGAAAAGATAGGTTATAAAAAAATAAGTTCAAAACGTTTGTACAGTCGAGAGTTCTCCTCTTCTCTTTAAATGACAATTTAATTTTTTTTCCCATGCACATATATAGCTTATTTAATATTCATATGTATTATTAGAGGTGGCATAGGTGTTGAAACAGTATTGACTAATAAAGAAACAACTGTTTTGAAGCCGACTTTCAGCAATTTTGCTTACATCCGCTTCCGTTTCGCCATACTGCGCATGCGTAGTAAGTAAACACGGAAGCGGATGTTAAAGTAAACTATATTCTTGCCGTTGCTACGCCGCCTAGGAGAAGCCGTTAATATAGTTTACTTTAGCGGATGTGAGCAAAATCACTTAAAGTCAGCCTCAAAACAGTTGTTCCTTTATCAGTCAATATAATATTTTATATAATACCCATCTTGTAGGTGTCGTACTCTAAAATGATAAATGTGAAGTTGCAATGCTGTAAAATGATAAAAATTCCAAATCCTCCTTCATTTGCTAGCAATATGAATGAAGCAATCGTTCAATACATATGTACAGTTTTTAGAACATTTTGTCTCTCATATAAGCACCTAAGTTTTTCAAATATGCATAGCGGATACGTGAAATGAAATTTATGTATGTATGTACATAATTCACGTATATAAATTAATACTACAAGAATGAAGCGTTTTTGCAGTAGAGGTATTTAATGAGCTTCATTGTTGGTACCTGTGTGTCCACGTTGACTGAGGTAACATATTATAGACCATGTATGTACATACGTACCGAAATGAAATGAATAACCTGCAAATTTAGTGATGCTTTTCAGTCTATAGTTGTGCAGGTTTTTCATTTCCTTGAGGTACATACATACAGCAGTCAGCAGTGTACAAAATGACATTTTCATTTTTTTGTAATGGTATTTTCTTACCTATGATTTCCTTCGGCTTCTTCTCTTTGACAAGCTACTGGAGAGCACAAAAAGACACAAAATAACGCAGCTACTCCTCCATGCATTTTGTCACTGGCTTATCATAAATCTGCAAGAAACAACAACATAAAGACAAAGGGAATCTTTTAGTTGAAAATATTGTACAGAAATTTTTGAAAAATCTGAAAACTAAATAGAAAATATGGAAGACTATTTTAGTATTTGTATGTGTGTTAAATCAGATAATTAATATTAATTCAAGAAATACAACTAAATACTTACAAAACATTGCAAAAGTTCAATGCAAAAATGATAACCTCAAATGTCAACAAAAAACACGTGTTTGAAAAAAGTTGAGCATCGCAAGTAGAAAAAGGCGCGAAGTGGCAGCTGGGTCGTAACAACAAACAACAGGGAAATCGGAGACTTTGGCATGATATTCGTGGCTTCTGTTTCCATAATTCATCTTAATATGAGACTCTGAAATATATTCTTTTGGTATCACTATAGTTCTGAAATAATAATAAAATGAAGGTATGTATGTATGTCCGGACTGCAGATAATATGTTTACTACTCGATAAACCGGCACCAACCAAGTGCCTTGCACAAATTTCATACAACACCTGTTAGCATTGTTAGTTAGCATACAGAGTTTAACTTAATAATATACTCTCTGAATTTTTCGAAATGCAGAAAGGCCAATCTCAATGCCGTAACATAGTATTGTAATTAACTGGCAATTATGCCTACAATTTCTGTTGCTTGTGTATGTACATACATACATACTATGCATATGTATATTCATACATATATATGCATAACATTGCAGTTCCATTACACATCATTGTATAATCATTACGTAATCCATTTACATAAATAATATAAATAAACATTCGTTTTATTTAAAAAATAAATAATAATAAATACAGTTGAAAGAGTGAGGTTTGCGCTTTCAAAAGCCTAAAGTTTATAGCCACTAAAGCTCTATAGTAGCCACAAAATGTTTTGATTTTAATAGAGTGTACGATTAATATTTTTCTTGAAGGACTGGCAGAGATGTATGGATGGATTCAGCAACTCACGTTCGAAGTCACATTTACCAGCTATAACATCGTACACACAAACACAAGGATGCCACCAGAAGACAGAAACCATCACTTGGAGTTCTTCTGAAGATGACGACCTACCCACTTTGAATACCAAGAAAGCACAGGTTGTTATGAAACTGAATTTTGAGGAGTGTGTGGCGAAAGCATCAGGTCAGATCAAGCCACGAGTCAGTCGATCAATCAATACTACACAGCAACCATCCACTGCACACACAGAAAACTTGCCAATCCTCAGTCCTAGTCAACCTAAATCTCCAATTTTGAATGTTAGTTCAAACAAAAAGAGAAGAAAACGGCGTGATTTCAATGTTTCGATCACCAACGATATTGCACCACTTCCTGAATCCCCCACGACAGTTCCTACTACCCCTAAATCTCCAATTATTTGCTCAAGAAGGCGTCGGAGACAAATAACATGTGACGAAGTAGATTCTCAGATTGTTTTGACTCCGACACCAACTTCTCCAATTCTTAGTAGAAAGAGGCTTAACTTGCAGAGATCACGTTCTCCAGTGCTGGGCAGTGGTAGGCATAAAAGAAGAAAAAGGAAAATGTTGCAGTCACCCAACGAAACACTAGCTAGTGAAACATTTCCTCATAATGAGGTCACAAAAATAGCAGCAAAAATACCTTCAAGTAGCCTTGGAAATATAAGCTGTTTCATTGAGGAAAGTACCCAAGCCCCAATGTTTAACCCTCCTCAAGCTTATAGAGTGAGAGAAAATCATGCTTCTACTATAAATATCTGCAGTCAAGAAAATATCATTGAAGAAAGTAGCCAAGAATCCTCGGCAAACACCACAGTCCACCTCATTGAAATGCCTTTGTCCCAAGACTTGATGTCAAAACCTCTCCCTACCCAGGTAAATAAAGATTTGGAAAGTCTAGTACTGTATCTTTAAGTTAGAGTGAGTTTACCAACTAGGTACAGTACTGTATTAAATTTTGTCTCAATTAAAGGCGTAGAACACCTTGAACACACACACACACACACACACACAAAAAAGTCTTATATCCTAAAATACCTGAAAACCAGCGTGAATTTTACCAGCGTCATTTAATTTCTAATTTATTTTCCATTCACAAAATGGTGCATGTGGACTCTGGCGTCACAGCTTGCCTGGTTCACGCTCGCGTGTAACAAGCGAGTCCTGATGTCAGAGTCCGCACGCCCCATTTTGTGAATAGAAAATAAATTAGAAATCAAATGACTCCTGTCAAATTAACATTGATTTTCAGGCAAGTTTTTTTGTTCAAGGTGGTCTACGCCTTTAAGTTTTTTTTTTTTTTTTTCCTCCTGTATAATTATTGAAGAAGCATCTAAATCAATGATAGCATTTTTATTATTACTCTTAAAAAATGTTATTCATTGCAGGCAGCAGCATGTATTGAGGTTACTTCATCGCAGGACATTGACTTGTCCAGTACACAAACTCGCGCTTCAAGTTCACAGGTGTGTACAAGCATAAAATATAATTTGTGTTTCATAATAGCAGAACTTTTTCATACTAAAACCATAATCTCATGACAGTTTTGTGTTCTATATTTTATTGATTTCATGCATGATTTGGTTAATTTTTAATTGTGCTATTATTAATGTCAGTTGGCAGAGAATATGACTCCTTCGTCAGTGGAGGAGGTGACATGTATTGAGGTGCACACTTCTCAGTCACAGTCTACTCCATACTCTCCAAACCTCAACTTGGACTCTGCCTGCAAGAGCAGAGCTCGACCAGTGAGGAATGGACTGGCACAGAGGCTGCAAAGACTGGTGAACAGACAACGCTCCACACAACGCATGTGGAGACATGAGAAACAATCAACAGCGTCTTCTCAAGCTTCAGGGCTTAAGTTGCGGGTGGAGTCCCTCAGCTTGCAGTTCCAGCGTTGGCTGGCATTGTGTTGTGTCCTTGAACCTGCCTCTGAGGTCACCGAACAGAGGGTACTGCTTATGTTACAGCCAGAACTAATGCCAAGGGAGAAACCTAAACCAGGATCCACTATCTCAATCTTCCCTCCTTGGTTAGTAATTTTATCTTATCATTTACATATGCCTATTTTATTCAATTCCATGCTCATACATTAGCATAATAAGATTTTTATTTTATTACAGTAATTGATAATTAAAGATTTGATAGAAAAAACACATAGATAGATTAGATAGAAAGCAAATATGAGCCACTTACTTATTAAGCTTTTCAATTTCCTTTTGACCTGGGTTAGAATATTTTCTTTACCACGACATACCTGTTACTGTAAACTCATACTATCTCCAATTCCCCAATTTTTCCTAATCTATCAAATCTTTTAATTCTCTATTATCGCATAGACGTTTTTTTCCCTAATATTTATTTTATTAATAATAATAAATTTCCATTGTTTACCTGTAGTACTTTCTCTCTCTCTCTCTCTCTCACTCTCTCTCTCTCTCTCACTCTCTCTCTCTCTCTCTCTCTCACACACACACACACACACACACACACACACACACACACACACACACACACACACACACACACACACACCCTCTAAACACGTCTTTACAATTTACAAGTTGCAACAATATTATTATAATTATTTACCAGTTTAGTCAATGATAAGTTTAAAAAAATATTTAGAAAATAGTTGGTAGAGATTAGAGCACGTTGAATTGAAAATTAATAAAACGCGAAAATTCTCTAATTTAAATAGTAAATTGGGACTAGGGATCAAATATTCTAGCTTGAGCTAGTTAAAAAGTAGACGTTAAAGGGATGGAGGTATAGTGTCAAAATAAAATACGATGTGCCTAGCATCTCACGTTCTCACACTACGTCAAAGACACAACATTACATTATAAAACAGCATCAGACTTACTCTTTGCCTTAGACCGGTTTTGTCCTTTACCTAGGACTCATCAGTAAGGCTCGGCAGAGAGCTCTGTACAGCTAGAGATGGCTCACACCACATCTGCTAACTGACTGAGCTGAGGAAGCAATTAAGTGGCAGTCGCGTTTTTATACGCGATGCCCCCACAGCTGCACGCGCTGATTGGTTAAAATCGCGCGCGCAAACTCGGCTTGCTGTTTAAAACCTCTCATCCTCACACATCCTCACACAAAAAAACACGATTTTATATTACAGTGTGAGGATGAGAGGTTTTAAACAGCAAGCCGAGTTTGCGCGCGCGATTTTAACCAATCAGCGCGTGCAGCTGTGGGGGCATCGCGTATAAAAACGCGACTGCCACTTAATTGCTTCCTCAGCTCAGTCAGTTAGCAGATGTGGTGTGAGCCATCTCTAGCTGTACAGAGCTCTCTGCCGAGCCTTACTGATGAGTCCTAGGTAAAGGACGAAACCGGTCTAAGGCAAAGAGTAAGTCCGATGCTGTTTTATAATGTTGTGTCTTTGACGTAGTGTGAGAACGTGAGATGCTAGGCACATCGTATTTTATTTTGACACTATACCTCCATCCCTTTAACGTCTACTTTTTAACTAGCTCAAGCTAGAATATTTGATCCCTAGTCCCAATTTACTATTTAAATTAGAGAATTTTCGCGTTTTATTAATTTTCAATTCAACGTGCTCTAATCTCTACCAACTATTTTCTAAATATTTTTTTAAACTTATTAATACTAACCGCGATGGTTTTTTCCTAATACGCAGTTTAGTCAATGAGTGCTGCATTTTTGGGTGATATCATAGATGATGGTATCTTACAAAACTGTTTTCCAGAAGAAACCTCTGGAAATAAAAAATTAATAATTTAAAATATAGACAAATATACTAATGTAAACAATGGTAATTTATTATTGTTAATTAAATAAAAATAATTATTTTGCTAATGTATGAGTATGAAATTGAATAACAGCATATTTAATAGAATGATTTTCATGCCACTAATGAACCATAAAATGTATACTTTTGTATGTATTATTATGTATGCATGTTTGTAATGATGACATGTTCTACAACATGAAAGTCATGGAACATAATAAAATGTTTAATCTGTTCATAATTTAACTTCTTTGTTTGTAATGTATATTCAGGCAAACATTTGAGCCGCCAGGTTTTCAATTGCCAGTTGTGCTGGGTGTACATTTATTGGAGATGAAGCGATCTGTCTCTGTCCCAGACTCTACCTTGCATCGCCACTCTGAGGTCATCAATTTCTCATGCAAGTGCGCCTTAAGTGAGTACTTTTTTTTTATGCGTACAGCTCCGAATTGGGCTGAGCAAGGGGGGAGTGGGAATCTAGTTTTTTTAAGGTCTACAATATGACACTTTTATTAACTCTTTCTTCCAAGTGCATATTTAATTAAAACTTTTATTGTTATTACAGATTAGTGCTGTCGAAATCCGGATAAAATTAAAATCCGGATTTCGGATAGAAAGTTATCCGGATCGATTGATCCGGATTTGGCGGATAAGAAATTATCCGGATTCACTGGTCCGTTTTAAATCCGGATCAAATTATCCGGATCCATGTATCCAGATCGTGATCCGGATAGAAAATCGGATAACGGATAATTTTTTATCCGGATTTCGAAATCCAGATTTTTTTTTCGCTTAATATTTATTGTAATTATATGAAATCTTGATCTGAGTGATTAATGTGGAAACAATTAAACGAATCACGATCTTGATCAAATTATTCGGATCAATATTATCCGAATATAATCCGGATCAAAATTATTCGTATCGCGATCCGGATCAAAATTATCTGGATTGAGATCCGGATCAAAATTATCCGGATCGCGTGATCCGGATCGTGATCCGGATAGAAATTCGGATAGCGGATAATTTTTTATCCGGACTTCAAAATCCGGATTTTTTTTTTGATAGCACTATTATAGATGTACTGTATTTAAATGAACATTGTTTTAGATGGCAAGGATCAGTGCAGTTCAAGCAAGCCAGGCACTGAGGTTTTAAGAAGTATGTTTCTGGGTGAAGCTCATGCTAGTGGCACTTTACATGCAGTAGAGGAGCTGTTGCAACTGCCCCCTACTGCTTTGCCCTTACCAGCAATCAGTCAGACTTTGAGTGTGTCTGAGGCAGTGGCACTTCACTCTGGCAATCCCTCAGCCAGCCTGCAACTTCTGGTCTGCGTTCTCAGAGTGTGTGATTATAAGTAAGTTGGCCTCTCTGACTTTTATTATAAGAACTTACTTTGGTATCATTATTAGATTGTGATTTATCAATTAATTAATGTCTGAGACCATCAAAAAATGCTTGAAAAAAATGTCATATTGGTGCAGGTGTACAGGAAACAGTGCTCTGACGTCTCAGTCATCACAACAGCATCACACTCTGGTGATTGCACGTGACACTAGAGGCCAATTGTGTCAAGTAGAACTTCAGTATGAAGACCATGATGTCACTGAGGGTGATACTCTACACTTCAGGCACCTCTCTCTCACCAGGAGACACTGTGTGGAGCGGTGAGTCTCTTATTAGCTAATAGTATAGTATCTAACATATAACAAAACTTTAAGTATGTTGAAATTAAATGAAGTTTGTATGTGCTAAAGTGTGCTTAATAATTCCCAGCACCCCAGGATTGCTCTCACTTGTTGCTAGTCTCCAGGAGACCACCCCTCAATTCATGTTTGAGTTCTGTGCAAAATCACCACCCTTGCCTACTAATGTAGAAGATAACTCTTGGCTTCCACCAACCACCTCCTTCCTTGCTGACTTAACACAGGTAAGCCATACTGTAATCTCAATCTTGACGGAGTTTGATGCATCAATAGGTAGCTACAATGAACATAACCAGTCATAAACAAAATTAACCAAAGAGGGATTTATATGCAAAATTATAAAAGAAAACATAATGCCATTTTCCCTTCACTACTTTTTTTTCTCTCTCTCTCCCACTACAAGTGTAAATTGTGTAATATTTACATCACATTTTTATCAAAGTAGAAACAAAAAGTACAACCATAAACAGTGAACTCTGAATTCCATGTTTGTATTAAATTAAGCTAGTTTGGCATTGTATATTGAACTAATATTTTTATGTTTTATAGAAATGCGAAGGCCGCATTTCTGTGGTGAGTCGGGTGCTTTTTGCCACCGAGAAACTGCTTTACGTCACTGACAGCTCCCTGGTTAATTGCCCACTTCCCTACACCCTGATTAATGTGAGATCAAGTGCACATGTGTTGCCTCTCTCTACAGGCAGTGTTGTGTGTCTGCGTGATATCTCCTGTCTCACAGGTATGCTCACCATATAGCTAGCTGATATGCAAAATGTATATTTTCTGTAGATCAGCTGTAGCTGCTTAAAATAATTGTGTATTGCATAATATATATATTTATTTTTCATAATGATATAAAAGAAAAGGATAGAGGAAACCAACAAGTGCCTTACAACATAAATGAAGAGAATCCCATAGTTCAACAAAAATCTTGCTGGCACAGAGATAAAGAAAACTATCACAAGATTTTTGTCAAACTATGGGACTCTCTTCACTATGGTAAGGCCATTGCTGGTTTCCTATATTCTTTTATTTATTTTCTTTAATGTTGCATATATTTTTAATCTGTACTTTTTTGAAGGCAATATTTTGTTCAAACTGAAGCTAAATAGATTATAGCTAATTAATGGATAAAATGTTTCAAGAAAATGATTTTAAATTTTAAGATATACATAGTACAGTAAAAATTTCTCAATAGTGTAAATTAATAATAATAAAATTCTATAATGTTGTCCGTAAAATGTATGGTATGACAATTATTTGTATTAATTTACATTTCATAGACTCACTGTCGCTGGATCAGTTCAGCTGTGTATTGAGATTAAGTGATGGTGGCACTTACGTGAGGGCCAGATATGAGTGGCTGGTGACCTTGCAACCACTGGCTAGTGCTCTCAGCAGTCTGAAGCTGAGTCTGCCTCCACTGACTACCAATACGCACACCAAGCAGCTGGTCTCCTTGCAAGGTAACATATTGCCCCTTTTTATTGCAGAACAACTCGTAGTAGTTATAATATTACTAATAATGAAATGTCAGGTAATTTTACTTTGTGATGGTTGATTTTTAAAAAGAGTTGATAGAAAAATATGTAGATACATTTGAAAATTTGGATAATGTAACATTGAGCTTAATTTGACACCCATCAAATCTATATACTGTATGTGTTTTTCTATCAATTATTATTATCTATCAATAAATTTGACAGGTAATTAATTCTTTTGTTCTTCTACATAAAATTTCAACTTTAATTTACAGGCGTGGTGAAAGGAGTGGATGAAGAAAGTGCATTCTCCTGGCCTGTGTGTGGCAAGTGCAGCTCAGAGCTTCTGCAGGACCTGCCTGGCGAGGGACTTAGATGTGCTTTGTGTACCTCAGCTGGTCCCTTTCCTAACCATGTGGAGCTGAGTGTGTTCCTGGCACCACAACCTGATGCCCATCACTTCCCTCCCACCACGGATGTCAAACTCAAGGTGACCTAACCTTTAAGCTCCTCAGCCAAAAAGCAAAACATTTCTGATTGAATGTTAAGACAAGGTAACAATTACTTTTTTTTCCCTTTACAGTTGCTGCAAAGGACAGTGGAGCAACTGCTGCCTGGGTGTCGGCTTTCAAATGAGGTATATCCCCTATCTAATATGAGTAATATGTCCGCTCTATAAGCTTAGACGTCTCTTACTCCAATGTAAACATGATTTAACATTGCTTAGAATTTACATTTTGTTGCTCATCTTTAATAAAACTGATACCATAGACATAATAATACACCAGCTAAAATCTTTTCACTAGAAATATAAATTAAAGTGATGATCAAAATACTTAATTGTTGTGCCATGTTTCACACAGATTGCTGCATTAATGCAATTCTATTTTTGATATTGACTTTTAAAAAATTAAAAATACAATTTATCATGGATATTTATTTCATTGTTATTTGTACTATCTGTAAATATTTTACAATTATGAAGCACATCATACATTTAATAGTAGTTATTGGATTTATTTTCTATGAATATACAATCAAATCAGTATAATTAAATTGTATTTTTTTTATTCATTTATTTTTTATTAGCTTCATTTATTATGAAATTTATGATCAACATGACATAATTTAAACTATTTGTTCACCGAGCACTCAGTCTGCATATCTCTAAACCACCAAAACTATGAAGTGTATAATTGGAGTGGTAGGTGGGAAAGAAAAGGGTTATAATCATTAGCAATATCAATAATAATCCTATTTATTTTACTTGCAGCTAAATTATTATCTTTAGCAGAACATATTTTGTTTGGTAGCAATTAAGTCTTGGAAATTTCCAATGAAATGTAAAGATTTGCAATAGTTAAAAGTATGAATGTATTTATTGACAGGGCTACCAACTAGATGCAGTGCTTGGTCAGCAAGTGGGTCCTGTGTCTTGCCTTGTGCACACCAGTGAAGATCAAGTGTATGTCGAGGAAATACCGTTCATATAGCTAAGCACTCTCAAGAACCTCCATTCCATGAGAAATCAAATGTCTTCCAACTTACAATAAAATACCTCACAAACAGTTAGCTGTGTTTCACAAGAATAATTAAAGTAGATTTTAAGGGGGGGGGGGGGGGGGGGAACACATTTAAGTTAGGTATGATAAATTTGTCAGACAAGAAAACGATGAACTAGCAAAGGCCTTACCATAGTGAAGAGAGTCCATAGCACAGTGGAAATCTTGCTATCCAATGTGTTCATGTTATACATATTTGTGTTGACAAGATTTTTACCAAGGTATGGTACTCTCGTCTTTACGGTAAGACTCTTGCTGGTTTCTCCTTACCTTTCCTTTCAAATTTATTGTAAGTAGATTTTAAGTTATCAGGGATTTTAGTATTAGTTATTTAATTTTCAAATATATACCTATGAGTTTTTACACTTACAAGTTTAAGCACAATTTTACTAAACATTATGTGATTGGCTAAAACTGGGCTGTGGAAGAGTTCTTGTACATGAGCCCTTTAAACGTGCATTAATGAAATAGTGATGTTCATTGATGTTGAATTAAAAAAAAAAGACTGCTAAAATTTTATTTATGTGGTTCCTGGATGGCAGGCATTATTATTATTTTGTGATTTGTTTTGGTACTGCATATTAAATTCACAGAGCAATCAATACTTTGAAAAATATGCCAACTGCAAGACTATTAAAAGAAAATCGTCCACTTTTCAGTGCATTAAAGTCAAGTTCCTCTTTTTTTTTTTTTTTTTTTTATAATTGTAAATAATAATACTCTTTACCTTCCATATCATAAAAAAAATTATTTTACCAGATTTGTTATAAATAAAAGTCAACATAGTAATTTTTCAATATTTCCTTTTTTTTTATTATTATTAATTATTTCTGTTTTTAAATTTATTTATAATTTTATTGTAACATAAAACATGCAATTTTATTTTTCAAATTTTAGACTACTAAAAAATATAATTATGTATGTACTGTACAAAGTCTTGAATATGAAATAAACATATTATTGAGGTTAAGTAATAAACTTGAAGAATTTTTTTAAATAACCATTATTTCATTATCCTTTTATCTTGACTAGGATTAGGTACTGTAATATATTAACTTAATTCTATTTGGCAAACATAATTTGATAATACTATAATTATTATGATACAAAGTTCTGTATGGCTAGAAAACAACAGTGGATTGTACGTTGATATATTAGAATGGTAATAACATGGAAAACTTAAACCTTTATATAGCATAAAAAATAAAAGTTTTATATACCTATATGTGTGTATATATATTTAAAAAAAAAAAGAATATTCATGTGTTAGTAGCTCTCTTTTAAATTTAAAAATTATTAAGTTGTTAAGTAAGCAACTTGTACAGAAAATATAATTTGAATTATTTTTCAGTTACAAAATATTTTCATTACTTTTTTATTTTTATAAATATATATCTATGGTGCTTTGTTGTGATATCTGATCCACTAGCCCCCCCCCCCCCCCCCCCCAATCAACAGAAAAATCCAAAATTTGATATCAAACGGACATTTTTTTTTTTTATTTAAGTAGACTTTCGACATCTTACTGGAACACCCTCAATGTGCAAGATTTTATAATATATGCTTTCTTGCTGTGATATATAACAAATAATACAAAATATTAAAAGTTTCTGAACAAAAATGACATAATTTATCATAGGTTCTGAAATTTTTAGTTGAAAACACCATCAAATTAATGCCAAGCTGATTAACATTTATTTATTCCTCTGTACAAGAAGCTTTACTTTTAGGTTAAATAAGTGAGTTAGAAATGGAAATTTTTAGCTTGCAGCTTGTGAGAGATAAGGACTTTATCATCAAGAGTCCAAGGGGAAGAAATGAAGTAATTGTTGACATACAATTAAGTTGGAACAATTTTTACACAAAAGAAAAAAAAAACTCCATTTCACACTTGACAGATGCAGAACATGCTTTGCAAGGTTCACAGTAAGCTTATAATTTTCATATTTGGATATATATTTTTCAAGTCCATCATGCTAAATAAATAAAGAGAGGAAACAGAGATATGAACCTTGCATTACTTCCAGTCTTTGCTAGCAGGCAACACATGTAAGGATGGTCAAACTTAGTATGAAATGGTATTTTTGCATCATGTTGATTTTCGCGCCTGCGCAGTATCATCATGGTCATGTATGTCAATGAAAATCACGAGAACAACTTCAGGCTGCAAGCTTGGGCTCTTCCTTGTCAGAGTCAGAGTCCTCAGAGTCCTCTTCCTCAACATCTTCAACTGTGCTTAATGGGGGTGCTGGTAGTGGAGGCTTGTGTATGCCTGGTACCTGTGCGGGACACTCAAAGTGGACCACATGGAACACCTGAAAACAAAGTCTGTGTCACAAACCTGGCTGTCAACGTAACAGTTAATCACAGTGTCACATATGTGATATGCACTAAAAATTATTGCTTTGCAGATTATGAAGCACATGAAATTAATTAGTAATTAATTAGAACAATTTCATTATATTGCAAAATTACACTACATTGATTTATATATTACAGAAAAAGAAGTCATAGTGTACCTCATTAGCTGTATTGTGCATGCCCACAATGCGTATGAAGACAACGGGCTGCTTCTTGAAGTGGATGGTTTGCCAGGATCGACACGCTTCCCTAGTTTTGTCACAGATCACCGTCCAGTCTATCATGTTGATGGAAACCTGCACGTAGTAGCTGTAACTACGAGGATCGCAGTCCCATAACAGCAACCTGAAACCACGTTAATGTCAACACTTCAAGCAGGTTTGAACCATTTGTTTTGTTTCCATTTGAAACCCACTGTGCTCTATGTATTCCATCTACCATTAGGCTAAACCAATTAATAATGGAAATATTCCACTCATTCCAAAAATTAAGTATTTTTATTTGAATTCTTATACCTCATGGAATCTATAACATAGGGCTGTCCAAGCTGCACGACAACAGCACCACTGCCCAGCTGATGACATGTGTAGCCAGAGTCCCAATCATAGTCCTTGGTGTCGCCATTGAGCAGTGCGTTGCGACTGCGACTAACACCCTCAATCACAGACGCACTCTGCTCAATTGTGGCCACATTCTTGCTTGGTACTGTACAATCACAAGAGGAGAAATTAAAATATTAAATTCATAATACAATGTACTATAAGACAATAGAATAATAATAAAAGTGATATGAAGTGACAATTCAAACCATTTTACTGAAATAATGTATCATATAACAGTAGATTTTAGTTACAGTTAAAGTAAAATTGCATTGTTAGACAAATATAACTCACTTTTAGGGACTCTAGACAAAACTACAAACAGATCCATTATTACAGTATGGATCTTTTGCACCAATTAACTTTATTATTATTAGTACCTATTATTTACAAACAGTCTACTTTATCTACAAATAGTTATTTACAATTAAATTATTTACACAAGACATGCTTCAATATTTTATTATTGAAATACTCATCAGGTTTCCCTCCATATATTTGACATTAAGATGTTAACTCACCAATAATTCCATTTTCAAAGTCAAACTGTGTGTTGACATACATGGCCTCAAAGGAGACAACATGAAACACTTTGTTGACCGTGTTGTTGGTTCCCACAATCCTGATGTACTGTACAACACGAGGCACAAAGTAGAGGTACTGCCACGAGCGACAGTAGTACTGTGTGTGGTCAATCACGCGGATCCAGTCTTTTTGGTCCATTGATACCTCAATGTAGTAGCAGTAGGACCTGTACATGAACACATTAGTACTGGAGCTCAGTTTTTTTTTTTTTTTTTTTTTACAACTTCTAATACAATTACTAAGTTTATTAAATTACTAAATTTTACCAGCAGTACAAATTGTTGGCCTGATGAACATTTTTTTGACATGACATTAGAATTGTTCTATACGTAATAACAAGACTATTTACCTGAGGTCTCTATCCCAGAGCAGCATCTTCATGTGGTTGATGATGCATGGCATGCCCAACTTTATGAGTATACCTGTGTCGCCTCCCCCCGCAGTGATTGCATGCCTTGTGTAGCCTCTCTCCATGTCATAATTTGTGGTGTCACCATCCAGCAGTGCCGAGCGCATCTCTCCTTGCAGCACTTGCGTGCCATGCCTTGTGTGTGCCACATTCTCGTCAGGTACTGTCAACATAATCATGATTTTTATTTGAGCATGACTAAAAACATTTACAAATAATAGATTACAGTACATACCCATATATCCTCTGTACTGCAGCTCTGTATCTTTGCAACTATTACGAGACTGAATGGCATCAAGAATTGCATCCGAGGAAATAAGTCCAGTAGGACGTACTACATTGAGTAGGTCATTCAAGTCCATGAGAGGTAGCCGCACCACTGACAATACCATACTTGCATCCTCCTCAGGGTTCTGCTGCACCCAGCGTGCAACTGCAGCAAAGATCTCAGCCTCGGGTGCACAGAATGAGTCTCGGGATACCAGCTCTCGCAGTGATGTCTAAAACGTCAACATTTATTTTATTTGATTTTAAGTGACCATTTAATGGTAAGTGTACAAGATGACAGCAGATTATGTTTTGATTACGTTGATAGCTGCATTCTTAATCTACGTGACATTAAGCTTTAACCAAGTGTTATTAGCCTACATATTATCAAAATTGTGCTTGCTTCTAAATTAAAAATACAAAGATGAATGGAGGGAAAAAGAAAACCTATGATGCACTGGACATGTCTGCATTAAATTCATTTGTTTTTAAATAGCTAACATTATTATTGTAATACTTATTTTTTGTTACGTAATATGAGATGATAAAAACTACAGTAGTCACAGCATGCAAATAATAATAATAAATTGATTAACATAATTATGAACTTACAGAAGAAAGTGTTAAGAAACCTTCTTGATTTAAAATCTCAAAAGCATGTCGATCCATGAATGAGAAGCACATTGTAGATAAGAATTGTAGTTGATATAATCTTGCAGCATCAAATATGAGACAAGCATTACGTACACTCAAGATTTGTCTCAAGTAATCTGATACTGAATCTTCTAGGTCTACAAAACCATACTGATGAGCTAAACCAAGAACATCTAGTACAGCTTCTTCTTTCATACGTCCCAAGGACATGTGGCCAGTATAAATATAACGAAGTAGTCCTTTGAATGCTTCAATTGATGAACCTTTTAGCTCTATTTCAGATTGTTGAGACTCGCGCATGCCTCCAAATAACAAGGCTCTGCAAATAAAAATCATGTTTACTTTTTATTTACAGTATGGTTATTAAGTTGGCAGATTGGGATTTTTTTTTTTTTTTTTTTTTTTTTTTTTGCTCAATATACCAACAACAAAAAATGCCGAACTGAACAAAAAAAAAAATCTGCCAATTACAGTGGCCTGCCAAAAATTAGAGTACAGTAAATAGAATTACATATCATTATTGGTAATCGTGTCGGATCGTTAATGTTTTTTGTAAACCCAGTTTTTAATGCTCTAAATCAAACATGCGAAAAATCAACAATCACTTACAACGACAATTTGCTTTTTACATTTTTTGGAGTTGCACATTTTGTTAAGCAAGGGAACAGGGTTTACAATAACATGATTAATAAAATGCAGTTTGTACAATACAATTCATGGCATTTTGAACTAACAGTGCCTTTTATTGACGCCACTTGCCCATATATTTTTTGTACCAGTTTTAAAATATAAAATTATGTTATTATTACCTGAAATATTCACTTCTTGCAGCAAGTATAACTTTATGAGCATGAAATTTTTGACCTTCAACCAAGAGCACTACATCACTGTACTCATCATTGAGATACAAAGCGCCTATTTGCTCTGATAAAGCGTGAATATGTTCAACATCACCATTAGGAGGATTTGGACCCAAATGATGATGACTGCTCATGTTGACACTTGTCTTACTTTGGGTCCCCCACGCAATGAAGCTTGGGCTGTGGGAGAAAAAAAAGTGTAAATTTACGCTACAGAATACATGACAACTTTTGCTTTAAAAACACAGTTGTCAAATTGTATTGATATGAATAAAATGTTTGTTTTTTTCAAAGTAGTTGACATTACAAAGCATAAAACGCAATTAACGTTAATATCCTTGTTGTAAAAAAAAGTTCCCGAAGCATTCTAAAAAAAGTGGGAGTGTACTTTTTGTGTTCCAAAAAATTGACGTTTTTTAGGACTTACATGCGTACAAAATACAACTAATAGGTTAAAAATATATTAATAAATGATAATACATAAAATTTAACTTATACTTACAAACTTAAATGTCGAAATTTGAACAATTTCACAACGTCAAAACTACCCCGGCCATTATTGTTTTGCCAGCTGATGTTTACTGATTCAGCGCCACATGCGGAGGAATGTTGAACTAGATATTAATGACGTTTTATAGTACCCCTACTTTTCATTTTCAGTAATTTTTATATTTATTCGTGATTATAATGGAAAACTTAACCATTTACTATGCTCAGCCAACATTAAATTCCTTATTTTTCGTAACTAATTTTAGGAAATAGTTAATTTTTTTAAATACATAATTTTGAACACATAATTGTAAGCTGCGATGGTGGTGTAATGGTGAGCATAGTTGCCTTCCAAGCAGTTGATCCGGGTTCGATTCCCGGCCATCGCACTTTTTAAGTTTTACAAAAAATTAAAACGCTCCTTGATTAGTGTGAAGAAAAATATGTCATTCGTTTTTAAGGGAGTAGGGTACCAACCTTATATCTCAAAAACGTGTTTTTGGTTTTTGGTCTAAATTTGGTGTCGTTGTGTAGCTATAAGGGTCACACCTACAGCCGTGATAAAAAGCACAAGATGTTTGACCTACCCAAAAAAAAAAAGAAAACAATTATTGAAATTAACATTGGCCCTTATGTGCTTACAATTTCAAAAAGTCATATAAAATTAATTTGCACGGTGACCCCCCAAAATTTTTATATATTTGAATTTGTCTCAAGCTAGAGTATCATTGTGCAAAATTTCAGATTTTTTATATGATAAAAGTTTGAGTCTAATGGTCGACGTCAGTACCCTGCTCCCTTAATAATATCCAGATCGGTATTGTATCAATAAAACAACAAACATACAAATAAATATTTTTATTAAATATTAGTGATGTGAATTATTGGCATAAATATATATTTTGTCTTTTCGTTTGTACAAAACTATTTGCATATAACAAAATCCTCTATACTCTATATCCACAATCAAATATATTAGTTGATTTTCGTTGTAGGCTTTTCTTAATTTTATATTTATTGCATGCCCTGCAGCAAATGAAAAATATGAATTACAGAAATTTTTAACATATTTTATATATAACCATACACACATAAACATAAAAAAGGATGAAAAAAAAAGTTCTTTATACTGCTTAAGTAACTTTTGCATAAAGTTATACCTAGATATATACCAAGTATTCTGATCAAATGATTTCTGCATTGTTGAAAACCTTACTCAAATAACATGCATTTAAATAGCAAAATCAAGAACAATGAAAAAAATTATAGAAAATTCGTATGGGGCTGGAATACTTGGTAGTTTCTAGTATACTTTACTTTTGCACAAAGTTAATGTACAATAAGCTCCATTGACACAAAATATTCTGTGTCCATTGTAAAAGCTGCTTTATGAAAGAAACAACAATTTAAATCAAACTATCCTGAATTATGAAAAACTTATAAAAAAAATCAAAAAAACATATAAGCACATTTACCATTATGGATTAAAAAAATTACATTTAGAGGAAAGCATTTGAAAAAAAAAAATTATATCAAACAAAATGTTCATTATATTTATTAACATTATATAATTCATATTATCAAGTAAAGAATAGGGAAGCCAACAAGCACCTTGCCAAGATGTTTAACAGATGTTTATATGTCCGTAACTATATAGTTGAAGATACCTTGATGGTATACAGTTTAACACAGTTGAGAGTGTATAACATTACACAGAAGAAGAGGGTAGTCGCCCACAAAAGATCTTAACCAATGTAAATATTTGTGTTACCTGTGCCATCAAGATCTTTACCTAGCTACGGACTTCATCAGGGTAAAAAGCACTTTTTTAGTTTTCCCTATTCTTTCCTTTAATAATATATTCAACCAAAATAGTTTTTATTTAGTTTAACATTGAATACTTTAAAGATTTAAGTATATAATATATAATTTGTTGAAATAGCTCAAGTATCAGACAACTTCTTTTACAAATACTTTTTAAATATGTAGAACTATACAAAAAAAATTACATATTTTTTTTCTACATGTCTCATTTGTGCATTGGAAGGTAGGAATGAAAATATTTTAACATTATACATACAATATATCAAAGTTCTATCTCAACAATATGGTCAGAATTTAAGCATGAATATATAGAATAGAACTCTTTACAAAACCACAGTGAGTTCCTTGCAATGTATATTTCTCCCATTCTCATTCCCAAAAATACTTTAAATTATCAACAATTTTAGGCAAAGAAAAGAGCACATTATAATTAATCTCTTAAACCAAAAAACGGAACTCAAAATTAGGAAGAAGAAAAAAAAAAGTAAGAAAGATATATGGGGTTAAGACTAGTTTTAGATAAAAGAAAATCACTGCGAGACAATTCATATTGCACTCCAAACTTACAAGGTAATAAATAACTTACTAACAATTTTCTGCATTTCAGTCATATTTTAAGTATAAAACTTTATGTAAAAATTAACAAAACTCTGTTATTGATTAATAAAATATTTACAGTGGCACTCATGATTTGTGCTATATGTATATGGATAGTAAGGGATTTATTCTGGGGGTTTCTTGTGTGCACCCCAGCCATGGAAACACTTGGTGAATCGTCTTGATTCCTTGTTCTTCAAAGTCAAGAATAGCTTGCGAGGCATTTCTGGCTGCTTGACACGCAGGTGCTGAATGTATACCTGAAATAACATTAGGTATGCCATTACAGTTTACAGTACTTTGATTTAAAGGTGTTTTCACTTATTCTACTTTTTTTGCATAACAAAAGTAAGCTAATTGGCTGACATAATGATGAATGATGATAGAATAACACAAGATAGCTTTGAAAAACTGGGGAATGGGAAATTGCACGAGAGAGAAAATATTCTAAATTGGTCTGAAATTAAACGAGAAAGGCATTTATAGATTCCAAAAACTGGCTAAAAATTTTACACTCATTTCAAATATGTTATCAGAATTACACCCAAAGAAATGACTATAACATACTTTCTAATTTTTTAATTTAAATTTCCAATCTTAAGTTTTTTCTCTACTCACTTGTGCAGACTTGTATGCCAGTTTGATTTCCACCTCACTGCAGCGTGCTCCAAGCCACAGGAACACTTGCTCCCCATTGTCAAGGATCATGATGTCATCATCTGCTAAATCATCCTGCAAAGAACACACATTTACATTAAACAAAATCTCTAACTTTCGATGGGTATTTAATTTCCAGTAAATTATTCAAATTTTATATATTTAAAGAGAGAGAACAAGGGGGGGGGGGAAGAGAGGGGGAAAAGGAGAAAAAAGGGGGAGGAAAAGGAGAAAAAAGGGGGAGGAAAAGAAGAAAAAGTTTGTACTGAAGTTTATTCCAAAAAATAAAAGCATTAAAATTGAACAGATGCAAGTAGCATTATTATTAGTACATTACATGCTGTTGTAATTGACGAAAAAGACAAAGTTAGATTTTTTTTTTTTTAATTATATTCTGACACCTACTTTCTCACTAATTCATGACACCCAAAACAACCAAGAGCAAGCACCCACCTGACAGAAATCAGAGCATTTCTCTGAGACAGTGAAGTAGCCCTTCTCATTAGAACAACGAAACAGTCTTGTGTACTGCATGAAGTCAGCATTTTTGTCGTATGGCTTCTGTCCTCCTACACCTACCCAGAAGAAATGCTCGGGCTCTTCACCCTCAGTCAATATCTGCAGGCTGTAAGTGTTCTCCTATAGATGATAAAATCTACAGTTAAAATCTGAATGATTGCACATGTGGTTGTGAACTTACTGTATCATACATGTTTCTTGCTATTTCCACTGCTAAGTGGTCCTCTTCTGGGTCAGACTCCTGACCAATCCAAACATAAACAATGCCATTGGAATCCTCCTTATCAAAAGGCACCTTCAGAATGTAGCTGTAAGAAAAAGCAAAGTTATTGCCTGGCCTCTCGTTACTAAGGAACAAGCAGTACATACGTGAAAGCAGAGTTGAGAACTGCAGCATCTGGCTTGATTTGAATGCACCTTGTACACAAGATGCTGCCATTAGAGCGCAGCTGGAAGAACTCAACAGGTGCTGAACCCTGGTTCTCATCCTCAGTAGCATCCAAATCTATTGGTTGCACACCATTTGACCTCTTTCTCCTGCCAGAGTGAATGACAAACTTGCGGTGGAAGTGAGACATAAACTTGGGGTTCTCTTGCTGCTGGTGAGTGCGCACCACTTCCAGCTTGTCACCAAACAATGACTTGAACTTCTTCTGCAAACTGCAAATTCCAACAAAGAGTTAGTTACTTCCTGGACCAAGAGTGATTGTGTTATTTACCTGAAGGTAAAAGTAAGCCAGCCCATATTGCCAGCCTCTCTGCCTTGCCAGAAATACACGACACACTGGAACTCATCCTCGGGCTGCTCCTGGTCATGTGGTGGTGCCTCACCCTCTTCTCCTTCGGGCAAATCAAGGGGTACCCAGTAGCGACACAGGAACACATAACAGTCTTTGCTGTAGAAATGGCCTGCAAGCAACATCACCAATCATTCAACTTTGGCACCACAAATTGCATGAAGAATGTGTACGGTAATTTAATTTTAGGGTATTAGCAATTTTAGTTTATATGGCAATCAAAGTACCATTTTAGCATACATTGGATACAAATTTTAGGCTATATTAAGTATTTTAAAAATGCTTCTTATCAATCAGAACTAAAACGTGAAAGAAAAGAAAAAAGTGAAATGTCATAAAAATTTATATTGCTGAGTAAAATGTCTGTGCTTACCTAGCTCTTCATCAGGTAGCCTGACAAACTTCTTTCCTTCAAGCACAAAGGACTCCATGGCCTCCAAGTCCTCATTCCACTCCTCCACCAACTGCTTGGCTTCCTCAGGTGGCATGGGGGTCTGGCGAGGTGTGAAGAGGGCTGCTAGATCTGCCTTGGTCTCCTGCTTGCGGGCCCACTTAGTAAGGTCTGCCCCTGTGCGCTGCACTGACTCGGCTGTTCTAGTGAAGTCCACGGCAATAACCTCATCCCAGCCACTGAACTTCAGCTTGAAAATCTAGGGGGGGGGGGGGGGGGCATTAATTTTAAAACCACAACACTGCATCCCATTCTATTGGCTATGCATAATTTCCATCAAAATTGTTAACTTTTAAAAATCATTACTTCATTACAATAAATTTTATTAAATTATTGACAGAAATCTCAAAACTAGCCTGATTGTTACTTAAAATGGCTATAAAAATTTATTACCTGAGACTCTGTTCCCTCCTGTACTCTGGTGATCATGGCATAAGGAGGTCTGTCAATCATGTTGAACAGTTCTTGAGACAGCTTGACAGCAGCAGCACGGACCAGTCTTGTTGACTTCTTGCCAAACCTACACAACCACAATACAAGTTTTAGTCCTTATGTTAATAGGATATCACATCAATATGTATTATAAGCAATATATGTGTAATTCATTAAGTGACACCATGTTTTGTAGCTACAATTAAATTGTCTGTACTTTAAAAAAGCAATGCAATCCTGCTACTTTTTTTTTTTTTTTTTTTTTCTTCCTTATTTAAGTTAAATAGACATTTAAAAAAAAAAAGGAGTTATAAGATAAGAAAGAAAAAAGGTATGCAAGAGGCCTTTGATTATTCACTGTAGTTGCAAATACTTGAGAAAATACACATACAATTAATGTATAGAGATGTGATGTCCAGATTGTACATACCAGACAAATACATCAAGATAACAGTCAAGGATGTAAACGTTGCGGTTATTGAGCAGACTGCTCACGAGACGTCCATGTGGGATCTCAACTTGAGGCAGCTCCAGGTATCCCATGCCAAGTCTCACTTGGTACAGTCGAGGTAAGCGCACGCTGAAGTCTTCAGGCACATGCTCCTGTCATATAATATCATCATTAGGGATGTCATAATCATAGAGAGTATATCTTAAAAAATACCTAATAAAACGAATGCAAAAGATAACAAATCTTAATAAAATTTCAATGAGAAAAAAAAGTGTGCAAAATAATAATGTGAAGTTGAATTTTATGTAGGCTAAAATTACAAAACAATAAGTTCATTTTAAGGCGGGAAATCAGGTGCTGTGGGATTTGACTAAAAAATTGTAAAGAGAGAAAAATCTGAAATTTTGCACAGTGATACATTAGGATACGGTATCTTCAAAAATGTAAAAAAAAATTGGGGGGTCACCACGCTAGATTTTAAATTATGATTTTTTGAATTTTTAGTCCCATAAGAGCCCATATTAACTTTAATAATTATTTTCTCTCTTATCTGATGGTCACGGGTTCTGAAAATTTTATCATAGGTAGCTGTTCTGTTACAATAACTTTCAAATGGCATCATTAAGTTTGGAAGTTTTCTTTTTAAATTTGGAAATACAAGCCATCTATATACAACCCTTAAATTCAATAACTAGTTTTCTTTTTAACTGATACAAGGTAAAAAAAAAGATGAGCTCAGTTTTTAGTTATTAAATGAAAGTGAAAATGTTTATTGAACTCAACAACTGACCTAAGTTACTATTTAGTTTGTTGTCCCTTCTAACAGTTTAAGTTTCTTTACATTGAAAATTAACAATATGAAGTTGCAGAAACAAAAAACTCTCATTACAATTTGACTTGATAAGAGAGACATCATACCTGTATAGGTTCCTCAGGTGGATATCCATTTTCTTTTCCGAGAGCTCTCCAGAACTCCAAGTCCTCATCACCTGGCATCTCAGTCATGATCTCAGCCTTATTTTTACGTTCATTCTTGTTCATCTTCTCTGCCAACAGCCTATACACATTGCATCAAGTTACTCCACACTGCTCTCAAGTAAACTACTGTTGACCAGCACAGCTCAGTACATACCTGGACTTTGACTTGAGGGTGTTCTTAGAGCGCTTGCCATGCCACATGTAAATCTTCATGCCACAGTCAACAATGAACACATATCTTGGGTCCAGAGATGAGACTGAGAATGGCACGGGCTCCAGATGAATAGAGGAACCTGCAGCGTGGACTCTGTACATTCTATTGGTGTACACCTGTGAATATTTTAATATAGAATTATACAAGTTTTTATTGTAAATAAATCAGTATAAAAAGAAAAGGTAGCAAGTTCTAGAGTAGCAGTATGGAGTGCATTGTATTAAACATAATATGTGTGAAGGGTTCTTTTTATAACTTTTAACTTTGTTGTCAATTTAAGGAGAAAAAAACATCTCGGTTAGGATCAAGAATACACAAAAAGATAGAATTCAGCGAGGGCCTCACCACAGTAGAAGTTCTATGGAGAGGTTGAGGTATCGCATGGCACAGTATTTTGTTATAAAAAAAGTTCATTTTATAACAGAGCTTTCATCATATGTTAATGACATTATCAATCAAAGAGGAGATTTACTTGAGCACATCACTGAGCAATGTCTTATCTTGTACAAATCTCTTCTTTGATTGATAATGTCGTTAACATATGACGAAAGCTCTGTTATAAAATGAACTTTTTTATAATAAAATATTGTGCCACGTGAGACCTCGGCCTCTCCATATAACATCTACTGTGGTAAGGCCTTTGCTGGTAAGTCTATCCTTTTCTTCATTATTTTAACTTTGTTGGGACAAAAAATAAATAAATAAATAAATAAATAAATAAATAAAAATAAAAAGAGCAAGAGCAAGACTTGTGGTAAAGGAGCTAGTCATCTCCTAAAATTGAGATAATTTAAGTTGTAGCAATGAGAAGTGAGGTTTTGCCTCCATTAAATTACATGTTACATAATGCAAGTTTATAAAGCCATGGAAGTAAATTGACAGTGTCTACAAGAATGGTTACCATGTACATACTGCACTGTATTCATGCTACATTGACAACAAACTTTCATTGTAGCCAGATATGATTCAGTGACTCACAGTTTCCTCAACAGTGTAGAAACCACTAGAAGTACGTCCTCCTTCAATGTAAACAATGTCGGAGCTGAAGAGAGACATGAATTCATCTGACTCGTCTGCCTGCTCTTCTCGAATGGTTCTGCATTGCGCACCCAGATAGTTCCTCAAGTGCACTGCGTGGATGGCTGCACACGCACGCTTGTCCAACTGCATACACAGTCATTATCTCATTGTAAATACACCAACTTTATAATATTGGGATAAATATTACCAAATCATGGATAAAAAAACTGGTAATTAATCAATTACAGTACCAGACGAAAGAAAAAAAGTACGAAAAACAAGGTGATTGTTAGCAATAAAAATCTTATAATAGCTTTTAGTTGCATACACCAAACAGATTTACTTACAGTAGCTTTGAGGCCAATCCAGAAGTAGATCTTCCAGTCTAGAGACCCTTGAGGTTCAAGGAAGGTTTGCAAGATAATATAACAATCCCCCTCGTAGAACTTGCCATGAGCAGCTTCTTCAACTTCATTGGGCAGGAAGTTTTCTATCTCCCACACAGTCAAGCCAATGACCTGGCCAGCATTTGCCTCAAAGAACTCTGAGTAATCTAGTGGCGGCTTCTCCAGAGCTTCATCCCACCTCTTTGGCCTGAAAAAACAAAGTCCAGTTCATTTTGGTGTTTTTACTACATATTGATGAAATTTCAAAACAAACAAAAGTTCAATTACGTACAGTACTAAATATATTAAGAGTTATTAAAATAGACTTCTGTATTTTAAAACTAATTACATTCACAAATTTCACTACATGTGATTGACATGAGTACTTACTTGAGTGACTCAGCTTTGACTTCTTCAGGTGATTTCTGCCTGTTCTTCTCCTTGGCAATGTCTTTCATGCCCTGCAACACAACACACATAAGATCACACTCTCAACCCACACCAGTCAGCATGATACACTTACCTTGAGGATCTTAGCTTGGTCTTGGTCTGCCTCATCTTGCTGGTCACGTCTGCCTCGACGTAGACGCATCTTACGAGCAATTGGATCTTTGGCAGCAGCTGCAACATTTACAGTACATCACTGTTTAATTTTTTTTTCCTTCAACATTATACAAACTAAAAACATTACTAGTAAAAGTTACTGGAATTAGTAGGTACTGTAATGTAAACATTATGATTTCTTCACATTTTGTATTATAAATGAAAATTAACGTAGAAATTTGCAAGGGGATGCATTTTAAACCATTATCTTTTATTATTATTTTTTTTTCACAATAAAATATGGGGTTCAAGGTTTAATAGAAAACAAAACCATAAGAAATTAGCAATAATAAAACAAAGTAACTGTAGCACTGTTGTTTTCTGTAGTCAATATAAAATACTGTGGCAGACTATATAATATACTCTACAAATCTCCCTCATATTGTGTATATTACCTGCATTGGCTGCTGAGGCTGGTAGAGCAGGGGCAGCACCCGCCAGACGTAACTGATGCTGCAAACTGAAGTCAATGTTGTAGAATTCAACACCAGCACCAACCTGTCCTGTGTTGTTCAGTTCTCCTGGCTTAGGAGGCATCACAAGCTCAGGGTTATTCCTCAAGTCAAGCTCATCAAGTTCTGTAAGGTGAACAGCCTCAGGCAGAGTCACCAGGCAGTTGCTTGACAATATCAACTTCTTAAGAGAACCACATCTGAACAAGCCCTCGGGAATCATCTCTAACTTGTTGTTGGCTGCAGAAAATACTTCTAAGGCACCAAGTTTACCCATGCCTGATGGAATACCATCAAAGTCTAGGAGATTGTCATTGACGTACAGTCTTCTTAGAGACACTAACTTGCATAGACCAGATGGAAGTGCAGTCAGTTTATTGCGACATAAGTTCAGATTTTCTAACTTCTGCCAGTTTTCTGTGAAATACAAAGAGCCCATTTAGGTCCTAGCACAAATTTTGAAAATAAATCTTGGTACTAAACTAGCACTAAAATTACAATTGGAAATTCTCATAACTTAGTTAGTACAGTACTTTAATGCAAAAGCTTGGTTTGCAAACAACTCTACAGGTTAAATACAGCATATATTCAACCGCACATATTCAACTAATTGTGTGATGAAATTCATCTTCAAAGGCATTTATCTCTAACTTTGGATGGTTTTGGAAGCTTTAGTTGTGGTGTGGGACAATCTGATCTCCTGTACACTAAAAAATATACGTACCTATATTTTGTGTGATTTCTGTGATTTCGTTGTCTGCTAGATTGAGTCTCTTCAGGCTGATGAGGGAGTACAGAGCTTCTGGTAGCTTAGGCAGACTGTTTTGTGCAAGATCCAGCTCTGTCAGGTTGATCAGCTGGTCTAGAGTCGAGGGGATGTTGTTTAGAGTTCTCTGGGTGGCGCGCATGTGTAGCACGTTTAGTGACTGCAAGGATGGCAGTTGTCTGCAAACAAGCAATTAATGTTTGAATTATTACAATCACTTCATTTTTGCCCTAACTTTAACTTTTACAAGGGATTATTTACATCTACAAATAACTACAGGAATCATGTTTTTTGTTTTTCTTTCAAAAAGAAAAAAATCAAAAAGAAAAAAATACACGACCAGAACAATAATTATTTTCAAAATGTTCAGATTTTAATGGAATCAGCCGACTACATAAGAATGTATGTATTTGTGGTAAAGGCGGGCATTGTTACTAAAAATTATTGGTGTACATATTGTACCTGAGTTGAAAGTGTCCCAGAGGATTGTGGCTGAGGATGAGAGTCTGCAAGTTGGCAAGACGTCTTGTTTGAGGAGGTAATGTCTCCAGTTGGTTGTGACTCAGGTCAAGGTACAAAAGGTCAGTCAGATGCATGAATAAAGCACTCGGAATGGTTTCAATCCTGAAACATAACATTTATATGCATAATTTCAATAAACGAACTGAAAATACATAATACTGAAAATATCTAGATACCGGTAGATGATATATCAAACAATATAAATATACAGTACTGTATTTATAAATAAAAGTATCAAATATGTATGTGTGTTATCTGACAGTACTTACTGAAATTTGTATTTCTGTATATTTTGGTAATGATTAAAACTACAAAGCACAGGAGAACAGCAAATTGATTGAAATGCTGGAGTTGACATGATATTTTGAAGAGAAACAAACTCACTTGTTATGACTAAGGTTAAGGACGAGAAGTGAGCGAGCTAGTTCCATGCCACCAGGCACCTCACGTAAGGCATTGTGACTCAAATCTAACGTTGTCAGTTCCTCCAAGTGAAACAACTCGGCTGGGACACCAGATGACCTCACTTGGTTTCTCCTCAGGTTTAATGATCTCAAACAGCCTAGCTCCGTCAGTTCTCCATAGAGACGTTCTAAACCATTACCCACCAAGGACAGATGCTCCTAAATCAGAAAATTGGTTTAGAAAATTGAAGATATGAATCTCAATTATAGTATACTGTACAATGTATATGTATGTACACTCATCTCAGAAAATACCAACTGTTTGTGTTAAAATTTCGATTTCCCCATATATGGTATTAGCTCACCCTCTCAGTCAATACACATTATTTTGTTTGGGGATCTCTCAACGCATGACATCTATTTGTGTCACTCGTAAATTTTGTGACTGAGATCATCATATCCTTACGACTTCATAAAAATTTATTTAAAGTTGATAGACCTACCAGGGGCTAAGCAAAGAGCCCCAAACAAGAGCGTGATAGTGTTGTTTGAAATACAGTACATTGAACCTTATGGCGTTAGCAATGTTAAAAAGTTCTTCAACTGAGACGAGAGGGTGGACCAATTAAATACCATGCATACCAATCTGTCATTTGGAGACGCAAATGCTGTGATCATATTTTTCTTGGCAGATGGTGCATACATATATATTACCTATGTACCAAAATGAAATAAATATCTTTCAATACATTATCTTTATGGGAAAATAGAAAAACTGACAACATTGATAGCAGGTATGAGGGGAACATAGCGCTCAAATAAGAGAGGAGAACGGGCACGCAATGTTGCAATTCCTTCTATTGTTGAGAAAGTTATTCATTTCATTGCGGTACAGTACATGTATGTACAGTAAATAAAGTAAAACTTACCAGCTTGATAAGTTTTCCCATTTCTTCAGGGATTGTAGTTAAACTTGTTTTGTCTAATTTGAGCCATTGTACACCTGTCATGTGACGAACTGAGCTCGGAAATTTATTATTCTGTAAAATAAATGCACTACATATTATGACATATTGCTTTATGTATTATGTATGTATATACACCATACACCAGCAGCATATGTATGCATAGTAATAGCATACATATACAGACAGAGTATGTATGTACACTCCCCCCTGAATAAATCTGACCGCAGCGTTCAGGTCTCCAAATGTTAAATACATATATGAGGAAACTTTAACGCGACCGGTCATATTTATTTGGGGGGAGTGTACAGAGGGTTTTTGGTTTGTATGAGGTAAAGTATGTACATACACTAGAATTTCTTAAGTAATCTAGCCCGATTATAATAATTTCTATAATTTTTTTTATTATTGAGAGGCATGTTATTTTAGTGAGGTTTTCAACAATACAGAAACAATTCAGTCAGAATCAGAATACTTTCGTATATAGGGACTTTTAGTTTGAGGGTATGATTTGTTTTGAGGGTACATATTATGTATGTACATACATAACATAGTATGTATGTAGTTACAGTATGCATATAACATACACACATACTGTCATATTGTAGGTATTGGTTTAGTGCATACATACATACATTTTTTTTCCCCATAAACACCTGTAGAACTTAAGTAAATATTTGACAAGTTTCAATGTGAATAAATTTCAAAATATCAATAGCTTGAAGAGAATGTAAGATATAATTTTAATAAAACACCACCGAAACATGTATGACCAATATTCAAAACAGGATTTGCAAAAGTCAAAAAGGGGGCAGGGCACAAAATTTGTAAATCTCAAAATCTTAATAGATGCGGCACTGATAGAGTTCTCAGTAAGTGATCACGTAAAAAATTATTTAATATATTAATTGAAGCATTAAAATGGTAATAAAATACTTACACTGAAGTCATTATTCGTAAAATCCACACCTCGCACAAACGGCAACACACCCGTGTTCGCCATGTTTAAAAAGTGGTGGGGGAAGAGAATTTGAAAAACAAAAACGCATCGTTGCAAAGAAATAAGTTTGTTATTGTTTTCATGTCAAGAAATTTTTACATGTTTAAAGTTTTTTTATAGCGTTTTTGCTCATATAGTTTAGAGATTTATTTAAATATACATTTAGCAACGAGACGTTAAGTATCCCGAAAAATCTTCACTACTGCGCATGCGCGATTTTGAACATTTCAGCCCGCCATCAGCTGGGAATGAGTTTTGCGATAAATATTACGATTTTCTCGAGCTGTTTTCTACTTTTTAAAGAAATTACTAGATTAAGATAAATGTGAAACTTATTAATTATATATTAACCGATTTTCAATCTTTATATTTGTAAATTACGTTAACATTTAAACTCGCAAAGCAACTAAATCTAGAGGCGACAAAATTATGATTTTTTATTTTGCTTTAGTTAATTTTCGGTAATATGCAGTGTTTTTGTTGTGATTTTGCATGCTCTTTGTTCATTTTATTTAAAGCAAAACAACAAATTATATTACATACGTAAAACGCATGATTTTCAATTTTCTCGGCTTGATACGAGCATGATATATATAGCTCGTAAGTGAAGTAGCTCGGCGGTGAAGTTGCACCATCCAAGGTACTTCGATTTTTTTTTTTTTTTTTTTTTTTTTTTTTTTTTTGCTGTAATTTTTAAGAAAACTATCTTGCACTGATTCCGAAAAATTTAAAATGCCGGATAGGTACAAAGCATTTCCTAATTTTAATTACGGTGAAATTTTCTTCTTTTTTTTTTTTTAGTATAGCAATTTTTTTGCATTGGACAAGAAAATCAACTATTGGAAATGAAATAAATTTACAGCTCAAATAAAATGATCCCCTATATTGGCCTATATATATAAAAGAATTATCTAAAAAAATAAAGTGCAAATTCTTTTATATCTCTTTATTTTATTTCATTTTTTTTTTATGAAAAATTAAAAGAAGGTAATGGAAATAAAATAGAATGACATCAAATTTCTGTTATTCACAAAACTATACAGGGAATAAGTGAAATTTTTTAAGCTTACTTCACATATGACAAAGAAATTATTTTTATGTAATTTTTAATGTAAATATTATGCTTATGGATTCAGGGTAATTTCATTTTTATTTATAAATTTTGTATAATTTTTTTTAAGAAAAATATTGTACATTACCAATGCTGGAAAATTTATAAATGTGGGCGGGTTATATAATACTTAAATATTTTTAATATTTTCCTTTTTTTATAAATAGACTATGGTTATAGAGACTAATTGTTTGAGTGTAAGTATATATAGTTATGTTATTTATTGTAGAGTATAGTTCACACAGTAAATATTGTTAAATGAGGGGGGGGGGGGGGGTCTGCCTTTATTAGTATTATTATTTTATATCTTTCATAAATTTATCATGTTTATTAGCAATTTGAACAGGTATGTTCTTACCATTACAAGTTAAGTTAAAAATTAAAGGGAGATGTTTACGTAAAGTTGTTGCAGATAAGGATGGAAAAACAACGGATGTATTTTTGAATTTTGACGGGTCATAAAATAATAAATCAATGGTACTGGATCCATTATGAGAAACATAAGTTTTATCTTGAGACGAGTTAAGTAACACCAGATTAATCGTACCCATCAATTCACTGAGAGCCTTTCCCTTCTCATTCACAATATCCATTCTACAGTTAAAATCACCTAATAATAAAATAGTTTTGTCTTTAGGAACTTGACTGAAAGCTGATAATACAATTTCCCAAACATCAATTTCTGAGAGAGTTGGTTTGAGATAGAATGCAATTATAGTGATGTCTTGCAAATTCACAACGACAAGGCTGGTTTACGAGCTTGCAGGGGAGGAGTTATTTGTAACGGAACTACAAGTGAAATTAAAATTGTTAAAAACAGATAATTACATTAAATTTGTTAAGGATAGACTAAGTAAAACTGAAGATATCAGCCTGGCCTTCTATAATACCCCTGCATTTAATATTAATAATATTAATGGGTGGAAAGGCCCAAACTGTACAGACAGGCATGTTTTTACCCGTTATGCGGTGCATGGTTTCCACCATGTAATCTGTCAAATTAAAGAATTTCACGAGTGTAATGATAAATGTGTATGTGTATTATGTAGTGGCCTATGTACTAGGTACCACTTACTTCATTGTCCATCTCGGACCCTATCATTAAGTCAATATGCAAAAATGTAGACCTATATATATAAATATGTATATAAATATGTATAAGTACACCTTGGTGTTTAATAAATAAATAATAAATTTATCATGTTGATAAATGCCTATAGGAAAATATTTATTGCCATTTAAATTAAACAATTCAATATTTGATGATTCATTACACCAAAATTGCATTAAAGTAATATATAAATGGTGAAAGCACTCTTTATTCAAGTTTTACACAAATCATTATTATTATTTTTTATATTTATACATTATTGTTCAAACGCAATTAAAATATATAGCATTATTATGAAATCATAGAAGTCATAAAGCGTTAATTGGTACACAAATGAAAAATGTCCGCACTTATTGTTACGTATTGTAAATAATCATTAAATAGCAATAAGATTTTTTTTTCTAAGGAGACTTAATTGTATCAAATTTAAATTTATATCTAAAAAAATTAAGAAATAATAGAAAAAAGAAAAACTTGCAAATTATTGTGTTGTTTTATAGGGAATTTATTTTAATTGTTGTTTTAAGGGAATTTAATTGAGCTGCAAATTTATTTTATTCGTATCGTATCAAAGAGTTGTAAAAAATAAAACTATTCGAATACAACGACTAAAAGAGAAAAAAAATGTAAAACAAAATTAGGAATTCAAAAAAGATTCTTCTTCTGTCAAATACCCTAATAATAATAGTAATAAATGCATGCCTTAAAAATTTTCCAGCATTGGTAATGTACAATATTTTTCTTAAAAAAAATTATACAAAATTTATAAATAAAAATGAAATTACCCTGAATCCATAAGCATAATATTTACATTAAAAATTACATAAAAATAATTTCTTTGTCATATGTGAGGTAAGCTTAAAAATTTTCACTTATTCCCTGTATAGTTTTGTGAATAACAGAAATTTGATGTCATTCTATTTTATTTCCATTACCTTCTTTTAATTTTTCATAAAAAAAAATGAAATAAAATAAAGAGATATAAAAGAATTTGCACTTTATTTTTTTAGATAATTCTTTTATATATATAGGCCAATATAGGGGATCATTTTATTTGAGCTGTAAATTTATTTCAATTCCAATAGTTGATTTTCTTGTCCAATGCAAAAAAATTGCTATACTAAAAAAAAAAAAGAAGAAAATTTCACCGTAATTAAAATTAGGAAATGCTATGTACCTATCCCGCATTTTAAATTTTTCGGAATCAGTGCAAGAGTTTTCTTAAAAATTACAGCAAAAAAAAAAAAAAAAAAAAAAAAAAAAAAAATCGAAGCACCTTGGATGGTGCAACTTCACCGCCGAGCTACTTCACTTACGAGCTATATATATCATGCTCGTATCAAGCCGAGAAAATTGAAAATCATGCGTTTTACGTATGTAATATAATTTGTTGTTTTGCTTTAAATAAAATGAACAAAGAGCATGCAAAATCACAACAAAAACACTGCATATTACCGAAAATTAACTAAAGCAAAATAAAAAATCATAATTTTGTCGCCTCTAGATTTAGTTGCTTTGCGAGTTTAAATGTTAACGTAATTTACGAATATAAAGATCGAAAATCGGTTAATATATAATTAATAAGTTCCACATTTATCTTAATCTAGTAATTTCTTTAAAAAGTAGAAAACAGCTCGAGAAAATCGTAATATTTATCGCAAAACTCATTCCCAGCTGATGGCGGGCTGAAATGTTCAAAATCGCGCATGCGCAGTAGTGAAGATTTTTCGGGATACTCAGCGTTGCCAGGTGTGGCGCTTAAGCGCCATAATGGCGCTCTGACGAGGCCTGTGGCGCGCAAAGGCGGTGGCGCTTGCGCCAAAGCGCCACTGCTACGCCCCCAAAAGGTCCTTTTTTGAGGGCAAAAAGGGCCGAAAGTGGGCGTGTCCGGGCCAAAAGTGGGCGTGGCCCTATAATTTTTTTGCCTGCGGCGCTTATGGCGCTTTCGCGCCAGTCTTCTGGCGCTCTGAAACATTTTCAACCTGGCAACGCTGGGGATACTTAACGTCTCGTCATTTAGCAGAACAATGAATGTCACCAAAAGCTACGCTGTCATTAAATCAAGGTCTGTTTGTAAGGCACCAGGTTGCAAAAATAATAACATCAATCGGAAGGACCTCCACTTCTTCCCTTTTCCTGACGATAAAGAAAGGTAAATTTATAAAACTATGAGTACATAGTTTCAGTGGATTATAAGTATGTGCTTATTTTATATATTATGATACATATATACATATGACCTAACATAGTATACATAATTATGTAGTACATACATTTTACTTGTCATGAAACATGAAACAATATGCATGTATGTATGTATTTTGTGTACCGGTATTTATTACTGTACAACACACAGGAACAATAATTAATGCACATACATATACATATGATATTATGTACAGTATGTACATATATGTAAATGATGATATAATTAAATTCCAGGAGTCAAGTATGGCTAGCACTGAGTGGTCGACATGATCTGATGAACGAGTCAGTTAACTTTGCAAAATTTAATAAATTATGCGCAGAGCACTTTGAAGATGACCAATTTGAGGATCTAGACAAGACCATCCTCATCGATACTGCTGTGCCTACAATCTTTGGGTTCTCCGAGGCACCGACAGATATGATGGTATGTCTCTGATGTAAAATACATCTATATATGTATAGGGCAGAGGCAAGTGTGCATACTGTACAGTACAGTACAGTACAGTACATACATACCAATATTGGGTACGATATATAAACTTGACTCAAAAAACCTCAGTCGATTTAAATCGGGCGTGCCTAAAGTATCGCCCATTATCACATTTGAGGAGAAAGGGGGCGGCTGGGCGATACTGTAAAAGGTCAAACGGCAGGTAGCTCAGTTTTTTTGAGTCGAGTATATGTGTGCAATTTTGAAAAACTAAAACAAGAAAAAAGCCTCGCAAGAATTAAATTTATGAAACCCTTGCTTTTCTTAACCTTGTTGTTATTAAATTTGTTTTCAGGAGTCTGAATCTATCCAGGGCGAGGTTTCCGAATATATTCCAGATCCTCTTGAAATAGAAGAACAAGCAGTAATTGACCTCCCAGATGAAGTAAGTCCACTCCACAAAAATATAACTATTGTGTTATGAGTATTTCACATTACTAGTTTGAAACAGATTTCATTTCTTAGACATTGACTAATAAAGGAACAACTGTCTTGAGGCCAAGTATAAGTTATTTCAGTCATATCCTCTTCCGTTTCAACTTACTACGCATGCACAGAACATAAACGGAAGCGGATATGAGCAAAATCAATTATAGTCGGACTCAAAGCAGTTGTTCCTTTATTAGTCAATTACTGCATACTTTTCAGTCTGTGCATCATGTACTGGACATGTTATCTAAATTCTTGCAATGAAATGTTTTATATTTCTATAACATTTGTTTGTATTAAAGAAGATCTTAAAAACGATTCCATGTCCAGTGATTCAAGCGTCCAACTTGTAAGCAGGGTTCAATCCCAGCCACAGACTAGGCTTTTACGAAAGCTTGGCGATGGCAGAGGGCTAGCTTGAAGATTTGGGTTAACTTTGCCGACCATCCTGACTGAGCGTTTCTACGGTTTCCTCAGTCTGTTATGGCAAATGCCAGGATGTTTCTTAACATTCTGTTAAACACTGTCATAAGTTTTGTAGATCCCATTTTGTATTTAATTATTAAAAAGAACATGTGTCATGTTGTTCATGGCTTTAACATGTAATTTAATCTGTATTGTTTTGTAGAGTGCAACCTCAACTGATGCAGATGATGTCATAGACATTAAACTGGAAGTTAACACACCAGCAGTTGCCTCACCAGCAGTTTCCACACCAGCAGTTGCCACATACACACCCCAGCGACCCCAACAGCAAAAAAAACAACTCAAAACCAAGACCATCACTACCACAGTGGGTGGACAGAAACGTATCTTGATGGCAGTACCCAAGGAAATGTATATATCTGCAGTCAAATCAGGCAAATTTCCCCTTCCAAAATCAATAGTTTCCAAAACAAAAACTGAAGTTGCTAGTTCTGCTGGTATGGATAAAGCTCAGATGTCCCAGTTAAGGAAGAGATTAAGTCAACAGCAGGAACCTGACAAGGTTGCAGACGTACCAAAAAAGAAACATATTCTCAGCACACAAGGAACAGTTCCACTGCCTCGTGTGTCACCTCCTTTGCCACAGGAGCCTCGAGTGTACCAAGTGGCACCAGAACTGCCAGTGCAGGCACAGCCAGTGACTGTGGCTAACTTTGTGTGGTCTTCTCTTATACCTGAAGGCTGGCAGGATTGGCCAGTGCCCACTGATGTCTTTCTCGCATCTGCTGTCCAGCTCAAGAATAACTATCTCAAACTGTTCCCTAAGAGAGATCGTATTGATATTGAGACTACCTTACACTTAGCATCTAATTACAAGAACTTGAGCAATGAATCCAAAGCTCATATCAGAGCAAGGGTGCATCATTATCTCAAAATATTACAGCTTGAAAAATCTAAACTTAATATACCTGGCGAAAATAATGAGAATAATGAGAATTAGTTGGTACAGTACCGGTACATAATGTAGAGACCTGAGAAATGACAGTTTTGATGGAAAAAAGTGATTTGTGACAAAATGGGTGTAAGTGTTGTGCCCAGGTCATGGCAATTGTGTAAATGAGTGTGCACTTATAAATGATGTTCGTAAACCCTGTTCCCTTGCTCCAAAAAAATGCGCACTTCCATTTAAAAAGCATTAGGTGATCGTCATTTTTTTTGTGGTTTGGGGCACGAAAAACAGGGTTTACAAATATCATTATAGTTACTTATACAGGGCATGCCATAAATGTTACTTTAACGGAACTGCTGCTTTCAAAAGAAGGAACTCCAAACAGTTCACAGGTGTTGCAAGAACACAGGTAGTAATTTTTTTTCTTTCTTTTCTTTTAAATGACCATACCACTCATACTTCTCTGATTTTTACACTTTTAAAACAAAATATATAATAGGCCTATATAATATATATATCTAAAGTTTCACTACTACATGGACAAAAATAACAATGTAATAATTATGATAACTTATTTTCAGCATAATTTGTCCAATGCAGCATAATTTATGCTATACTGCATAAGAACTATGTTATGTACACAAATATTGTGTTGTACAGCATAAGTATTTATATTGTTCTAATTTTGCATAATTTATGCTACAATGACATAAATGCAGCATATATTACGATATTTATACTTTCTGTGTACACAAAAAAAAAAAAATCACGTAAATATTGAAAAACTTTGGTGTTTGAAAAAAAAAACTTCACTAAATCGAGTATTTTTTATTGACAGGACTAAATTTTGACTTCTCTAAATCGAATAGTGAATTATTCACTAAATCGAAAATTGTAACATTGAAATGCCTATCAAAGTGGCTGTGACCGTCACTTTGACCTCACTAAATCAGGAGTTTACTGTACATATATATTGCCAAGGTAACAGATTTACAACAAGCCTAGTGATAAACCAAGCTCCTTAAGAACTCAATTTAATATAGGTGTTATATAGGCATATATACATAGGATATATATATATCGAGGGTGCTCCGCTATAATGTCCTAAGTCCATTTGACCTTGAAAAATATTTTTTGCTGCAAATGACCTGAAATGGATAAATCCAAAATTTGGGGTCGATCCGACGATTTTTTATTTTTCAAGGTCAAGTGGACTTAGGACATTATAGCGGAGCACCCTCGATATATATATATATATATATATATATATATAATACTATATACACACACACATACACAGGTATTTATAATACTAGTGTAACATCTATTGCATCATTAATAAATTAAATTTAAACCTCACCATATTTCTATGTATATCATAATAATTTTGATTATTAAACAATTATTTTAGTTATTTCCTATTATGTAATATAATGTATTGTAATTTTATTAATTTAGTATTTTTAAGTGTGTATTTTTGTTATTATTTAAATTGATACAAAAACTAAATGTTGAATAAATGTATAGCTATGTTTTTTTTTTTTTTGTTTTTTTTTTTTTTTTGTTTTTTTTTTTGGGGGGGGGTCTTTATACAAACAATAAACAAAGATGTATAAAATTTACCAAATTTTTATTTACATACATAATTATATACTATGGCACATTTGAATATACATAATTTTTTATTTAATCTTGATTCACTATAAATAATAGGGATGAATGCTTGAGGATAATAATAAAAATTGGTATGATAATTTGCGCTCAGGCAAATAGTTCACATAGTTCACTTGGAAAACTTAAGCACCTCCTGATATACATCTTTTTGCAAAATATAGCTTGTACTTTGCATTTTTTTTTTATATAAGCATATATAATAATATAATATGTGAGATCAGAAAAACTTTTATGCTTATGTATCAACACAGGCTAAAATATTATTTTGAAAAATACACCTTTGTTTGTAATATATTTGAATAGTTTATGTTATATAAAATTTAATTGTATTTTTTTGATTGAAAAGTTATTTGTGTATAATTTATGTTGAATAAGGCACACACACAGTCTTGTATAAATATCATACTTTTTTTTTTTTTTTTTTTTTCTGTTTGTTCACTTTCAATATAATATTGATCGTATTTAAAATTATTAAAAATTTACTTTGTCATTGTTTTTGGTAAGTAGAATCATACGAAGTAAAAATGTTAAAAAAAAGGGGGGGGGTATTCCAAAAGTTGCTTGTTTGGTCTTTTATATAAAATCTGTATGTTCACAATTATTTAAACTCATTTGCTCGTTGCAGTGGTTTACTATGATAAGATAACAAAGTAAATTTTTACTAACTTTAAGTTTAGGTTTCTAAGACACAGTCACAAGGCAACTTTGGCATCTTGGAGGCTGGCCATGGTAGGTAGCCGACATTCTTGAACACCCAGTAGTCATATGATACTTTACCTACAAGTAGCAACAGTAGTAACACCTCTGCTGCAATGATATAATAGTATATGTGTTGTGTCCATTCTTCCTCTGCGAGACAAACGCTCTCTTGACGTAGGTACAAGATAGCTATCCCTGTGTCCCGGCAGAAGATCTCCTCGGGGTCAGCAATGTGTTTCTTGTATTTAATCAGCCATGCCTACAAAAAAAAAAAAAAAGTACGTGTGTTTTATATGTGCAATTGTTCAAGTTCCATAATTAATTATATCAATTACTGTTGTACATATTTTGTATTCAGCCTTCCCGTGCCCCCCCTACCCCCTACCCCCCCTACCCCCCTACCCCCCTACCCCCCTACCCCCCTACCCCCCCCCCCCCACATTACCCCAGTCGATTCCCCGGTTTATGTAGACTGCATCATTTTGTTTTCTTGTGACTTGTGACATTTGTAATAATGCGGTGTGCATTTTAAGATAGACATAAATATTTTTGTGTGCTTTACATGCATTTTAGCAGTTCGTGCATGGATTCGGGATATCAACCAATAGTGATATCAACCGCTTTGATTGTTTGATTCCCCTTAATCCCCTACAATAAACTGCGTACTATATCTATTATATGCTTTGAACCATGGCTTAGAATTTCATGATTTTGGTGAGTACTGCACTCTTTATTACGTTAAAAAAAATAATAAGGTGTTGGGATAGAGAGACTATACAAAAATATAATATAATAATAATAAAAACGTATTAATATTTTAAAAAATCGAGATAGAAAATTTTATATATTCGGCAGCAATTATCTGTACATTTTTGTTGTGCTCTCTGTATTAAACTACTGGGGCTATATTGTTTGTGAAAATAAAAATAAATACTGATCAAGACAAATGGAAAATTATAATATACGCATATTAATATAGGCCTATGCATATTTTATTCGATTTTGATAAAAAACAAAGTTGAAACCTTTTGCAAAAGAGGTACTGATAATACATCCCAACAAAAGCTTGAAATATAAAATTGAAAAGATATTTTAAGCAATACAAGCAGGAAGTACCGTTAACTTATTAATTATTAGTTACATACCTTGAGCGAGTGGTAGGTGCTACAGTCGCAATGAAAGTAGTTCTGTCCCAGGTACAGATGCAGTGAATGGAAATTCTTCTCAAATGCGTTACTCAGCACGTGTGTTGTAAGCTGGATGGAAGTAAAGTAAGAAATTAAAAATTGTAACAGAAACAGGACGCAAACTTAATTGTTCAATATTTTCAGTATTACAATTATAATGTAAATTTCATTTCTTGTTCGTACAAGGAGCCCAATTTTTTATTTGTATTTTATTCCGTGCAATAAAATTTATTAAAAATGTATTGATAAAATAATAATAAAGATATTAAAACAATGATAAAATGATTAATAGTATAAACTATTAGTACTACTTTCAAACTTAGCACTTTTTTTTAAGATATTAAAATTATATAACAACATTTTAACTTTTAATGTAAAGAGCCCTCTTAAAAAAATTAATTTTAAGGCCAATTAAATATATGATTAATAATTTATGCTACTTACGCTTTTTAAATGATTATTGCTGAGACTGAAAACTTCGAATTTTTTTAGAAATTCTGAACCTTCAAGAACTTGAATGGACTCGATGTAATTAAAACTAGCATCTAAAATCTTGATACTTTCATAATTATTGTTTTTCCTGATGAGTGGCTCAAGGCTGGTAATCTGCAAGTATGTAAAAAATGTATAATTTTATATTGCATCGAATAGATTAGGATTCATCATTAAGGACATGACAGAAGAAAAGAAAGTGACAGAGAGAGAGAGAGAGAGAGGCTGAAAAAAAGTATAGGTTCCTCGACTATAGCATATTATTAATATGTAATGTTAAAATATATTATATTTTAACATTACAATTACGACTTCATAAATCCTTCAAAATAATTAATGAATTATTATTATAATATCATGTATATGTTATTCATGCTTTATGCTATCGTCCAATAAAAAATCAATTCTCGTATATTTTATTATAATTATCATAAAATATTATTTATTGTTTTGCTTTTTCTTCCATTTTTTATACCATCATCAATAAATATCCCAGTGGTACAGTCGTACAGTCTATTTTGCAGACATAGGTATAATACTCACGCTATTATTACTGATGTTGAGAGTCATGGTCAGGTCGGGCAGTCTCCCAGGAAGTTCTGTCAGTTGACGACCTGAGCAGTCCACGGTCACCGCGTAGTACGGTCTCTTGTTCTTCTCGTACACTAGACGATTACTGATGCACGTGCACGGCTCCGGGCAGTCCTTCTTCATCTGTAATTACACATATCAAACGAGCATAATTAGATAAAAGTCTTCAAAGATTTGATTTGCCGTCTGGTCACCAGTAAACATGCAAATATTATGGATATAAATGAAATTGTTACATAATACATTATATATATATATATATATATATATATATATATATATATATATATATATATATATATATATATATATATATATATATATATATATATATATATACACACATTATTGGAAAAGTTAATACACCCTTATAGTGCTAACATAGTGTTTTTGAACCTAATAATTTTATCTTTATACTTTTTATAATATATACATAAAAGATTATTATTATTAGGAACGTCTATGTTATTCACTTAAGAATTTAAATCTAAATTATATTAGTTTTATTAATTGTTATTAATTTTGTTAAAATAAAAGTTTAGTATGATTTTTGTTAGTGATCCAGATGTAAAAAAATTTTTATTGGGACTGTACCTGTACCTTTTCTCTGGCTTCAATTTGTAATAAACTAATAGGATCAGTGGAGTTAAACCACTCAAAGGAATACTGCGAGGTGCAATAAGTATTGCCATTATTAAGAAACTTTGTGGGTACCGCCTTTTGTAGATGCTCTCGTAAACCATCGCACTTCAGTCCTAAGTTGCCTGCAAACACAAAACCGTATGTTAATTAATGTATAATAGTCAGATTCTTACGTTTTTAAGTGTAATTTATATTTTTTAAATAGGCCGTTCTATCAGAATTAACGTAATTACATGCAATAAAAAACAAAAACTCAAAACAAAAAAGAATTTTGAAAAAAAAAAAAAAAGAAAGAAAGACGCGAGAAACTTTTTTTTTCCCCCTCACGTAATTGACTTTTTATTATTTCCTGTAAAGATATATTTTTATATTAAATATTATTATGTATATTTTGCATTGAATTGGCACAAAAATTTATTAAAAAAGAAGAAATGGGAGAGTTAAAAAGATCACATTTCCATCATAAAATCAGTAATTAAAAGAGCGCATGTTAGTTGAAAATCCCTAATAATTTGTAGTATAATATGATAATTAAATGTTCAGCAGAAATGTTTTGAGGTTGAGAATTTTTAATATATATTTTATACATTAATATTTGTTAATATTTTAATAGAATATTAAAATTAATATTATTTGTACACGGTCATAATTCATTCATTCTTATGGATATTATGTACTACTTTTATTGTCAGCAATTATTGAAAGATTTCTACATTATAATTGTGTTGTTTTGTTTATCATGCACAACAATTTTCAATATATTAAGACACATTGCTTAAAAAAAATTATCAAGTTCTAATTTTAAATACAACCAATACAATCCACCATGGTGGAAGAAAAAGTAAAGTATATAGGTTTCAGCGCTGATTTAAAAATTATATGCTCATACTCATAAGTATACATAGCTTTATACCCGTCTGTTACTCGTAAAATTTTGTGACTTCGCAATTCACACCATTGCAATTTTTATTTATTTCTCTTCATTATTACTTTGCATCAGAACAGATTGAAATATATGTGTGTCACACATTGCGCATTTTCAGGGAGAATTCTTCGTCTTATTTATGGTTGTTTCAAAATGACAATTTAAATTTTAAATCCATGAATTTTAATAAAAAAAAAATGCAAAATTGGCAATAAAATACATAAAGAAGCAGATTAACATATAATTGTTATGACAGAGGTTTTTCCGTGTTTTTATATCAAACAAATAATAAAACATTATTACAGTATTTAGTAATTTTTGTTTTTATGTCATTAAAATACTTATTATATGCCTTTCACTTTTATTATTAATCTCCTGTCATAATATTTACGAGATGGTATATATATATATATATATATATATATAATTATATATATATATATATATATATATATATATATATATATATATATATATATATATATATATATATATATATATATATATATATATATATAATATAATATAATATAATATAGCATCAAAATAATATTAATAATAAACATGTGTTGTAATAAAACAAAATATAATAATAATATTAATAATAAAAAAAAGTTACTCTATATGTATGAAAAATAAAATTAGTAAATGTTTAGTTGGTGGAAAGGGTGCAAAAGGCATTATTAAATACCACTACCACATAGTATAGAATATAATATACTATGTGACACTTGCATCCGAGATACATTTAAACTAAACAGTGTTTTGTTCAATTAAATAATTAAAATTAAGTTATATAGCTATTTATTTATGTGGAAGTTTACAGTAAACTATATCATCATTAATTAAATTGGCTTTAATAATATTTTGTATATCGATATCTCTCTCTTTTATATTACACATCATATTACATTTTTATACATATATTTTATATTATATACACGCACACACATAGAAAATGTGTGATAAAAAAAAGTTCAAACCATACACAGTTTTTTTTTTTATTGAAAATATTAGTAATTAATTACCTGCAAGATGCATCCACAAGGTGGTTGTTCTGTTATTCAGATCAGGGGTGAAATTTAATTTATTGTTAGCCATGTCCACTACTTTAAGTTGTTGTAGGGCGTTGACGGCTTGAGAAATACCTTCGCGCTCTCCCAGAGCATTATTGGATAAGTTTAAACATTTAAGTTTAGGAAATATATCCTTTAGTGAGTTAGGATCATCATTCTTAAGGATGTCGTAGCCTCCTTGCGTGAGAGACAGAGTTTCGAGATTAGGGAACTGCGTCATAACAGCGAGGTTGAGTTCGTCGTTATCCGCAGTGCAATTGCTGAGGAAGAGCGCGCTCAGGTTCTGCCTGATGGAGGTGTTCCTGCATGTGGTCACCTCGTCACCAATGCGGCGTAAGTCCACGTGACAACATCGGGCTTTGCTGTAGTCATCGGTGAAGACACAGTGACACGCGGAACCCCTGCGTGCCGGAGGGCACTGTTGCAAGTCGCTCGAGTCTGCACACAAGCGCTCCTCGTCGTGCCGCGCGCGACCCAGCACCGCTGCTAGCATCACCAACGTCACCACAAGTGTCTGCAAACCGGGCGATAATTATTAGAAATCAGATTACTACACACACTCATTAGATAAGGGGGAAATAATGGCACATGATTACTATTTGAAAATACATTGCATGGAATCAGTCTATAAAAATAAATTTATTAATAGTAACGTATTGGGTCGTAGCTTTTCGTTACAAGTCTTTGTTATGAGGATTTTAATAAAAACGTAAAAACATCAAGTTAATAAACTGAAAATACACAATTTAAAAAAGAAAAAAGAAAAAGAAAAAAAAAGAAATGCATCTATCATTTTTCGTGCAATCCCTCCAAGCGTCTTGTCTATAATCGTGCCGCGTGAGGAAATAACAATTTGTTTTTGTTTGGTTTCTTTACATCTGCGTAGATATCACCTGATTTTTCCGTGTCGACTTGTCCAAAGGTAATTATATATTTAAATCGAGAAAAATAAGCTTCACGAAAAGAATAGAGTAACGTCGAGTTATTTTAAAAGTTACAATCTTACTCTCTTTCTCTCTCGTCTCAATCATATCCGATTATTTTCAACCTAAAACTAATTACGTATCAAAAATTTAAAACTCCATTAGGTCACTTCACGCCAAAAATGAACTAGAAATTTATCCTTGACTTAAAATGAGGAAAATTTCTGCTTCAAAGAAAAACGTTGTTACTGCATTATGTATGTGTCGATAAATTTGTGATCGTTGCCCTCTCCTATCCATTTTTATTACGACATGTAATATTGTTTTTATCTTTTTGAAATTGATATTATACATAAGAGCGACGTAAAGTGAGAGAAAATCTTGAGTCTGACCAATCTTTTCATATTTGCCGCCGTTAGTTTTCGTACAAGCATATAAATAGACTGGAACTCCATGTTATCGATAATTGAAATCTTAATTAATAAATGAAAAAAAAAATATTCAACGTCTTAAAGTGAAAAAAAAAATGTAAATGTTATAATATTTATGTGAATTATAACATAATTTGAGAACTACAGAAAACTATATTTACATCTAAAATAACCTATATAAAAGTTATCAAAAGTAATATTTTATTAACCTTTTGTTATTATTACGTATTATAATATTAAAACGTACTGAAACTATAGTTTTTAAGTTTGACTGATATTAAATATTAACACAGTTTGTGATAATAGTATTGTGCATTGGATTGAAGCATATCTATGTACGATAAACTTTTATATTATATTTTAGATGGAAATATATATTATATATATATATATATATATATATATATATATATATATAATATATATATATATATAATATATATATATATATATATATATATATATATATATATATATATATATATATATATATATATATATATATATATATCAGTGGCGGTCCTACAGGGGGGATTGAGGGGCGGATATCCCCGGGCCCACTAGGTTTGGGGGGCCCGGGACGAGGCCTACATATAAAAAATTCAAATAAGCCAAAAAAAATAGAAAAAAAAAAAGGAACTTAAGGGACGGGAAGAAGAGAGAGAGAGAGAAGTTTAAGAACCAATTTAATGATTTTCATTAGTAAAATTATTCCTAGGAAACAAATTATCCAAACAAATTTATAATGTAAAAAAAAAAAAAAAAAAACTAAAGCATAATATATAAATCTTCAGAAAAAATACAATATCTCTTTAATTTACTAGTAATAATACTTCAGTATTTTCTTATATTTTTAAACAAGGGCCTCCCTGGTTTAAAAAGGTAAAATAAACTATATTTACTATAGAACTAGAATTATAATGAAGACTTAAAAAATTTCAGGGTGTTATTTTATTGCATTTTCATTCTAAAAGAGGGCAATGTCCTAAGTCGATAGATATGGACATTTCTAAGCTTTGAGCTCATTGAGTATTAATTCTTTTTAAAATTCTTAAACTGACGTTACGGTAACTTTTCCTATGCCCGCATGCATAGAGGTATTGCGTGTTGACATTTTTTGATTTTTTGATTTTTTAATAGAAATGCTTATTGAACTTAAAATTTACACTTCTGCAAATAAATCGATTCAGGACAATGTCTTCTTTTAGAATTTGAAATAAAATTATACCCTGAAAACTTTTTTAGTCTTCCTCATTGGCCTGGCGTAGGTAAAAAAATTTTCAATGATAAATAAACACTATAGCTCGATCTACCTAAATTTTAACATTTGTATTCGTCAAATTGACCTTGTCCTCTGCTCCTCTTAAATGATGATGACGATCAACTTTGGCTATTCAAATAGAATATGTGCATTTTTTTTTTTTTGGCAAGAGACTAGGGTTTACGAACATCACTTTTGTTTCGGAAATTTGAAAATAACTCTAACAGAAAAAAAAAAAAAAAAAACTAAAAGTTAGCTTTTTGAGAATATGAAGGAAACATTTTTTGCATGCGCTTAATCTCGCCTAAATCTGCAAAGTAATTAAAAATAATTTAATTTGCATTATGAATTTTTGTACACTTTTTTTAAAAAATATTTCATTCTAATGTAAAGTTTAATTGTTTAAAAAAAAAAAGAAAAAAAAAGAAAAAGTTTTTTTTTTTTTTTTTTTTCTTAAAGCTATCTGCACTGAAAATACTGAATTTATGCACGGAATTGCCTGTAAATAGTCACGTGGTAAAAAAATCGCGCCTGCGGCGGGCTATTGGCGCTTCGCGCATCTATTGAGGGGGCCCTGTCAGATTTCTGTCCCCGGGCCCAAAATTCGTAGGACCGCCACTGATATATATATATATATATATAACTAATTTACTGTCAAGAATGTAAAATACACGGTATCGTAAAAAATGAACAAAGTTTCAAAGCTGTGCATATTATTTGCTTTTTATTATTATTATTATTATTTTTCAATCGTATGCGTTGCACAGAAAAGAATGCTGTAACTGGAAACTTTTGCAAACTGAAACTGCATTGAGTTGAGTATTATATTTATGCAAAGCAACTTTTCTCAAGTAAAGGAGACACTATAATATACTTGATGCTCGTTGTATGTAACTTTATCGTGATCTGAGTGGTAGAACCATGGAATATCACGTAGCTATATCATTATTGTTGTGACGCACATAGCATGTCAAAGTGGAACAGAGTGTGTGAGGCACACCAACACGTGTCAACCAACACGTGTCAACACGTGGACACATTGATCTCTAGCACATTAAAAACCTATAGCAATCATTTGGCAATTGAGCATTCAAATTTTCTTTACTTCATTCATTCTTTTAATGTGTATATTATAAGTTGTGTCTATCAATGTCAATTAACATAGTGAAGAAGTCAAAACACTGCCAAACTAGAAACATGGGTGCTACTGCTATACGTGTACTGTGTACGTCAAATATGTATAACATGTTTATAAACTTTAATTGTTCAAAAATAATAATAATAATAAAATAAAAAGCCATGGACTGACTAGGGCCCTGAAATTTTCAAATTTTTATTATAACGTACTATTTTTTTTTCTTCAAAACTGACGTGTAAGTAGACAGTATACCATAAAAAATGAAATTCAAGCTGACAAGCTCTCCATTCGTTTCTATATCTATTTTATTTTATGGCACTTTTTGATTGATTACGTGACTGTATCTACATTGTTATTTTATAGTATTTAGATTTACAATCTCCATGAAAGTTGGCATGGAGAAATAATTGAGGAGTATGTATATTATAAGTTCAACTGCTTAATTTGACCAAAAAAAGGGGGGGGGGGGAATTTTTAAAGTAATGGAATTACCCGTTTGTTTGTTCTTAACTTTTTTTTTTTTTTTTTTTTTTTTAATAAAAAGATGTTGAATTAAAGATCATTTAATGACTCTTCTTTATGCTCATATAATGTATTATAAATAATTAATTAATTTACGTTTTGTTTTTTAATAAGTCAAAATTAATAAGCGATACACTGTAATGTGAAATTTTATTCTCTGTCATTAAAATGTACTGTACATAGAAATATTTATATGGAGACTAACAAACGTATATTGCTTCATATTGTAAAGTAATTTTATTTTCATACTACGCGGCAATGGTATTATATTTTGCTATTATATACAGTGTCTGCACAGAATGGTTACAGTTTTCAATCTCTCATTTTAAAACTATTCTATACTGTTAATATGTATAAGTGATATTGATAAACGTTAATTTCCTTCAATTTCATCACAATATTTTTTATCAGAGACGCTTTTATACCAAACGACTTGTATACAAAAAGGTCAAGTCTTTAATCCCATTTAAACTGTGAAACTTTTAATAAAAACTTGTTTTTTGCTTTAATAGCATAATAATAACAGTACTTATTTCAATCAATAATAATAATAATAAAATAACATCATAAAAGGATACGTCTGTTATTCTTATATTTATTCCTATAGTACCACAGTCTATAAATAAAACTTAAAATTAATAATACTGGACTCTGATTTTAAAATATAGAGTTTTCCTTGATGTTTTAGCAGAAATAACTTTTATTATTTGGGTGACTCATGTATGTTGTTGCTAAATAAAAGAATTGATTCAAATAATTTTGAACACGCCACAAAAAATAATTCAAGGCATTTCCTGATAAACGGAGAAATTATTCGTCGCTTTTGGCTTTTTTGATAAAACAAAGTTATTTTTGATCGGATTGTGGTTGTGTCTATTCAGGGACTCGACAGTATTGTGTCTATATATATATATATATATATATTATATATATATCTATACAAAAACACAGAGCATATAAAATAAATAACACTCATTATAATTAACTTCCTCGTTTATAAAAGTATTATAAATAAAATAATTAAGTTGAAAAGAAAGTGCTATAGCTGGTTTGTCCTGGTTTTTTTACAAAATAAGATTTTATGCACTTTTGTAATTGAGAAAACGTATATTACTTAGGAACGAATAACATTTTGTATTTTATTATACCTCATGCAGAAGTCATAAAAATTCTTGTTAGAGAATTTCAAACTTGTCTATAATAATAAAGGCTACAAGACATGATAATGCATTTAATATTTCAAGTAAATTCAAGTGAAGTGCGTTTTTAAGTTGTCAACAATATTACAAAAATTATTTTGGAGTTGATAATCGAAATTTCTTGATAGATAATTTGTCAATAAGTTATTTTATATTGAAAGCAATTACAACAAGCTTCAAATTTATAAATAAAAAGTATGTGATATATTTTTGTTTGATAGTAATTGCCGCTTTTGTTAATCAACTTAAACTAACAACTGCTAAATACATACACAAATAAAGTAACAAAACAAGCTCTATATCCTGGATCTTTAATATATATTTTTAACTTGTTTCTTGTTTGTTTTATGGACGATAAAAAACTTTATTTCAATTCTTTTTTGTTGCTTCACTGGGCTCTAATTAAACTCTATTTGCGTCAAACGTTACATCATAGTGTTTATATAAAAAATAATAATAATAAAATAGAATTTAGAATTTACCATCCACAGGCAAAGCAACAAATGGTACAATAGAGAGAGAGAGAGAGAGAGAGAGAGAGAGAGAGAGAGAGAATCAAGAAAAGAAAAAACTTACAGGAAAAAAAAAAAGAGAATAAGTCAACAGTAAAATTTGCAATTTATGTATTATATATTATGTAAGGTGAAAGGAATATTTCACTTATTTAAATATTCAATCAATCCTCAGAGATAAGTAAATCGAAGGAAAAGAAATATTGCTGATACAAATCTCTTACAGTGAAGAAAATATTGAAACATTATATCTTTGTATGCCATGTTGCGGCTTATTATGATTTATTTATAACATTCAGAACACGCCTGGCAACCTGTGTATTCTAATCACCTGAACAATGATCTGCAGCAGCAACTATATAGCAGCAGCATTCCATAAAGATAAATGTGGTGTGTATAAAAAAAAGTGGTGTGGCTGCTCAGTAGTCAGTGTTGTAAGCTACGCTACATCTCTCTAGCAACAACTCACTACACGTCATTGCAGTGTGTGTGACGAGATTGCGTTATTGGTCATTTCCGCTCACATGTAATTGTTCGCAGACTACCAAACCAAGAGCCGAGGGAGGTGCGAGACATTTACATGGGAAACCACAACTAACCTCAGGGATCAAAAATTTGGATTCAATTCTTTTTAATTGTTTAATTATATTTTCTTTAATATTTATTGCTGCTTCGTCATAGCTTTTTTTTTTTCTCTTCTCTCTCTCTCTCTCATATAGACAATAGTGTAATTTTACTTACAAACAGGTAATATTGTGTGATTACAAACAAAATAAATTACTTCGCGACACACAAACATAATAATTAAAACACCGCCCTTTTTTTCTCTTTAACACCATGTTTAATTATTTATACATGTTTTTCTATTTAATATTTTTATAGTAATTGCATGTATTTTTATATCATTATGATGAATCACCAGCATGAAAAGGTGTTCGTTCGAGTCTCTCTCAGTTTGAAATACACTGACTTGGTGGCGCCTCCTGTTCTAAACGAAGTATAATATACTTGGACCTTCAGGGGATAATAAAACTACATTCAAATTACTGTAAATTAAAATAATAATAATAACCTTAACTCTAAGTTTTGAATATCTCTATACTATGTACCCAAAATTACAAGAAAAATCATGGAAAATTAATACTATTACATTTTAATAAAAAAAAAAATCTTGACTATAATATGTAAATCGAGCTCAGGGACAAAATATTACATATATCACAATAAGACGTACTTAACGTATAGAGTAATAATAATAATCTTTGCTTTAAATCACTGAAAGAAATTAGTATTACTAATACGTCGTACATACACCAGCAGTGATTGAAATAAGTAAAAATGGCAGTCGTTAGTAGTTACTATTCTTATGATGAATACCCCATTGTTATTCAAATTTAACAATATACACTTACATTCTATATATTATATATTATAATAGTCTTCGTAAATATGGATAATATAGTCTCATTAGCATATTAATTAAAATTACAGCAATAAATGGAATTATACACACACACACACACACACACACACACACACACACATACTTGATATAATATCAATATGAACCTCGTGTGAGTATAGAGGTTACCTTATTACTTATAGCATTATTATATCTGACCATGCAAATGATTGAGGAAAGAAAGTAAATTGATCTCGTAATGATGAAAAGGACGTATAACAAAGAGAGGGACTGAAATGATATATTACATATTACAATAGACTTTGAATTATAAATCTGGACGTTTCTGATGAGATAATCAGCTCTTACACAGCTGGTGCAAGGCAATGAACTGCTTTTTAATATTTTATATCAGTCTTTTGCTTTTGTATAATATAGTATTGCTTTGATTGCATTTAATTATAATCAAACGCATGCAAGGTCGTGAGAAGAGAGTGTGGTGCGGAACCCAAATAATTTTCTCTCTCTCTCAGTCACTTTCCTGCAAAACCTTGATCCTGTATATGAAGCTAGGCCAACACACAAGGCTCTCGACCCTCGACTATATTATATTACTTTTCCTCATTCTTGTAGGGGGCTTACAGGAGATTTTATTTAAAATACTTCCTCAAATCTTAACGATAAAATATATTATACCCTTTTGTTTTTATTGAATTTATTACATCATATTAAATAGCTGTCATAATATAATAGTAAAAATGTATTTTATAATTTAGAGAGAAAGAGAGAGAGAGAGAGAGAGAGAGAGAGAATAAGATTTATTATTGCATAATACAGTATTTGCAAAATTACATAAAAAAAGTGGGAAAAATCATAATATGCATTTTTTTTTTACATCATAATATATAGTTCTTATCTAAATTTATGGCTATTGATAAAAATAATAATTTTTGAAGTGTATAAGTTTATATACTTAAATTCAATTGTTGATTAAAGATAGAAACCCTGAACCCATAAATCAAATTCATTTTGAACACTTAGCGGGAGAGTTTTAATTTGTTACAACGATCAAATGATGAAAAAATCCTAAGTATATAACAGAACTGAAATGTATAATAGAGGGGACCTTTTTGTGGGTGTTTGGTGTTTGTATATAGATTTATAATAATCTACCAACACTTATAAAACAAATTGAAGCGATCCAATTATTAAACTAAACTAAAACTGTTTAACTGTTAAACTGTTAAACAAGCAATATTATACTTATATATTGATGAATTTTTGAAAGACCAAACATAACATATCTCTCCAATTTACTTTATTATGTATCTGTAAACTATATTTTATATTTGTATACATTTTTGTGTGTAATTTTTGTTTATTATTGACTATCATTTCTATTTGTACAAATTATTATAATTACCGAAGCTGATATGCATTATTGTATATTGTGATTGTAATGAAAGAAATGAGCAAACATATTTAAATATTTGAATTTAAGCCTAAAGACACAAGTTTATCTCATACCGTTGATTTCTGATGTATGCTCACTTTGTATATATTTTATTTTTACTCTAACGTAAGAAAAAAAAAATCAGATAAATCTTTCACTATATAGAAGTGGGTTATCATCCAAGCCTTTACAAACGTAAATAAACATTTAGTAATTCAAAATTAATCCTCATCGCCTACTTTAAAATATAATACATACATAATATACTCTAACGAAATGAAATAATAATTAATTGAAGAAGAAAATAAAAAAGACAGATATTGCGCAAATACATACGTAATTTGTTGTATTTGCGTCACTATATATTTCATGCAAATTAATACACTATTATAATAATTAATAACGTATCAGGTGTTTATTGAATATGCTGTAATAACAAAACCTTGAAGTATATGTATGCCTCACAATAAATTCTTATAAAGAAATAATACTTAACAATTCCAGACACCTGCTTGTTATAATGTAAAACAACAAGCAGGAACAACTTAAGAGAAACAATACTATTTATTGGAAATTAAAATTGGTGACAATTCTCGTCTGTGGGCGCGCGAGACACAACAAGATCTTCAAGGTGACTTCGCAATGCGCGAGAGTATATTATATTACAGAGAGAGACGCACCTTTTTTGTCCCTCGATAGTCGCGAGTCCGTGGTCAAGAGATCGTGATCGTGTATTATATACTGTCGTCATAATAAATTGATAAAAGGTCCACTGAAGCGAAAGCGATGCTAAAACTCACTCATCCAAACCTTATAGTTGTTTGCGTTTTTATTTTTTTTTGTTATTATTATTTTCATTATACATATCAAAATAAACACTTTCATTCATCCATATACCCATTATACATTTTTTTTCTTAGTATAGTTCCTAAATTAGAATTGTATACAAAAGCAAGAAAAATATACTTTAAAAGAAAAAGAACAATATAATGTTTACTTCAAAAGTAATTTATTTATAGTTTTTTTCCTTCTAATTGTTAATCCATGCACGTTTTCTGTGATTCTTGTTTATTGAAAGAGGTATATTATATAAAAAAAAAAATAGAAAAATTGAATAAAATGTATTTAAGTGTTACTTCAGATTTATTGTTTGGTATTTTCAAGAGGAAGTTTTCAACTTAAAGGTTTTTGTTGATATTTTGAAACAATACAAATAATGACGAAGCTCGTATACTTTTTGCTTTTGTTTTGTTATATATATACCAAATGTGATGTATCATTATTCTCAATGTCTAGTTCAAAAGAATTATGTTTAAAATACCCGCATAATTATTATACTAAAGTGCCTTGAGCTTAAATGTAGCCTGCCGCAACGAATTAACTAATTTCCAAAATGCTCGCTCTTTTGCATTTTCTTATAATAATATAGTAACCTTTTTTTTTTCTTTTTAAAGATCGCATGTCAAAACACTTACTTGTAATTTAATACTTATGCGCATATTTCGTCAATTTAATTTACTTTACGTTACTGGATATTTTCTACAGTATAATACGAAAACGGAAAATTATTACACTCACCTCTATTTGTATTTTTTTTTCAATTGTTTAAGCAACGCGTGCAGTATTCTGCACAGTGCATTTTAATTATAAACTTTTATTTGCAGTAGATGCCAGATTTTACTATTGCAAAATAAAATTAGACTAGAACTCAGTTAGATGAAGGTGAAATTTGCATTTCAACCGCTTACGAAATAAGAAAAAATGCGTATAAAATTGCGAATGTTCTTATTTCGTTATAATACTTCCCTCTCGTCTAGAAATACTTTTGTAACATCTTGTCAACTATAAGGTTCGAGATACAAAGAAAAAAATGTCGAAGATATAAATAAGTTAGAGCATTTTTATCTTAGAAAGTATGCTCTATATCAGAATCTACTTTTTTTTATTAAAATTCTTATTTTTCTTTTTGAGCTATAAATAGCACACAATAGCTCCACATTGTATAGATTATTGGTGTCAATGTGTATTTAGAGTGTACATGTATGTAAACAGCGCCGCACTTATCACAATGATTTCTACACAATGTTTTCCATGCTTGATCCTCGGTCATAATTAATCAGAGTTAATTGTACTTGGCTGATTGACCAGGCGGAATGAGACTCCGCCTTTGTATTTGATCCAGCTTTTCAATATTTTTTTCTCTTCAGAATATCCGATTGCATTTAGAATGAGGTAACACCCAGTGAACTAAAAAGTTATCTCTGAAATACCACTTCCTTGAAAGTTGAAAGAAATTTACTTTATAATTTATTGCCAGAATAAAAAGCCTCAACAGTTTATAATTAAAAAATAAATCTTCAAAATGTACTATTTTTTGGCTATAGTAATAAATAAAAAAGCACAGTTTTTAATATTTTTGAGTTATTTCAAGGGCTTTCTTGTTAAAATTTCTAAGAAATATTTCAATTATAAAATATTTGCCAATGACTGTACATAAAAGTATAGTGACGAATAATGTATTAAATTAAATGAAACCTTGCTTTTTATCTGCAGTAATTTAAGTTCAAGTTCACCTACTAAGTAAATATTCACTCTGTGTAACTTATAATTTGTATCTATAAAGAAACCTATAATTTTTTTTAGCTCTTGTCTTAGTTAGTGATTTCCTGCTGTAAATTATTTATTTATTTATTTATTTATTTATTTATTTATTTATTTATTTATTTATTTATTTATTAATTCATTCATTCATTCATTCATTCATTCATTCATTCATTCATTCATTCATTCATTCATTCATTCATTCATTCATTCATTCATTCATTCATTCATTCATTCATTCATTCATTCATTCATTCATTCATTCATTCATTCATTCATTCATTCATTCATTCATTCATTCATTCATTCATTCATTCATTCATTCATTCATTCATTCATTCATTCATTCATTCATTCATTCATTCATTCATTCATTCATTCATTCATTCTTTCATTTACATATTATTACTATTAACTTTTTTTTTTTTTTTTTTTCATCACCTTGTTTGGTTTGAATATGAACAGCATATTATAATATACACATATTAATATTTTCGGCAATGCTCGAGGAACAGAAATTCTATATATAGAGCCACGTATGATTGTAATTAAATTGAGCGGTGAATTTCACGGTCATTTACGTATGCATAATAAAAACACTGAAAGTGTGACCCACAGATGTAATGATGCATAAAATTTTACTGCATAAATTATAATATTAAATCATTAAAACGCCTTTGCGTGTGTTTATACTTTTGTAGCACGTATAGTATAAAAAAAAAAAAAAAATTGGGGGGGGGGGGGGGGATTAATATTTAAGTTATTTTTAGAAAAACATATTTTAACACTAAAATTATGATTTCAACATATTGGTGGTAGAATGTTTCAAAATTTCTTAAAGCGTTCAAAAATAGAATTTGGTTTAAGTAAATAAATCAGCCTCTGGGTGGCCTAAAATGAAGTCAAAGTTTTACACTAATTATAATAATAATCAATGTATATAAGCGTGCCTTTCAATTTTATTATAGATTATTTTTAGTCTGCAATTACTTAATTAAATGTACATTATTATTTTTATTATAATTATCACTTGTATTTGCAATTTGTAGTAATAAAAGTAATCATTAATTACTGTAAAAAAACAAACATATAATACTGAAGGTAACTTACTACAGCTAAAAAATATTTTCACGAGGCAGTAACGTGTAATACTGTATAAAGACTGTATATAAAGTTTATTTTTGATATTATCATGCAGCTCCAAAATATATTTTATATTTTTAAATAATACGTCTAGTCGCATGTAATCTCTTAGTATAGCAAAACATCACATACGTACATTATATACATAAATATAGAATTACTCGGTGTTAAATTAAAAATACTAAGTAGACACGAAACTTGACTGCATGATAATTTCCATGCGACAAATCCACTCAGCTGTTCTAAACAAATCAAGGTTATAATTTCATATTATATTAAAACAATATACGTTATAATCTACTTAAGTATACGTAGCGTGACTTAACCTTTGACCTACTTATAGTTTCACTATGCACAAAACAAATTCAATTATATTGATGCTTTTTTATTGTATTTGTTATTCTTCTTCTTATATTGAATACTTTGCGTTCTTTTACAATTTTTATGGGTGTTTTGTGCCAATTTTGTTTAACTATAGTTCGTCTCTGTTTATATGACACGCAATACTTATATCGCTAAATTTTCTACAACAATAAAGTGAGATTAATGGTTTTAAGTTGAAACAGGTATCATATCCTCTAACAAAGTAAACTAAATTGCAACTTTTTTTTTTTTTTTTTTTTTTTTACAAAATTTTGGTTGGATATTAAATTTTGTGCACTTGTCTCCTCAAGAGTTGTATAGGATGCAAGAAACATTGAAACCAAAGAAATAATTATGGATCACAAAAGAATTTTGTAAAATCTCTTGGAAAAGTAAAATATCAAATCAATGTTATAAACATGATCTCAAAAGTACTTAAAATAAATGCAATCAACAAATTAATGCATACGTATAGTCACGTTTATTTATTTGTTCTGTTTATTTATTTTTTATTTTTTTTTCAATTTATGGATAATAAACTCGATGGGCTTTTTGCCTTTTTAACTATCCTTTTCAGCAATTGCATCATTGCTTGAGACTTTGACTGTTATGTTCGTACAAATTTTCTTGCTCAATAAATCTATATTATTATTATATTAAATATACTTTTGTTACTACACTGTCTATGTTTACAGATATTTCAATTGGATTTCATATTTTTTTGAAACTTAAAAAAATTCTATATTTATCTTAAACTAACAATGTTTTTAAAGAAGAATTAGCATAAAAAAACAGTTAGGTACAAAAGTTTTAATTTTCATAAAAACAGAATCAATCATGAATTGTCTAATAGCTCAAGGTTTGTGTGTGTACCTTTTTGTTATTTTAAAGAAAAAACAGGTTGTTGGAAGTCATCAATCATCAAAGTCATATAACCTCTACATGGCTAAGCTATAGCAAAGCGTCACAAGCCAACAGGGCAAAGCGTCAAAAATGTCACACAAACTTATGACGCAACCGAACTCACGTCACAAAGAAAATAGAAAATACTATTGTTATTGATATTAGTCCAGTTTCCGGTACACACCTTGGCTTTTTTTTTTTTTTTTTTTACTGATTTCTCTCTTATAAATTCTTTGATAGCAAAAACTAATTTAAACTGTTACAGCTTTCCTGTAGCTTGATATATTATATAATTACTGTCAAAAGTTAAACGGATATTATAGTGTATATTTTTTTAAGCGCATGCAATGATTTAACTTGTTTAGTGTAGTAGAGTTTTTAAAATTAATATCTTTATTTTATAAACCTTAGGAGAAAAAAATCTTTACATGGTACTTGGAACAATTAAAATCTTCACATACATGATACAAAAAAGTTGGAGTTTTTTCTCTGTACATGTACTTTTAGTTCAGCATGTTTTCATTATGCTATATTCAGTGCAATAAACTCTATAGCACTTACCAAAAGCTATAAAAATAAAATAAGAGTGGAAAATTTATTCATTTACGTCACAAATTTTGGTGAATAATTAAAAAAACATATTATTCGTATACATTTTATTTTCTCTATGTCTAAATTTAAAAGGCATGCTACATTTTAAAATACAATAATTTTTTTTTCACTTTAAGGCATAACTGCTTTCTTTCAATATAAAACTGTCAATGTATACGTTATTTAACATTAGGAAATGTAAATTATATACTTGAATATCAAATATGAGCGAAGTTAAGTTTCTTATTATTTTATACTTTTACATTAAAAGGACTGTCTATATAAATAAACATTTTGTGCGTATGAATCATGATTTTTCACGAATCACACCTTAGTGCTTATATAAAATTCCTGGAAAAGTAAATTTCCTAAAAAAATACACGCATTTTTCTTTTAAAATATACGTATTTGAATTATACTAGGAAATTTAACAAAAATTCTGTGGCACTTTCATGTGGTAATAAACTTTGCATTCTATGTTGCAGATTCTCATACTACTTGTCTTGTAAATATTTTTTTTATTACTTTTTTTTAATTGGCATTAGAATAGTGTATGGGTTGTGAATAAAATATTTTGCAAGTAATAAAATTTTTAATGACATGCACAATAAATTTAATATTTCAAATATGTATAAGAGATATGTGTAAGCATTTTTTATTGATTTTTTTTTTTTTTTTTTTTTTTTTTTTTACAAAAGTTAACATGAAAATTTACTTAATTTGACATTTAAATAAAAATTTGTTAAAATTATACACTTTTTCTCAATTTGTTTTCAGAAATAACATTACATAGCTTGAATGACGCACGAGCCATACGTTTAAAATATATTAATACTCAAAACTACAAAGATAAAAATGTTACTTTAAATATTAACTAATTGGTTGATCGCTTTTGAGAATCATTGACTATGGAAAACGTTGTACAACAAATAAAAGTAAGTAGTATTTTTTCCTAAACTAATAGAAAGTTTATTATAATAAACTTTTTTTTCTAAAGTTGTTTTAAATATTAAAAACACTTAAATCATGAAGTATTTCATAACTTGTCATTATTCTGTAGATTTTCATGCATTGATTATCTGCTCTATTATTCTAAAAATTCATAATATCAGGTAATTAGCCCAACCGTTCTTACTTATACCAGTATATGATATCTCACAACCTCAACGGTTACAAAATATTAAATTCAATTACTTAGTTCTTGTTTCTATGAACAGCCTGAGTCAATTAAAAAAATAATCCTATTTTGTATTTGTTATGACAAAACACACATATAGACGATGAAATAATTAAGTTATATATTCCACTTTGAAACTAATATTTAAATGTTCGATATTATCCAAATACTATAGAACTACAATTCTAACACAAGTAAGTCAAGTTGGAAACGTTTTACAATAGTAATAATAACAATAAATTAATTGAAAATATTTCAAAACAAATTTGAGTTTTTAAAACTATATTATTAATGTATTATTTTTGAAAGATAGTTTGCTTAAATTGCTAAAAAAAAAAATAAATTGTGCAGGGGAAAACAAAGTAAAAAAACAAGTTTTGCAACTTACTATTTTTGGCCTAAGTCCGTATCCTATATCCTACCAACGTATAAGATGCCTTGATCCTACTCCTTTATGACACGTTATAAAATATTTTAGTTGCTATTGAAGTCATAAAATCAACCAAATATATAAAATAATCTATCAATATTAAACACGCAAGCTACATTTTAAAATACATCAGTATCAACGATACACTGATACACTCATAAGTTAAATTAGAAAAGGTTCAAATATATTCACATGTATAATGGCATACGTGACCATGCAACCATTGGAATTAATCAATTATACGCGTTTATGGCTCGACCTGGCAATAATGTATTGTAAATAAATATATTTGCAATCACTATTTCACTTGAGGGTTTTTGAAATTATATTTTAACAATATGAGATATTGAGTTTATTTAAAACAAAATTATGTAAGCTGTCTGAAAGCCTAATGAATTAGCTAATTAATTTGAAACTACCACAAACACATTAATTATCAGTTAAATATTGACCAAGAAAATTTAGACATTCGTCAATTCACCGAATATTAATTTTCAAAGCTATATAATGTTTCTTTTAACGTATTTTAAATTAACTTTTAATTCGTATCTATATAGCGGAGTGGCTTTCTTCTATTTATATATTATAACGCTGTGAAAAGATGTTTCGTTTCAAGGACAAAAGATTAGGAAATTGGAGTTAAAATTACACTTGAAGAAATTTTGTATATCAGCATCACAAAAGACGTAATATTAATTAAATATAATAATAATAATAAAAATCGTAATAACATTTTTAAAATCGTAATAAGATTTTTTTATACCAAGCTTGGTACAAAATTTGTTGGGACTTGAAAGATAAAAAAAAACTTGTATAATGAGCTTCACACGCAATTTATAAGATTGATGCAAGAATGAAACAAAAAATTGGAGACAAGTTTTTTGCATTAGATGAAAGATGAAAAAGCCGAATAATAATGTCTTCTTTGTAGCTCAACTACAGTATATCAATTGAGAAATATGTTTCTTGCCGAGTCATAATTTTAATAAAATAAAAAGAATATAAAGAAACTACATATATACGGTCAATCTTATTACTTTTCTCTTACCGATGCCTACTTATTAATCGAAATTGATTTTTCAGGATAATTTTCACATTTTTATATGCCTACAAAGATAAATGAAAAGAAAGCTAATTTATTATATACTTTTATATAGAAATCTAAGAGTATTTTGACAGACGTATATAGGAGTGTGATCAAATGTATGACCCACAGGCCATAATATGTTGTGCAAAAAATAGACCCAAAACAAAAATGTTGTCCCTGCTCAACCTAAATTTTATTTACAATGACCCACTTATCACTTTACAACGCTTTATTATTTTTTTTTAACCCTTCAAAGATATATGACGTGCGTGATTCTCTATACGTCTTGTAAAATAATTGACATGCGACTTAATATATTATTATGGAGTAAGGACCATTATACTAATTAATACATAAGGTCCTATAACTGCTAACACAAATTTTAAAACCCATATTTAAAACTATATAAAAAAAATGCTCAATTAATCTTTAATTGCCTTTTTTTTCTCATAATTTGAAAGTTGTTACAATTATATATATATTTTTTGTTAGTAAAATTTTAATCTAAACACGATTAATGATTGATTACGATTAAAATTTAAATCATATATTTTAAAACTATATATTGGACGTACTTTTTCAATTTTTTTTTTAATTTTATGGCCATATTACTCCATAATACGATATTTATTCAATTTTTTTATCTCTTTTGTAACATGATCACGTAGTCAAAAAGTACGGTAATAAGAATAACTAATAAACAAATAATAATTAATCGTTAACTGAACTGAGAGGGGTCAACGTTTGTGTTCTGGAGACCAGTCACTTGAAAAATAATAATTTGCGACAATAATTTCAGTCAATATTGCCGCTCCATGCTCCATACTTTTTTCTCCTTTTACATTATAACTAAATAACAAAGACCGTGGTCTTTGATAAATTTATTCCAGAACGAAGTATTCATAATATTTACCACAAGATGATAAGTTAAAGTTTCATGACAATAAGTATAAATGCAGCTATGTTGTAATACAACTTTAATCGCGATTGATTACGCCACGCGTGAACATCACGTCATGACAAAAAACACACAGCTTCAGAAATAAACTTCTCTCACTCAGTGGTCGCATATCGCATATGTTACAATTATACACAGCAGCCACATGCAAGTATATTAGTGCATTAGCAACGCTATATATGTATCATATAAATATAATATTATATATAGTGTGGTTAGAGTTTTTCCACACGTATCGTGGGTTTGATGTTGCGTCCTGTCGTAGACATCAAACCCGACATTTAACTTCCCGCGACGCCTCAAATACACTTTGCTTGTGCGTGTCTTATAATTATATTTTTAATTGGCATGTATACATACTCATCACTTATTAGTTCATTTGCCAGCATATAAAATTTGACAATTTTATACTGCAATTAATTAATATCTCTATATCTCTCTTACATGCATTTTTATTTACATTTGGTTGTTTGTTTATATTTCACTACTTAATAGTTATTGATATTACGCAGAGCAATAAAAGATAATTAATATTACAAATCTGCATGGCATTTAATTTGTATCCGATACTCACGTATATATATAATCTATAATAATATATGGAAGCCTCGAGATTAATTTTTCAAGGTAATTTTTGCTATCAAAATAACGGAATAAAAAAATTAACACCTTTGAGTTGAAAGGACAAAAATATTGATTCATATCTATGATTCATATTTGTTAAGAAAAATATTTCAATACAGGCCTCGCTTTCATTGTTTTGTTTTATTTTTATACATATAGTAATAAAATTAACTGTACTTTATATATATATATATATATATATATATATATATATATATATATATATATATATATATATATATATATATATATATATATATATATATATACAGTATATTATATTGCACTGAAAGTGGGTGTTGTTTATTTTTATTTATAAATCTTACAGAATGACTTAAGAATGTAACACTTAACCTCTTACTTTAAAGTTTATTATTATTTTTATACCTTTACACACAATAGACGGTATGCTCAAGAATCTCTGAGAAAAGAAGAAAGAGAATATTATATAGGTACTTAAAAGAAAAAAATTGTTACGCAAATTTCAAAGAAATTATATTATAAGCTCATACGTATTAGTTTTTACGAAATTAAGAATAATTTTAGTGTTTGAAACTAAATTAGCCAATAACTTATATACAAATTCTAAGAAGAAGTCAACGTTTTTAATTTATTTTTAGTTTTTAAGTCTTTTTTTTTTTTCTTCTTGTGTGCTTGTGCCAATACAAATAAGCTTTTCTCATTACCTCGCAAAGAAGAACACTGTAATTTACGAGTATGTGTAATTAAAACAAAAATGAGCAAACACTTGTTGAGTTTCCTATCAGTTGAATACGTAATATAATTTTTGCAGTACCCATGACGATAATCGTTTTATAAACACTAGCAATATGATATAATATAGTTCTTGCTGTTTTATCAATTTCAATCGTATTCCGCAATTTTTTTTTCACAATCATAATAAGTATTTATTTTTATATATCACTATGTTAATTTCTTAGCAACAAACAATTGTGTGTGTATATATATATATATATATATATATATATATATATATATATATATATATATATATATATATATATATATATATATATATATATATATATATATATATATATATTAGTAACATCACCTGTTGAAGTAGAAGCATATGCGATGTGTGTTTTTACAAAGATGTTATGCAAGTTAATTTTGTTTTTGCTTCTTTTTTCCTATATTTACTATCGTTTATAACAGGTGCGCTTCTCTCATTTATGTATATTATATAATTCAGAAGCAAACGAAAACGTTTAGCCGAAATATTATTGTACTGTATTAAAATTTAGCCCAATAACATATTGCTGCAACAAAAAGAGATTGTAAACAGGAAAAATATAATACTGATAAACTATCGTTCGAGTACTGGTTGTAATATACTTCCGATTCATTAATGGAACTTTGAAAAACATTGTAAAAGTAAGTACTCCTAAATTTTTGTCAATCAGTGAAACATTGACAATTTAATTTGAAAGCCCGGCTGGTTGCATACATTACAGGGTACAGGTAGCAAAACACTAAAAGTAATTGTATTGGCTATCTTTTTAGTATAATTGCCCAAATAAAAGTTGCATTTATTTCTAAGCAAGCATATATTTTACTTTTTTTTTTTTTTTTTTTTTTTTTTCCTTCCCCAAGTTAATTGAGTCTATTTTGAAATGATGAACTTACCACGGCAAATCGTTGCATCCTGATCTCTGTTGATCAAGTCAGTTATGCAGATGACCGCCCGCTTATCATGGTACACACAAGTGCCGGTTCATTCAGAAGGTCAGGCCTACGGAGTACAACAACATCTTTCTTATAATATATTGGCTCACAAGTCACTATGCTTCCCGCGTGCTTCAAAACACAAATTAAACTGAGATGCGAGTAACGCGAGCGAGCGAGAGAGCGCGAGCTGCGCTATTGGAGTCGCGGAGTGTTGAGCCACCAAGGTCGACTTGTGCTCCTTTGTCAATTCACACACACCAGCGCTTCGTAGCGGCAAAATACAGAATTCTTTTCTATACTAATTAAGTTTCATCCAAAAATTATTTTTTTAAAAATATTAATTTCCTTCCTTTAATTAAAATGAGTTAAGATAAAAGACCACCCATAAGAACGGCCACTTTAATTTAAAGCTATTTATTTTTGCGCTGTGCTGTATGAGCACCAAATTTTATTTAGTGGTTCTTCTTAAGATCTCTTTAGTACGTGTATATATAATTAAACTAATTAATGTACATAGGGTGTTTATAAAAAAAAATTACTTTTTCAGAGGCGTTTTTTAATATGAATTAAGTTTATTGACAAATTAGACTTATTATATACATCGAATCAAAGCTTAAGTTTTGACATTTTCTTTTCAGTTTTTAAAAATGTGCTTTGTTGTTTTTTCTTCTGATAATCGCAGATGATTGGTGCGATTTCTTTGAAAAACAGACGTTGGCAAACAGCGTTTCCAAAAAAAAAAAAAAAAAAAAAGAAAGAAAAGAAAAGAAAAAAGTGTTAATTTTGTTTTCATAGTTAAAAGTGATGATAAGCAAATTAACTTAAGATTTCTCTACGTGGAAACCATTTGTAGCCCGGCAGTTGTCAAGTCGAACCTGCAGTTCGAGCCACACGTTATGTGGAGCATCTGAGGCGTGGTGGACTCGATGGCATCAGTAATCCTGATGGCGTCGCTTCAACTCTGGGATATCTTGCACTGGCGTCTTAAACACCTTGTCTTTGATGTCCCACAAGAAAAATCAGGTAGGATGAGGTCTGGTGATCTCAGTGCCGAAGCTATGAGTCCATCTCGGCCAATCCAGCCCAGTGGATGCTCACTTCCCATAGAGGACGTTACACGTTTGTGAACCAAAAAAAGTTAGTTCGTTGCACCACCACTCAAAGAGCAGCACCGTCGAATGTGTGGCTTGAACCCCCAGCTGACGTCACATCGAGCTGTTGTGACGTCATGGATGACGTCAACATACTATTCGACGGTGCTGCCAATGAAGTGGTGGTGCAACCGAACTAACTTTTAAAACGTGTAACGTCCTCTTTGGGAAGTGAGCATCCACTGATCCAGCCTTTGCTTACATCGAAATCTGGCGGAATCGAGAGTTTTTTTCTTCAAAAATGAACTCTTACAAAACCTACTGATTAAAATAAGTACCACATGACGTAACTCTTTTTTGCGAACATTTTTAAAAATGTCAGATAATTTATGCTATAATTTGATATACAACAAGTTAGAATTGTAAAAAAATTTCATAGTAAAATCAGCCTCTAAAATAGTAATTTTTTTTATAAACACCTTGTATAAAAGTCAATCATAAATACGAATGAATAAATAAAACTACAACCGCAATAAAAAAACAAAAAAAAACGTGATGTTGAATATTTTATAATCCAAACGTTTTTCAATATTAAAAGAATTAGCATAAATGTAGTGTACAAAATTTATATCTATGAAAATTAAAACGTTGAAAGTTTTGTAAATAAATCCAACTTATGTTCATCATATAAAATTATGCACTGAATAATACTTAAAGCAAAAGGCTACCACAATTTTCACTGTCACGAACAACAATAAAAATCAAATAAACTGTCACCAAAAAGACATTAAAATTATTTTCATTAAAAAATTTATCTTCAAAATCAATTTTTTATACTGTTACTAAATTTTACCTTTTTTGTTTCTTTCTTAAATTTTACTAAACTTTCATAAATATTCACAAACTTTATACAAAATAAATTAAAGCGAAATTAAATAATCCCAACGAAGGTATATATCATGCATCCTCTTGTGAAAATCACTATGTGTTATATCTAAACATGTATAACGAGCTATTTATCTTGAAATGAGTATAGATAAGAAATAATTCCATAAACAAGAATATTCCTCACATTTACTTCAAAATTGTAAATATTGCTGGGCAGATAATAAAACTTCACAGATTTCTATAATATACAGTATAGTATAGTGCGCAGTAATCTCTATGTTTGTTTACTTGTCCGCTTCGCTGAATTCTAAATCTTCTTTGTCCCTATATCAAATTAGCATATAAGAAGGAAAAACAAGTATAAGAGGATTTATAAATAAATAAGACATTAAAAAAAACATATTGAAAAAGACTTAGTTTTTATTTTATATGCAAATTACAATATTAATACACACAAACAAAAATAACCACATTTTTTTATTTTTGACAAAAACTCTGAGCAAATAATTATTTATATTATTTTTATTTATAATATATTTCATATCTTTTTTTTTTTTCATATTTGCATCAGTACATAACATAATCTCAATAATTTTAATTTTTTTATACATATTTTTTTGTAATTATATAATATCAAATAAATCCTTAAAATTACAACATAATATGCCCAATTTATACAATAAAATATTATACGTATATATATATTTTTTATTTAAGAATGACGTTTGCTAAATCTTCATTTATAAAATAACTACTGTACTCAAAAAAAAAAATTGTTTATTTTAAAATATTTTTTGTTCTCTTGCGTTTTAATTATTATTATTTTTGAAGTATTATAAAATATATTTATTTTATGCAGATCTTCTTCACTTCTTGGTGCATGAAAAATTCAGTACAATATGTGCAACAATAAATTAATTAAACTTTAGTAATTATCAAACTGTAATTTCTAATAAATATAAATTATTATTATTTTTTGTCCCGAAAGTATTAGAGAGCGCGATATTACGTATAATAAGTTTTCCAATAAATGTTCTCGTTGTGATGACTTTGCAAAACTAAACTCCTGTGGGAACAAAACTTTTACTGTCCTGTATTTATACAACGACTGGCATTTTGAATTATATTAAACAAAATTATCAACTTGTTATTTTTTAAGTTTTATATAATCTGAATAAGAAAAAATAGAACTGGAAATAAATTTTGAATCTCAAATTATTACCTTAAACAAATAATGTTTACAAAATAAAATATTCACCTAAATTGAAATTATATGATGAAACTTCTGAAATGATTTCTGACTATAATAAGTCTTTTTTTATTTTAATTTTCATAACCAGCATTATTTTTTCTTTTGATATGTTTCTGAACACTAAATTTGTCGCAGTGTAAGTGAATGTATATGATATAACTAAACCTATTTCAATGGAGGATTCCTATGCACTATTTCTTTTTAATAATGAAAATCAATTTAATATTAAGGAAGACATTTTTTAAATACATATTCTTTAAGATTACGGGAAGTTTAAAATCCTTTAAAATATCTTTTTATGCACAACGTGGAGCATTTTCTTATATTTAACTATCTTATAAAACTAATCCGAGTTAAATCAATCCACCTAAACGTTCGAAAAATAAAAGAGCAACATTTCAATATTTTTTTATGGCAAATGAGCGATTTGGGTGGATGGATTTGACTTCAGAAATTTTGAGTATTCTCTGGGTTGAAGTTCCCAGTTAGAGAAGTCTATGTACAAGAAATTCACAGGGACCACATTACTCTTTGCAGCCTCCAGACCAGTTACAGATTCCGCCAATTGGGTCAAAGGCGAGATGCTTGGGACACGTGTAGATCCAGCCAAGGAGAGCACCGTTCTCCATGAGTGCGCATGAGATGAACTTTCGACAAGAGAAGGGATGAGCGAAGTTACCGCGGTCCAAGCATTCAAGACTACCGTCTTCGTGAATTTGAACCTAAAGTACAAATAAAATCTCGATTGAATGTGAAATAAAATGGTATTGGAAATTAATACATAATTATGTCACACTTATGACGTCATGAAATTGTGACTCGTTATTAAATGAGTGCTTACCTTGGAGCTTGTGGGAATGCTAGGGTCAATCTCGTCATCGTAGTAGTCCTCGATGTCGAGGGGTCCCTGCGTGGTGCTGGTCACGTGGTATCTGAGGCTATCTTGCTGACGTGAGTTGTCACGCAGACGAGTGAAGGGACGTTGATGAGATACTGTCTTGGCGGGCGCCTGTGTGGGTGACTGTGCTCGCTGTGACTTGCGAGGTGCCAGGGTGGACGAGAGGCGAGGTTTATGTGTCGTGCTAGGAGAAAATGTAGGGGATGGGGTGGGAGCTACCTCTTCAACCTGTTCGGGGGCGGCAGGAGCTGAGGGTATATCCTCGTATATCGGTTCAGGAGCGCTTGCTGAAAACATATCGTCAGAATATCACTCCCATGCTTATATCAAATATCAATTCAATCTTATAAAATTTAAAAGATAAAGAATAAGATGTGGTAATTAAATTTAAAGGAAGGGAAAAATCACTTGTAAGAATCAGTCACCAAAAAAAAAAAAAAAAAAAAAAAAAAGGAAGACTACGATAAAATTAGAAAAGAAAACTGTTTCAAGAAACAAAGTAATGAGTGCGAGACTCACGAGGAGAAGTTCCAAGTTTTGTGAGGGCAGCCACTGCACCATTGATCAGGTCATAGTCAGGGTTGATGCTAGCTGCAGTCACAGCCTCCTGCTCGAGGGGTTGTCTTGTGTAGTAGACCGTGGGTGACTGTTGGGACAAGAGGGGGGAGGTCTCAGCCACGGCTATTGTGGTCGTCTCGTACGTTGGCTGTCTTCTGCGAGAACTGCGTGTACTTGATGTCAGTGCATCCACCTCGCGACCTTTTTCCGTCTCCTAAAGCAAAAGGTCAAATAAAACCAGTTTTTCACACATACGCCAACATTCCGTATCGTCAATATGTAAGTGCAAGTGCAACGATTTATTGATGTTGAATAATTTTTTTACTGACATTTTGGAGTTTAATATATCAACGAAACGAGGAAAAAAAATATTAAAATGGATTTATTATCGCAATGTTAATATTTTTAATAAATATTTTAAAGAATTGTTCATAAATAGAATAAAGGCGCAAATACTTTAAAAAATGTATTTCTAAGGTTCGTTTTCCCTCTTATTGTTAATTTCTCTCTCTCTTTCTCTTTTCTTTCCCATTATTACCTTATTTTGCTGTTAAACAATTTATAAAAGAGTTTATGTAGGAAATACCTTGAAGGGCCTGAATTTTCTGCGAACCGTCACACGAGTTCTAGGTGATGGTTTTGGTTGCTCGGTGGCCGGCTCCGGAGCAGACGTGGTGGTGGAGGCACGTACCCGTGGTGGGAAAGCAGGTCGGCGGTTGATCGGCCTGAGGGATACAAGTGGTCGAGCCGTGGTAGTGACTGGTGCCTCCGTACTCGTAGTCGTGATAACCTGTAGGGGCAAAGTTATCAGGGGATGTTCCATCACACAAGCAGTTAGTAAAAATGTCTAACAACGGAAGCTTTCCGAAACCTCTTAGAATTAATTATTTATTTATAGAAATATATATGAATTTTATTAAATTTATTTTTCATATAATAAAAATCATTATTTAATTTTGTTATTTTTTATAAATTCATGCTAAATGAAAAAAAGAAATATACCAATTTAACATAACATAATAATAAAAAGGGAAGAAAAAAGAACTTTTTTTTTTATTATGTGTTTTCCCACATGAACATTCAGTTGTAATGTTATAATGATAATGATGGCATTCACTTTTGTCGTTTGTCATATTAGCAGTCAATGTTATTATAAGGCTGTTGAGTCTTCGTCACGTCTTGTTTTTGTCACGTTTTTTGTGTTGAGGGTTGATCAGGCATTCAGGCAGGTATGCAGGCAGGCAGAGAGCGGAAGAGACGTCGAGAATAAACTTGCAGCAACTTGCAAGGGCTTGGCCGACCCCTCGCATGACACTGTACACTTCATCACCAACTTTGGGTTTTGATTTGAGTTTTTGTTATGGCCAACATGCTCGGTTACTATAAAAATAAAATATATTTATGTAAGGAAGAAGAACCACTGTATCTGTCTTTTTTTTTTTTAATGAAATAAATGTATTATAAGCCCAATATAGTTTTGTTTATTGTTTGCGTAGGCATATTTTATCCTACCTCCTGATGATATTGGACATCATCTTCATTGTATTGTGGAATTTCATTATCTTCATTTACACCTTCATCTTGATTTGGTCCAGACATAGTTTGAGCAGTTTGGATTACTTCATTTCCAGCGGCTATCGCTCCACTGTCGTCGTACACTTCTTCACTGTACTCCAAGATTGGCAACGGTGTTGTGGTGGTGGTGGTGCTTGGAGTGGTGCTCGCTCGTCCTCGAATGCGAATCACCTTTCTTCTGCGAGAGGGTGTGCGCACCGTGGTCTCAAGCTCTTCGGGAGCTTCGGTCGGTCTGCTCGGTCTGAAAGTTCTACCAGGGGTTACAAGCTCATCAGTTATTTCTTTGTAAGGTCTATAGGTTCTCGCTGGGGTAACACTCGTCTCCTCTGGCACCTCAGTAATTGGTCTCTGCGTCCGACTGAACGTTCTAGGGGTTACGTGTTCCTCGCTATGAGACTCTGTGGAGGTTCTGAAAGGACGGAAAGATCTTGCTGGACTGACAAACTCTTCAGATACCTCAGAGGAAGGACTGCTTACTCTGAAGGTCCTGGGCGTGGCTTCTTCAGTACTGGACGCTGGTCTGGCCGGTCGGAATCTGCGCCTGCTTGCAGTTGTACTGCTTGGCTCAGGAGTAGTCGATGACAAGATCTGGATTCTCTTCCTCTGGAAGCGACGTGTGGAAACTTGATTTGCCTCGGTCACAGCGATTTCATCAATACTAGCTCTAGTTACGGAAGTTGGCCTACGCCGCCTTGCACTGGGCTTGAATGATGAAGTTTCTTCAGTGGGTTTCGAGGAAGACAAGGGACGTTTGCGTACGAATGGAGGCCTCTTCTTTCTCAAAAGAGATTTCGGAGTTGTAGTGGTAATTTTTTCAATAAATTCTGGCTCAAATGTAGTGGTTAAAACTTCAGTGGACTCTTCCACTGTGATCATAGGTGTAGTTGGGGCTTCAGTTTTAGCCGGAAGTGTGAAATTTACTTTTCTATTAATTTTTATTTTCTTTCTTCCATACATGGGATCCTCAGTAATTGAGGTTACAATACTTGTACTCGTGCTTGTGGTTAGGGGGGCTTCTGTTGGAGCTTCAGTGGGGGGCTCAGTATCCGTCATTGACGTTACTTCCTCAAGGGTGGTGGGTATTTGTTGAGTGGTGGTTGTTAGGGGAGGTTCTGTGGTTAGCGTCGTCTCGGGTAATCTCTGGGTCGTACTTGAAGTCGTCACGGCATTCACAACAAACACCCTCTGAGTCGGGGCTTTGGTAATATAGAAACCGGAAGTGGCTCTTGTTGGTTCAGCATTCACGACAGACACAAGGTCTTCTTTCTGTGGATATGTTGTATTCAGCTCATCTGTTGTGTGCCTACGTAGAGTGTTTCCTCTCCGGTAGCCTACCTTTGTTACTTCCTCGACTCGTCCCTCGAACTCTAGCGTAGTCTTGGGCGGGGGTGGCACCTCACGCACCTCGGCTGGAACCTCGTCATCGTCCTCTCTCAACTCTACACTCTCCTCGACTGGTGCCTGCGTGGTGGTACTGCTCGGGCCACGACTCAGGAACACGTACTTCCTGAAATTGAGCCACTAATTTCGCTACTAATTCTACTCTACTCTACATACATGCAATTTCTCCTTCACAGCTACTCGCCTCCTGCAAGGAAATCTCATAAAATATATTAGTTTTACTCAGCAGCAAAATAGCAAAGCGAAAATAATATCAATAGCAGCAAAAGCATTTAAATTTAGGCAAATTTGTAACTGAACAATATCTATTCTACACAAGCAAGACTATTGATAACTACTAAATAATAAATAATGTAATAAAATGAAAATAAAGAAACATAATATTTAATTTATATATAAAAGCAATTTTTAAGCAAAGTTAAAACTTAATAGCACTAAAATACTTGTATTTATTTAATTTAATAATTGAAATGAATAAAACAAAGAAAATTTAGAAATTACAATGCTACGAGTAACAAATTCATTTATAGTTATATAATATCCGCAATCAGCACCTCTACATACACTACAAAAATGCATGCAATCAATAATTGTCTTATTACTCTGATAATGAGAATGAGTAACAATTAAGCTTGAAAACAAATGAGCAAGCATGAGCACCAAGCTAGCCAAGCACAAGGACAGAGAGTCCAAGTGACGTCACATAACTCGTGTCCTTGGACGCATGCGCCTCACCTCTTAGGCTGTTCTTGCTGTGGTGCCTCAGTTTGCTCGGGAGCTGCGGTGCTCGAGGGTCTTTCGCGGCGAATGCTCGTGTACTTGGGCGACGCTATGGGACGTGAAGTGGGAGCCTGGGGAACAACTTCTTCCTCATATTCCTCCTCTTCCTGTGGCTCTTCTTCCTCTTCTTCGCTTACTGGTCGTGTACTAGGTCTGCACAAAATACGTCACATCTCATTAGTTAGATTAAATAACATTTAAAAATAATAATAATATGATAGCTCGAAAATGTATTGTACGTATATTGATTATCTCATAAACAATATTTTTAAAACGGTAAAAAAAATTGTGCATGCCACATGAACGTATGTTTCCTGATTGTATGTCTCGTGAGAGCGATTGAATTACCTTACGTTCGTTCTTTCATTACCATTAAAACAATATTTTACACGTTCAATATTTTAATAAATGTGAAGATCAATGAGACTGACTCACAAGCTCTGTCGTAAATGTAATATAACAACCAATATATGCACGACACTCAACATTACGTAAAAATAAATAAATTTATTTTACGATGACACAATTGTTATTTACCTGCTAGGTCTCCTGATCTCCACGTATTTTGGTTTCTCCTTCTTGAGTCCTTTCACTTCCTCCAAGTCATCCAGTCCCTGGTTTTGAGGTCCACGACTGCGTGAGTTTAAGTTAAGCGGAGTTTTCCTGTCAAAGTAAAAACACAAACATAAAACATATTTCTGTCATTTAGATTAGCGTGACGTACTTGAAATATCACAGTATTTTGCTTTTACTATTCTGAATTTTTAATTACTTTTGTTGCAAAAGAATTCATTTGTAAGATATGCAAGCTATATGAATTAATTTTTAAAAAAACTTGTAGAAAATATTACAATATTATATTAATTTTTTTTTTATATGTTTATTTTTTGTGCATGCAGCAATGATTGTTTAGATTACACATAATGAGTGAGATATCCTTGAGCATAGGCAACCAGTTGGTCATATATGTCACACCGGTTGCGTGGGCGCAGGGGCTCTACGTTCTCACTGCTAGCGAAAATATTTGAGCTTATGTCAAATTTGTACTGAAACTCTATTTAATATATTCACGTCCAGAAAATAAGAGTTTAAAAATTCTTTATGGAGAATAAGAACATCCTGTATATTGTATAGACTGACCTTTCACTGGTGTCAGGGCGGGTCCTCTCTGCAGAGATTAAGGCAGAGCCTCCTCCGCTGTTAGTGACGCGACCTGTGCTACCAAGCACGCGCTGGTATAGTGACTTGCTGATATTAGGACGTTTAACTACCTCGGGTACCACGGCAATCTCCTCCTCTTCGCGAGCACCACCAAACTGCTTCTCTAGTTGCTCCACGCCACCTAAGCCAATATTGATTGATATTTATTTATTTATTTATTTATTTATTTATTTATTTATTTATTTATTTATTTATTTATTTATTTATTTATTTATTTATTTATTTATTTATTTATTTATTTATTTATTTATTTATTTATTTATTTATTTATTCACTTATTTAGACCTTAATGTCAACTGACCTAGCCTCTTGATGAGGTCCAGCAGCTCCTTGATTGCCTTGGGGTCTTCCTCGACTTCCTCTTCATATTCCTCCTCATATTCCTCTTCTTCTTCAGGTGCAGGGGTTGTTGTTGTGGTGGTAGTTGTGGTGCGCAGAAGTGGGGAGCGAGTGGTGCTCACGGCCTGAGTTGTGGGTGGTGCCGTGGTCGTTGTCGTAGGCTTGGTCTTACTGCAGATTACATTGCGTGCATAGTCACATGAGTCTGAAGCCTTGTTGAATACCAGTCCTAAAGAGAGAAATATAACAAAGTACATGGTAAAACTATTTACAAGTCATATCTCCTATACTAATTTTTCTAGTTATTAAAATATAATTACCTGAAGGACAAGTAAACTGATGAGCTACGATGCCAAGTTGTGAGGGTCCACTGTCAAGACACCAGAAATATTTCTTGCAGTCACGAGGATGGGGGAAGAAACCCTCATCTTTACATACGAAATCTGCAAAGCAAACTCATATTGCATTCCAGAGAAGTTAGACACCACAGGCGTGCTATATATGACGTAACATACTTGTGACATGAAAGGAGTGTTAACTTTGAGAATGTCGGTAATTATTGATTACGTAAGCTTTGTGTTTACAAACTCAAAGAAGTTACTGTAATTAATAATATCGTATTTATGTCAGACCCAACAAGGCTTCTCAAGACAATACAGAGGAAATTTAGCATATCGTTTATAACATTTCATCTAATGGAGTTTAAAGTTACATTACCTTATTTTCTTTCCTGCTTTAGAAATATAATAATAATGGTAGTTTATATAAAAAGCAATAAGAAATTTCAAATTTTGTTTGCTTAAAAAAAAAATTTCAGTATCTGATTGCTGGTACATATTATGGAGAGTTTATTAAAACAATTTTTGTTAGAAAGTTTTATGTTATGAGTGGAAGGAATGATACGAGAAAATGTAATCTTAAATACAATAATTGGATTGAAAAATTGTTTTTGGTGTTTAGAACTTTGGAAAGTACTCACCGCTGCCTGGGTCTGGCGTGGTAGGTGGCTCGGGGGTGTTTAGCAGCTGCAGGTTGGGTGGTACAGGTGTAGTAGAGGTAGTAGTAGTGCTACCGGAGGTGCGGGGAGCAGGCACGGCAGGCCGACGTCTCTTGCTAGAGGTCGTGTCACCATTCCTCACGCTCGTGTTCACAGTAGACGTGGGACGACGACGTGCGGGCTTGCTGGAACCACTTGATACCACGGGCTTCGTGCGCTTGCCATCGCTGCCCCTGTGGACACATTAATGACGTCAGTGAGGCATTTCGTGAACCAAACTGAATTCTGCGTAAAAATTTAGATTACTATACTGTATAATTACCACACGTGCTATTTAATAAATAAATGACCTCATGTGTATTTTTTTTTTTAAATATTGACCAATTTAATTACTATACAAGTAATGTATTTTTATTTAAGTTAACTTACTTTGTGGCAGCAAGCAGAGCTTCCTTGCCGGCTTCAATGAGAGGATACGGTCTGTCGTGACATTTTCCACGGAAGTCGTCGTTGTCAATAGACCAGAACATGATTCCTCCGAGTCCTTGAGCCGCAACGTATTGCGCCTAAATTTAAATAATTATGGTGTGAAATTGAAGTTATTTTTGCTATCTCTTACAAAAATATTTTACTTCAATCTTAATTACCTTGACTCTCACGATATCCTCGTCATCATAGCCCACCCACTGATTGCCCTTGTAAGCGATTGGTCCCATCTCCTCGGGATTTGGTCGCTCAACCGTCCAGCTGTTCTTCTTCACGTTCTCGCAAATCTGAGACAATGAAGCCAAGTTATCAACATCTTAAAATAATGTTGTTGTGCTTAAAAAAACATCATAAGCTATTAACAGATAATACGTTTTTATTAAAATAACACTTCTAATTTCTTTAAAAATTTAACTTCATGCTATTTGATACATTTTTATTTTATTCAATAAAATAAAAATACTAAATGCTTAACTATTATGCTAAAACTCATTCAATAAAAATTACAATTAGGTAATGAGTACCCGGACCCGCAGTTGAAAGATTTTTTTTTTATATAAATTTAAAACTAATAACTTAAACATTAATTAATAATACTAATATAATATTAAGAAATATAAAAATTATCACATGATTTTGAGTAAGTATAGTTTTATTAAGTTGCTGTATAAAAGTAAAACTACATGTGCGTGTCAAGCACTTGTAAAAACTACAAAAAAAAACACGACATTAATGAACAATGAGTGGTCACGTACTTCGTAGTAAGCCAAGTATCCTTTCTCCCGTGTAGCGTCACCCTGTTCACCGGGTCCATCAGCCGCTGACCCGAGCTCTGTAGCGAGGGGATTAAACAAGGTATAGGAGCGTCCGTATGTTGGAATTCCAAGTACAAGTTTGTCTCGGTCAGCACCCATCGTCACGTAGTGTTTGACTGTGTGCTCCTGTAATTGAAACAATTCATTGACTTATTTAGTAAGTCGTGAACCCATGACCCAGCGACACTACCTCACAAAGCACCCAAAGTATTTGTACACATACGTAACAAAAAAACAAAAGGGATAATGAAACTATAGAGCTTTTACTGTAGTAATAAAAAAACAAGTCATAAATAATCCAAATAACATTCGTGTACGACATGCAACTTTAAAAATAATAAAGTGTGTATAATGAAAAGTATAATCACTATTATATCATTATATATAGTCATAAAAGTTTAGCATGTATGTAAAGTAACATCGCGGAAAAGAACTTTTTGTATTGTTCACATAACATGGTACTTATTTAATATAATTATTCAATTAAAGCAAGATTCCCAAATAATATATTTAAGCAAAGGAAGGGACACAAAAACGTGACTTCCTAATTGCTTCTGTGAATCACGGCTTTTAACTCACGATAGAAAGCTGAGCATCAAAATTATATTCGTTATCGGGATCTCCTCCAGAGTAGAGAGGAGCGTGATGATTGACGACTGGCTCGAATGCTGAGTGGTAATCGTAGCTGAGAATATTAAAGAAGTCCAGGTGCCTGAAACACGTAAAATCAATCATGTATTTCTTTTGATACATTTCTTAATTAACCTTTTATCACATAAGAGGTAAAACATTAATAAAATTATTTTATTTTTATATTATAAATGTTATGAAGGTGCGTTTTATATTTTGCTGAAAAAATAATTAACAAACATGTGTAGTAATGAAGTGACAAGTGACACAGCTCAAAACCAGAAATTCGTAATTTTTAAAGTTGCTATACATAAAAAAATAATAATAATGAAAGCTGAGCGCAAACATATAACAGCCCTTTGTACGCACTTTAATTCCTTATACAATAAAATAAAAATTCATTAGAACGACAAAAATAGAAACAACTTTCTGGATATATTTGTTAAAAAATAAAGTAGGGTTTAAAAGTTCTTTTATACAAAAAATTTAATTAAACTTCTAAATTAAAGAAATATTATTTTTATTACAGTGGAAAAATATTTAATTTGAAGAAGAAAAAAAAATCAGACAGCAAAATCTTATAATTATATTTTGACGTATGATACGTTATTTAAAGAAAGTTTTTGAAATTATATTTTTCACACCTCTATCTCTGATGTGAAATATAATAAAAGTATGAGTAAGATTTTAATTAAGAAAAACAACAACAACAATCTAGCACACTCACTCGTCTTTAAATATAATTACAGAAATTGTAATCAGAATATCTTTGTTAAGCCAGATATGTTTGTTTTGTATATATATATATATATATATATATATATATATATATATATATATATATAACAATGAAACTAGCTGTATTTGACATTGTTTTGAATACCAAACATATCGTCTCTGTTCATTTATTAAACCTACGATTGAATTCAGTATTTTATTAAATTCTATATATAACAAAAATGTATATATTAAACTTTCTGAGAAAGCTTTTCATTATTACATTTTACAGATTCTCAAGCTCAAGTTTATAATATTTAATATAGCAATATTGAAAGTGGGAAATTCAAGTATAAATTTTTACTAAATATCTATACCATATACAATATAAAAAAAGAAGTTTTTATTTATATTCGACCTTGGTTAAAAAAAAAATAATAATAACAATACTTTTAGCTGAATTTGATACAAATTAGTTAACACTTTTAGAATGTTTTAAAATATTCGCATGATCTGAGACAGTTTTCATTAAGATGGTCAGCATGCTTGCTTGTTTACTTACTTGTTAAGTGAAGGTACATCATAACCCTTGTCCACGTATTCTGTACCCGCGGGCACTGCCATGGTCAGTAAGAGACGCTCGCGACCTGTCTTACTGCTCTCGCGATCGAACTCTGCGCGTAGCTCCTAAATAATAAAAAATATAAAAACAATTTCTTTAATTTCATCTCAACCTGTACTGTCAGAATAAGAAGACTTCTTGATCTAAGAAATATAACTTACTTGTTAGAAGTATACCAAGCTTGTAAATATTATTTATACAATCGTAATTATGTTTTTCATGTGCATTAAAAATACTCAAAATGTATAAAAATATTGCATGCAGAATAAGCTAAATATCAGAAAAGTAATTTTACATGCTTCTGCTATTTTTTTTTTCAATTCCACTTAATTACACAGTATATTTATCTTTACTTATAAAAAAAAAAGTTATTCAATTTTATAAAAATATTTATGAACAGATTCTAATTTACTAAATCAACATTTGTTTTAAATTTTTTTTAATTCTGTACGGAGTGATAAAACACTTTGTAAATTATATTTTTATTTAATTTAATAAAATAAATAAAGTATAATTTTTGCACTTTTTTTGAAATATAAAAGCATTCATTTCCTTGCATTCTTCTCTCCGCAGTTTCACCTACTTGTTATAATAAATTTTAAATACAAAAACAATAAATTACAGTGTTTAAATTAATTAGCCGTAAATTGTGAAATAATTCAAGTTTTCTTTGTTGTAGATTGTGTACAGTTTCATTACATGCGGTATAATAAGATAAGAACAACTAAATAACTATAACTACTACACTCTATGATGACATATTTCACACGTCTGCATGGTAACAGATAATTGTTACATGTGACGTACATGATCTCGAAAAATGGTTTAAAATACTACTGCTATAGCATGCTTAAAAATAAATAAATAAATAAAAGAGTAAATGATTCAATCAATCAATATGTTCATCTAACCTGCACGAGGAGAGCATAGTTGGCACGGTCACGAGCTTTACCGCCGTCTCTAAAAGCTGGATACTCCCAATCCAAGTCGAGACCATCAAAGTGATTTACTCTCAAGAATCGAACCACGTTCTTCACAAACTCTGTACGTCGTTCAGAGTCCGCCACAAGGGGTGAGAAACGAGAGGAACCCTCATTCCATCCACCGATTGCGAGTAAGGTCTTCAACTGCTTGTTGTAGCTCTTGAGACCGTTGAACTTGGCGTAACCACCTGATAACATTTTTTAACACGATGGATTTTATTGAGAATCATGATGACTTTGAACTAAATTTTTAACCTGATGTGAGAGGATAAGAATTTACTATCAGTTTGTATATATTATACTTATTAAATTATATCTCTTAAATGTTAAGTATCTAAGAATGAACTTTTTAATAATAGTATTAATAATATATTATATATAATAATAAACTTTATTAAAGCATTTTGAGGGCATGACAGGCCTGTTTTATAAAACCTTAGATGTTATTTCTTTTTAAATATACGTATTTCTTTCTGCTACAGATCATTGCCATAATTTTTTAATTTCAAAAATGAATTCAAAATTAGTTATTATTAAAACATAATTGATCATAATTTGATATTATTTATTTATTTGTTACATCACAATAATTTTATTATGTCACTCAAAGTGGGCAAGGCCGCGTGTCATGTGTGCGGAAATGAAAATCTCACTTCGCGTTGAGATCTTGTTCTCATCTGAATATGGAGCAGGACACTTTCTCCACATTGAAATGAAGTAGTTGACCGCGCGCTTACTTACTTACATACTTCATTAGATAATCTTAAATGTTAGCTCATTTTATTAGCTCTTGTTACTTTTTATTTTAAACCCACATAAATACACGCATTCAAATATTCGTATTTGGATTGTTCAAATATATATATAAAACCCACTTATACTTACAAAACTTTGAGTGATTGAGTATATAGGTAAAAAAAAAAAAAAGTGAAAACTATTGCACATGCCAATTATTCTAATTTAATAACATGCTATTTGACCATACATTACTACAGTTATCATTAAGTTTTTTTTTTTTTTTTTTTTTTTTTTTTTTTTTTGCTTAAATTTACAAACTTTTTGTTTTTGTTTTGAATTAAACATTAGTTAACCTATGCTCTCTATTACAAATTAGTAAAATTACTTTCATTTTCATTGCTATTTAATATATTATTACTTACCCTGTTCAATATCTTGATATTTATCAAACGGTCTAAGACCATTTTCTTTGGTAAGCCCTCCAAAGGCATAAATTAAATGAGTACAGAGGTAGGGGTTGATATTTTGGGGGTTAAATTTGGCATTTCCTGGTCGGTATACGGACCAATTTGTATAATAGCAAACAACACGTTGGTGCTGGCCGGCGGCGTGCACTGAAACAAACAATTATAATTAGAAACATACAGTATATATGACAGTACGTGTGTAGCGAGAGTTTTAAATTTAATACATTGTATATAGGAAGCAAAATATGTTTCTGAAACTCTGTCTCTCACGGTCACTGTAATTGAAGTGATAGTGAATTACATTCAGAAAAATCAAGTTTTAATTCTACATTATAATACTGTATACAAATCACAACAGAAATTATACATTATTTATATATATATATATTATGCAGAATAAATGGAGGCCATGATTTCGAGTACTATAATAATACATTGGTTTAATTTCACTCAGGTATATTAAATATAAAAACTTGACAGATATATTATGGCAAATAATTGAACAATTATATTCAATAAATTACTATATAATGTAGTTTCCCAAAAAATTAATGTTTGTGCCAAGTTTTTTTTTTTTTTTTTTTTTTTTTTTTTTGAGACTCTGCTTTAACTTGGTATATCTCTATATATAAGATATTATTTAATTACAATAAGACCATTTTTACTGATTAATATGAGTTAACTTTAATGGATTATATGGATTATTGTATGTGTATATTATATAATATATTAAAGCAGTAGCATTTTTCTTACGTAGATAAAGTCTTGAAAGTTAAAAGGGATTTCCCTGTCTTTCACATCGATTACTTACTGATTCTAGATCAATTTCTTTTATTATTCTGGGAGCAGGGAAAAAATAACATTCAAAATTAATGGAATAGTAAATTGAATTGCGAGGACAAAAATACGCCACTAAGGGCACTAAGGGATCACATTTTATATAGGAAGAGTTTTTTTTTAAAATTAAAAAGTTCGGTCCCTTAGCTAGCATACAAAACACCTGTTTATTGCTTACGAAATAGTTCGTGTTATGCTGCTCCTATACAAAGAAAGCTATATAATATTGTTGCCATTTGTCCCGGTGGCAGATATACATATTATACTATAATGTCGACACGAACAATCTCAAATTACTCCTCAGGTCGTTGTTGTCTCGATTATAACCGGAAAAATATTCTAAGCGTGAAAGTGATTAGTTTTGAAATATAAATATTCTAGACGAAATTTTTGTCATTTACATAATTCTAACAATAAAATGCAAAGAAATTATTTTTAATGATAATATTTTGAAATTCTTACTATAACGTCAGCATAATTTTTATTAATAATTTGATGATGTAATTTTTAAGAAATTAAGGGTAAAAAAATATATATACATTTTATTTGAAACAAAGACATTATTGTAGTTATAATTTAGCAATATATTTATATTTTAGTATGCAAATTTTTTAAATAATACAAACTAATGTTTAAATAATGGCAAAAAATAAAAATGAAGTAACAATTGCTATATAAGTCCCACATCAATCTTTGAAAACTATATAATATTTTAATCATTTGCATCCTACACTTTACATTGTATTCAAATTTTTCATTGTTTTATAATATAAGATGTGGCACTTCATAATTGTTATTGCACAATCATAATTAGTTTAATGCATTCAAAGGATATCCTTTTAATATATTTTTATATATACGCATATTCATATAAATATTGTTATTAACTGATACAAGTGATTCAAATCTTATTTTTGGGAAGGTGATTTTCAAGGATAAAATGAAATTGTTCGAGAATTTTTGTGAGTAACTATTTTTAAGTATATAGACTCGCGTATCCTGGTAATAATTATTATTAAACACGAATATTTTAACATTTTTCGCTCTTGATAAATATTCTTTAGTTTCTGTTTTGAATATATTTCAAGGTTTATACTAACATCTTGAAGAACGCGAACGTGATCATCATCTTATTATGTTAATTTATATATATATATATATATATATATATATATATATATATATATATAATATATATATATGGAAGATGTACACTATTATTTGTATTCTTGAATATTATACTTAAGAGCTGATTGGTATGTAACCTTATATATGAGAGAGAGAGAGAGAGAGAGAGAGAGAGAGAGAGAGAGAGAGAATCTGAAATATGCAATATCTTAAATGCCTTTATAATATAAAAGTCACATAAAGATGTACAATTTATTACTAATATTTTTCTATAATCTATACATTTTTAAAGCGATAAATTCAGTTACTGTTTTTACTTTTAGGGCGAAAGGAAAAAAAAAAAGTAACTTACGAAAAAATTTTGCATTCAAGGCAAGTAATATAATATATTATATTTTGCTAGCATATAAATGTATGACGTGATGTATTACAAGTCTTAATTTTTACTGATCGCGCCGTGTGGCATTTAAATTCTCTGTGTATGAGTAAGAGGTGTTTACCAAGCTGATGAAGCTCTAGGAATTCAATCGCTTTCCTCGCGGGAGAAAGGTTTCGCAATCTCAAAGCAATTAAATTACTATAAGTTGAGAATAAAAAAAAACTTTTAATTTCATATTAGTTTCTATTTCTATTTATATATTACTATTTATTTTTTTATGTAAATATAATTTTCATTTTACTGACAAGTTTATAAGAATAAAATTATATAAAATAATATTCTCAGCTGGACCATAACCAATTGAGAAATAATATTAATTTAAATAGATATTCAAATTTAAAAATTTAAATTTAAAATTCTATAACAACTGAATTTTTAATGTGTATATTAGTTTATTTCCTGATTATTTTTTTCTATGTAAAATTTAGATAATTTTTGTTATTGTTATTATTATGAAGTATGAATAATCTGCATATATATACATATTAATCAAATAAATTTAAAGTAGCATAATTTACACTTTCAATTTCAACTATGATATTAAAAAAAAAAAGGTAAATGTTTATTAAAATTCCAATATTATGCAGTAGTTTTTCAAATCTCTCTCTCTCTCTCTCTCTCTCTCTCTCTCTCTCTCTGTAGAAACTGCCATTTGTTTCCATTTGTTTGAATCACGTTTGCAAGAGTCAATGTTGTCAAATGCAGAGATGACGTGAAAGGGAAATATTTAGACTTGTTTACAAACCCTATTCCCTTTGCTTACAAAATTGCACAATCAATACTTTTAATTTTTTTTTTTTTAAACACACAATTTTTACAAAATCCAACCAAGGCATAGCCTTATCGGTTGGTTCATAATATTTTATACACAATGCATTAAATAATTACATTACTACTATATAGTCATGAAAATTATTATATTTCAAGTGTAAATAAAAATAATTGATAAAAAAAAAAGACATAAGTATTTTCTTATTTTGAAAAATTTAATTTGTAATGGAAAAAATAAAATTGAATATTAAATTATAATTTATTAAAGAAAAATTTTTTATATTTAATTTCATTTCATTTTTATTTTTGAAATCTTTTAACTCTAATGGAATTTGATTCCACAATTTTGGCAATAAGAATTTTTTTGTTCTTTCTGTGAATCTATTAACAATTTTTGGAACATATAGAGGATTTGTATCTGCAATTCTAGTACTATATATATGAGTTCTAGGTATCCCATGAGAGTTTTCAAAGTAATTATCACAAATAAAAATACATTTAAAAGTTTCTTCTATTGGCAAAACAGTATAATTTTATCATCTTCTAAAACACAGGGAACAAAAACGACAAATAATTTAATTGACTCACGGAGCAATGAGGTACAGAGACGCTATTATATTATGTGTACAGTGTAGTGACTTACCTGCAGCAAAGAGAGCGATGATGACCAGCCCCACTGCTGGACACATCCACATCTGAAACCAAACAAACAAAATTTATAAGCATTTAACATAAAAAAAACTCAAGTTTTAGATAAATTAATTGAAAAAATGTTACTTTATTTAAAATTTAACGCAACGTATCTTTTCAAACTGACATGTTTGTGTAAAAGAATACTTTTAAAATTGAATAGACGAATTAAAAGAGGCTAGTTAAAGGCGTAGAACACCTTGAACAAAAAACTTGCCTAATATCCTAGCATACCTAAATATCAACCTTAATTTGGTCGGAGTTATTGATTTCTAATTTATTTTCCATTTACAAAATGATAGCTGCGGGATTGTGACGTCACAGATCACAAGTCCACGCGCGCGGAAACAGGCGAGCTGTGACGTCACAAACCCGCAGCTGTCATTTTGTGAATGGAAAATAAATTAGAAATCAATAACTCCGGCCAAATCAATGTTGATATTGAGGTATGTTAGGAGGATATTAGACATGTTTTTTGTTCAAGGGTGTTCTACGCCTTTAAATTCATTTGCATGTTTATGAGAACATTTAGAAACTGCAAAATGGAATATGTTTGAATTTTAGTTCAATAGGTTTTTAATACATGCAGAAAGTATTATCTCGTAACAATAATTAAAGTTTAATGAATAAAAACAGATTTCATTATTTTACTTAAAGTTTGAAATATTTCAATTATTTGTAGACTGGAATAAATAGCATACTGAAACCAAAACTATTTGCAAACTAAATTTAAATTGAAAAAGAAAAAAGTTCATTTTCATCCTATAAAACAGAGAGGGTCGCTTTTATAAATAAAATAATAAAAATAAAAATAAAAAAATTAATAACCAATGGAATCTTGTTATCATAAAAATATAGAAATCAGGCTAAAAAGTTTTTTTGTAATAAATATTTCTGAGATTTTCCATACAAAGTACAGAGAGAAATTAAAATATCACGAGCTATATAAAGTGGGGTAAAAAAAGTACGTCCAGTCGTGATGTCGGTCACGCTACTTCAGAATGTCAACATTGTTTAACTTTTGCTTCTCACACTCACAACTCTGTGTCAATTTAACATGTTATCACAACAATAAAAATAACTATTTTTGGTTCTCATAAGTTAATAATTAAATTTCAATTGCATACTTAGTTAGTAATATTGTAGTTATAAATAGAAACACTATAAAGGGGGAAAAAGCAATATTATTTTATTGTTATTTTTTTATAGCTCAGTAAAATTTGTTTATTTTTCAGTCTCGCCGGATGGATTGTGCTAATAAAATATTTTTATACATATATTTTTTTTTCACTGAATTTCTTATACAAGAAGTATAAAAGAGGAACTACGGTAAAAAGTACAATTTTCTTTAGAATTTGTTTCCATTGATGCACATATTATACAAAACGTAACACTTTTAATTTCTACATCAAAAGATTCACTTTTATATTCCCGTGTGAGTTATTAACAGTAGTAAAATTCCATACTTCCTTTATAAACTTTTATATAAGAAACAATACTTTTTTTTTTCGATCAATAAATGAAACAGCTTTTTATAAAAATTTAGTAATTAATGCAATGTATACAGAAAATTAATTTTAAAATAATAAATTTATGCAACTTTTTAGAGTGTATTTGAATCTGATAATAATTATAAAAAAAAATCTTATACTAAACCCGCAAATTTCAATATTTTTGTATATAATTACTTTCACTCAACTCTTGCAGATGTTTTTATCTCATAAATATGTTTACTTAAATCAGTTGTATGGTATAAAGTTAAAGGGTTTAATGAAAATATATGTAAATTTGGTTAACTATAAATATTTATATACATAATAAAAAGGCAAATACGATACATATACATACACTTTAGTACTTATAAGGCTTTTAAATATGTGTTTAAAAGTGAATTGATAATACCTTCAAAAATATAGACATTTCTGAGCTGTGGTTTTAAATATTTGAAAACTCATTTTCGGCTCCAGTGCATCACATGTTTACTGATTGGAAAGATTAGTGGTTTGAGTAATTTTAAGAATCTGAACTTATATTTAACCCTTTGGCGTGTGAGAATACAATAGCTTGAAGCTTTTATATAGGACGTACATTATTAACAACAAAATATTAACAATCGTGAGTTCTCTAATATAACATTTGAAATATTTTTTTTATATTTCAATATATTTTTTAACAAGATTTCATAGAAAATTAGTGTTTCTTATTCTACTCAAACTATTACGTTTAAATATTGTTTCCAAATAGGAAATTTTGCTACAAATTCAACGCTGATAGATAATTCACAAATTTTCGTAACTCAAATGTATTATTTAAGAATCAGTATGATTAAATTATTAAGAAATTTCTTCTTCTCTTTATAAAATAAAATGCAAGAAGTAAAGTTGTTGAAGTAGTTTTTTTAGATCAGAATGTCAAGCAATTGGTAACAACTTGGTAACATGAAGGTGGACCGGATTTGTAAGGCCTTGAAAGTTGCCCAGAGAGAGAGAGAGAGAGAGAGAGAGAGAGAGAGAGAGAGAGAGAGTAGTGAAATAATTTGTCCAAGTCATACTCATAAGTTTGACAGAGTTTGTATAATATAATAAAGAAGAAGAAGAAAAACTTATCTTTTAAACAAAAACCTGTCGTAAATCAACTTAATCATTTTATTATTATAAGATCACAGTTTTAAATTTTTTGTTTTAAATATATTTTTTTCCTTGTATTCTTTTTTTTTTTTTTTTTTTTTTTAACAAAAAAATGTATGTTAAGATAAGAATTTTTCCTCTAGAAATTTAGCACAAAGTTCCTCTGAGGGGGAATTGAAAAACTTGTTATTATAATAAACATATAAATTAGAACTTGTGCACTTGAACTTTTTAATTATACGCTTCCATATTTTATATTATATGCCTGATGCAAATAACACGTATCATACACACTCATCATAGTATATTATAAGCTAAAGGGACATGTTGGTTTTCACTCCGAGAGAAATTTAGGCTATCGATGTGTATGTATGTATATATGGGGGGTTGATGCCAAGAGTTAATATGCATCGCTTGCCTTTGCCAACGTGACTATGCATGAGAGGAGAAGCGAGAGTAACTCAATATATAAATCAGGTTACATTTTGTCCACGAATTAAAATTTGCTTGCGAGTCATTTTTATGACTCATTATATTGCTAAAGCTCATTTATATACTTAATTTAAAAAATATTTATTGTTTTACTAGGTTAAACTATAGTTTTAATCTAATTTAGTGGTCAAATGGCAATAATAGCGGCAGATAATGTTTCTTTATATTTAGACATTTTTCAAGATTCAGTATTTTTTAAGGTTAAAAGTTTATTCAGACCTATATAATAATCAACAAATTAATTCTATTAATAATTAATATGCTAAACTCTATAGCAGGAATGGATAAGTTTAATATAGTTATAATATGAAGTTATATATATAGAGCGATAATTTTAACTTATTTGAATAGAAACAAACTTTATAAATTTTAACTTTATTTTCATCAATTAATAAATGAATAAGTTTATTATATAAACTCTTCAAAACTTCATAAAACACATATAAATATATAATTTGTATACTTAAAAAGTTAAATCTATCCTAACGCTTTTAAATAAACATTAATTATAAAAAAAAAGGAAAACTTTAAAAAAAAAAACTATTAAGCAACCTCAATTAGATATTAATTAGGCTCTTAAGATCGTTATTACTGTTTTAATATCATACAAAACGGCAGCACTGGGAAATTGTTAAGGAGAAATTTGAGCCGCAAATTTATCAGCAAAAATTGTCACGACCAGCAACTCAATTTTTCATGATGACCTGACCTTATGAGCTCCATCATCATCATCAGTGAGGGAAAATATTTTCCAGTCGTAAATTATGTTTTAAATTATACACCTTTTACATTTTTAACAGAAATATCTTTATATTATATAAAATTACTCTTTTATCTTTCTTATAAATTGAACTTCTTTGTTTGATAATATTATGTAGATCGTATATCGAGAGTTCTCAATAATTCTGCTAAAAAATAATGACTATGTATATCGAATGTATAAGTTTATACAATTACAAAAGCAATAAGGATACAAAACGTAATATAGCATGATGTTTTCTGAGAAATTCTGATTATATATATGAAAAGTAGTAAGAGAATACCTGATTAAATTAAAAATATTATTTTCAAACACGTTTTTTTTTTTTCAATATTATTATATTATAAAGCCTTATTTAAAATATATATAATAATAAACAGTATAAAATTAGATATTCCATCACTATATGAGGAGTAACAAGAAAGGAAAGAAAATAAATGGGATAAAATAACACGCAATTTAAATTTGAATATCAACCACCAACGTTAATTATATGACCTTCATCAAGGGCAAAATATAGCATCACGTTCCTCGATCGTATATGAGTAGGTTGAGAGAAGAGTCACTGAAACTTCCCAGAAAATAAATTTAATGTTTAAAAAAAATACTTGATCGATTACTAATGAGTTCCATATTGTCTTCTTTCTCTCTCACACACACCGACGTGATCAATTTGGGTCATTTAGTTTTGACCTGTTGTATTTGTGTACCCGCTAAGCGACTGAAACTTTCTAACATAAAAACTATCTTCAATATAATGTGACAACACTATATATGAGAGAGGAAATAAACATCATATTATAACAAATTTAAAATTACTTCAATCAATTTTGTTATGAAATAAGAATATTTAACGATGTTTACTTTCAAGTATATATAGGTTTATTAAATATCTCTTTGCAAGGACAAGCTAAAAGCAAGCGATCGATTCAATTTCATAATACGTTAATTTTTATTATACTTCCGATTACTATACTATATATTTTATACTTATTATTATAAACTTTCTTTTATTTATTTGTCACAGGTATATTACTAAGACATATAGTGCTATTTTTTTTTACTCAATTAAAAATTTACATATTACCAGACACAAATAAACAAGTTTTGGTAATGTAAAAAAACTTGAACCAGGAACTTAATTATAATAATTTTGTTACTATTTTTTTCTGTATATCTATCTATACTTGATCTTATGATATAGATTTTTTTTTAAACCGGTCATCCTAGTTTTGCAGAAATGTTGAGGTGAGAGACTTACGTATTCGCAAGTAACTGATGTAATGGGAGATCTTATTTGAGATCCAGTGACATCTTTTCACTTTCTTCTTCTCAATGACCTTGCTTGCGTCACGTCATTAACGTCTAAGATATCCAGGCCAAATAGTTCAACTGTTGAGTTTTCAAATAGTGGGATATAGTTTCAGTGTTTACGTTTAAAAAAAGAAGTATTTTACTGAAAGTTTGTTTCAATTTTCACGTAAATCGCACCAATAATAATAATAATGAACACTAAATATTCAAATAATGATCTTATTAATGTAAGTTTTGCCAATATAGTGTAGTTAATGATTTTCTATAAAATAAATTGTTGTATACCCTCATAAATAACGCATGCATGATAAATTGAAGCACTTTTTTTTCCTTGTTTAATTTTCTGTTACATTTACTCAAGAATTTGTAACTCAACGTGCGTAGCATGTTGTTGTAAGACTGCTATGATACGAATTCTGAACTACAATTTGATACCAATAATAGTGTTTATATTTTAAGTTTACATAAAGGCTGTTTTTTAGGGTATTGATCCAAAGTTTGCACCAATGATACACTGACAATGAGAGAACATAATTATACATTTGCTGATCAAAATATAATACCAGCTTTCGGCGAACATTTGGTGCACAATACCTGAATAGCTACTTTACCTATATGTGTATGTATCATTTTATACGATTCATCTGCATTTACTTTGGTCATACTTGTTTCACTTCCTTAAGTTTTTTCTCAGTGTAGTGTACCAATCAACCACTACACTGGATGCGATTGATCATAGTGCGATCGATACTTGATATTTGACTCCAACAATCACCTATATAGCTTCTCCATAATAATATATATATGATATTAAATCGCAATAATATCGAGAAAGTATTATTTCTCCTCATGATTATAAATCTCAAACCACAATATAATATTATTGCATACAGTATAATGTGTCAGTTTTAAATTCTTTTTGAAAAATTATAGTTTTAAAATATCAATAAAAATAATATAAAGTATTATTATAATATTGCTTATCGCATTCCTATATTAAAAAAAAAAACTTTCTATAAGAGAGACAGATTTATTACTATACATGAAGTATTATCTCTAGTTTATATATAAAATAGAACAGTTTTTTTTGATGATGTCCATTGATTTCTATTATATACGAATGTTTTGCGATTGTTTTTTATTTCTATTTTATGTCATCTAAATACATGAAATTATTATTATTATTATGGATTTGATATTATTTAATGTTGATTTCCCATTGTTCAAAAATACATTATTATTTTTTTTTCATGCTTATATTTATATGAAGACCACTTTCATCTTCAAAATTAACTTTTGCGAAAGTGAATTAAAATAATAATATAAAATTGATGTAATTTGAATATGTATTGTATTGTATTTATGGTGAATGCAAAAAGTTTCAGAAAAAAAGAGCCTATTTATATCGCTTTGGATTTGAAATTTTCATCACACTCACGTAGTTATTATTATTATTATTTTTTTTTAAAGGGTGTAATTAATTAAATATATTCTTGTCTTGCTATAGTATTAGCTTATATTATATTAAGGTCTGTTCACACTCAGTACTATTTTAGTTGTGCAATAAATTTGTTTGCAAGTAATTTAAATAAAAATGGCTATTAAATGGAGATTTCACGCAATCGAAAATATTGCACAGTACAAAAAGACATACATTTATATAGATATGTCTCTTATGATATAAATTTTATTATTCCTAAACCCCACACTGCTATATACCACACTGCATGAGCAAAATAAGTATATAGATAAATTAATAAACGTGTAATATTTAACCTTGTTTACAGGATAGTAACAACTATTATTATTATTATTTATTTTTATAAATACTTCTAATAATATTCTTTTTAATAATGTAATGATGCATGAAAATAGAAACATTTTTACAATAAATTAAATACGTTCCAGAACATAACCCCAGTACAAACAAAAACAAAAGAACTCCGAACAACTTTCGAAATAACATCTCTTAATATAAATTACATTAACATAATGACATTGAAGTTAAAATAAAGTGACATTGCATGATTTTTTTTAACAATGCGACATACTAATTCTTTCTTATGTAAGAATAGTTAGAAAATGTAAATTTTGTTAGCTATTTTACTTAACCATAAGATTAAATTACTTTATAATGCACAAAGAATATTTGTATGTATTACGTATATTTTTATTAAATAACAATTTAAAATAAGCTTACACATTATTCTATGTAGTCATGCCACAAAGCTATATAATATACTATACCTTACACTGAGTTGGGATTAACTTACCTAGTACTATAATTCCCAGAAGAATGGTGGTACCAATCTACTTACAATCTTACGCAATATATAACATATAATATCTTGATCATTTATATTATTTTTGTCTTATGATTCCATTATACTTACAGTACACAATATATCATGCCCTAATTTCAAAACTTTTAAACAATAAAAATACTTTTTTGATGATAGAAATTAGAACAATATGGATTATCTCAGTTAATTAAATTATTTATTACTCTTTTGTATTATTGTGTATAGTTTAATTGAAAGCAGAGGTAATTCAAGTTGAGATTATATTAGTTCTGGTATACGTTTTGGTAATAAAATTATAACGTAGTCATTGTAATATATTTTTATAATTCTAAATAACTTGATTGGATAAAAGATCTTGACATGAATGGTATATGATGTAATCAGATCAGCCTTTACAATTAAAAAAAATGTTAAAGAAGTTCAAAGTGCTTACTAATTAATCAAATTGGCAATGCATTAATTTTAAGTATTTTGTGTTTGATATTTAAATTGTTCCAAATGTGGTATTAAAATGTAATACTGGAATCCACGAAAAAAAAAAAAAAATTTTTTTTGAGCTGTATTTTATAATTATTATACTGCTCAGCACAAATGTTGCTATTTTGGAATATCATAAGTATAATTATGCTAAACATCTTAACTATTATGCGAAGTATCAGTATATTAACACTATACATTATAGTATAAATTATGCTTTTATGTATTGTTGCTACATTGAGCTAGTACAATTAATACGCTTTTATTGGTCCGATGGTTTTACAAGGATAAGACAAATCCGTGGAACGAAAGATTTAACAAAAATTAATTTTTGCAAAGTGCTGAAAATTTCCAAAAAAAAAAAAAAAACATTCGTGTTAATTTCATTTTTTTCAACCTTATCTGATAGTGACGGGTCCTGAAATTTTTGTTTCTCACTATTGGATTTCAAATGCCAAAACATATTTTTTTACATTGCATCAGATCAGTGACTATACTGGACTGAATGTAGAATCTGAGTTGAAGATTAGCAGGTGTGCAAAGAAGATCCAAGATTAATGTAGCAACTCAACATTTTAACATTTTTATGCTTGGAAGATAAAAAAAAAATTACACGGCATGCAATTTAAAATAATAACACGTTTTCGTGTTTTGCTTGTCAGAATATAAGAAGTAAATAATTGTACAAGTTTCGTATTACTGACCAAGCCTAAGTTCATCATTGCATATATAAATAATGCACATCATTTCCACTCCTTCAAACAATGACATAATATAGCAACCTTGGAAAAAGAAATTTTAATATACCATAATCTGATCTCAGAAACATCATTTTGCTTTTGAATTATGTCTAAAATCATAATATAAGATAGGATATGTCAAATTTTGATAGAACTTAAAAGCATATATATTTTTTTTTTAATGCAAATCTTAATTCTAGCTTTTAATTTGCATAGACTTTTATTTTCACTACAGACGATAAAATCAGTAGACACGATCCATTTAAAAAAAATAACAGTAGCACTATAGTAATCAATTACAATGTGTTATTATCAAGGTCCATTCTAAAGTAAAAGATATTACAGAAGGTCTTAAGTATAATAAGATCAACACTAAAAGATCAAGTTATGGGGTATTGAGCTATATCTTTAGTTTCCGCCTCATGATTATTTTCACGTAAGACGTATCGCAATTTAATAATAATAAAGAAAAAAAAAACTTTCATTAAATTTGAGAACTTTACATGATGACGAGGTCCATACTTTAAGAACTTCCGTATTTTAACGATCTTTATTCTAAACTTCTTTTTTTTTTCTTTTTTCTTTTTTTTTTTAATTACATCCCATAAATTTCTTAGCAAAAGTGTGTGAAAAATTTGTTCTAATAAAATACATCTTTTTACTCTGAGCACAGCCTAAAGAGATTTTTTTCTAAAGAGTCTTTTCTAAATCGAGATGAATTTTAAATTTATGTAATTTTATTACTAATTTTCATAATATAAATAATAGAAAGTATTTATATTCTATAATAGGAAATGCATTATTTTTTTTTAACACCAACGGAAATGTATTCAATTGTGAGAATTTTTTGAAAAAAATGCTTTAGGGATAAACACAAACACACACACAAATAACAAACACGATAAGTGAATCTTGTGCGTGATTTACTTGAGTTAAATGAAATTAACATGCGTGAAAAAAGAGAGAGAAGAATATATATATATAAAAAAAAAAAAAAAAAAAAAAACCTAAAAAAAACTAACATTTAAAAATTGAGAAATATATTGTATAAGTATATTTATTCCGAGTGCTGTCGAGTGAGCTAGGGCAGGTAAAGGAGCAAGAGCAGGTTTTTGCTTTAATATACAGAGAAAGTCTCCTCTCACTTTCACCAGCAGCACGCAGTTCGCCAAAGCCAAAGCCAAAGCCTGGACCGCGGAGAACACAGATCTATGTTGCGTAATCTCACATTTTATAAAGTGGACAACATATGACCGGGGGCAACTAAACGGCCGAATTCCACCCGAGCAGGAAGACCAAACAACAGTTTTTTTTTTAAGACACGGAATTAGCATGATTACATCACACACTAAACAATATTGAACAGGTGTCGTCTTGATTACATATTGTTGACTAATATGAGAAGATGTTCAATTATTACGTAACAATTTAGAAATTACAAACAAAACATACCATAAAAATTAATTTCACCTCGAAAGTATACACTGTGTAAATGACAAAAATTATTATTGACCTACACATGCAAGAAAAACATTACAAAAATTTATGTATACATAATATATAAATAAAATATTTTTAATATTATTATTACAACTATTTAAATAACATATTTATACTTTGTTGGATTATGCGTTGGATAATATAAATTCTATAATTTCTTTTTACATCATAATCTCTGTAACTAATTTAACTGTTTATTGTGTGAGATTTTGATAGTTAAATTACTGCAAATTATGATGAAAGTGAAAATTAAGCTCGGATAATGAATTTCTTGGTGCTTCGCCGTGTGATTTGCGTGAGAAGATGATTCACTTGGGATTTATGATGTAACTCTGTCTTTTTTTATTAGTTTTTTTCTTTCTTTTTGACAGATAACAAAACATTTTGATCATAACAATGTGATAATTACGAATGCATGTCAATCTTTACGTGAAATCTAGGGCCTGCATGCATTAGAATTTCTATGTTTTTAAATATCTTCCATGCACTTCTTTAAAGTCTAATTTAAAAGCTTTTTTATTTAATTTTTTAAAGCTATTGTATCGAGTATTGCACAATTATAAAGTGCATTTGAGATTTTAAATTATATTATACTGTTATTTTAAGCAAAAAAAGTAAGAAAGTTGACATTTTTATGCCCTATGGTCTAGATTCTGTTCTTGGCACCCAAATCGAATTTACATTCTTCTGATCTTTTTTACATTGATTTATATGGAGACAGTTCTTGGAATTTATTTATTGATCTTGGAGCAATCGTGATTGGTGATGGTACCACATTCCATACCTATAACCTCGGTATTCAAATTTTTAGGTTTAATCTCTTAAGTATTTAATCTCTTATTTTATTGTTCTTTGACACAAACTGTAACAAAAAAATAATAAAAAGCTGTCTTTACCAAAAAAAAAAATATATATTTTTATGGTGAGTACACATCCGTTATAAAAAAAAATGATAACTTAATATTGGAACTTATAATTATATTATTTTCTATTGTTAATTTTGTTCCTGAATACAGAGCTCAAGAGTTTAGTTCGGTACCACTTTTCTCCAGTCACCGCGTAAGAATCAACTCTATGAAGTTACTTGGGGTTTTTACATCACCGACTGCACCAACAGGTGTATTTCTCGTGAGATTTTATATCATAAATTAATTATATACACATTATTGAAGACTTTAATTAATATAATCACACACTCAATAACGTATTTTTCTAACTCATTTAGCACTTACTCATCAATAACATTGATTTCTATTGTATTTTCACTTCTTATCATCAAATAAAGCGTAATAAACAGCAGCATTTACGCGCTGTTAAAAAAGAAATCAATTCAGGACATTTTTGAACTTACTATTATTGGCAATAATTATTGATTTTTTTCTTCTTAATATTAATTTAAGTATAATATTTCAAGAAGAGCTGTCTAAATGCTCTACATTTCTGTTAAAATGGGGACATATTTAAATTTGATTTTTATTTTAAGATTGTATAACTTTCTTATATATATAAATATATAAAATTAGTTGTTCTGTATACATTTGGATTATAAAAATGTATCGAGCACACGTTATTATTAAGTTTGACTAAATTAGAGATCTCTTGTCGTCTACCTGTTTCTGTCGTTAACCGGTCATGCAAAATTGTTATAAGACAAGTTTTTTTTTCTTCTAATTATTTAAAGACATAAGTGGTTCTTATGATGTAATATTTAATTTTATGTAATATATTTTTAATTTAATTATATTTAATATTATGTTTGCTCATCATTTCTTTTTTTTTTTTTTTTATTATTTATTACATAAGGAAGGCTTTATTTTTTCTCTAATATAATTATTAGTTATTCCCGTGAATCATAAGTATAGTGTTAAATGGCAAAGTTGGTGGTTTTGAGTTGACACACCTCTGTACGCTTTCTCCTGACACTTAGGCAAGAGAAAGAAAGATGTGCCCGCGAGCTCATTATTAGACTCGACATTATTGTATATCTGCAACAATATTAGCTGGCCCAGAGGTATATTATATTATAGAATTGTCGATGCTCGCAAACTATGCGTGTTTTACTGGAGAAAATAATTAATGATAAAATATACTTTAAGTTTTTATATCCACCAATACATTTAGTTAAAACTTGATGCTATTACGACAAAGTTTGGTGCTCATGCTCATAAATAAAACTTTTACAATGACTTAGAAAAAAAAAATTATATGATACCCAAGAAATCTTTAATTTGCTTTATAACAGGTATTGGTTTGATGGATAATTAATTGAAAATTCATAAATTCTCATAGTAATAAGCTTCTGCATTAAAATAACAATTTATAAATCCAAAATTTACTAAAATAATTTGTGCAGTTATAATTTTGAACTTCTTTACCTGATGTACAATAAATTAAACATTATTATTTTCTATATAAACTGGTAAAGCAAGGAATTCATTGATGTTTGCGTCAGATTTCTGATTCTGTTTGTTTTGCTTTTGCTTCCTAATTTACTATGCTGATTGAAACAGGGAGTAACAAAATTAATATTTCACTGCGAAATTTTGAGTTACTTTTGCAAGAACTATTCACATGATGAAGTCTAAATATATATAATCGTGATACAAAAATAAATAAGTTATATAAATATTGATATAGTGTACAAATTATATAGACATGTACCAGCGTAATAATGGACGTATAATAGTTTTATTCCATTACAACATCAAAAGTTACTTTTTTTTCTTTTTTTTTTTGTATCTTTCAAAATAATATTAAAACAAGTTTAACTGGCATTAACAATTTGAGTATGTATACTGCCAAACTTATATCTGATCTCTGTATGGCTGAGTTCATCCAAGAATTTTCTCAACAAACCATCAGTGTAGTACTGCATGTACAGTATACAGTGCAAAATTCTATGGAAATATTGTAATTACAAACAGGGTGTTCGCTATTTTTATGAACATTTTTGCATTTAAAACAGGAAGTTGTTGTATAGAGAAAGGCGACTACGGCTGATAGTATGTTAGACATAATTTTTTATATCATAGTATTATTTAGAGAAAAAAAAATCTAAAGCAAAGAAAGAAAATTATTTAGATAGTTACACTTGAACGCTTTTATTCTATGTGTGGCGTTTGAATTATATGAAACAAGGGGGTTTTGTTTTATTTTTTTTTATCCATAAAAAAAAGTATGAAGAATCTTCTGTATTATATACAAAAAGTTTTTTGAACTTAAAGAATTATTATTTTCATTCGTTATGCTTTTAAAAAACATTAAGCTGTGTCATGATTTTCTTTGTAATAAATTCTTTAAAAAGCGAGAAAGAAAAACATAATCATGATGCTTCTTACTCTATATAGTTCCAAAATTTTAACTCAAACCTTTCCGTCGTGACCGTCGGGTATCGTTGATAATAATTACGCGGTTTCACATCTCGTGTCGTTGATTGATATGCGCATAATTTCTCACTAGGGACTCCATGTTACACAATATGGAAATTATTGACAAAAAAACCACACGATGTAACAAAAATAAATTGCTATTAATACCGCGATATCTGCATAACATATAAACACGATTATTTACATTTCATTTTCACTTAAGATCTTATACAGTATATCATAAAATTTATGATCAATTTTTTCATGCTTCGTTTTTCTTTTTTTTATTACTTCCGCAAAGTATTTGGAAGATTAGAATAATCTCTAAATAGTTTGCACAGTACTTAACTTTTGATTTTTTAGTAAAAACCTCTTAAGCAAAAGGTAATTATTTTGAAATTCTTTTAGAGAGAATGAAAACTTTTCCTCTGTATATAGTTTTTTTTATTTTTAATTCTAACACACTGTACATGGGAATTTATCGCTGTGAGAGAAAATTAAAAATTTATGCTTTGCTTGCGTTGCTGCTAGCATGCTGGAGTGAGGGTAAAATACATTGCAGTGTTCTTTTTAATTTTACAAATTGAATTTTTACAACATACTTGCTTGATTTATGATTATCTAGCTCTGTAAGAATAACTTGGTTCTGAAATAAACATTGTATAAATTTGTGTTTTTTTATATAACAAATAATAAAATTTTGCTTTCGTAAATGAAGTTATTTAAACAAAAGCTTTTATAATTTCTTGTTTACAATTGAAAATGTTATTTAAAAAACAATAAATTTATTTTCTTAAAGAGAATTTGTTTTATTTTTTTTTTTAAAGTGAGGTAGAAGTATGAGAGAGAGAGAGAGAGAGAGAGAGAGAGAGAGAGAGAGAGAGAGAGAGAGAGAGAGAGAGAGAGAGAGAGAGAGAGAGATTTATAAAGACTTTTTAGATGTATCTGTTGTGAGCCAAAACTGGAAAACTTGGCAAAAGCTTTAGGTTCACAAAGATACAAAAATATCAACATTTTTATATCATTTTTCCAACTGTTTACTTTAGCGAGTCTTATTTCACGTTAAAGTGCACTCACGACGACACGATAAAAATAAAATTTCTATTTTTCTCTTCTTTTCTTTTGTTGGACATTTGTTGTAGACAACTGGGCGTGGGATTATCATATTTTATGTGTTTCGCAGCAGATAGTGCATTGTTATTTATTTTTGTCTAAGTTTGGACACATAAGAGAAATTGAAATAATAAAATTATTAATTTATGATTAAAGAGATATAAATATGATATGCACAAGCGTAGGATTCAATTTAATTGAATATAAAATTTCTAAAAATATTTTGTTAAGTTTGTAATAAGGCTCATCATCAAACTTTATTTAGAAACTTGATTTGTTTTTTTTTTTTACTCGTGTTTTGTTTTTTTATTGTTTATTATTGGGAATATTTTTTTTTACTTCCCACTATTCTTTTTCCAATTCAGGTAATAAATTCAAAGGAACAACGTTTTTATTTATTTAGATTTATAATGAAAGAATGAAAGAGTTAAAAAAAAAATTTGGAAAATGTACATGAAAATTACATTGTATTATAAAATAAACGTTTTTTTTTTTTTTTTTTCTTACTTTTTTAATAATAATAGAACAATTAAGCTACTTTGTAAACAATGATACCACGTGACAATAACAATCCATTTTTTGGTTCATATGTGATGAGCACATGACGTTTATAAAGGTTTATTTATTTAAACACAAAATTAAGCAAAAACAAAAGAACGTTATAGGAGGTTGCTACAGTTGATGTTCGTTACATAACAAAGTTGTATTATATTAATAAATATTTTGTTCGCTCGAGGGTTAAAAGTTGATTTAATTTTAATCGAGAGAATAATTTACTGGCTCGAGCGACCTGAATGCTCGCGAGCGCAGTGAAAGTAAAAATAACAAGTGGAGGAATGTGGCCTCGGCGGGATTCGAACTTAGCACCTAACACTTGTAAAATTAGAGCAAAATACTTCACATCATCTGTACTAATCACTCGTAATTACTTCATAGAAATATTAATTAATCATTGATTAACTACAATTTTCATATTTCTCCAGTGCAAAATATTAATAAAAATATAAAACCACCCCGACTATTTTTCAAATTTAATGTGATTTTTTTAATGGTTTATTTGTTTTTTTCTTTATGCATCTATTTTCAATTTTTAATATTTAAAAACAGTCGTATCAATTAAAAATGAAAGTCTACAAATTACGAGTTACAATTATATAAAAAAACTATATAAATATTTATTAATCACGATGTATTTCAAAAAATATTAATTATCAATTTTTTGTCTAATAAATTTCTAAAGTCACGACTAATTGAAATAAAAAAAGTCAGAATGAAAATTAAGAACCAGATGGTATATCAAACATTTTTGCATTCTTGTTAAAATATCTCTTTCACTTGTTTACCGTTATTATACTTTGTTTTGAATGTTAATTTATTCTGTTAAAAAACTCAAGGTAGCCACACCATGTATATAACATGTTGTCACCTATACTTGCTCTAATTACGAGTGAGAAAGTAAAAATATTTAAACCATAACATTTGGTGGACAATATGGTTTGTGACAGGATGTCCCTACCTTAACTTGAATATCCTTGATTATTATTATTAATTTTTTCTTAATTATTGTTAAACCCCCCCTTGGTGTCGCGTGCGAGAAAGGACATCCGTTAACCACAACACATATATAAAGCTTTTAATCAAAACACAATAAAGAGAGAAATTAAAAAAATAAACTTTGCAGGTGAGAAATGGGTCCTGAGAAACTACTACAATAAAAATATTTACTTTTTTTTTTGTCAAAAATGGTCAAAGGTTATGAGAAAAAAGATCTCCTCCCATTATTCATTATTATTAAAAAAAAAAAAAAAAAAAAAAAAAAACTTCATGAAGGTCATAATAGAAAAAAAAAATACTTTCTATAATTCGTATTATCAAATTGTTAGGAATTTTTTTGTAAATCGTGATTAGTACCATGGTCAGGATGTTACTAAATGTTTATTTACATTCATATTTAAATATAGGTCAACAACTTAAATTATTTTTACTTATGTATATAATATATATAAATAATATATTAAACATTCAATAACCTTTTTTTTAACGATGAATGTTATAGATGAAATTAAAATCACGATCTTATTTTCAAGGTTTTCACTCGTCAATTCATTATTACATTATTTTCAATTTTGATATATTGGGAATCATGTAGAGAAATTTGTTTCTTGGTATTAAATTATTATATTTATAAATAATATTTATACGAAAAATAATAATGTTAGAAGAAAAGGAAGAAGCTATTATGACTTAATTTGAGAGAGTATATATGTCATTAAAATTTAGCGACGTGATTTACTATATATTTTGTATTGTTTCAATCATTGTGACCTTGATTATAACAATGATGATTAACATTGAAATACAAATCAAATTTGATACAGAGAGGAGAGAGAGAGAGAGAGAGAGAGAGAGAGAGAGAGAGAGAGAGAGAGAGAGAGAGAGAGAGAGAGAGAGAGAGAGAGAGAGAGAGATTACATGTAGAAAATCTCACTATAACTCATAGCTTTCTTTATATTATTGAAACACACACTACAAAAGTAAAAATCATTGTTAAAATTATCATCCTGCTTCTTTTTTTTTTAAACATGAAGTTTAAACAGAAAACTAATTATCATTTAACTTAATTACCACGCACTTTTTTTATTATTATTTTTAATTAAATACTTAATTAATTATCTATATAAGACCAGTAATTTTTTTTCATTCAGCCACAAACTTAAGTTATTTACAATGAAATACCTGATATGCTGATATCTATAAGTAGAGTAAAAATGAAATGACAAAAAAAAAAAAAAAAAAAGTATAATATTTATTTTGTTATAAGTAGCGTCAGTCAAGTGGTTGATTTCTCTCTTTAGTACCCACTTTCCATGCAATGTTACTGGACACGCCTCTAATGCACGTATACACTTGACTTCAAAGTAACTTATGTCACCACAACATTATATATTTATAAGCTGGTTAATTCTTGAAGATTTTACTGCAACGTCTCTTTTGTGCTTACTTAAAGGCATAGAAAACATGAAAACATTTTCATTTACATCACAAAACACTTGATGGGACTTATATAAATAACGTTAATTGGTCTTAAAACACAACTGTAGCTCCGTAGCACAGAAAATTTAGATTTATGCAACCCGCACAACATTTTCATACTAGTTTTTGCCTATTAATGACGTCATAAACAGGAATAGTCACACAAATTGCATACTTTACATTTTTTTAAAGCTCTTTTGTGGGGCTACATTAACATTCTGGTAAAAAAATATCATCAGTTTTGTAGATCCCAATTTATGTTTAGAACATGTTGTTTCAATGTTTTCTATGCCTTTAAGGGTTGTATATATATGTCTTGTATCTCAATATTTAAAAACAAAACTTGCAAACTTTATGATCCCATTTGAAAGTTAACTGTAACAGCTACTTATGGTAAAATTTTCAGAACCCGTGACCATCAATTTAAGAGAGAAAATAAATATTGAAATTAACATAGGTTCTTATGGGATAAACACTTCAAAAAATCATAAATTTAAATCTAGCATGGTGACCCCTCAATTTTATTTAAATTTTTGAAGACACCTTATCCTAATGTATCACTGTGCAAAATTTTAGATTTTTCTTTCTTAGCAATTTTTTAGTCAAATCCCGCAATTCCTGATTTTCCGCCTTAAAGACTTTATCGAGATATTAAATTACACAAAACGTATTCTTGATAGCGTGCATTCAAATTTTCAGAGTATGTTCTTCAGAATACTTTTATATACCATAATAATATTATACTATAATGCTGTTTGTAAGCCCTGTATCTACTAAAATGCTACTAAAATGACGATCAACTATGGTCATTTAAATGTAATGCGCATTTTTTGGTGCAAGAAAACAAGGTTTTCGAACAATACTTATGTGTAAAGTTTCAAGTGGATGTAAGGTTTATGGAAAAAGTTTCTTATACATTGTTTTAAATGGAATTTTAAAATTATTTGAACATCTCAAAAAGAATTCATACCGCCAAAGCCAACTTTTATTTAATTATGTAAATAAGCAAATTATAAAATATCAAAATTACTTTACTATTACATTGAATAATTTAAGATTAGATGATTAATAATTTTTAATAAATTATATATTTGAGAGGTCAGTTACTTTTGGTTATTAGATTGAATATTTTAACAGTTTTTTTTTTGTACAAAAAGTAAAAAGTGATACAATAAGAAATTACAAAGAGTTCTACTCTAATACTTTACTAACTGGTTTTGAATGTTTTTTTAAACCTTTAATTATCACTACAAAACATTATAATAGTTTAAAAAATATATAATTATATGAAAATACATTAATTTATTTCAGTTCAATGTCTTATGATCTTATGATATTAAAGCTTCCTGTATTCTGCTTCACAATAATATAATAATAAAAAGAAATGTTATAAGTTTATATGGCCTTATTTGTCACGATTACCTAAAAAAAATCATTTAAATCGCGTGATTTATACTATACTTTAGAATTTATCAGTTTTTTATTTGTTCCATTACAAAAATATTCATATTTATATAATATGATAATTTTATATAGTATCAACAATAATAAAAATAATGACAGTAAAAGCTACAGAAAAAAAAAAATCAATAAGTTTACATGCTATATCTGTGTATAATTTTTGCACTGCAGTATTTTTCTATGTACACGCAAAAGTCTCTATATATATATTTACAGTTAATCTAGAGCAGCAAGCTATGCTTATGCTCATGTAACTTTTATATACTTTAAAGACATAGACCACATAGAACAACATGTGCTTTTTAATGAATAAACACGAAATGGGATCTTCAAAACTGATGACAATTTTTACAAGAATGTAAATGTAGCCCCACTAGAGAGCGTGAAAATAATGTAAAGTCTGCAATTTGCGTGACTATTTATGTTTCTGACGTCAGAAACATGCAAAAAAAAAAAAAAAAAAAAAAAAAAAATGTTGTGCGGGTTGCATAAATTGAAATTTTCTAGCTACAGTTAGGTTTTGAGACAAACTAAAGTTATTTATGTAAGTCCCATCGAGTGTTGTGTGATATAAATGCTAATGTTTTCTTCTGGTCTATTCCTTTAAACACTTGAGTAGAAGATGAATAATGCATGTTCCGTAACTACTATATTACTTTGCATATTTTTTTTAAAACAAAAGCTCAATTTACGTTCTTTATTTTTATACATAAAGTCCGTATATATCTTCACTCTTCAGCTTCAGAACTAAAAAAAAATAAGTGTTTTACACATGATGTGACATAGAAAAATATTGCGACATTTTTTTTTTTTTTAATTCACACACTTAATTATTTCAAGGATGGATAAAAAAAATAGAGACAAAAGTTTTTTATTTTTCATGACTTGACCTCTTGTATATAACTGAATTTGTGCTAATGTAGCTCAATCTTGATAATTTTATATAAGAAATTTTGACAGAAATTTGAATTATTTGCATATAAAATTATACGTCTCTATAACTTTCAAGGTCTTGTTAGTTCTTTCAACTTAAAATGAGTTGAAAAATCTCTTTACTTGAACTTTAATTTATTGTGATTTCACTTGCTTTATGAATGCGGTCGCCCCCACAAACTGCATGAAAAACGCCCTCACTTCTCTCTATATTGTTGTTATAAGCTCTCTATAAAGAATACTTTAGACATTCACAAAGATTTACTTTTCCGCTTATATAGTATAATACATTTCAATTTACAACGCTTTGTCAATTTATTATATATTTATTTTCCATATCAAGACTTTAAAAACAATGTTTAAAACCATAAACTCATCTACAAAATTTGGCAAAATAATTGTACTAGTAAATAAATAATGAAGATATGATCATTATTTTCTCTTAACAATTTTCATGTTACACTTTTTACTGCGAACTATGGTAGTATATAATAGTGGGAGTTTGCAATTATATTTTTAAGTGATGAAAATATTAATAGATAAAGGTGTGAAAATTTTTACAACTATAAACTGCGATAAAGAATATAATAAAAAGAAGAAATAGAATTTCCAACGCGAATATGTGTTAATCATTATTCATTATATTACACTAATTTTGCTTTGACTAATTTTTTTGCTGATTATTATTTTACATTAATTTTAATTATATAGGTTTTTATGCTATTGATGAGTATACACCATTATAGCCATATCTCTTTGACAAACACGTTTGTGTCAAACAATATCATTGATTTTATATTTAAATTTAAAATCCTTTTATGTTTTGTCATAAACACGAAAATTATGCAAATTAAAATATATTAGCAAAAGCTTTTAAAATTTTTTTTAAGCTTCATATAGATTGCTAATATTTAATGCGCGCATGTCAGTTTTTGTAGGATGATTACTTTTCCAATTTATTGTAAATCAATTCATCGTTTTCTCCAAGCAATAAAAAAATGTCTTTTTTGTTTTTTTGTTTTTTTTTTTTCCCCAATACATTTTTATTATAGATTTACTTACAAGATAAGTATTTAATTTTTGAGTCGTATGTAAGGAAATTTTTATTAATTAAAGGTATAACGCAAGAATGTACGTAGAAAAAAAATTTCTCTTTATGGCTTAGATATTTAACATGATATAGATAGATAGTATTTAATTATATTGACTTGTTAATAAAACTTACAGATATGATTATTTTTTGTTTGTCAGTGGGTCAAAAGGAAAAGGAAGTATTTGCGTGCAAAAATGTAAGATGCGCAATGATGTACGGTCTTATGTAAGTTTTTGCGCAGAAGATTTTTTTTTTTTCTTATTAGGTTTGTGGTTTGCGTGAGTGCGTCTCAAAATTGAATTAAACTAAAAGCAAAAGTATGCCTACACTTCATCCCCCTTGGAGATTTCATATCTATATAACATAAAGAAAGTATTGGGAAAATAAAAATAAAATGATATTAAACGTAACAAAGATATAGTTAGAAAATTTATTTTATTCCACATATATATATATATATATATATATATATATATATATATATATATATATATATATATATATATATATATATATAGAATGGAATTTATATTTCCTGTTCATCATACTATATAAGCTTACAAATTATTATTTCATATATTATTATTTTGTAAATTCTCATGATATATATCGTGTATATACATAATTTTATCTCAATTATTATTATAATAATAATGAAAAGTAAAAGTTGATTTGGTGCTGCTTGGCATTTATGTATTTTCAACTTCTTGTATTATTATGACCCCTTGTCGCGTTCTTTAAATTGAAATATTCATTGAAAGTAAAAAAAAAAAAAAAAAAATTATAGTACAGTACATTATATTCCATGTTAGACATCGCGTTCAAGTCGACATAAAAAGAATCACAACAGCTCACGAAAGAAAAAAAAACTGTCTTTATTGGTGTTAAAAATTCTCTTACGTAAAAAGAAATAACTTTTTTACAAATAGAGCTTTTGCTTTTATATTTATATACTGTATAAAAAAAATATACACGCTATTTTCTTTTGTTGTTTACCAATACATCTGTAACCACAAAATAAACAGAAAAAAGTATGTATTTTATATAACTTGCAAAACATGAATCACGTGAAAAAATTTAAAATAAAATAAAATTATATATACTGTAAAATAACATTTTTATAACTATTTATTAACGTCTACTGATTTTCAGTTATACTTTTTAGTTATTATGACAATTAAAACTTCAACACTTTTATCATCTGACATACTTTTCACTATTTGAGCACAATTAAAACATGTGCTCTGAAAAATGAAAACTTTTTTGATATAAAAATACAAAATGTTCATTGTGACAAAAAAAAAAAAAAAAAAAAAAAAAAAATCTCAACAGAAAAATATTAAAATATTCACTATGAGAAAAGCTGCTTGCTTGCTGCAGAGCTTTACCAGCATTTTTCATCTTTAGAATAAAAGAAGTTATTATTATTTCTTTTGTTTGACCTAAGACCTAAGAAGAGGCTCATTAGTCGTGGGGGCGTGGCAACAACGTGCATATTAACTTCGAGATTCATCGTTGTAATGAATCCTGGATGATAAGAATTAGGTCCTAACTATAAGATTGAAATATATTGTTACATATTTTGATACAAGCTATAAAATATTTATAATATTATAGTTAATATAATAAATAAAATAATATTAATAGGTTATTATATTATTTACATAATATTATAATATTGCTTTTTTATTATTATTGAAATTGATTTTTTCAGATATTTTAAAACAATTTCACTATTTTTGATGAAATGTAAAAAAAGTGGATATATTCCATGTTTTATATTGACTTATGATCGAACTACCATATTATAAGTATTAAGGGAGGTGATTTTTATCGTTTCTCGTTGTTGCTTTAAAAAATTTACTAAAAATACTTCCAGAGCTAAAAATATTAATAATAATAATAAAAAAATAAAAAATCATCTCCCCTTTTATTAATGAAAAATCGAGTTTTTTTTTCTTTGTCTCAGAAGATTAATATAGTCTTTACGTACCTATGTAAAGTTTCAACTTTTTACTTTTTATGAAACTTATTTTAATAAACTATAAAACATAATTATATGTATTTAATCAAATTATGCATTCAAAAAATTTAATGTGCTATAAAGATATGAAATTTACTAGACCAAAAACAATTAACATATTATTCTCAATCTAAAGAAGATCTTTATTTCAATAATAAAAATATGAAAAACAAAACAAAACAATTGTATTAATTTGTGAATATAAAGGAAGCTGTAAAAAAAATTGTAGAATTTGATAAAAAAATATATAAAACAACAATTATTTATGATGTTAATTTATAATAAGTGTATACTTTCAATTAATACATATTTTATGTATATATATATATATATATATACACGTATATAGAGTGCAATGTAATGTGCACTTGAAACATTAGAAAACTTAATGCAGCTATAAAAAGAAAGTGCAAGTTTTGCGTTACTCACGGAGGCATTACACAAAAAGTATAGCAGAGTGAAATTGCTAAAAGTGTATCATTTTCGCGGTGATATCGTTGTTACGAAGTTATTTAATCTTTTTTTTTTTTTTCTTTCTTTTCTTTTTAAATCTTATTGAAATATATAGCTTTGTTTTACAAATAATCTGCAGAGTTTCCAATAATGTTATCCTCTGATCTAATATATTATAATGCTTAAATATATTTTGTTTTTACATTCAAGATCTGAGATTGGGTTTTGCTTTTGCTCCAATAATGTACTTCGAATGTACTTATGAGCTTCAGTGAGTGAAAGTAATTCTAATAACAAGCTTTTTAACTTACATTTATATTTTAAAAAAGATTATGGGTTTGATTTTATTATAAGTTTTAAAACTTTTCGATACTTACAAAATAATTCTAAATAATAATAATTATGAAAAATAAAATAAGATAGAAATGTATTTAAAAATCGCATCATGCTCAAAGTATATGAAATTCTAAATATTATAATTATATTAAGGTTCGAGTAATATTTGAGTTGAAAATCTAGTACCAGAAAATTTGAAAAATTAAATTTTATTGGCGCATAAAATTTTGCACTCTTGTATTACTTCCTCAAGAAAATAAGACATAAAATTTAGGTGCATTTTTGGGCAATGATATTGCCATGATAGAGTAAAATGTAATTTTTAAATTAGAAAAAATAAATAAATAAAAATACTTTTTTTTTTTTTTTTTTTTTTGAAAATGATTTTTTCCCTATATATCGAAATATTCTCTTTTTTTTATGTATAATTATTAAAAAATATATATTCTTTTAAGTTAACTGAAAGCTATAACAATGCCTTACCTTGACAAAAGATGCAGAGAAGATTAAGACGAAAGTGCAGTAAAGTGTCAACAATCGGACAACATCACTTAACAATCTTGCTAAATTAATTCACACAACTCAGATGTCACTCAGATATAGCTAACTTTGTTGATTTTAATATTTAGCGAACGAGTGTCAAAGTGAGTAGATCTCAAGATAGTTTGCGATGTAAGTGTGTTTGCAGCGGGGCTGCGCTAACAACTGAACTGAAGCAACTCACGGTGCTCACTCGCGGTATCGGCGGCGGCGCGCGGAGAAAGTGAGCGCCACTCAAAGTTTTAGTCAGGGGGGAGTGGCACACGATGTATGTATAGCATAGGTGAACATATTATAGTGATGTGATGTCCATATACCCAAAATTGCTTCATAAACAATAAATCTCTACTATGAAAGAAAAAAAAATGTAAATAGAATTAGAAAACTATAATCAGTAAAGATTCGTAAAATATAATGTCAAAAGTTGAAATATTTTGATGAAAATATATTTTCACTTTACATAATTTGTTATTCAATCGATATTATGAGATGATTAATTATATATTATTGACAAAATTTATTTACTATATATGGAATGCTAATTTGTTATTAAGTTAATTATGATGTTGAAAAGGTCGCACTTTCTTTGTATATATATATTTCTCTATATAATTATAAAACTTTACATTCCGTATCAAATTGTGCAGTAATATTATACACAGCTGAAAGTAAACTATATTTCGTTGTCATTATTGTCAAAACATTGCTCAACAAAATCATCAATTAATTTAATTACGGAAATAAATGAGCGACATAGTCTCGTAAATAATTATTATACCAGAGAACCGCACTTATCATTCATCGATTACTTTGCCCTTATTATAGATATTTTATGATTTCTTTTCGATGAGACTATTCTCCCAGGAATAATATATAAATATGAAGTTATTTTTATCCTCATTAAAAGTGATGATTAAAACAGTCTATATTGCAAATAAAGCTATAGGTTGGCTGCATTCATATAAGTCACAGCCATATGTATAAGCACTAAATAACATGCATGGGCTGGTATGGGAATAAAATAACCAATTTTGCCAGTTAAAAATAATTAGCAATATTTTTAGAGCATTGGTGCAGTAAACAGGTTGAATTATATTGGTTTTCAAGTATGTGAGAATAATAATAATAAAACTAATTTTCCAAAGAAAATAACCAATAATCACATTTGTTCTGTGCTGATCAATGTTATTCATTGCTCCAGTATGGTTAAGTGCATTTAGTATGACGTCATGCGCATACACCCTATAATTTAATTTTAAAAAAAACCTGGTCCTCTCATGTCTATCACCTCACTCACTCACATACATTATATTGAATGCATCGCCGCATTGCCCTCGACTCAATTCCTCATGATAATATGCATATGTGTGAACCAGCCACAACCTCACCTCTCACTATATAATCTCCCATCGCAATTAATTATCCTTCGTCAATATCACAGTCAGCATTTCCGCTCACGTCTATGAGAAATCTTGAGCTTCGCTTCATTGAACTGCAGTGACAGTCAAATTAATGCACTTTTACAATGCAATCAATTTTCACTTTCGAACAATATAATATGAAATCTGAATATTCATCATTCAATAACTATATTTAATTTTAGTAAGCATATTATATTTATTAATAATAATTCATTAAAAAAATCTCACGCGAGTGAATCACTTCATCATTATTGATAATTTTGTTTTAACCTTATGGAGAGAAGCTTGTATTTTTAATTTTTCACAAAAAAAAGCAATTAAGTATTTTTTTTTTCGTACAGTACAAGTAAAATTCTGCCATACCAATAATTCTTACATTTTAGTTCCATCAAAAGCAACCAGCAGGGTTTGCAAAATATACAATTTCCAAATTACTAAATATATTAGACTCTGTTATATATATATATATATATATATATATATATATATATATATATATATATATATATATATATATATATATATATATATATATATATAACTAATTTTGACCTAATTTTAAAATTGTTTGACTTTTGTTGTTTCTGTTAGCTTTGATGGTGTATAATATTATTACTTTTATTACACAAAATTTCTGTATACAGTTCACCAAAGGAACTAAAAAAAAAAAAAAAAAAAAAAAAAAAAAAAAAAAAAAAAAAAGGTACTGTCCCGCATTACAATATATACAAATTATATTATCAAGACGGTTTTACCTTCGAGACTACCGACATTTTATATTTCTGTTTACTGTAAATGTACTAGAATTTTAACTATATATAAATATATTATATATATAAACATAAATAATAATGATAATAATAAATTTATTACTGCTGATACACAAAGCAGATAAATACATTTAAATTGTCATTTACCTATGTTCTTTTTCGTGACTGTATACCATTTCATTTTATTATAAAAAGCAGCGTATAAAAAAATAGCATAAAAAAATCTATAAATCTATAATTGAAAACTCCAATAATAAACAAGTTAGAGTATGGTAATACCAGAGCACAATTAATATAAAAAGTCAGATACTAAAACATATGACTACGTATTTTATACGTTGCTTTTAATATTAGATATTAAAAATATCGCAAGTTTTTTTTTATTATTATTTTTATAGAACATTATTTTTGCTATCATTTAGTATGGTTGGTTATAGTAGATTACTATATTAGTTACATACCACAATATCTTTGTTAGACCTACTCTTTTATATTATCACAGGATATATTATACCAAAAGAAAAAGAAATTGAAAATTGTTTTTATTGTAAAAAATAATTTGTAATTTCTATACTTCGAGGAATTCCGTATAAAATAATGACTATATTAAAACTTTTAAATGAGCAATATAATATATTGATGAACAAAAAAATAGCAATCAATAAGTGAAACTTGATTATTCATTATTTTACGTTTCATCTCCTGCAATTATGTTAATATTATTAAATTAAGTTAGGAAAAAAATGAATCTATAAATATATAGCATCCTATAATATATTATAGTTGCTTGGGGCAAAAATTTTATAATAAAAACGTGATTTACTCGACCACAGAATTTGATGTGTTTTCTCCCATAAAGAAAATCACTATGTCATCTTTAAATTAAAAATGAAAGAATTCATTTTATATAAATTTCAAAACATAAAGCAGAAGCTTGTTATATATGTTGAAAATTTTATTAATTTTTATAATATGAAATAAGCAGCAGGTTTGTAAATAAAGTGAAATTTATATAAAATTATTGCAAAACTTTGTTTTTATATATTAAAATTTTATTTACTATAATATATGATTGGAAGATACTTTAGCGAAAATAAATAAATTTAGCTTATAATTTAATGACTTTTTAATAGAGCTCAATATGTTGAAATTAGAATTTTTATGATTTTAAAATACTGACACGAACAAATTCAAAATATAGTAGTTGTCATATTGTTCAATTTGCTCTTCTGTGAACAATAAAATTTAATTTCTATGTATATTATAATTTGCTAATCAAAATTTTGCAGTGTTCTATAACAGATTAGAAGGCAAAAAATTTAATTTGCATTTTATGACCGTAGTTTTTTTTTATGTGTATTACTATATTCACTTATTTTTTAAATTCATTTTTGCATCATACGTCAGCAAATTTCTTAAAAAAAAATTATTGGTGTTCAAATATTACAAAACGTAATTTCCATCATGGATGTGTATCTTATAAAAGTTTTTTTTTCTTCTTCTTCTTCTTTTTAAGTGCAATATGTTTCCTTATTTGTATAAAAAAATGAAATTTAAAACATTTTAAACCAAATAGTAAGCAAGTATAAAATATTTTAAGTTAATGTATTTACATTATACAGTATTTAAATATCCAAATATTCCTTTAATAGTTAAATACAAAACATAATCATAAAAGCCCTTTTGCAATACTACGTGTTTGTAGTTTTATATACTACATACCATAGACATAAAGGTAGTTTTATATACTATATACATACCATGTCTATGCTACATACATGGTAATATATATTCAAATCCTAATAAATATAACGTAAGTAATGAAACATTTTTCTTTTATCAAAAAAGAATAAAAGTAATTTTATGATATATATATATATATATATATATATATATATATATATATATATATATAATATATAATACTTATTAACATGTTGAATACTTTATTTAACATCCGGCGGACAGTTTGATTATCTATACGACCAAACAAAAAGATGAAGTAATATTATAAAAACCCCAGAGGCAGCTACCAAACCATTGAAAAATTTCTCTTCACTTCAAAGACTCTCCTTAAAATTGTTCAGCATCATGTTGTTGGTCTATCGTATTATGAAATATTAGCACAAAAAGTAGCAAAATTGTGATTCTCTCCCCACTTCCTCCTCTTTCCTCTCGTATAGTCGAGGCTGGACCAACGGTACTGCAAGGTAAATTATATATACCTGAAAGTTTCTCTATAGTTCTACAAACTGTAACAAGAATGTAAAAAAAAAAAAAAAAAAAAAAAAAAAGCTTTTGTTTTATTGAGTCTCACAATTAAGTAAATGCCCTTGCAGATTAAGAAAATTATGTAAGACCAAAATTTTAGTCGCGCGCTCCGTGAGAACTTTAATTGTATTACGTCATTCTTATAATCCACACGACTTAAAATAAGAGAGCTTTTTATTTGTGTTTGTTTGTAATGTTAAAATGAAATTGTAAATAGGTGTTTAAATTTAATTTGTCAATAAATCATGTTGCCTGCACTCAATTTCCTAATTTTGATGTCACGTTGACTTGTATAAACATAAACGCACCAAAGTATAATATAAATATATAAATATTTTACTATTAGTGCGATCGAAGCACAGAAAATATATTGATAGAATAAGACATAAAAATTAAAGCTCAAATTTAATTTTTCCAGCATTATCAACTACTGAAACTAGTAATAATCATTACGATTATACAATTAAAATCATTATGTACATTTGTCATTTTTATAACCAGAATAAAAGTTGAATTTTTGCAGCTTTATCTATATTTTCCATATAACTTGATTGTAAGCGCACAGCGCAACGATAGAAGATTGACAGAAGAAGCATTAAAAAAAAAAAAAAAAAAAAAAAAAAAAAATACTATTAAATATTATTATTAAATCAGGCAATTAATTATATTCATAATAATAGTATATTATAGTATATTAATAATAATATATATATGCGCGTAATGGTAACAAGCGTAACAAGCAGATGGCCCGGCAGAAGCAAAGAACTGGATTCAACTCCCAAGACTACTCCAAGGTGGTGCGAATCCTTTTTGGCATAATATCACAAATGTATGTACTGCCGTTTATTAGTGCTTTGAAAACAAGGCGTGACTTGAGAAGTTAAAATTTATAATATACTTTTCAATTATTATTATATCATCTTTTTTTTAACCACGCAATGATCGCACGCAATTCTAACTTATTGTTTTATTTTCCTTGACACTTCTTATGTGTAACCTTTAAATAATATCTCTATGAATTTATAAAGTAATAAAAAGCAAATTGTACAACAAAAAAGCTCTCCTTCTTTTTCTGTCTTTGCTCCCCATCGCTCCCCATATTATACGGTTATCCTCGGTTTTCCTGGGTTCTCCAGTCTCCAGAGCTCCTGAAAACTATCAAAACTTTTACCGCGTAAAAGTCTTGTTACTGATTTTTACCGCATGTGGATGATTGGCAGCACATTCCAGTAATAGTCCGCTCAAGCATCGGAAAGGTACGTGTTAATGTCGATATTTTGTTATAGCTTAAAAATCTTTAATCATCCACTTAGTAAAATCATTTAAACCATATATTTCTAAAAAAATAAATAGTGAAATATCCGTTCTACTGTTTAGAAGTTAAAATATTAATCCAGACTTTGTCTTTTCTTTACTTTTAGACGCCGCAATGGGGCGACGTCCAGCTAGGTGGTGAGTTGAACTTTCAAGTTTTTTACATTTTCCTTTTTATTGAACAATATAAATTAATTTTTGCATGTTAAATAAATTATTACAACGTATAAGCACTTTATTAAGTAATTTCTTAAGTATAATTCAGTAGTCGAAGTGCTATATTTGAAGTTTTAAAATTCCTACATGTGTCGACCTTGTCACATTCCTCTCACCAACGTGTTCAATATGGCAACTAACATATTTGTAATATTTTCAGTTATCGATACTGTAAAAACAAGCCTTATCCAAAGTCACGTTTCTGTCGTGGTGTACCCGACGCTAAGATCAGAATCTTTGACTTGGGCAAGAAGAAGGCTCGTGTAGAAGACTTCCCATTATGTGTGCATCTTGTATCCGATGAATATGAACAGTTGTCTTCTGAAGCCCTTGAGGCTGGACGTATTTGTTGTAACAAGGTATATTAAAATTGTGTAATTATCTTGGCCGCACCCTTTAAGTGACAGTCGTAACAGGGTAGTTTGAAGGAGGGAGGGGATAAAACCATGGGATGGTGCATATGTAACGTTGTCAAGAGGGACTTAAAACTATTCAAATACTTGTCTTTGCTGAGTACTAAATTCATATATTTATGTATTTTTAACATCATACCAGTAAATTACAATTATTTACATTAACAACTCATTGAATTATGATCATTAACTGTATAAACAAGTTTACAATATGCATAGTCATATTTTTCAAATTAAACTTTTTTTAGTTTTTGTTAATAATTTTGTTTTGTTACTAGTCACTGTACTTGACATTAGGTTTATTATTTTTCAGTACTTGGTGAAGAACTGTGGTAAGGACCAGTTCCACATTCGTATGAGACTCCATCCTTTCCATGTTATTCGCATCAACAAGATGTTGTCATGTGCTGGAGCTGATAGACTCCAGACAGGAATGAGAGGAGCTTTTGGCAAACCTCAGGGTACCGTAGCTCGTGTTAACATTGGACAGCCCATCATGTCCGTACGCTCCAGTGACAGACATAAGGCTCCAGTCATTGAGGCTCTCAGGCGTGCAAAGTTCAAGTTCCCTGGTCGCCAGAAGGTAAACATATGTCTCATATTGGAGATTGTACAGTGTAATTTAGTTTCAAGGCGTAGAACACCTTGAACAAAAAAACTTATCTAATATCCTAAATATCAACGTTGATTTGTCCGAAGTAATTTATTTCTAATTTATTTTCTATTTACGAAATGGCAGCTGCGGGTTTATGACAATGCAGCTCTCTAGTCAAAGCACCCTAAAACAAGCAAGCTGTGACGTCATAGACCCATTTTGTAAATGGAAAATAAATTAGAAATTAATGACTCCGGATAAATCAACATTGATATTTAGGATATTAGACAAGTTTTTTTGTTCAAGGTGCTCTACGCCATTAAATCAAAAAGCAACTTACAAACAAAAGTGTATAAAATCATGTTAATAAACCCTGATTTTTATGCTCCAAAACATAAAAACAGAAAGAGAGAAAGAAAGAATGTCATCTAATGCATTTTTTAATGGAATTACACATTTTTCGGAGCAAGGAAACAGGGTTTACGAATATCATTCAAGTCCATATTGTGTACCATAAATTACTATGTACATTTTATTTTGGCAGGTCTTTTTATCAAGTCAATTTGTAATTTTTCATTTATCTTTATTATTGGTACTGTATTATTTTTTAGTGTGCTAATGAAATTACACACATGTAAAGTTACACACAGATGATTGTATTTAGTACATAATCAAGTAAAAGTATGTTGTGTTAATATACTGTTCCATTTGATCTAGATTTACGTTTCCAAGAAGTGGGGATTCACCAAATACGAGCGTGATCAATACGAGCAACTTAAGATTGACGACAGACTTGCAAACGACGGTTGCAATGTTAAGTACCGCTCCGACCACGGACCTTTGGACGTATGGAAGAAGTGGCAATACCAGCTCGCCAACATGGGTTAACTTGTACACTTTTCCCCACAATAAATCTTAACGTTTACATTTGTTGTATTTTACTTCAACTTTACCTAAACTTGTAATTTAGTATGGTGTGTTCAATTCAAGTATACAATTAGAGTTAGAGAAATGCAACTTATTTAATCTTAATGTATAGCTTATTATGTGTGCTCTAACTGCTTACAATCATTATAGCTCTGCTTAAATCCACTTTAAAAAAAAAAAAAAAAAAAAAAAAAATATATATATATGGCTAATTTATTACATAATATCCAGAGCCACTTACGTAACCTCCCCTCTCCACCCATCTTAAATGATGTAATTTTAGTTGCAACTAACAGGGCTAAATTCTAGCAGTAAAAATATCCAAATATTGCATGGCAAAAATTCTTCAAAGAAACTGATAGATTATGTAATTGCTAGAGCCTTATTTATCACAGATGCTCACTCCTATAACATTGTAAAAGTTAGGACCTTGCCATAGTTGACGGGGAAGTAGCATGTTGCTTCAGTTAGTAAAATAGGGCTATATTAGTCAAGCAAATATATATATTTTGTAAAAGTTCATTTATTTATTAAGCTGTGCTTCTATAGTAACTACTTTGTTTGCAACTACAGTAGTTTGTTCTTAAACTAAATAATAAGTAGATATTGAAAGTGGGAAGGGGGGATTCGAGCTTTGTACTCCGGTGTCTTAGTTTTTTTTATAATTATGCAATATTCTACTAGTTTTTTTATGCATAAATTAATTTATTCTGCTTACTTTTCCGTCCTATTGTGTACATGTGTGCTCTAGTACAGCTATACCATTATGTAGGTGGATTGTACACCTCTGGACAAAAGGTCTCGAACGAGGCTGCCTATACAAATCGTTCGGAAACTTTTGTCCACATGTGTACGTACATCAGACTCTTTCGGTGTTGGCAGCACACAAATAATTTTTGGTACTGGGTTCAGCTGACAAGCCATGGGCCACGGTGGAGTCGTTTTTCAAAAAGTTCAGCGGGTTGACCTTTGAGGGGTCAAATTTTGAGGTTACCGAATTTTAGAAGTAAACATTTTATGGAATGCTTCTTCAATGTTGTGAGTATGCATCATTTAAATTTCTCTGTCCTAAATTCCAGTCTTGGGGTGTTCGAGTTCGATCTCGAACTTTTTTCGAACAGCACACGAACTCGAACAGTTCGTGTTCAAGTTCGTTTGAATTTTTTGAGGTGTTCGAGTTCGTGTTCGACGAACACTATTTTGACTGCTGAGTGTTCGAATTTCGAACACTAAATCGAACATTGTTAAAATAAGGCAAAGTTAGAAAAAAAAAAAAAAAAAAAAAAATTTGTGACTCGAAAAATATATTTTACTTTGCAGTATAAAAGAGAATGATTTTCGTACGTATACATACAATAGAAGGCACTTAAAAGATTATAAAATGAGTATTTATGTATACTTCAAAAGGTTTTCAAGATACGTGCTCTTTTATTTTATTTGCAAAAACAAAAATTTTTCTATAGTAAATGCATTCTAGGAATTTAAACAAAGAAAGGTAAAGGTAAAACACTAAGCTGTCCCATTCATAGTTTTTGATAGAAAACTTTGTATTTTACTTTTTTGTTTGTCAGCAAGAGAGTGTTTGTTTATACATACCAGAGGTGAAAAAAAAAATACCTAAAAACTCATCTCTCTCTCTCTCTCTCTATTCAGCCCGGTGGCAGGTGGCAATTTCGAACTTTTCGAACAGTTCGATCGAACAGTTCGTGATGTGTTCGAACCGTTTATATATCCATGGTTCGAACATATTAAAAGTTCGAAGTGTTCGGTTCGTGTTCGACAAAAATTTAAGAGTTCGGTTCGAGTTCGACTAAAATGGTGTTTGACCCCAACACTGCTAAATTCAGCATAGTTTTTTCGAAAACTGCTTGAAGCAAATTGTCCATGCAATGATAAATGATAGAAAATCAGGCGTCCCCCGCACAGTTTTGAGTTCTTACATGTTTCCATTGCAGTATTAAGCTGGAAAAATATTTCATTTCTGTTGATCAACCATCCCTATAAAAACGCCACACTTCTAACCTATCTAGCCAGGTTATTACTTTAACTTCCCCAACAATATAAAATTAAAGTATAATATATTTATAAAATTATGATAAATTTGAAAGAAAAGGATTGGAGAAACTAGCAAGTGTCTTACCATAGTGAAGAGAGTAGACGATTTTTACTACGACTTCAGTGCTCATGTGAAACGTAAAAAAAAAAAAAAAAAAAAAAAAAAAAAAAAACTGCACTTTACTCAAAATAATTTTAGAGATTTTTTTTTTTAATTGCAATGAAGGACCTAATTTTAGTAAATAAAAATATTTTCTTAAATCAAAAGTTGAAGGATTGATTCATTTTTAAAAGAGAAAACTGAGCTGGTATAGGGCGTGTGCTCATCTTGCTCATTGCTCATCTTGAGTAATGAATAACATTGCTCAGTATAGGGCAAAGGTAGTTTTTGGCTATTTTCTTTGGAAATTAGCTATTTTTTGGTTATTATTATTTTTCTTGTATACTTGAGGTACTAATTCAACCTGTTAACAGCATCAATGCTCTCAAAAAAATTGCGAAGTATTTTTAAACTGGCAAAATGTGCCATTTTCCTATACCGGCCAATGTTATTTAGTACTCACTTATGACGTCGACTTTAACATGAATGAAACCACCCTATAGCCGAGTGGTTAAGGCACCTGACATATAACCCCAAGTTCCTCACCGAGCACAGATTGTAGCCACTGCTAGGAGCCTACTTGAAGAGTGAGAGCACAACATGTTGCCCAATGACTGTTCACATAGTGCTTTCCATGATGACACACAGCATGCAGGAGTTGCATGATGGATGTGATTGCACTAACCAACCTGACTAGATGTTTCTAGTTTCCTTAGGCTTTCATAACAAATGCCGGGCAGTGTATTTAGCCTATGGCAGGTCCATGTGTGTAGTTTCCAAAGTACATGACAATAATGTCAGTGTCTTAGCGAGACTTTGGAAAAGGTGTAGCAAGATAACACAATATGGAATAATAATAATAAACAAAAAGATGTAACAAAAACATTGCATTTATTAGACATATACAAGAAATCATAATTATACACTTTAGAGATTTCAATGTACTGTACAAGACAAATAGATATATATAACAACTAATTATTAGTAATTATGATTAAAACTAAATAATAATACAGCAGGTAAATGAAAATAAAACCATATATTTAAAAGAAAAAAAAAAGACTTTCTTTACGAGTTACATACGCATTAATATATTGAATACATATTGTATTGTATTAAAGTATATATAATTAATAAAATTGTGACGTAATAATATAGTAAAATAGTAGTGCAGGTAGGAAAAAAAGCAGGCGTGATTTGAAACTAAAATACTAATTATCTGAGCTTATTTTTAAACTTGAAATTAATTAAAAGAAAGGATAGAGGAAACCAGCAAGAGCCAATGTGACAAGATAACTTACATTGGCTGCTAAGATATTGCTATAGGGTGTATCTGCATGACATCATATTTAATGTGCTTGGAGGCCATACGGGAGTAGTGAATAACATTGCTCAGTATAGGACAAACTTCATTTAAGCCAAATTTCTTTGGGAAATCGGTTAATTTTATTGTTATTGTTATTTTTCTCATATACTTGAGATACTAATTCAACATATTTACAGGATCAATGCTCTCAAAAGTATTGCATAGTGGTTTTAAACTGGCAAAATGAGTTATTTTCCTATGCCACCCATGTTATTGAGTTATCCAACATGGCGTCGACTTTAACATGAATGCATAGAATATAGAATATTTATGATGAAGCTCTTGCTATATTTTCCTCTGTTCTCTCCTTTGATTATATTGTATCAAACCATGATGATTCCTTTTCCCTAATACATAACTTTGTCAAATAATTAGAAATAAAATATTTAGATCTTTTCCTAATCTTAGGTGTAAAAAATAAAAAAATATATAATTAATAATATAATTGTAATAATAAAAATCACATATAAGTTGTTGTTTTTGCTATAACTAATAACTTTGCTGTACTTACACAAAATGCATTACTTAATATCAGAAATATTGTACACTTTTTTTTTTTTTAACTAGAAAATAATAAATTGTATAGAAATAAAAATATAAGATGAAAAATTGTGCCACTTACTTAATCTACATTGTTATAAAGCTTATAATTGTTTCAATATATTACAATGTTCAATTCTAACACCTACGAACATTTTATTATTTTATTTTAAAATTAGTAATATCATCATTTTTTATAATATTTCTTTTATTTTTATAATTTAATAATATTTTTGTTAGGAGTTAATAACACATTATAAGGAGTTTTGGACATAGATCTGTATCAAGCTAATATTTACAAGGTTGGAGTCTTGCATTTTTTTCCCTCCTCCATCATCTTAATTTTTAGTTCTTGCTACAAGAAGCACAAAATTGTGGATTTCAAGTGTTCCTACACTTTGTTATATTGATATATATATATATATATATATATATATATATATATATATATATATATATATATAATATATATATATATATATTTATCACTTTAGTTTTAGAATGTTAACTCTGAAACATATACAGAGGTGTTTTGAATTATGTTATACATAAAAACTACTACTGTACTAAATTAGTGAACCACATTCCTGTTATTACAAAATATTTTCATATAAATTTTTATATCACCTGCCATAAAAAAAAATGCTGATAAAATTGAGTTTTAATAATTTGTTAATGTTGAGGAACATGGTTCACATACTTTGCTTGAGATTGTTTCAATAAGGAAATACTGGAGAAGTAAAGAAGAGATTGCCACGTCCCCCCCTAGAGCTCTCTGATGTGAGCACAAGAAATATTTGACATCAAATTCATAATGTATTATAAAGTCATGTATATTAACTGTTAACGTAAAAAGTTAATTAGAAATAATTTTACTCTAATAAGAGTTGCAACTGGAACTTAAATGTCAGCACATTTTTGGTGTAATGTAAACCTATTGCAAACTGTTTGACATTTTTATCCACCGTTTAATGATATACACTGTTATTGCACCTTTACAATGGCAAGTCGCATGTTTTTTCTTGTTTCTTGTTTTGTTGACACTCAAACTGAATTTAACAAAACAAAAAGTTTCTAAGTCCCATTACAATTTGATTAACTGATGTATTGGATCTCAAATACTTCTCAAGCGACTGATCCTCAGGCTAACAACAGTAGCCTGGGCTGGTGATGCGAGGGTCACACGAGGGCTACATCCTGTAGAGACCCTGCAGAGTCTTGTGTCGTGTTGGCTGGGCTGATACCACTGATACTGATTGGAGGAAGCAGTTGTCGAGTAGAGCTGCTAGAGCTGAAACTCTCACCACTAGAACGATGACTGGTTGCAGCACTGAGAGGTGTGCCTGGAGCACGGACTGGTGTATTACCTGCAGACATGGAGGGCGCCACTCCAGACCTAGACTCTCCCTACAATAACAACAAAAAGTTTTATTTCTACTTCAGCTAAATATTTGTTTCAAACTATGTACCATGGAGTGTAAGAAAAAACAAACAATATCAGTGAGATCTTACCTTTTCAGTGTCCAGTAGAATGCCAGGTCCCTGGTCATCTGGTGTGTAATAATCAGAATCATCAGCAGGTGTTGGTGCAGGGGTTTGTGAGAGCAGGGAGGCAGGATGAGGGGGAGATGAAGGCACACTTGGGGCTTTCTCTGAGCGAGGACTGCTGGCAAGGATAGCGTCAGTGCTGCGACTGTTGTCAAGCAGTGGAGACATTTTCTCTGCCTCACTGTCAGCTTCTGCCTCAGACTGGTCTCCATTCTATCATAACACATCATTTGTTAAGGTAAATTTACAGAGCAATGCAACTTAATCATCCATTCAACAAGTAACTTATTTCTCGTGATTTTTTTTTTTTAATTATTTTGTAAACCATGCTCACCTCTAAAGTTTCATTTACAACCAACACAGTATCTCGAAGTCTCGCAGCAGCTTTGTCACGTTTTGAGGGTCTCTTTGCCGAGGGAAGCAAAGGCGACATCTTGCCATCATCTTTAGTGCTGCTTGTGGAGTCGTTCTCTCTTGCTAGCAGCACGGACATGCGAAACTGTAAATAATAATAATAAAATAAATTATTGTTGCAACATCTGCTATGAGGATATGGAGTAGTGCTCAACTGAAAGAGCAAGGGAAATTACGCTACATATTAATAGCAATGAAATTTTTATGCATGAAAAAAAAAAAACTAACCTCTAGTATTAAATGTAAGGTACTAAGGATTAACCTCAGACCTAGAAAAATTGAAATATCTCAAAATTGAAAAAAAAAAAAAAAAAAAAAAAAAAAAAAAAAATGTGGGGGTTAAACAAAAGATGATCTACAAGCTCCAGTTATCAAAACATTGAAGTGTCCATGGAAATTGAGAGATAATTAGGGTTACAATTTGCATATGATTAACATTTTTTTTCTTCAATTTTTCAATTTTTTTTACTCGATAACTTTTTTTTTTTTTTTTTAATTTTTTTTTTTGACGTTATAAATATTTGTATGCTCTCTATCGCTTACTTTTTGTTATATTTATTTATCCATCCTGTTTCGAGAAAATGGAGCGTAAGTTTGCTCATTTGAACAACATTGATTTTGAATTCCGCGGCAAAAGAAAAATGATTAAAAATTAATTACGAGAAATCTATGGGAAGTATGAAGAAATTATACTTGAACTTCTGTTTTGTAAAAAGGAGATGCATCCAAAAATAAATTTTAAATTATTTTACAATAAGTTTTTTGAAAAAATGGGGCGTTCCAGGACTTAGGGTTAACCCTTAAAAAAATACTACTGTACTCAAGGATTTTACTAACCTCAGGAGCAAGATTGAGGTCCTCAGAGGACGGGCTGGCTCCCTTGTCCCTAAGCTCCCCAGGCCTTGGAGGACCTTTGGAGTCTATGCTGGACCTAAAGTATGTTACACAGTGTAAGTTATATTTACAAGCAGTCAACTGTTGTATTAACAAGTATGCATAGCAAGTCCAGAAAATTGCAGGACACAAAAGGATTATGAACTGACCTATTGAGCGCTTCTGCCGCCTGCACAGCGGTGGCTGTCTCAGTGTCAGGTGTACCTGCCGCAGGCGCAAGGGGTGATGACACACAACGTGTTGTCTGGCAAGGACCATTCAGCGCCTCAATCAGAGAGATTGCTTCATAACCAGCAGGAATAGCACCAAATGGACCCTGATGATATAGTGAAGTAATTTAATTATATAAAATATAAATCTTCTGGAGGGAAAAATTTGTATGGCATAACTTATACAAATCTCTCCTAACTTTACATATTGTCAGTATTGCAATAATTTGGAATGCCTCACAACATGAAAAACTATTGATATAACAATTGCATATGTTTGTGGGAAAAAAAAATTTAACTGCGGCAATCACGTAAGGGTGCAGCAAGATTACATGGATAGACTCACAAGTAACATTAAGTGAATAGTTTTGCTTATAGAAATTAACATTGTTGTTAATTATTTAAGTGATGTCACAAAAGCTTGCACTTTTATTTCCAACTTACATCAGCTGGTGCGGGGGCAGGAACGGTACCACTTGTTGCCTTTTGAAGAGCTCTAATCTGCAATAATGCTCTAAAGGGAGCTCTGCAGATCGGGCAGTTGTTTGCCTGGTACCTAAGAGAGTCTGCACACGAGTTGCACAAACACAAATGCCTGCATGGCAAGATCAATGTGTCACGACCATCGCACATGCAGATTACACACTCACTGCCATTGTCTTCTGTCTCTGCGTCCATTGAGCCCTGGATGACACAACAAAACATCAATACACTTGCTACATTAACCTAGGCTTTGATTAAAAATTCATATTAGCTCGTTATTAACAAGATATTAAACATCCAAAAATGGTATTAAGAACATTAAAAGTTATGATAATTTAAGAAAAATCAAAATTACATCAAAAATGAGATTGCTTCAAGCAAAACCATACAAAAAGGTTGAAATAGTAACATTGATTTTCTGTCAATATTTATTTACGTATATTATCCACTCACTCAACATATCAACATAATAGAAACAGCATAATCATAAAATAAACTGACAATAACAACTCATGATATCCAACACAACACCTACCTTATTAAGCTCACTATTCTTGTTTTCTATTCCATAAATTTCTTGAAGCAAATATGAAAGGCCATCAACAAAGAGCTTTTGCTTCAGAGCTCTTAAACCAAAACTGCCATCTGAGTGCCTGTCAATCACTGCTATTGTAGTATGTGACTGACGAGGCTCTGAAAACAAAGCAACGCTGTGAACTTCAAGATCGACAGAAAAAGTCGTTTTCATCATCATCATCATCATCATCATCATCCCTCTCTCTCTCTCTGGCATGGTGTAAAATTTTCATGATGATCGATGCATTTTTTTATAAATTGAGAACAAAGCTAAGATTTTCATATTGTGACACTTACCATCTGCTGGCTCCTCAGCAACACAGTGGATAGCCACAGGAATAACCTCCCGCTCCAAGTTGTAACATAGCTGCTCCTCAGTGAAGGTGCCAGGGAAGCAGATGTGAGTTGGATGGTAAAATGACTGTCCAGTGCCTTTTTTAAAGTGAAATGTCTCGGATGTCAGAGAGGGATTGCTTGATACATATCTGCAATCATCATTAGTTAAATTATATGATTGTGTATCACACACACACACTTTACATTTACATAATAGACAGGGTGAGTTTTTTTATATATAACTCCAACGAATAATTGTGAACATCGAAATAATAAGACTGTTAGCGATATTTATGGCCAGCCTGTATAACATGAAGTTATTTGAATGGGTTAGCGCCAAGGCAAGTGCCGGGCGTGAGCGCCGGAGTTGGTGGAGTGCGCTCGACGCACGAGACTGGTCTGATGCGGAAAGATTCGATTGGAGACAGCGGAGACAGCGAAAGAAGAAACATAATAATGTAGCCTACGGGTATTATTATTGTAATAGTGTGTAAGTTCAATACAATATCTTAAACCAAGATCATCGTGTCTTCTTCGTCTTATTTACCTGTAACCACAACCTCCCACCTATTTATATCTAACAATTCAGTAGTGGGACTATTTTATCTTTCACAAGACAAATAAAGAATAACATGAAATATAAAAAAATCTATGCACTTTCTCAGGTAAAATCTACTTGTAAATGACATGCAGTTTTTTTTACTTCTAGTATAACCAAGAGAACCGGGAAATAATAATAATGAAAAAAAATTGACAATGAAGGTAAACAAATAATTCAAGTACAATACTGTATGTTGGACGTTATCAAATTATGAAGGATTAAACATGTGAATAGTTAAAGGAATACCATTTACAGTTTATATACTGGTACAGTATATTACATCAAATAAATAAATAAAAAAACATTGCTACATGAAGCATCTTTTAAAGCTTTTACTTGAGTTAAACAACTTTGCCGTTAAACGTCCCCCCTCCACTGATAAATCGGATCAGTATTTTTTCTCTTTTGCTCTTGATTTTAAATTGACAAAGTTTATTTGCATTGAATAATCTGGATTGTAATCCCGATAAAAATTTAGGTAATGCTGTGATTTCAAAATCTGAAAATATTTCGGCAGCACATATTGTCGTGCTGCAAATATAGAGCATATAGAGCACAAACCATGTATCTATAAAAGCAACAAGTAGAGTACTCTAGAAGGGGGGAGTATACGCGCACCCTTAGTTGGGGTTTTTTGATCACGAAAAATCGCGTAAGTAATGGGAAAAATCGTGATTTTGAAACGTCATAACTATTGAACGAAAGAAGTTACAGCATCGAAATTTTCACAAAACAAACTTCATTTTATGGCAATTTTTTGTCTAAAATTTCGAAACCCTCAGTTTACTAAAAATTAAATTTTGTTAAGCTTTAAAAATATCATATTTTGAAAATCAATACTCAACGCTCATTGGCTAATGCGCTCCAACAATGAAAAATAAAATGTAAACAAACTCAAAAATCTTGTGCTTGCTTGAAAACTACAGCGTTCACGAAAAAGAGAACAAAAATAAACAGTAAATAACGGTATTTGCGAATTATTACGACTTTTGAATTTATGTTATTTTTTTTGGCCAAATAATAAAGTTTCATCTGTGAAAGTTTCATAATGTGACAACGTTTTGGTAAAATTTTATGAGTGTTCAAAATCTCATTTTTTCCCATTACTTACGGTCATTTTCAGAACCAAAAAACCCCCATTTAAATAACATTGACTGACAACAATGAAATTTTTGGGCATGCCAGCCAATCAGATTTGAATTTTCGATTTCAACAACCAATGAAAGGGCTTTCATAATCTGTAATCTGTAATGTTGTCCAGCACATTTGCCAGACCTCCTAGTGGTAGATTACGGGCAACGCTGTTTTGGCCCATGAGGCGTTTCTTGCATCAGGAAATACGGCTCATGGGAAAGATAGCAACTATTCTGTAAAACAGTGGCTAAGATGGTACCAAGTCTGGACCGCTGTGCATGAAGCCTAGTAAGCTTCATCACATAATCAAAATTACTAAAAAACAACAAAAACCTGCCTCGGACAGGCAGCGTTATGGTGAGCAACGGTGTCTGAAATCGGACGGCTCACCAGCAGGACTTGACTTGGCGCGATCTTGGTTAATTGGTACATGGAATGTGAGAGGAGTCAGTGGTAAGGAGCAAGAGTTGGTGAGTGTGATGTGTGAAAGAGGATTAGATGTATTGTGTGTAACTGAGACAAAGAGGAAAGGGAAAGATGTGAGTAATATTCGTGCACTTGGTAGTGGTAGAGAGAAGGATGTGAGTGGAATGGATGACGGGTTTTTAGCATTATGGTCTGGGGTGGGTTCAGATGAGCATGGAAGTCAAGGGGTTGGGATAATTTTAAGTAACAGAGTAAAAAGTATGATGAGAAATTATGAATGTGTGTCCCCAAGGTTGATGTGGATGAGAATGAAAGTGGGTATTACTAGGGTTGTGTTTGTGGTATGTTATGCACCAGTGGATGGAGAGGATGATGATGTAAAGGATGAGTTTTGGAGGCAGTTGAGTACTGTCCTAAGTGAATGTGAAAAGGGAGAGCGAATTATTGTGTTAGGAGATATGAATGGTTGGGTGGGTAGGAAAAGAAGTGGATTGGAAGATGTGGTTGGTAGATTTGGTGACTCTAGAGTGAATGGTAATGGTGAAAGTATCGTAAATTTCTGTGTGGAACATGAGTTGTTTGTATCGAATACATGGTTTAAGCATAAAAGAATACATGAGTATACATGGGTGCGCAATGAGCAGAAAAGTATGATTGACTTAATTCTGTATGATAACAGACTGAAAGGAAAGGTGAAAGATACAAGAGTGTGTAGAGGAAGTGAATGTGGTACAGATCATTTTTTGGTTGTGTCTAGAGTAGATCTAGGAAATAAATGGATTGAGCATAAGAAGGTAAAAGTGGTACAAAAGAGAATAAAAGTGGAAAAATTACAGGAGGTGGAGGAGAGAAGGATGTATACAAAGGGGATGAACGAGAGGTTATTTCTGGTAACAAAAGAGTGGGAGAAAAAGGTTATGACTGACTATGATGTTGAATGGGGGTATAAGGTAATTAAAGAAGCATGTGTGGAGACTGCAAGGAAAGTATGTGGTGAGGCTGTGGTTGGTCGTATAGCTGGGGATGCATGGTGGAATGATGAGGTACGAGAGGCTATTGAGGAGAAAAAGAGAGCATATTTGAAGATGATTGATGCAAAAAATGAATTAGAAAAAAAGGAGTTATTTATAGTGTATAAAAAGAAAAGAATGAATGCAAAAAAGAGTGTGCTAGAGAGTAAGTTGAATGCAAGGAGAGAATTTGAAGAGAAAATGCAAAGTGAATTTATGGGTAATAGAAAAATGTACTGGAAGATGGTGAATCAAGTGAGAAAAGGAAGTAATAGTAAAAGTGCAGGCGGAGTAAAGAATGAAAAAGGAGAAATTGTGTGGGATGAAGAGAAGGGGAGAGAATGTTGGCGAAAGTATTTTATGAATCTGTTTTTGGATGGAGGGGAAAGGGAAGAAAGAATGGAGGAGGAAAAGGAGAATGAATCAAACGGAGTAAATGAGGAGATGATTGAGTTTCGATTGAATGATTTAAAGAATACTGTAAAAAAGTTAAAAAATGGCAAGGCAGCTGGAGTAGATGGAGTAACAAGTGAAATGGTAAAGTATGGAGGAGCGTCTCTGGAAGTAAAAATGTTACAGTTATTTAATATGTGTTACAAATGTGGTAGAGTACCTGAAGACTGGGTATGTGCTGTGATTGTTCCGTTATATAAGGGGAAAGGGGATAAGTATGACTGTAAAAATCATCGTGGAATTAGTTTGTTAAGTATACCTGGTAAAATGTACGGAGGGATGGTGATTGATAAGGTGCAAAAGGTTACACAGGGTCATATCTCAGAAGTGCAATGTGGTTTTATGCCCGGCAGGGGCTGCACTGATCAGATTTTCACTGTGCAGCAGTTGATTGAGAAATGTATGGACGCAAGAAAGAAAGTATTTGCTGTGTTTGTAGATCTAGAGAAAGCATATGATCGAGTGAACAGAAGTATGATGTGGAGTGTATTAGATGAATATGGGGTGAGAGGGAAGTTACTTGAGGGTGTGAAAGCCATGTATGCAGGTAGTAAGGCATGTGTGAGAGTAAACGGAAAGTTGAGTGAGTGGTTTAAAGTGGGTAGAGGCGTTAGGCAAGGATGTGTGATGTCGCCGTGGTTATTCAATATTTTCATGGATAAATGTATAAAGTTGGCTGAAAAGTATGGAAGTGGAGTAAACGTAGGTTTGTTAATGGTGTGGATGTTGTTGTACGCTGATGATGCGTTGATGGTGGCTGAGAGTGAGGAAGAATTGCAAGAGATGATTGATAGGTTGGAAGAAAGCACAGAACAAATGGATCTGAGAATAAATGTTGGGAAAACTAAAGTAATGGTATTTGGTGGAGAAAATGATGATGGAAATGAATTCACACTGAATGGAGAAAAGCTGGAAAGAGTGAAAGAGTTTGTATATTTGGGAAGATTATATCAAGAGAATGGAAGTATAGATGGGGAGATTGAGAGGAGAGTGGCGGCAGGTAGGAAAGTAGTTGGCAGCATGGCAGGATTGGCCAAGAGTGATGCTTTATCAAACAAAGCAAAACTTACAGTGTACAATTCTGTCTTACTCCCAACTATCTTATATGGTTCTGAATCATGGGTATGTCAGAGTAGGCATATGAGTAGGGTGAATGCTGTTGGTATGAGTTTTCTCAGAAGTATGTGTGGTAAAACAAGATTAGATAGGGTAAGGAATACTTGGGTGTTGGAGAAATGTGGAGTAAAAGAAACTGTAACTGAGAAGTATGAGAACAGTGTATTACGGTGGTTTGGTCATGTTGAGAGAATGGGTGATGAAAGAATAGCAAAGCAGGTATTTCATAGTAGAGTGGATGGAAGGAGAGATAGAGGCAGGCCTAAAACATCATGGTCTGAGGTGGTTGGAAGATGTTTGAAAAATAAGAATGTACGCAGTATGAAATGCAAAAGGAAATGTATGAAACAAGGTATGAGACTGGCGGAAGCAAGTGAAGTATGTCAGGATAGGAAGTTGTGGAGGTCTATCACTGGGTCAGGATAAAACATCTGTGTTGTTGGCTTACCCCGAAAGGGATTTATAGCGTCATGATATGTATGTATGTATGTATGAAAGGGCTTTAAAATTTCTGCTGGATCGCGTATACTCCCCCCTTCTAGAGTACTCTAGCAACAAGGTTCAAAACATTATACAAAAAGATAAGAATTTTGACTTTGCTGTTTTTGTAGATACACGGTTTGTGCTCTAACCAAATGATATGTTAATCGAGATTAACCCCCCCCCCCCACCAATAAAGTGCATTTTAGAAACTCACGTGACACCTGCAGGCGTAACCTCCTCTTGACACAAGTAATAAATTGTGATTGCACATCGACAGTCGCAGTCAAACACAAACTCAATATTGACGCCTCGATCAACCTCTTCTATCTCAACGTTCTTTGCCTCCACAGGAGATTTATTCTCATCTGGTGAAGTTTTCTGTGGCAGCTCAGCAGGTATCCTTACAAATCTTAAGGACTCCTTACGAATGTTCACCATGCTTTTCAATGTCTTTGTTGGCTCATTGGCTTGTGGCGGTGGGTACGGAAACTGAACGCAAAATAATAATACAGTATAAATTAAAACATATAAATTTTATTGATTCAAAATATTTACAGTAAGAGTGTAAGTCTGACTGTCATTTTTCTATCTTTTCTTTTCTTTTTTTTTTTTACTTGTTAAACAAGAACCTGCTGATGTATGTACACTCCTCCCGAATAAATCTGACTGAAGCGTTAATCTCTCCAAATGTTAAATATAATTATGGGGAAACTTTAACGCAAGCGGTCAGATTTATTTGGAGGGAGTGAACAATATTTTGTGTATGGCTGTAGGAGATAGAAGTGTTAACATTATCTACATACACATAATACATTACTGCATATTATGAAGTGTTTATAAAATATTTTGTCATAATATATCATACATAAATTTATTGACTTCTACAGCTGTTCATTACAATAAGATAACGCATGCTCCGAAATTCTACTTACAGGTGTAGGTTTGCTTCCTAAAAAATTTAAATCTGCATTTTCTCCAAACAAATAAGCTTCCGGTTGAGGTGTGTCAAACCTTTCTCCACCCATGATGAAGTGGCTCCCGAAATAATTTCCTGTCGAAATACAAATATATATGCATATATTAAAACAGTAATGTTGCTGTTTGAAAATTAAAAATCGCATTTATGTAAGTATTCAGAAATTGTATATCACTTTTAGAAATGATTGCAATGCAAAACAAACAAACAAATTATTCTGATTATGATTTTTAAGTGTTTATGTTTTTGTGCGCTAAATTTAATTTATATGTACATAAATGTTCATACAGTTACATCTAAGAAAAGTTATCTCCACATTCACATTAAAGGTAAATAAAAATTTAAAATGGTTGGTTTATTAGTCCTACAAATTAAAATCTGTTATGTACGAACGTAATGAAGATTCAGGAAGAGAAAAATATGTACCGTTTCTTTCTAACCCAATCTTCGACACATCAAACTGACCTGATCTCGGCGGATATTTATACGCATGATTTGACGAGATGTCAACTTCTTCTACTCCAGCATTTTGTCTACTATTAAAGGAACCCATTTTTTCAGTAATAAAGAACAATATTACAACATAAAAGCACTTTTGAGCGATTAATATGCATTAACATTTAGACACCTGAAACCAATTTTCAGCCATTTTCGTCCAGCTGCTGAAAAGAAAACAAACGACTAACGCTAAGCGCAGTTGTAAAATGCGCGAAAAACTTTAAAAGTTTTTTAAAACTTTCATGCACGTGTAAAAGGGACGAAAGACGATATAAAAAAAGGAAAGGACTATAAGGACAATTAAAGGCTAAATATTACGATTTTCGTTATATGTTTACTACGTGGCTCCGTGCTCTCCTATTCTACGATCATTAGAGATAATAATAATATTATTTTGAAATATACGTATATATATATAAATACCATTATAAATGATTATAATTTTAATTATAATAATAATTAAAATTTATACCTAAAAAAAATGCACATGCAATGTGCCAACCAAAATGTGCATTAATTGATACATAATATAATATGTTACTGTTAAACAATTCTTCAAAAAAAAAAAAAAAAAAAGTAGAAAAAAGGTATTTATGAAAGTTGATTATCGTTATTCAATATACATAATTATTCATAATTCATATGAAAGAAATATAATACATTATGTACAAAAATTACCTATATTCAAACCCGGCGGGTTTAAAGGAGAGATATCCATTTAAAAAATCAACAACTTATTTTCCTCTGTTATTCATTGTGCATATTATGCGATTATAATGAAATTTCCTGTACTTCCATCATTTATTAATAAATATAATAATAACAATAATTATATTATAATAATATTGTATTAGATTTATTTATTCTGCACTGATAAATGTTGCGTAAGTGTGCGGCAGTACATGTTCCATGCTTGCTGCTTGTCCAGTAAGCGCTGCAGTTGCGAGATCGATGGTAGTCTCTCTTGCAGGAGAAGTCGTAGTCGTGTCCACACGTTGTCCGCGTTGCCGTGTAACAGCAACGAGACACGAGGGACCAACAGACACCATACCGTTAATGTGCGGGCCACAATGCAACGTCCTGCACTATCCTCGCCTGCAATCATAATTATATGTTGAATTTTTATATTCATATATTATGTGCGTATATGTGATACAAAAAATATTTATACACTCTGTATGTATTAAATAAAAGTAGATAATTGTACTAGTTATTGACATGCTTGCCGCAATGGGGCAGGGGAAAAAAAAAGAAAAGGAATTATTTTACATTCTGAAATAAAAAATAAATATGTCCTGAAATCAGTTAATATATTAAATTGAATTTTTATACGTGAAATTGTTGTGAATCGTCGTTGTTGTTTACATATTTTTCATTTTCGAAATCAAAAAGTACGTATTTTCAATTGATTTTTGAAAATAAAAAAATTATATCACGAACGTTAACTTAAAGGAAAAAGTTTACCGACTGTGGCGACATTTCGCGACTCTAAAAAATTTACTAAAAATACTTAATGAAATAAAAAACTAGAAATTTGCATATCTATTGTTTCAATACAAAGTCTTCTGTTAGATATATGATATATGTAATAAAATGCCCCCCTCTTATTATTATTTTTAGTCTTTCCTCATTATTGGTAGGTGTTTGATGCTTATTTTATAATACATTTTAATAATGTGAGAGTTTTGAAATTTACAAAACAAATTTATTGCTAATTATTTTCTTTTGTGCTAAAATTTCAACGCCCTAAAACGGGTAGAAGTTATTTAAAAAAAATTATTCGACGTGCCGATTAGTATACTATTATCATAACTGATTTTATAACATATACTCTGCTTATAATATAATATCTTTAAGATTGAAGAAATAATAATTATAAAAGTACATAATAAAACTATTGACTGATAAAGGAACAACTGTTTTGAAGCGGACTATAAGCAATTTCGCTCATATCCGCTTCCGTTTCGTCTTACTGCGCATGCGTAGTAGGAGAAACGGAAGCGGATGTGATCAAAATCACTTATAGTCGGCCTCAAAACCGTTGTTCCTTTACTAGTCAATTAATAAATTAATTAATAACCAAGTTTTAATTTAAATAATTATAATCTATTTTAGCGCCTGATGGGTAGGCAACTTTTTGTTCATAACTAAAAAGCAGGTTGCATAAGCACAACAAATTGCAGGGGCTAAATAAGCACACTTGCCGACGTTGAAAGTTGCTCCGGGTAAAAAGATGCAAAGTTGAACTACATTGGTACATTTGCGGGTGTTGTCCATCAAAGTCTGCAGTACTGTGCATTCGCCTTGCAGAACAAAATAAACGTAATCAAAACAACCCTCGCCAAAACCTGCCAAAGAAAAATACCAACTTGTAAGAACATTTCATCACACTGAACACACATATATATATACCTAATAATATATCTTCGCGTTGAAAACATTTAATCACAGAATTTTCATGCAAATTACATAATATATTATCTGGTAGTTCATTAAAATATGGAAACTTATTAAATGCTTTTATAATATTTTCCACTGCACATTTTTCTTTATGTTTTTCATCGTCCTTCAGTTTCATGATTGTTTCTATAAAAAGACTGCGGCAAAGGGTCTCTCTCCCACTCTCTTACTCTTTCTATTTTCACATGATTAAATATCAAGTAAACAAGAAAACTTTTATATTTTGTCTTCTTTTTTTTGTTATCATTTAAATCGACCGCTTTCGTGCCTGGTGGTCATAGGGTACCGAAACTATTTAAAATCTACTGTATCGTCGTATGCATAACAGTCATGTCACAAAAGGAAGGGGAAAAATTACGTTACCCTATATTATAATTCTAAATAATTTAGGTAGTGAAACTTCATACACCGCAATTTATTTTACGATATTTGTATGTGACATATATCATCGCAAAGTTTTTCGGCCAGTTTTATTTATTTGTTATAAAATTTATTTTTTTTATGTGAGTTTCATATTTGAACCTAAAGAATTTTTTTACGAGAGATTGAGAAGGAGAAGAGCAAAGTATATAAAATGAATTTTGTAATAAAATATATATATAGGTCTGTAATAAAAAAAAAAAAAAAAGCGGTTGAAAATTGTAAAATTATTCCCATTTTCCAAGCTTTTTTTTAATGTATTATATATTTTTATATATTTTATTTATAATAACAGAAAATCAAGGACGTTATTTACTTTTTTTTAATATGAAAGGAATTTTTTAAAATCAAGGCAAAAATTTAAAAATATTCTTTTTATTATTATTAAAAAAAATAATAATAAAATCGCAGTTTTGTAGCCCCTTTGTCCTTTTTGCAGAAACAACAAATAACAACACACATTTTATTTTATATTTACTTATATAGAAAACACATTTTGAACCTTATGAAAAGAACACAGAAGGACTATATTTTTTGTAGAAATATTTTATTACATCCTCGCACTCAAGATTATAATATCGCATTGAGAATTATATGAAACAAAAACGCTAAAATAATAGCAGTGATAATGAAAATAATCATAAAAAATCATTGAAAATTAAGTGCGATCCTGATTAATTAAAATCCATTATTATTATTTTTATTTTTTTCCCCCATTACAACATGCAAGTCCTCATCCGATCCCAATAGAAGTCATTCAAGTTACTTCATGGTTGTGTTATGTTAATACTCGCATTCCTTTCCTGAGGCATCGACTCTCTCATTGGTTCCTGCAACATGGGTTGGCTGACGTCACAACAGCCATGATAATGAGGTATTCAACATGGCGGAATAAGCAGAGTTGTGTAGTGCCAGTTGCTGTACTTTGAATGGATTTAAACTGTGAAACATGCCGAGAAGAAGAAATGGAGAAATACCACTACCCACAGGATGGGATATTGGACGAGATTTTGATGGAAAAATATATTTCATCGATCACAATAATAAGCAAACTTCATGGATTGATCCGAGGGACAGGTAGGCTTATGCGAAAAAGCAGTCTTTTTTTCTACCTTACGGAGCCCCACGTCAAACCATTGAATTCCATGCATGCCTTTGATGTCGTTCGTAAAATATCATTTAAAACTACGTAATAATGTGTAATTTAGATAAAGTGCATATACAGCTATAGAATAGACATTATTTTTGGACAAATACAGGCGAGTTAGCATTGAATAATACAGAAATTCTAAAATTATTTTGATGTGGTTGTGATAGTTGGTGCTGCCTCCTGGTTGAAAACACGTGATATGAGAAGTTGACCTGTAAGCGGCAATTTCTGCGGTGTTTTACAGCACAAAATACCGAGGAATAAAAATCCGTAGTAGCTGCATTAAAATAATCATTAATTTTGCGTTTAAATCATGTGTATACAATATAAGTAAAATTGCATTCTTTAGGCGGTCTAAATTGTCACTCTGAAAGTCAGAGTGTATCTGGCGAACCTAATTTTGTTATGAAAATTTTATATAGTTTGCCTTTTACTTGATTGCAAATATTAAAAAAAATTATAATGTAAATGTAGTACATACGTATACAGTATGTATAATACGTACATAGCTATAATGTTTGTACGTTCCAAAAGACGACAAATTAAATGCCCCCAGTAAGTTGACTTCAGCTAGTATTTTTACGTAAATATGCCCACAAGTATTGCCACATGGTTTATATTTATTAAATTTTAATTGGAATGATGAACATAAACTATATGATGTATTATGATATTATTAATAACGCTAATTTTGAACTTAATTTTAATTTGACGAACCAGCAGCTGGAAAAAAAAAAAAGGGAACAATAAATAAAGTACGGCAATAGCAAATAAATAAATTAAATGTTTTGCAATTACATATATCAGTAATTATAATTTTAGCGTCTTTTATTAATCTGTATTCATTTTATTTGCATTAGTAAAATATACTGTATAGATTGACGAATAGAATAAAATAGTTTTATTTAAGTGAAAAAAATCAACAAACCATCGATGTTGCACCTTATTATGTTCCTAAAATAATAATAATAAAAACAATTAGTCTAACGCTTCGTGCGATGAAATGACAACAAATAGATAGTCGTAATTTCAACCCCAAGCTAATAAAGTTAGTAATTAATTAAAATGTAAAACAGAGCCCCAGGTTGTTCTCTTGTTGTTAATTGTATTATTTTGACAGTTAATCAGTTCAAAATCAGTGAATGGACATAAGATTTAATGAAATCAACATATCGTTATACAAGGTCACGCATTAATAATAAAACTTGCAGCTGTCCTGATTTTTTTTTCCCTGTTCATTAATTTTGTCCTATTATTTGCAAATTACTAAAACTACAGCTGTAAAATATTTCTTACTTCCTTTATTTATTTTGTTATAAACATGATTTAATTTTTAAATTATATATATATAATATATATTTTTTGGTAGAATTTATCAAGCGAATAAAGTAAATATAGATAAAAACAATTTAAAATTCAATAAATTCTTTTGTAAAAACAATTATAAATCCAATGATTTCTTTTATATGTATACAAAGTATTTTTGTTTGACCTTTTAAGATTCCACTCTCCAATAAAATATAACATTTTATTATTTTTTTCTATTGATTATTGGTATATTTTCTCAGCATAAAAATGAAATAACATTTTTGTGCGTGTTTAAAATTTTGTTTCCCATCCTAAAGTTTGTTATTGCTATATAGGTTCACCTGCTTTGCTCTGGTATACCTGATTTTTTCCTTCGAGTTATGGACCACTTTTCTCTCTCCTTGCATCATTTTTTTTTTTTTTTTTTTTTTTAAAGTCGTGGGAAAGTGTTAAACTATCATAGTATTTAATATAACCATCCAAAATATAGTGGCGATTCCTTCTCTCCCAGTAAAATTAAAAACAAGTTCATGGGTCAGTGTTACCATTTTTATTACCCTTTTTTTATGATATTATTCATAACACTTTTTTAATATTTCAAACTAGTTTATGTATATTGTACGAAGTACTTGTTGCTCATAAATTTAAAGTAAAACAAATTATACTTTTATAAACGATACCCTATACATAATACTACCGATGTATATTAAAAAAAAAAAAAGCATGAAATTTAATTGTACAAAAATATTTTAAATTGAAAAAAATTTCTACTATTTTTTTTCTTTCATTTTGACAAAAGTCGTGTTTTAGTTGTTAGTATATAATTGAGCCACAAATCATAAGTAAAGCACTGGTGCATAAATATAAATAGTAAAGCGTCTGAGTTATTACAATGACAGGCATTCACCTGTTTGCTTTTTATAATATACTGTGAATTACTCATCATTTTCATCTCTATCAAAACTACATAGATAGCTATATACATTCTAATTCAATAAAATATACTGGCAAGTAGTAATAAAACGTGACGTTTTTTTTTTTTTTTTTTACTATATACCATTGTACGTAAATATTTGTACTAAATAATATTGAGTTATAAAATTTCATATAATTTTCCAAAGAATGGATTACATACACTATACATAATATAGAGATACAATCAAAGAGCTTTTTTCTTTGACTTTGTAAGCTGTGCCGCACCGAGAGCAATGTAATAATATTATTTATTTTTTTATTATTTATTCTTTTTACATGTCGGTGTACGCTTGCTTTTTGGCGTGCTGCAGCTGTGTGTAGTAGTAGAGAGAGAGAGAGAGAAACTAATTATAGCATGGGATCAGTCCGCTCTCTTGCTTGGTTTTCCGCACTAAATATCAACTCTGGACCATACTTTTTCAATTGATGTTACTTCTAGATCTTTAGAATTGTGAATTAATTTAGCTCGCCATGAATTTATTTTTGCACTTGTTTTTAAATATAAAAGAGTTGAGGTGACTGTTTTAGCGTATTATAATTATAACCCCTTCAACATTCATCCAGTATTGATTGTTCATTTATAAATTTTATATTATTTAAAAAATATGAATTATCAGATCTCTTCGATGAGTGAATTAAAATTATCTAATGTAATAATAATTAAAAAAAAAAATATTATAATTTTGTTCTCATTCATTTGAGTGGTGAGGATTATATTACTATTTTGTCATCATTATCTAATTTAAAATTGACATAAAAAAAAACTGCTTTGTTGTATTAAAATATGATCTGAGAAAGTCTGCTTAAGTCTGTGTGCTTCACTCAGTAAGCTATTTGCAGTTACAGCGTGTAAGTTGCAGAAATGTGCATTGCTGCGAGAAAATGCATGCTGATAAAGCAAGGCCTTGCTCGCTATAACTCGCGATTCCCACGCTTTTTGCATGGGACTTTGAGCTCCCTTTCTCCCCTCTTATATTATTTATATTTTATATATTATATTATACGCAGTCAAGCTAACTCATCTTATTTCACTATGAATATCAGACGCAATATATTGATTGCTGACGTTTTATTTTTATTTTATATTTAATAATGTACATTTTACATAACTTGAAATTCAAAGTCAATTATTATATTTTTCTGTCTAGGGCCATACTTCTTTCAGCTTTAGGTAAATTATGAAAAATATAATACCGGTACCCTTTTTTTTTAAAACTTATATATTATATTTTTTTTATTTTAGTAATTTAGTTGGAATTACTTTTATTTATTTTTTATCTATATCATATCTTGTGTTTTAATAATAGTAAAATTTGTTATTAGAGGCACGTAAGAAAGATAAAGTGTAAGGAGCATGGCAATAGAGGTCCCTCGTGACCTGACAGGTATGCGGGGTCAGGGTCACATCACAGTGCGCACTTTCCCTCCTCCCCCTACCTCTAACTATGCATGCGCTACGGCTACACACCGCCGCCAACACATTATTCTGTATGACACAACAGTACCATCCGCGCGCGCAATTATTTATTTACTTATTTATTTATATTTATATCATGAGTGGTGTGTTTAGAGTGAGTGAAAGTTGAGCGCCGCGGTGAAGCAAAGCAAAGCAGCCGAGGCAATAATAGCTGCTAAACACTCGCGTATTTATTGCCTGCCCGCCTGCCTGCATTCCTGGCTAGAAAACCCCACCGTCGTGGCTCCAAATCACCATATAATTAGTCAATATTATATTATATAGTACTAAGTTTATCATTACTTTACATTGCTCTATATATTTGAGATAAAAATATTAAATAAAATAACAATATAAATAACATTTCATTATAAAATAATTTATGGCTCCTATAATACTATAATTTAGTATATAGCTGGTTTTATTAGAAAAAAAAAATTAAAGACGAGAATTTTTACTGATGAAATTAAATTTTAAATGATTATATATCTCACATCGCAACACTTCAGCAGGTTTCAGGTATGCGGATATTTGCAAAAGTTTAAAATATAATGAATAATTTCCAAGAAATACAGATACGCGTAAGCATAATAATATAATATATAAATATATAGAGAGAGAAAACTGTAAAGTGCTTCTTTTTTTTTTTCTTCATCCAATTATATTTGCGTTAAATTTAATTGAAAAGAATATAAAGTATTAAATTTACGACAGTATTTTGTATTGTGTATATTGAAAAGCGATTTGTATAAATGAATGGTTTACTAAATATTTTTGGGTCATGGTTTGTTTTGATTTGAACTGCGAGGCCGGTGTGTACAGTATAATTCCCTCTACGTATTGTCGCCTTTTACTTATAGGGCTTTTTAAATGCCCAATGCAGATTTGCAAATATTGAAGACCTTATTCAGGAATGATGATACTTTTATAGTATCCTTTCATTTCTATCTTAACAATTAATGTACAGTCCGTTCGTTGCTTTATTTTTATTATTTTATTACAGTATCAATTTCCATCAGTATAATTATACCAAAAAAACTTATAAAATACTTTTTGCTTTGGCCAATATAATATGATTTTTTCCCCTTGATTATATAATTACTTAATTGTTTGCGAGTAAAATAATGTTGCTGATATAAAACATTAGTAAATTTCGCAAGTTATACTTGCATGAAGTAGGTAAATGGAATTATATAAAAAAACATTTAAGGTATATTTTTCAATATAACATTAATATTCTGATCATTCATATCCGCCACATGTTTTTTAAGTGTTTCTGATGTAACACTTTAATATATATTTCAAAACTATTAATTGATTTCTTATGTTGATGAAGTAGTATACAACATGCAATGCTCGCATACTCCAAATTCATTACTGTTAGAATATAACTGAAGATGTTACCATATAATAATATTAATTGCATTGACCAGAGACTATTAATGAATTTCTTATATACATATTTCTTTAATGTATTGTAAATTGTACTGTTATATTTATGTTTGGGCCGCTGACTTGTAACGCATAGTAATGATCATATCAAAATATTGTATATACATATAAAAGTTATATTTTATTATATTTGTGTATGTATATCGGTAAACTTTTAAGTACGTTACTTGGCGAATAATATTCTCGTCCTTGAGTTGACCCTGACTGTCTTTTTGTTAAATAAGCATTTTGCCAGTAATACTATGGGGTTTTACATATTATAGCATTCCTCTATATTCTATATAAATAAAATTGTATTATGAAATGCAACTTTATAACAACGTCACAATTTTGATTATGTGTCAATAAGAAAAATAACACACACTATGATAAAATAATATGGATTAAAGTAGATTTAATTGGAATTAACGTAGCTTATCTATATTGTCAGCTGTATTTGTTGATGGATTACTGTATAATATGTTAGTGACGGTAAATACTTTTGTGGAGACGAAAGAGAGCGGGGGCGAGAGAGATGAGAGAGACTGCTTGGCGCGACTTTGCATTACTTTGCTATTTCCAGATCTATTTAGCTTCTTGGCTTCAACTCCTTTAGTGATGCAATCAGCCGTTAATAATCTCCGCTATCACGCCAACATTTGTAGAATACCATGAGGTTGGCTGGCTGGCTACAATTTGGCTAAACTGTAGTGAAAGTATGGTATTTTGCTAAGTATGGTCCGAGAGAGATAGATGTGAATGGCTGCTGCAGTGAGTGAACGAGTGGAGAGAGAGAGAGAGAGAAATTACGCAACGCAAAATGTGAGGGGGTCGCTCGCTCGCTTGCTTTGCTCATTGCTATGAGTAGAGAAAAGGTGAACAACCGCGCTCGCTGAGTTTGGTTTGGTTTGCCTCACTCGCTTTTCAACCGCATCAACAACTATGTGGAATGCAAAAAAAAAAAAAAAAAAAAAAAAAAAAATCAAACTTTATAATATTAACATTCAATTTTATATTATTATACAAAGATAACTCCGTCTTAATTACATGATTTGCTGTGTATTTTATATCAAAAATTGAATGCAGTCGTTATAACATAAAATCTAAATTGAGTTATTCCATACCATTTTTATGGTTTCATTTTCGAATTGCATAAGATTCATACTTTTAGTATTATTGAAAATAGCGGAACAAAGAAATGACTTTTTGGTGACGTCCCAAAAATAAGGCAACTTTTTGAGTTTACTGGCAATAAGTACAGCTCTGGCCAAAAGTTTCCGAACGATTTGCATAGGCAACCCGCAACAACACTATGTTATCTTTATGAGAAAACGCAGCGGCCGCCGCTGCCCCGTTCGGGAACTTTTGGCCAGAGCTGTACATGCATTTTTAAGGGGGGGAAAATGCATTTAAGTCTAAATGCAGCTCTCAAACCGATCCAGTAACTGACAGCAATTATTTTCAAGACAATAGTGTCAAAATTCTAATAAATAATAGAAGCACGCAATCGTAGAAAATCATAAAAAAAAAAATTTGATTTATAGGTATTTCATAATCTAGCTATTTTGACATAGATAGCTCATTATTTAATTAACACATATTTGGAGTTAATATGGAATCAGTTTAGTATAAATAAATGATTTTATGTCAAAAAATTTACGCAAATACCATACGTTGTAATATTTGTCCCAATTCCAAGGAAGGTGATTCTGGATGATGGAAAGTCCTAATTGTATGTCAGCTGTTTGCTGACGTAAGTACAATTAGTCACAAAATAATTTCTGAGAGATGCTATAGCACTGAATGTCAGTGGGTTCAATTCATATACGTTTGCAATGCAATCATAAAATATAAATCGCTCCGGAAATACAAGAAATAATCTTCTTAATAGTCACACGTAATGTGAAATTTCATTGTAATATTTATTTTTATATGACGCATAATTTTTTTTCTAAGATAATCGCTTACAGCTGTGTTACTATGTAGTAAAAATAAGAAGAAAAAAAAAAATCATAATATAAGGTAAATAATAATAATAGAGGTATCGTAAAACATTATATTGCCCTCCGTCATGATACAATAAAGTTTGCGGTTTTTTCATATCTAGGGAGGTAAAATGTTGACATTTCATATAAGCATGTTGTAATGGAATCCCCTATAACTAACCTAACCCTCCCTACGTATTATTAAAGCTTTACTTCCGGCCCAGGGCACATTCCTTGCCGCTACCTTGATTGATTACCGGTGAAACAACGAGCCCTATGATAGTATGATATAGTAGGTATGCTTATGTAATGTATACGTATAAGTTCACCGGCGAGGAGGAAAGTAAAATCGTGAGGGGTTTAATTCGTGCACGTTTCATTATTATGAAATTATTATTGGTTTTATTTTTCTTCCTCGGCTTTAATATGAATGTACTATAATAATAATAACAAACACAAATAAATCAAATTTGTTAAAAGCATGGAAGTCTATGATTTTCTGCGAATTTCTTGCAAATCAATTACCGTATTTACGTACAGTACACTTAAGTCCCTCGTAAATGTAACATCAAAGACGATGCCGCTTTTAAGGGAAAAGGGTAGAAATGCGTAGTCATGCAGGTAAGAGCAGCGTTGCCACCTGCTCTTTTCTTGCTTTTGCTAAATGAGAAAGTGATTGACATCTCACTTCATTATTTTTACTCTTCTTTGTATTCAAGCATGAAAACCACATAACAAATCTAAATAACTTAAGTGAGAAAAGCTTTTAAGACACAATAGCAAAATATTTCGTGTCTTTTACAAATAATATGCAGGTTTTGTTATCTGAAGTGAGATGTCAATCACTTTCTCACTTAGCAAAAGCAAGAAAAGTGCAGGTGGCAACGCTGCTCTTACCTGACTACGCATTTCTACCCTTTTCCTTTAAAAAGCGGCATCGTCTTTGATGTTACATTTACGAGGGACTTAAGTGTACATAAAATACTAAAAGTAAGAAGAATCGGAAAGGTTCTTGAATAATATTAATATTTTATTTATCTGTTTACTATTGAATTAAAAGTTATGATTGAGGTTTGAGTTAATATTATATCCATATATTTACGCAATTTCACTCGTAGTCCGTGATGAACTGTGATTATTAGCTATAACAAAGCTGATGTTGGACATACGATTTCACCGTGATCTTGGGACATGCATGTGCAGCAGGTTTGTCGTCATATAATATGAAGGATATAATCGGGCAATCTAAATTGTTATTGCCATGCACATTGGTTTGCAATTTTACGAACAAGACAACTTAGCAGTGAATTTGTTAACTGTACATGATTAAAATAATAATAAAATGCAGTGTTGCTCGCTGTTGCGTCTTCTCGCGCGAAGGCACGCGGAGTGAAGCGGCGATAAATTTAGTATTTATATTTGTAGGTCACGTCACTCGTAACACGGCAGCATAATGCCATCTTTTCACCACTCTCTGTTTTTGCAATTAAGTGCACCCAACCCATTACTATTATAACTTTACATTAACACTCCTAAAGTTCTGAACGATCATATTGCCTTATAATATTTATGTCAGGTAAGGGACGAAGTGCTGATATTGGTGTGCATGTGCACCATGAGCACCGCGTCCTTTACATTTAAACCCTCAGTTCTATATAAACCAAATTAATAACTCGTTCTGAAGAATATAAATTTGCTCATGCAAGTGCATCAAGAAGAATGTATGAAAGCTGTTGCTCGTAAGCGTGCTTCTTATATAGCTCGTTGATCGCGCGTCAATGTGCAAGCCAGAGTGCAGCAAGTGAAGTCGGCACAGCTGCAACCAGTGACGTCACTATATTGACAACTTATGTTGTTCATTTTAGAGCTTCTGTATTTAGATCTATATCTAAATTAGACTGAATGCATTAACAGGGCAAAGATGCTTTTTAACTTTTTTTGTATGCAAATTTAGTTTATTATTATTTCAAAAATTCAAATAATAATAAAAAGATGAGTTTATTTTCAATTTTCTACAAGCAAAAGCCTGTACAGGACATTTGTAAGGCTATTTTTTAGATGACGTTAACTTACATATAATAATAATACAGAGAGAGAGAGAGAGAGAGAGAGAGAGAGAGAGAGAGAGAGAGAGAGGAGAGCAAGTTTTAAAAATTGGGGTGGGAAACAAATTCAGGTGTGACATTAAAATTAATGTATTTAAATAAAAATTGTAGTCCAAAGCTAACACTAAAATTTAACAGGCATATTTTATTTTAGTGGTGTTCATAAATTGTCTGTGTGACTTTACTACAAGAGACAAAAAGTAATATTGTTAGCAAATTCTGCGGTGAGAGAGAGGGAGATTTTGGGTGGAGCAAAAGGCAAAGGGTGCGCTTGCAGGCAAAACTATGCAGAGTTCTTGTCTCCCCCGCATTCCTTGTGTGCATTCCGCTGTCACCCCCTTGATTGATCGCTGCCGACACCACGAGCCAGCCAGCCAAACTTGATCGCCATACGGCAAGAATAGCTAGCCAGCCTGGCCGCTCACTCGCTTGCTTGCTCTCTCGCTCATTTACATATCGTTCCATCTCTTCTTGTGTTTTTCTTCCAAGTATTTTCGAACACCATAAATTAAAAAGCTCAAGGTGTCTTGTCTTTTATACACGCTAGAGATCTCAAGTCAGAGAGGAGAACACATTTCAGACCACAGAAGAATTTTGTTTTGAAAAAAAAAAGAAAAAGTTTCAATAGCATGTCAGATTAGTAAAGCAGACGTGTTGAAAAATTGCGAACAAATTTGTATATTTTCAAAAACAACATTATAAATTTAAACCGCAGAAATGAAATTTTAAGGAGTGTATAATATTTCTTTTTATGAGTCTAGCTTTTCTTTGACTTAACTCGAGGTTTCGTAAGCGTTCTTTTCTACCTATTTTTAATATGTAAATGAAAAAAATTAAAATAATCACATTTTAAAATTTATTGTTTGCAGTTAGAACCGAGACCAATAAACAACGCCAAAAATGTCAAGATCGCAGTCTCGGTTGTGACTCCATTCGTTTACAATTTTCTCCGTTGTAGGAGTCTTTTTTTTTTTTTGTTATTAATATTATTTTTTAGAGCCGGCCATCAGCAGCACCAAGAGTCACCACCGGAATGTCTGACAGAAGGTCCGCGGACAAAAGGCCCTCGGACAAAAGGCCCTGGCTGTGCGCACAGGTAAAGCATATCGGCGAGCGGCGCACGGGTAGGGTCTTTTGTCGTAGGGCCTTTTGTCCGCGGGCCTTCTGTCTGTATGCCCACCACCGGTTTCGACTAGAAGTCAGGTGTAACGCGACCGGAGCGCATATTTATTTTTGTTTACAAACCCTTTGGTTAATAGTTTCTTTATTATTTACTATAATATATGAGTTATTTATTATGCAATTTACATACTTTGCTATTTTTATATAAGTATAAGCGCAGTATAACGTCGAGCAAACATGACATATCTTGTCAATGAACGATGCGACGTCATATTATGATCATATACTTATACAATGAAACCTTTCATTTTTATACACCCCACGTGCGTAACTGATGTAAAATCGAACCCGCATACATACAGTATAATATACATTACATACTATACTGTCTGGCATAACTCTTATTAAATCATCCAACTCATGTCGTACAATTACTTAGAAAAACATCGGTCATTTTTTTATATAATTATAATATATTTTTATGTCATTTCATCATTGAATGAAGTTCATCGGTTTATATTTTATAATAATATGCAGAAGTGGTATATTATGTATTGCTTGAGCAGCCGCGAGCCAATTTAATGAGCTTGTGTTACTCAATGCGTTGTTGCTGATGATTCTCTTTCTTTCTCTCTCTTGCGCCCAAGCCCATTATATTATACGATGAAGTTAGTGGCGGTGACGCCCGCATTCCTGCTGCAGCCTCTCTCTCTCTCTCTCTCGCTGCCTGCTGACTCGCTGCTCGCCACATGATGGATGCTAAAGTGAGGCCCACTGGAACCACCTGTGCCTCCGTGGCGCCACACGAAACAGAGAGAGTAAAAAAAAAAAAATGCAATTAACCATCAATTTAAAAATACCATAAAGGGAAACCATCAAGAATTCCCTCAAAATATATAGAAACATATTTTTTGTTTCCTCTGTACTTACCTAATGATTTTTTCTTAGACTAGCTGTTATAGGATAATACGAAATAATAATAATATTATTTTATAAAAAATGTTTCCTTATTTTTCACGCAATTTAAAATCGTAAGAGAGATAAATTATTTAGAGTTGTTTGTGATTTCTTGGAATGTGGATTTCGTAATTAATGTTACGAGAGAGAGAAGTTCACAAATAATAGCGTTCTTTAATCTAAAGTTGATCTAATTTTTAGTATATATAGAGACTTTTTTAATGACGTCAAGGTGGCAAAAATTTGTTAATTTTGTTTTTGAGCAGACTAATAAAATATATTGTATATTTTTAAAAAGCCGATATTTTCTCATCTCACAGTGCATTCTAGTTTAGAGTAATTATAGTGACAGACGTGAGGGGTAAAATTAGGCTGGCTGCAACCCCGGAAGGAAGCATTAAATCGTCGAGGTCTCGGTGCATTCCAGTCGTTCCAAGCAGGCAGCTAAGTCTGTCATTCCTCAGCGCTTATCGAGAAGGACGCAATAATTGAAACCCAGCTGCCTCATTCCTGGTGCATGCATATACCTATAGGATCTTCTTAATTACTCCAAATCTAAATAGTGACGGGAATAACAGTGCCTTTCAGAATAGCTATTATTTTCTTATATTTTATGCTGAATACTATTACACCTTGAAATTTGTTGCGGGATTGGTTAGCGGGGGTGGCTGCATGGTATAGCTGTATTGCAATTGATATTTAGGGTTCGTATATTGCGCTGTCGTTGGATGCTGGCCTACATGGCTTGCACCGCTTGCACGCACCACGCACGCATCTCTGTGTGTCTCGTCTCGCGGTGAGATGTGAGATGAGATGAATGTGACAGCTGGAGCGCGCCTCACATTCCTCCCCCTCCCCCTGCACTCACGTCCTTGCACCAGCAGCAGCTGCGTTTATATACCTGTCTGTATGTCTTCTTACCTGCTGCCCCCGCCGTCGTGGGAAAATATCAACTTAATTGTTTTCTTGCAATCTCTTGAACGATCTAGTTTTTTTGCGAAAAAAAAAAAAGGTATTCTCAAAGAATCCGCACTTGAAATCCGATTACGTCTATAACTACACTTATAGAAATAAATATAAGTTATTCTTCCATCTTCTTCTTGGCTCTAAGTATAGCAGCATAAACAAAAAATTCAACATGAAATACAATATTTTGAAATAAATCTCCACCAACATTGAAAGATCTAATTGTTATTTTTCCTTGCATTTATTTAATATAATATAAACGGCCTTAATTATAGAAAATATTTTTTAAGAAATATATATGGCTAAATTTTTGCATTATTTATGTTACAGGTACACAAAGCCGCAGAGTTTCTCCGACTGCATCGGCAATGAACTGCCTTTGGGTTGGGAGGAAGCGTATGACCAGCAGATCGGAGTCTATTACATCAATCATATATCTCGTAAGTTACGCAAGTTTGACTACATTTTATATAAATATCAGAGCACACATTACAAAAAAAAAAAAACTATCCATAAAAACTAAAAGTCTGGGGATATGGAACAAAAGACGCCTTCAAACAAAAATTCCATGAAAAACATTTTGAATTCATATATTGTGATCTCGTCAATATAAAATATGATGTAACACGCAATAAGAACTGCCTGAAATTAATGCATGAAATGCAGCGTGTATGTTTTGATTTGAATATCGTTATAGAAATCTCTTGACGTAACGTGAAAAAGAACATTAACATTCCGAACATTTTTTTATTTATTATTATATATATTTTATATTTCCTTCGAGGCTTTTATTCTCAATTTATATTATATATATATATATATATATATATATATATATATATATATATATATATATATATACGTACAAGACAAAAAATAGTTGAAATAGTTTAATATTAGGGAGATTGTATTATAGAAAAACGAGAGTTTAATTTATATAGTGAGAAATTGTTGAAATTTATAATCTGATGTCTATGCTGTATTTTAAAAGTCGATTAATTAATTCACAGAAAAATGTACTCTATTATAAGGGAGGTCATCTTAGCGTGCAGGAATTTTTATTTCAATTGAGCCACGGAATTTTAAAGTAATTTAAATAAATTTGGGAATTGAAAAGAAGAGGGAAAGTTATTTTAACTTCAATAGGATAAATTGTTCACGATCGGTGCTGCATTTCGTCGGCAATTATGACTTTTTTTCCCCCCTACACAATAGGGTGCTTTGTTTTAGATCATGTGTAATTATTAATTATTTGGGTTTTTTGTATACCTGTTAAAGCTGACCCTCCCTCGCTGTATACAGCGCTGTTTGTAATTTTATTATGTTTCGAGTGGGTATGACGATTTATTTGACTTCTTTCTAACATGATTTGTTTTGTTTGCTTGCAAATAAAAATAAATAAATTTTGGTATGCTGAGACAGGAATAGAAAATTAGCAAAAAGAACATAATTATATACTAAATATTTTAGCTTGTTTAATAATTTACTATACCTATTATACTTATATTTAGTATGACTTTTTTGTCCCTTTGAATTATGATGCCGAACAAAAATTAGTGATGATGCGGTCAATAATTGAAACGAGAGCCAAATTTGTGAGGTGAATTAAGGCGGTATCAGTGGAGCGAATCTGGGGTCGTGGCGGCGTGATCCGCGAGTGAAAGAGAGAGAGAGGCGTATACTCTCTCATCGTTATCTTTAAATTCCACACATTCTAAAACTAAGAACCATCGCTTATCACTCACAAACTTGTGGAATTCATGACGCATTGGCTTTTGCTGCGCGTAATTATCTCGAAATGCTTTTCTAAATTACAAAAACCTCGAAAAATTATTTCCACCAATAAAAATATTTGTGGCGTCTAAACCTATATGTTTTATTATTTTATATAGCTGAAATGAAATTTTTATTTATAGTCTCGCTCTTTTTTCGTTATTAATTAACTTAGTTATAAAATTAATGAATAAAGATTTGCATATGTGGTGGTTATCAGACAATTTTTAAAGATAATTTATATATTTAAAAAAATAATAATATTTCCATTTTCATTCGTATTTTATTTCAATTAAGTGCTTGTCTGGAAAATGCTGTTTGACGTTTAATGTCGATTGTTACAGAAACGACACAGATGGAGGACCCGAGGCTGGAGTGGCGAGCGATCCAGGAAAATATGCTGCGCGAGTACCTGTTGACTGCCCAAGATGCTCTTGAGGTAAGTAAATCTACCCCTAACCCTGGTTAACCCCAGTGTAGTGTGTTCTCCAGCAGAAGTCGAAACGTGATTTTTCATCCCTCAGGATAATCCTTAATGAAGGGGGGGTTGTGTTGGTTCACGTTTTGTATTTGTATGGAGTAAATCGAGTCTGGGTCGCGTGTTTCTTCTTCTTATTTTCTTGATGGCAAACCAGCAGAGCAAGCCCAAGTCGAGGAGGAGAGCGAACAGAAAGAGAGAGAGAGAGAGAGAGAGAGAGAGAGAGAGAGAAGAGAGAAGAGAAGCAGTAAAGCGAGCTACAGCAAAACGACGGCGTTCGGAATGCGCGGCGTTCAAGCTATGTTGCCAAGTTTTTGTGATCCGTGAGCACCAAAGAGAGAGAGATAGAGAAAGGAGAAAGAAATGTCTGTATACTATAATATATTATAGTTATTTGTCAATAAAATTACTTATTATTTTACGTAATTTATTGTTGAATGTATCTAAATATATTTCGCTAATTTTATTTGAAAAGCTTGGCTTTTGATATGCATTATTTTGAAGTAAAAGTTACATAGGTTAGTTTTGACGCGACAACTATGCCAGGCTCGGCGTGCCGCCACTGCTACCTGTGTTACGTCCACTAGTTGAGATTGGGGGATCGAGTGGGGGGGGGGGGGATCCAGCATGATCCACGTGAGAGAGAGAGAGAGAGCACAGCCTCCGGGGTTACAAGGCGAAGAAGCCAGTGAGAGAGCGGGTCTCGCAGATTGCCATTGTTTTGCGCGGTGTCACATTGATGCTCTACATGCAAATTGCTCACATTGTTGTGATGGAATAATATGCAGCTTGTGCATCATATCATTCGAAACTTCTACCGTCAATCTTTTGCAGTTGATACAATCAAATGTGGACCCCAAATCTTTGTTAGTTTATACTTTTAAATGAAACTATTAACATTTATCCATTTTTTTTTTTTTTATCAGATCATTAAATAAACTTCTTTTTTTTTTTTTCATTTTGTTTATTTATTTTTGTTTCTTTTGGATCAATATGTTTACTAAATAATTTTCTAATAGAAAAATGAATTTGACCACTATATAAAAAATGCGTCATAAAAAACTGTTCTAATGCAAGTTGCGAATTGCATAGCGTAACCCAAAAATTGATATCAAAATGGATATCAAAATGCGCCGTATAGCTTAGATATTAGTTTGTACATTATAATAAAAGAATAATTGCATATATAATATATCAACATTATATTACATCAGTATAATATTGCATGGCTATCACACGACATAACATATGAGTTTATATCAGACAAATGAAAATGGAATGTCTGCATAGATTGTTTCACGGTGATAAAAAGAGGCAAAAGCGAATCTTCAGCAGACTAGAACCGCGCGCGATGTGGGAATCGTTGTGTGTTTGTATTGAGAATTTAATGTGTGGTGTGTGAGTGTGGTGGCCGAGACATGGGAACGGAAGTACCAGAGGGAACTAAGTATAGTGAGAGAGAGAGAGAGCACCAACTTTGCACCTTTTATAACTTCTTCATTAATCAAATACAATGACATTAACATGATCTCTCTCTCTCTCTCTCTCTCTCTCTCTCTCTCTCTCTCTCTCTCTCTCTCTCTCTCTCTCTCTCTCTCTCTCTCTCTCTCTCTCTCTCTCTCTCTCTCTCTCCCAGAGACTTAAGTTATATTTTCATTATTTTATTTCTATTTAGCGTAAATTTTTAATACTTAAAATGTATTTACTGTATTTCATATATCGTGCTTTTATTTTTCTCTCGTCTTCTTTTTTCTCCCTGTCCGGATGAGCACCAGTGCGTGTTGTTTTGTTTGCGCCCATGTTGTGTGGACCATTTAAGTTGTATATAATAGTCAGAGGAGGGTGCGATGTTCTGATCGACCAACTCGTTGCATACAACTCATGGGCCCAAAAAACTACTTTGCCCACATTGCACTCCAATTATTTCATATACATCAATATAATAAAATATCTGATGTCTAAGAAATCAATGCTTTTTATCGGTGGTGACGTCATATCAAATGAGTGCAGGGAAACCATAATTTCCTTTACTTCAGCGTTCCAACTTCCAAGACGAACCTTTTAGTCTTCTTGAGAAAACTGCTGCAGTTCGAATGGAAAAATTTAATTGACGTGCACACTTTTACATGTTTTTAGATATAATAAAAATGAACCACAAAATTTGCACCATAGTAAGAAGCATAATATTACATTCATATTCTAACATTACTATCTTATTCTTAACTACACTTCCAAATTATATAATGTTGTGTAGTGTTATGAGTTTGTGGATCATATTATTTTACAAAAGCAGCGAAAATTGGAACTGTTTTTGATGTAAAGATTGTCTTAAAAAATGTCAAGAAATTCCAACGAATTCAGTTCTCCAGATAAGATGGGAGGGGGGGGGGGGGGGATCGTAGAAAATCGATGACTAAGAGATAATTACTTATTATTTTAATAAGTACAATAATTTTGCCGAAGACTCGGCGCAGAAATTGAATCGTGATGATGTGTATGTGTGCTGCTGCTATAGCTGTGCTTTCAAGAGCTCCAATAATAATACTCATGGCAACGTTGCGTGAATATGTTGTGTGTTAGTTAGCCTGAGGGGTTGAAGTTTCATCCCACCTGCTGTAGCTGCCACAAAATCTCCTCCCGATCTTCTGATAAAATGTGTCCATTTCCAGACGTTTAATATTCGTTTTACTTGTACGTAACTGTCAAAAAGAAACAGAGAGAAAAACAAATAGTTAACTGCACGTTTAATTTATAAGTTGGGAAAAAAATATACATAATATAATATGGTGATGATAATTTTTGTTTGTATTTTTTTCTCTCTCCTTCTCCTCACTCTCCCCCTCCACAAGGTCGAGAGGGCTTGTAACAAGGTCGAATACGGAGTTTCGTCTGACCATCCCTTCTTGGAACTATCTTGATATATACCTGCTTTAGCTGGCTGGTTTTGCCGCTCTCTCTCTCTCTCTCTACTAAACATTATAAATGATTGACATGTACCTCGTGCTGGTGTACTCATACTCACCATATTGTACTTTATTATTACAGGCGAAGAAAGAGATCTACGAAGTGAAATCACAAAGGCTGTGTCTTGCACAAGACGAATATGTTCACCTCAACAATGCTCTCAGTAAATTAAATACTTCCAGAACGAGTTGTAAGTATACTTTATATATATATATATATATATATATATATATATATATATATATATATATATATATATATATATATATATATATATATATATATATATATATATATATATAATATATATATATATCCTATCTTATTGTTAAACTGATTTATGTATTTATTTGCTGAAACTGCAGCAAAATATTCTCATAAAACAAATGTATATAATAATAACGTATTGTCTGGGATTTTATAATTATTATTTATTTTAATTGTAATGATTTTTTATTCAAGTTCAGAATGCTTGAAATTATTCAAACATTATAATGATTTTAAAGTTAAGAATTAGTACGCGTATTTAAAAGTTCTCTTTATCTGTTGCAGTATGTTCAAGTTCAAGCAGTATAAGTACAAAATTCGACCCAGATCTTCTCAAATCCGATGTTGCTCATGCCAAAAACCGAGTTTCGAGGCTAAAGCGCGAGCTGGAGCAAATCAAGACCGAAGTGTGCTACACACAGAAGGGCGTGGAGACCCTGGCGATGTAAGTTAACTTTACTTGTGTTTGTATGAACAATGTTTGTAACAAAACTTGTGTTTACAGGGTGGAGCAAAAGTTGAACACACACGAGGCTGGCTGTTACAACATCACCGAGGCACAGGCCATCGTGGCTGAGCTGAGAAACATTCAGAAGTCATTGTCCTCGGGTGAGCGAGAGAAGGCAGAGCTGATGCAGTCTCTGGCCAAACTGAAGGACGATCTGACGAGATTGCAGCTTTCTGAGAGCTCACCTGATGTGTCAACCCTGAGTTTGCCTCAGGAGAAACTCAGCACGGCGTCACAGACAGACCTATCGGGAGAGGTGAGTAACATCAACGTAAAATGCCCTCCAATAACTCAAGTATAGTTTTGAATACTCTTTCCTATTCTAAAAAAAAAAAGGTGGAAATATTTTATGTTCCTAATATTAAAAAAATAGATATTATTTTCACCAAGGGGGGAAAAATAGAAGTTTAATTTGTTTGATTGTTTCTTTTTTACTAATGAAAACTTGTTTTTACAGCCTGCGCCAATGAAACTGGCAGAGATGGCACGCATGAGGCTTCAGTATGATGAGGCGAGACAGCGAGTGCAGCATATACAGCAGCAGCTGGCAGACCTAGAGGAGAAGGTCACGCCAGGACAAGTTGAGTCCGACAAAGATAGGTAAGTCTCAACTTCTTGTGGCTTAAAAACGATGCATTGAGATGCATTGAATTTTCACTAAAATCAAATATTGAAAACACTTTCAGTTCACTATAATAACAACTTTATTTTGTTATCAAAATGCTTATTTATTGTAGGTTGTATTACCATAGTAATTTTTTGTTCGTTACAGACTCTTATTATTCCAAGAAAAAGAGCAACTACTCAGAGAATTGCGAAGCATCAAACTTCGTACTCGTTCTCAACAAGAAATGAAAGATATTCAAGCTGAGATAAAGAAATTAGAACAAGATTTAAATATTGCCATGGAAATGTCTAATCGTGCCATTGCTGACCGGCTGAGACTGCATGAAGAAAAACAATTGCTACTACTGCAATTGAAGGAAGGTCTGCGCAGCATGGCATTGCTTGAGTCTCAGTTGAAGCACCTTTCTGCAAGCACACTGAGCGCAAGCTCCAGCTCCAGTCTGGGCTCTCTAAGCACCAGCAGCAAAGCCAGCAGTAAGGGCTCACTTAGCAGCAGTCTAAGCTTTACTGACATATACGGTGCACCTCAGTGCTCTACGACAGATCAGATTGACATGGTGGACCTTCACCGTCGAGTCGAGAGACTTCTGCAAGGCTCCTCCACATCCACAGAACTTGCCCCTACCCCTCATTCTCAACCCTCACTCTCACCTCGCAGTTCTTTATCTGTGTCACCCCCAGTATCACCCTACGACCTTGGTCCTCCCCCTGCCTATGACCAAGCGTATCACCAGTCCCTGATGAATGCCACTCCTGGCTTGGATAGGTCCCAACTTGTAGATAGACTTTCCGAGCTGAGGCTCAACAGAACAGAGGGTGCTGCGGTACTACTTGCAGCATGTACGACCACAACAACTACCACTACCACCATTCTGTCAGCTGCACCTAGGGCCTTGGCTAGGCCGATACCTCCCAATATTCCCTTAGTTGACCTGATGGAACTCAACAACATGTCTCAAGGTTCTGGCCTTGGCAGGCCTGTACGAACACCTCCCTTTGACTCAGTTAGTCTGAACAGTGACGCTGCAAGCAACCCTCCACTCTCACCAATCTCGGAGATGGTAGCTGATGGCTGTGAGCTGTCTACAGCGCCTTCTGGCAGCAACACGAGATCTGTGTCTGCAGCCGTGAGTGACGAGTCAGTCGCGGGCGACAGTGGCGTGTTTGAGGCTGCAGCAAGCAAGAAGGGTCTGGTTATCAATGAAATGAACCTCGAGACCGCACAAGTGCAAATCAAACTGAGGTGAGTAGTTGTTGCCACCTTGTATTTATTTTCCAATGATATACAAGAGTATTTCAGTAGCATAAGTTCATAATTATTGCCCGCAAGTTGATTGTGACACATGTTTTGTGGTTGTGTAGGTACTCTTTGGATGACAATATTCTCCATGTTGGTATCGAGAGAGCAAGAAACCTAGCTGCGCTTTTCATTCCTGAATCCTGCAAAGTGTAAGTACTTAAGTACATAGGTTTTTCATTATATTTTGGCTGCCCAATTTGACTAAACCTGCCAGTAAAAGTTTATAAACAAGTAATTTTTGTAAAAAAAAAAAAAAAAAAAAAAAAAAAAAAAAAAAAAAAAAATGTTAGCTATAACCATGGTCATATATAATTCAAAATATTAATAAAGTAATAATGGTGATTTACTGCTTCAAATCATAAAACTATCACATTTCCATGAGATTAAACTCTATCCTCTCTTCAGATGCATCAAGGTAGCACTATTGCCTGCAACATCCGGTGCACCAGGTTTCTGCACCAAGCCTATTGAAGACCTGAGGAAGCCAACATGTGGAGAAAACTTCCCTATTGCTGTGCCACACAGCAAGCTGTTCACCAAGACTCTGCAAGTCAATGTGTGGAGCATTAAGCCTGATAATCACGAGGAGTGCGTGGTGAGTAACAACATTAAAATGTTTGTTAAAATGTTATTTGTAGAGATTTACTTAAATTAATATATATATCATGGTATTATACATCCTGTCAGGGTAAGCCAACAACATTACCCCACAACTTTCTATTCTGGCATACTTCCCTTGTTTCACTAAGATTCATCATAACTTATTTCATACACTTATTACTAACAAGTATTATGCCAGTATTATTTAATAGTAGCAATGTAGTCAAAGCACTTTGTTAGATCTGATGGACTTGCTGCCATTAAATATCATTTTACAATTTTTTTCCCTTTTTTGAATCTCAAAATAATGTTGTAAACGGCTAGTTTTCTTCTTCCTTGTACTAAAAATTGTGATTACTGTCTTTACTACAGGGCTGCGCTCAAGTCAGTCTGGCTGACTTCAGTCCTGACTCGGTGTCCACCAAATGGTACAACGTGCTGAGCTTCCGCTTCATGCAACCAGACGCTCCCAAGGCATCGTCTGGTGCGCACGAGAAGCAGGAGAGTGAAATCAGCATGGGTAGATCAGGGGCACCCGTCAAGGAAGAAAGCAGCGATGAGTCCACAATCATCTCCTCACAAACTTCCACGCTTACCAGGAATCAAGGTAAGATATCCTCATAATATCTTTCATGATGTCCTTTATTTTGGCTGTTATTACCTAATTATTGTAATTTAGATTAGAATTATTTATAATGGTATGCCACATGGAGTCAAGTGACCTTGGTCATACTTACAAGGTCAGTGTTACACCTGTGGTAAAGCAAAAAAGTGGTTGCTCCCTTGGTACTCCACGCTGTTCTAGCTGTGGAGTAACAAGAACATCCATTTTGGTCCTCAAGAGAGTTGGCACTGCTGTCTGGTCTTGCCCTAGTTGTAGGACAAACATTAAATTGATACATATAAATCAATATTTTATCTTTTAGCGTATACACTTAGCTAACTGCACGTGATTACTTGATGTTTGCAGGAGCACAAGGCTTGCATGGTCCAGTTGATGTACAACTACTGGAGCTTGGCACAGGACAGCAAGATGAAGAATGCAGTGACGAGTGCAGTGATGATGACGAAGATGAACTGAGTCAAGATGATGTCATCGAGGAGGAAGAAGAGGAAGAGGAAGCCACAACCACCACTGAAGACAAGCAAACCAACACAGAGTGTGTCTTCATCCCAGAGAAAGGCATGCGTAAGAAGAGTGATGACTCTATGAGAGCAAAAATCATCAAAAGATCACAGACTTTCTCTCCAAGTGCAGCAGTCAACAAGAACCAGTACATTTGCAGGGTGAGTAACAACAATTTATTGCTTATAATAAAAATATATAATATATAATTATTTTATACTGTATTGACTTTTTTTTTTCCCACCCTATATTTAAATTTGATATTGTAAAATATTCAGGCATTCTTCATTGGATTCATATAAAACCCATATCTGAAGGAGTCAGTTAATGAAATGCATTTATGACTCCCGCTCCCCTAACTTGTGTTTGCTGTGAGTTTATCATATTACTTTTGTCTGCAGTTGAACCGCAGTGACAGTGACAGCTCGATGCCATTGTATCGACGCAGCAGTGGCGTTGCCTTCCAACGTAACTCAGTGGAGAGACGCTCGCTGAGATGGAAGCGGCCACCTGTGTCTCCACAGCGTGCAGCAGCTAGCGCATCACGTCACCCACGGACCTCGCTCGATCTCGAGCTGGACCTACAAGCACAGAACACCAAGTTACAGCAGTTGCAAGATGAGCTGCACAGGCTGAGGGAGCTAAAGGATAGAATGGAGGCGGCACGAGAGAGAGGAGATGCCGAGGGCGCAGTATGGATACTTGAGGATGAACAGTTCCAGCAGCTCATGGTGCAGGTGAGACATAAGTGCTTTTTTAGTCACAATTATTATTGTTATTTTTAATAAAATTTCAGTCATAACTTAATTTTTTAAGTTAAGTTATTAAGTTTATTCAGCTATTTCAAGCAAACAAAATATTAAAATAATTTTTATGGACAGTAGTTGGTGTACACAGAATCTAAAATGCTAAAAATGGTCATGTTTTTTATATTTCATATTGTGAAAAGTTCACTTCTTGTGACAACAAACAGTTAATTTGCTTAGACAAGTAGAGTTCTCATCTACGGAATTGTTTTCAGGCTGAGTCAGAGAAGCGTACCAAGAGTAATGACGAGAAAAAAGTAGAGAAGTTGATGAAGAAGACATCCAAGGAGATTTATAAGCTGAGGAAGAGCAAGGCTGGCCAAGGCAAGCCTGACATCATTTCATTCAAGTAAGTGAAATCTTCAGTACAAGTCTATACTTTGCTCTATGTGGACTCAATATTTTAACTAAATTTAATTTACACTCCAAATATTAATAGTATTAATGGTATTTAACTTAAATAAGAAATGATACTGTTTCTGTCAGAGCTTTAAAAAAACATTAAAAAAAATAATGTTAATTATTGAAAGGATTTAGCTTTCGTGTTACACCGTGTTATATAAGCAGTAAACTGACACTGAAAATGAATTTGGCTCAATTTTCAATGTCAGTTTACTGCTTATATAACACGGTGTAACACGAAAGCCAAATCCTTTCATTAAAACTTCCCGTGTAAAATAGGCGTTTAAATTACAAACTCTCAATGTTAATTATTATTATTTATTTTTCCGACAATTTTTTTTTTTATTTATTTGTAGCACAGCATCGTGATTTTTATGTCCTCTTTTGACATTAAGTCTTGTCGCCACCCCCCCCCCCCCCTTTCTCCCCTAAATAACAATGATTTAAATGGCAGCAGTAGGTTCCTAAACTAAACAAAATCCTTAATAATAAACATAAAAACTTTTTTTTTTTTTTTTTTTTTTTTAATCCCGGACAAATATGTTAATGTAGATAAAATTTGTAGTCATGTAGCACTGTAGAGTTTAACTGATTGTGTGATGTTTTGTGTGCAGAGAAAAGATGGCATTCTTCACCCGAGCAAACATTTGTGTACCTGTGCTACCCCCAGACGAGACATCAGAGGATTGTGCCTCAGACAGCGGGACTCTGAAACGTGAAGACAGTGACCTGCTAGAGGGAGTGTCTGAGAGCGACAAGATCGTCATAGACGATGGAGAACAGAGGTTTGAGTACGTAGTGGACAGAGTGCTCGGCGTTGAAGTTTAACTTTTAGCCTCTCTGTTTATCTATGTGTGAGGACAGCTTTCATGCCCTCAGTCTTTGCCATCGAGTGCCTAGCTTGCCATACACAAAACAAAAAAGTGAACCTTATATATAAATATATTGAAAGCTTGTCCTGTGTGAGGAGTACTACTGACAGAAACCACCGAGTGGAGCATTATATCAGGATTTAACAAACTGCCCCCTGATTTAATAAACCACAACATTTTTTATTATTATTAAAAATAAATATATATGATGAATTGATTGAAAAGTAGTATATTTTTATAATACATGATATAAGTACGTTAAAAAAAAAAAAAAAAAAAAAACTGCCACTTGAAGAGAATGCTCTTATTTTTTAAACTGTTGGTGCTTGATAATAGAATGTAGAGCGATATTTATAATATTTAGCACTCTTAAAACAAAGATCTGATATAAATTTATATATCATAAATATTTTGTCTGTCCAAATCTTACTTGAGATCTTAATGCTGTGTCCCAGGGTTGCTCTTGCTCAATATATCCCCCCCCCCCCCTCTATTCTTATCTATTTGTCCGTTAATATTCTCATACACTTACATTAGTACAATAACCTGGTATCGTTACCATTGTATCGTCACATTGTTGCCTCATTAAAAATTGATAAGAAAAGAAAAAACAAAACAAATGTTAACGTTATTGACGTGCCTTTTCTATTTTTGAAAGTTTTATTAAGCTTTATTATAATTAAAACTAATTATATGAAAAAAATGTTAATTGAAATAATTAGAAAGATGTAATAACATTTGCCTCATTGGCTTACTAAAGTTTTAGCCTTCCATGCCAGTTAAAAAACTCAACTATGTCTAATTTACATAAAAAAAAAAAAAAAAAAAACTTGGCATCTTTTACTATTATGTCTTTTTAATTTTACCACTGACAAAAAAAAGTTAATACATTTAAAAATTATTGTCAATACAAAGTCTATTACATCAGTTATATTTCAAAGTTTTTACATTCTATTCAAAATTTCACTATTTGTTGAGCTTTACTATTTCATGTAGTAATTCTTGCACTGCATTACTTTGTTACAACTATTATGGTGGTAAAATTTGCTTTTTAACACCTATTTTTAATAGAGTTTATTATAATAAAAAAAAAAAAAGAAAAAAAAAACTGAAAATGCCTTATTATATAAGATTGAAAAAAAAAGTATAATAAAAAATAAATATACATGTTTTTAGCACTTGTTAAAATGCAATCAGAAAACAAAAAAAAAAATCTAATGTTTGTTGTACTACATAATAAAAATTATGTTAACAAAAAAATCAAGACAAAAATTTATGTTTTTAACATTTTTATATTTTTTTAATCCCCATGGGATTATTGTGTTTAAAAAGTTTATATAAAAATAATAATAAAACAAGGGAAATGAAAGAAGAAAAAAAAGTGCTATTATTGCATAAATCTGGAGGAGAATGATGTCTTTATACAGCTTTGTACATTATGTAAATATTATTTTTAACTAAAATGTAAACTTTATTTGTATGTATTTTATGTTTCAAAGACACTTTATATGTAAATGTTATAAAAAGCTCGCGCCTCCCATTTTTTTTTAACACATCTAATGCCATGATTCTCTTTTAAATAAATATAATATCATCTCTAAATATTTTTTATAATAAAATTTTATATTATATTATAAAATTTAATGTTGATTGCTTCATATTTTTTATTAATTCATATATTTACTCACTTTGTAAATTAGCAGCCTTTAATTTATTTGGTATTCAATTTTTGATCTCCGTTAATATTTGAATTCATTGAATTGTGTTCCCATTTTGTAATATAGACTGTACAATCTTTAACATTAAAAACTTAATTCTCTTACTAATTAATATATGGAAATGTTACGTTAATAAAATTTTTCATTATGTTAGTAAAATAAAGATTTTAATGTTAATGTGTGTACATATAAATATGCCTATATCAAATGTTTGTAAACTCAATATTCATATTTACATAACTGTTTAATTGATAATGGGAGGTTAAATATTTGTTGTTGTTTATTAATATAATGAGATGATCATGATAAATAAATGTAAAACTTTTTATTTGTTTCTTCTTCTTTTTATTTGGTATTTTAAGCTTTTTTGCTTAATATATTTGTATATAATTTGTATATAGCTGCCAAAAAATAAAATGAAATATTATTTATGGATACATTTATTTATTTTTTAATTCGTAACTAAAATACCCTTTTTATTTATCATCATTACTATAATATAGTATTCTATAATAGATAATAGAAAAATTAATCTCAGATATTTTATTTTAAGGTCATATCTTATTTAAGAATTACAAAGTATAGTAACATAATATATAGTAAATAGTTATATTTTATAATCACTAGCAAATTAATAAATTTATTTTAAATTTTTTAATGAAATGGTCATTTGTTAATATAAAAGATATAGTAGGAATTGCAGTAACGTTGATTTTTTTTTTTTTTTTTTTTTATCTTCTGGAAAACGCAATACCGAGGCAAGAAGACTGTAATAAAATTATGCAAATGAATTATGACGAATTCGTGTTATGAAGTTTGTGGTGCCACCTGGTGTTGGTATGTAGTGTTATCACTGGGTATAAGCAAGTCAGGCAGGTATGACGAGGTGGGTGAAGCATGCGGGACCGCGACACAACACATCACGGTGAACGGCACGGAGACGGAGCGGAGCAGTGAGTGACTGGCAGTGTGAAGTGCGGCGAGCACCATGGCGCACCAAAGACGTAGTTTTGACTCCTGCGCCGGCAATAGCGATGATGACAGGCCCGTACTTTGTGTACCAGCTCGCGAATTACTCTTCAAGTTTCTCGTTGTTGGTGACTTCGGGGTCGGTGAGTATATTATAATATCATCTTGCATGTCAAAAGTCTTGTCCAATTCTTTTTAGTATAATTGCACGCCCGTGTTTGAAGCCGTGCAAGTTCAAGGCCAATGCAATATCAATACTGGAGTTATAGGCTTCAAAAATAAATGCAAAATATCAATAGAATCAAACAAATATTTAATAATTTATCTGCTGAGATTTTTTATTTATATTTTATTTACTTCTTGAGTTAGTTTTGTGTAAAGTATTTCTTTAATTCTTATCCAAAAATGATATACAAAATAAGAAATACAATACGCAGGATCCATATATGAATTTTTTTTTTCCTTATATTATTCTGATATTTGTTTGCAGGTAAAACTGCGATCGTGAAGCGATACACAGAGGGTGAGTTATACCATGGTTATACCATATATGGCTGTACATAATTTTGCATATTTGATCACTCGCCACAATGCTCTACCCCACATACGAATATAATTTACATCAATTCATACACACATTACATGATATTAGGGTGGTTGACTGGTTGCGCATTAGCGCCATGCTTGCGTAAATATCCCAGAATGGGACCGCACAAGAACACAGCTTTTTACATCAATGTAAACGTCATTTGTGGACCTTTTTGTAAAAAAATTAGTATATTTTTATTATTTTTTTTTTCTAGGCTTAACAACTCATATATTTTAACAATTAACAAACAGATGAATATTTTAATAAAGTTTAAATTGGCGAAGAAGTGAATGTTTTTCTGTATAGTGGTCAATGATATTTTTAGCTAAAACATGTGGTGTCAAAGTGTTAACTCTATGAATCTATGATCATTGAGAGATAGAGAGCACAATTGTTAAAATATACAATGATAATAGCTCTTATTAGTCTGCTAAAAACTATAGAATTATCTTCAGATATATATGAGAGAAATATGACGGAGGACATATAAAATAGAAAATAACTTTATCTAGAAAGTTATCACTAAGCCATAGTGTACTATATTGTCTACTCAACCTCCCCCCCCCCCCTCCCCAGAAAATTATAAGTTGTATTTTATATTGAATGTAACATCTAATACAAATTTTCTACTGCACTGGCATGACAATGTCTTTATACTCATTATGCCAGGATGCAACCTTAATATAGGATTGAAATACTAAAATATATTTATCTCAAGATGAGCGCACAGTGCATTTAATTATTTGGCGTCAGGCAGACCAATCTTTGATTAGATTACACTCTTATCTCTAGGTGTGAAAGTTTGGAAAAATATCGATCACTGTGTAAACGACCTTGCAAGAGGCGGATACAAAGCTATTCTTCGTTGCTTTTTATTTGTATTATTAGCATACAAGCGGTAATATAAGAGATATACGCTTTAGGCTTCACCTATATACTATTACAGTCATTACTCATTACAGTCAACTAAATGGCTGAACTTGAAATAATCACGTCAAGCACACAAGAAATGCACCAGTAAAATATGTTGACATAATGTAATATAATATTGAATTTAGAGATTACAAAAGAGGGTTTTATACATTAAAATTTGTATTTTTATTATTATTTTGCGTAATTTATTGAAATAATTGCAATAGAAAATAATAATTTGGTGAATCCTTAAAAGAATTATCTTTGTTAATAATCTCTCAACATTGTAAAGCTTCTTGTGCTGGTTTGTACCAAGTACCATTATTTAAGTCGAGGGACGAGTTCAGCTTAGAGGGGTCAGGTCAAAGGTAAATTGGACCGGTCGAACAACCAATAATATTACGAAACCTTGCGTTACACAACTTAGAACTTTTCATTGCTTTAAGACATAAGCGTGGGAAAATCTTCTAGCATTTCACATCTGTACTGTACATACCTTCTATTTGCATTTAAAGCTCCAATTATTATATAATTTTTTATCAATATATTACACCATATCGGTAATTGGTTTTATAAAAGCCTTTTATAAAATACTCTTATTTCAATCAAAAAGTTAAATATTTATTTTTATATACTGTATTATTCCCCCTTTTCTTAACAAGCGATTCCTTATTGCTACATAATTATAATATGGTTGCGTTAATACTCTAATAGTTATTTTAGTATACGATATGCTCTACAAGCCATTTGGAATATACTTTTAAAAACATTTATTTGAAACAAAAGAATAATAAAAAGAGTACTGTACTGACTTAACAACTTTTATATTCCAGTAGAATCATCTGTGTGAAACGTTTAATATTTAATTATAGAAATAAGTAGAGTATTTTACAAAAAGAGCTACTCATTTTCGTGATCCACCTGTGAGGTATGTGAAGAATGCAATCAACATTGATCGAGTTTTAAACACTCGCGAAGTTCGTGACTTTATAGAGGGTAGATAAGAGAGGAGGAAGGAAGGGGTTGTTTATTTCTTGCGTGTAACGAATCACGAACGTGACTGATATATCGACCCGCATTCCTCGAGCCTATATATTTCTCAATATCAAATATTAAAGTGTTTATAGATTGCAATTTATTAAAATAGTACTGCTCTCACTGTGCTACTGTATAGTTGATTAAAAATATGTAGAAAATATAACAGATAAACCTAATGATCACTATTATTACTCTATTACGATACATTTCAAAATTTGGGTGCAATATCAAAATATAATGAGCAGTAAAATATAAATTTTTTTAACTAAGTTTTTTAAGTTTTTTTAAATTTTTTTTTTTTTTTACTATATTATTATTTTTTTGTATATCTCCACACTCGATGATGTGGGGAGTTATTGCGAAAATAACATATTTTAACATAATAATAAAAAACATGTCACCAAAAATATATATTTCACATTGTGAAATATATATTTTTGGTGACATGTTATTTTTCACATATTTTATGCTGCATAGAATAATAACCATAATATGCGCGTCTCTATCGCTTCGAAACATTTTAAGTGCATATGAAATTATCTTGAGAGCGACAAGTATTTAGCGTTTACAGCAAACAAAGTATAAAACAATGCCTCACTCGCGTTATAACTTTATTTTATATTTGAAACGTTTCAAAGCGATATAATTTACTCCTTACGTCATTTTGTATTACTAAACGTACGTTCAGTACATATATAAGTAATGGTAAAATATATTTTCACAATTGTGAGTACAATATAATATAAAATATAACTATATTACTTATGCTATACATACTGTAGTAATACGCATCGTCGCTATTCTTAATATCTTAAATTATGCTGTAAATCTGTAATATATGTAGTTATATAAATTATACAAACGTTGATGAAATTGAAGGAGCATTATATAGTTTTCTAGTATTTGTCTGTATTGTTGTAAATAATTAATAAAATATAAGCAGATGAATAGCGTGAAGTATAAATTATTTGGCTTCAAGAGGAAATTTTAGAGAACGAGCACTTATTGTCTATATTTAAACTTTGAGCCATGGAGATATAATTTGATTTGAGACATTGCGGAATAAAGTTATGTCAGTGTTATTATTAATTGTTAGAGGTTACAAAGTTAAGACTATAATTTGTATGACGTGTCCTTGTTTCTTACCTCATGTATATACGTGAAGCCTCTCACACGTACAGTATATACATGAAGTACGTCTGTGTTAAGGATTATTTTAATTCAATCTTGCTTAACGGCTTAAACTTATTACTTCTCAGTATCATTTTTTTTTTCTGTGCAACACACGTGTACACGAGGCCACGAGTACCTTTTTCTTTTATGTCACCACTTCAGCGGTTCATTATTATTATTGACATTAACATTGCATAATTTTTAGCAAGATGAACAAAACTTCAGCAATTCAGGGTTGTTAAAACATAAATCAATTTCGACATCCTTAATCTTTGAAAAATATTTATAACTTTTTATATGTAACCAAGTAATTTTCTTGGCATTACAAAATAATAATAATAAATAAAAATAATAATAATAACATTATAAATAAACTTGTTAGAATTTAAAAATTATTAATAATAATATTTTTAAAAAACGCATTAATTGCGTCAATGAAAAATGAAGTAAATAACTTAAATACGAGTATAGTACGTAATTTATGTAATATAAATTAAGATTTTTTTTTTTTTTTACTTGTACATTTTTGTGCCAAATTTTTGTATTGTGTGTAATTAATAAAATCCAGTTTCAAAATATAAGCCTGCCACACATGACATAACTATATAAGGATGAAGAGATTGTAACTTGCTTAATTTTTTTTTTTTTTTATTGCACACGGTACACTGGTTAACAAGTAGTGAGGGTCGCCAGGTGAAACCAAATCTCTATTACTCGCGAGTATGTAACTCGAGTCACAAACTGCGGTGACACCCGACCCTTCGGATTAGGAGAGAAAATCTTTATATCAGCGGAATTTAATTATTTCTATAACTTTTCTATAGCCCTTTTTTTTTTTTTTTAAATAACTGTAATGTTAGGATTTTGCAACTCGCATACAATATTTTTCTCTCATCTGCGCGTATCAGGATTAAAAACAAATTACAACTATACTTTGAAGCCATACAAATCGTAAATTTCTTCTAAGCTTATATAGAATAAAATGACAACAAAACCTCTTTCTCAATACAACAGTATGTATACATATAAGTATTTCCACTGAAGTAAATTGAGTTTATAATAACAATAGCCAATGTGCATAATTTTGAAATATTCCTAAGTATAATTCAGATACATCATGATTTTAACGCGCTATCATTTTTTTTTTATATATATGCAAAAAAATATATAATATCTAATAAATATATAATATATATATTGAGGTTTGACTTAGCTAGCAGATGGATTTGACTTGAGTGTGTATTATATGCGTGTTAGTTGAGTGACTTGGTTGTGGTTATTGCTATATACAATGAACTGAAGATATCCGTGGGAATGTTTGCAGGTCGATTCTCCTCCTCATATAAGATCACGATTGGCGCGGACTTCGCCATCAAGCAACTGCTCTGGGACTCTTCGACCAAAATCAACCTCCAACTCTGGTTAGGCTCGACACCACACCCCCCACGCGTGTTTATTACCATATTTAACCACAAACTGGCATTTGCAAAACATTTCATATTATATTATAATATATTTTACTTTTAAGATTCTTTATAAATATTTACGTGAATCTTTATAATTACATTCATTGCATTAAAAGTAAAACTCGATAATTTCAGACGAATTGTATTATTGCTTGCGCCTTGTGCATTAATTCAATTATTTTAAAATTAATTGTTAATGATGATTTGTTTTTCTTCTTCTTTTTAATTGACCAACTACATAATGAACGTATATATATATAAAAAATAAAATAATTTACAGTTTTGTCATCAAATCAAATTCGTACTTAGAAATTCAGGACTTGAAATTTTTTGTAGTTGTGGCAAAGTATTGATATTCTACAATACTGAGGAACTCGTTTCTTTTGTTTTCAGGGACATAGCTGGTCACGAGAGGTTTGGCTACATGACCCGAGTCTACTACAAGTACGCGTGAGTAGTAAGCTTTGGTATTAATTCAAGTTTATAAAAACTTAAGTAAGAGAAAAATATAATTAAATAAACATTGTATACCTTATTTAAACTTACCTATAGATCCTAATAAAAATTAAAATACTAATCTATAACATTAACCATTTTAAATGTCATATTTCAGCGTTGCGGCCGCGATCGTGTTTGACATTTCCAGGAGTACCACGTTTCAATCAGTTCACAAGGTAAGAAAAACTACAGAAAACATTAACTCAAGTAATATGTACCAGTAGTTGTATATACGTTAAATTATATTAAAGATTAGATTACTGGAGTGAATTGTACTTAATCAGCATTATAGTATAGTGTGACGTTTTTCACTGATGTTGTCATTATATAAAAATATATATATATGGAAATATTTATATGAGTCATTTTTTATATTCAATATCATCGACAATCATTTTCAGACGGACTTATTTATCGGTGATTCATTTAATTAACTTTCGAATTGAAAAAAAATTGATATTTCATAAAATGTAAATATAAAATTGATATGAAATATATTATGCAATAATGTATTTCAGTGGGTGCTTGACGTACGCGAGAAGGTGACTCTCCCCGATGGCAGTGCAATTCCTCTGGTGTTGCTCGCCAACAAGTGCGACATCCCTGATGCTAGCGTGTCCTCCGAGGCCGTATCCCGCTTCTGTCACGAGCATGGTATCGCTGCCTGGTTCATCACTTCGGCCAAGGAGAATCTTCATATTGGTACGTGTCTCCTCTTGCTGGTCAATGTTTCTCAGCCTATATAGGCCAGGAAAACTTAAAGGGTCCCTGGCCTCAAAAACAAATATTCTCTCAATTATAAATCATGAGACTGGACTTTTATAAATACACATATTTGGTGCCTTAACCCTTCAGTACTATCGCAAACTGAGAAGAAAACTTGTGAAGTAGGCAACCCGCGCTACAATTTCTATTGTAGACCCGGAATTGTTGACTTCATGAATTCCCAAAGTTGCCTACTTTACAGTTTTTCAACCCCAGTTTGTGAGGCTACAGAAGGGTTGAAGGATATAATATGTGTATGAATGATGCTCCCATCTCATGATTTTTACGTTTTTGATTATATAAATTGTTTGAGACCTGGAGCCCTTTAACGTTAGTTTTCACACTCCATAACCAATTGAGTATAATATATGGAGAATTAAAAAATTCTATGTGAATTATAATGTGTTTTTATACATAGTAATTATATCATTATATGTATCACCTTCAATTCATTCGATCTTATAGTGTTAGACAACTTTCATCAATGTTTTTACTGTGATTGCTAAATTTGCAACTAGAAAAATCTATTTTAAAATCGTAATATTTATGGATATCTCGTATGCACTTTTAATTTATTGAGCTGGTCAGGATTATTTCCGGTGCAGGTGTTCTTGCCCCGGCAAGTGCATCACAACCTCTCAATTTTGTCTCAAGTGTTACGAACATATTTAATTTAACCTTAACCATATGGTGACCAAAGATCACGTGTTTCATCTCAAGTAATCTGCAGCTCTCTGTCGTGCATCACAGCGTTTCTGTGTTTCCATCTGCTTGATCTTATCTTTTAAAATATGATAACCAGATGGTAAATTGTCTGCATTTATATTACTGTTTTCTTTGGTTGCATCCAAGTTTTCTGTTCTTGGCCTTGTTCATCACTTTATTTTGTATTAATATTTAATATAATATAAATGGAGGCGTTTTCAATAGCGCCTGCAGGATTTGAAGTTATGCAACCTGTGGAACCTAAAAGATGAACAAGTTGCATATAATGCAGGCGTTTCAATTTATTTTTTTAAACCAAATTTTATTATCATATTTTCTTATTAGTGTTGTAATCTCTTGCTGTTGAATGATTGATTGAATGTGTTTATAGAGGACGCAATGCACTACCTGGTGGACCAAGTACTCCAACTGAAGGCGGTGGAGGCGAATCGTGACGCCATCGTGCTCCGTGACTCTAGTTCTGACACGTCCTCCTCGGGCCTCGGTATGGTCTCACCTGCTGACAAGTGTGCTGGTTCTTCGCCTTGTAGTTGTGGCTGAACTTCGTGCTTGTCACGTCACAGGATTTTAACCCCACAGCGCGCGGCGTCTTGGTATGCACGTCTCGCTCATCGCAGCTTGTTGTCACGAGCGTCAGCAACTGAAGAAGGTGAAACTTCTACTCTGTAAAATTTTCCAACAAATGTTTTCTTTTAGGGTAGGAAAAAAAATGCATGACGAGTTTAATAAATACTAAATTATTTTTTTTTTTTCTTCAACTTCTTTTTCTTTAATTGAAACGCTTGAATAAGACTTGAGGTCTACAGTATAAATACTTAAAAAAAAAAAGTCAAATAGAAACCATAAGAATAATGTCTTTAATAATATTTTGAATTTCTTGACATTTAGGCATTTTTTTAAAGTATTATCTTTATATTTCGTGTCTGAAAATGTCATTTATTATGAAAATATATCAATTAGTTAAGAAATTTGTATGGAAAAATGCATGAAAATATTAATTTGTGAAAGAAAATTGCTACTTGCTTGATAAATAAAATTGAATGAGCTCCGAGCAAAGATTAATCGGTTTTTAATTCACAACTTCCATTGTATTTTTTTTCATTATTGCCAACTTACATCAGTGGTCAAATGGTTTTCTTATGGGAAAATAAATTTGATCACTGTAAGTTTACAACTTTGAAAAGAATTATAAAGCAAGTCGTTAATTGTGCATTAAATTGTTAACAATTGTAGGCTGGGTACCAGTTTGAACTTTTCTTTTCTAAAGTAAGTACCATAACGAGTTGTATTAAAGTCAGTAGAGGCAAAGGCTTCATATCTATTTATGTATTTTAAACCAAAAGTTCTTTTAACTTTTTTTTTTTTTTTTTACACACATTTTCTTTTTCCTCAGCAGCTGGTACCCATCCTAATTAGTATTTAGTATGGATACTTAATTTCATAATTAAAAACTAAATCATATGTTTCATTTTTTGAGAAAAATCATTTGTGGCACATGTTTAAACTTATTGTGCAATGTTTATTATGTTATTATTTTAAGTTGTCGAGTTTAATTAAATATCGATATGAAGCATTTTAAATTTTTCACAAGCACTGTGCTTGTTGTAAAGGAATGGTCATTGAAGTGTTTGTATTTTGAATAAAAGACTAAGTATAAATATAATTATATCTTCATTTAGAATTTAGGGTATAAAAAAATATAAATATGCATAATTTGAAGGGAAAAAAAAAAAAAAAAAAAAAAAAAAAAAGGACTTTCATACACATAATATCACGTTATTTTATTATTATAGTAAATGTACTAGTTATTGGCAGGCCGCAGTTATCGGCAAGCTCTTTTTACGGAGAAAGTAATAAGTTTACGAGATTCTAACTCGTAGAACCAACCATCTTAGAATTCCGTCTACCACTGCTTAAAACTCTTGTATCACTAAAGGGGGCCGAGATAAATAGGGGTGCCGAAAACTGCGGCAGTGTCAGTTTGGCTGCTTTTCTCAACAATACTATAAGAATTTCAACCTTAAGACCCTTAAGCTGCCGATAACTAGTCCTATTACTATTACCATAGGTCTTAAATGGCTTATCATCTTGAATTTAATAAAATGAACCTTTAATGACAATTTTATTGTTGAATTGGTCTATATTTACTTTTCTTGTAATTAGCCATTATGATTTTGTATGGCTTTTGTGTTGGAATTTTTTTCTTGCAAATTTTTAATTTCTTGTAAATAACTTAATTGTGTAATTTTACTATATTACGTATCAATTTTAAACTGTATGATTTTGGTTTTGAAAATAAATTTAAAATTTTAGTCTATAGTGATTTAATTAATTTGAACAGCTTGTACACTTCTTAATTAGGTTGATAAACAATTTGCATAACATATAAGGTGGTATTATACCACTGTATCTCTATTTCAGAGCAAGCCAAGCATATTGCTCTCGAGTCTTGAGTGTAAAACGACATATCAACGTGAAGTGAAAAATGTCAAGATGATGCAAGGAAAATGAAATGAGCTACAGATGAGAGCAAATATAATCTAAGTATCCAATGGAAATTTATACCATTTTAAATATTTTTAAATAGTAAAATTATGTCAGTATATCTTCAATTACTTGAAGGCAGATAATGTACTTTATTTTGACATGCAATATAGTAACAGTTGATAATTAAACGTAATTTATTTCAGACAGAGGTGTATATTGCGGGGGAGGGAGGAGCTCTCCCTTTCAGATCAGGAAAAAAATATATATGGGTAAAGAGGGCTGTTTCCTCCGTCTACCATGATTACTGCAGTCGAAAAATCCTGGCTACGCTATACTGATTTTAGGAGTTATATTTCGGAACTTTTTCCCCGCTATATGTATTATTGTATGTATTTTGATATTTTAGTAAGCTATAAATAAGTATAAAATATTATTTTATTTTTATTAATTTCAATATTCAATCAACATAGCAAGCTATAAACAAACAACTATTTAAAACATGAAAAACAATCACAAAATTAACAAACACATTATAAATATCAACATATTACATTATGAAGTAATTGGCGAGAGAACTATAGACAGTCCTCTAGAGCTTGCACTTGAGGAGGCAGAGGTCTGAGCTTGAGACAAGTCGTGGGGTTCCTTAATTTTGAGGTAGGTCGAGAGGTCGGCAGCCCTGAGAAACAAAGCCCTTGCGATAATTGTGCCAAGTAGAGACCGCTGCCGTGGCATTCTTCAGCTGCTCCTTGTTCAGACCCTGCATTAGTAAGCAGCGGACAACTTCAGAGGCGGCCAGTGGACGGAATATGACAGTAGTAACTTTATAATGCAAGGAGTGCTTTACAGTGTAGTTCACAAGTGATTGCCTAGTAGACTCTAATACACTATCATACTCTTCACGATCATTAAATTCAGATGCTTCATTTTCTGTCACAACTTCACTGCTCACAAACAGAATTGCCTTTTTGTTCTTCAAAACGATGCACTTTTCCAAAGATTGTATCATCGTAGAAAGTTTATCTCCATTTCTTTCATTCGGTGTATCTTCTGATTCCTTTAATGATTCACAAATATTATAATTTTTTAAGAACATGAAATCTATTTTAGATGCGTCATCTTTTATAATCTGAGAACAAAAGTTTTGTCTCTTGTTGATTATGTCACTGATATCTCCAGTTGCAGTTGAAAATTTGTTGTTCTGAAGATGATTGTCAATGGTATCGATCACGAGACCTTTACCAACACTTGGTCCACCTATGAGGAAAATTACTTTCAGCCACTCTTTGTCAATAGGTCTAGAGTAAGTTTCTGATATTTCTCCACTGATTGTGGCGATCGCCTCTTGCTGTCCCACCACTTGTTGCTGCAGTTGTTCTGTAAGTTGATTGAGATTCCATTCTTGCACTTTTTGACTTTCAGTTGGGCTAGACTTGATGTAAAATTGGAGCTTCACTGCCAGCATGCAGATGAGAACTGAAATAAGTACGTATGCAGAGGCACTTAAGAGCTTGCATACTATCTCCTCCAAATAACGTGTCTTAATCTCAGGCTGCACTCGCGTCACATTTGTGTAAAAAAGTACTTGCTCTGGATTCTCGTTCTTAATTTCTAGACCTTTATTGAAATCAGTTGCGTCGTCGCCACTGTAAAACATACAAACAAAAACTTCAATTTAAAAACTTGTCATTCAAAATATAATAATTATCTATGTGCATTATAGTATATAAATTATATTTTAGTAATTAAATAAAAGTCATATTATACAATGTAGTAAAAATTAAAGTAATGTAAAAAAGTAATGTAAATTTCATACAATGAAATATAAAATAAAATATTGTCATCCCACAAAAAGCATAAAGGTATGAGCTCTATAATGGCATGTATTATGCCCAGAATTTAAAAAAAAAAAAAAAAAAAAAAAAAAAAAAAGAACAGAACAGAACAGAACAGAAGAAAATTTGTTTCACAAGGTAAAATATGAGCAGGGGGTATAGCCCCCCTATACTCCCAAAGTTATAGCATTTCTGTATTATTAAATATTATCGACAGAATTACAATAAATGTTATATACATAATAAAACTTTTGCCATACCTTGGCCCAAAGCAAGCATTATTTTCATTTTTAGCGTCCATAATTGTGTTCCTTTTTCTTGCTTTGAAATACGTAAAACGTTAACATGTATTAAATATATTCTGTTATAATAACGTTCTGATAATTTTTTGTTTCCGAACAATCAAAAAAAGAGATCTTATAGTTGCCATGGAAACGCACATTTATGATTTGTTTGTTATAGTTGCACTTCATGGGACGTCATAGAGTAGAAGAAATATTTATTGTACATAATAGTTTCTTCTATGTAGAATAATTATTAAAAAAAAATCAATATATAGAATAATTAAGGTATAAGAGAACATATTTTTATCAATTAAAAAAATATTAATATTATAACGAAAGAAAAACATCGGCTATAAATGAAAACATTGTTCGAGGAAAAAAAATCGAGGAATAATATATAATTCTCACTGTATATCGTATTGCGCAGTACCAATTAAATGTATACAATAAAAATTAATAATATTTTATATTTATATATTCTGTATTCATTTTTATTCCTCATGGTCTCATGGTAATTGGTAATACAGTACGTTCGTACTTCGTGAGCTTCGCAGAAAAAAAAAAAAAAAAAAAAACTTTCCATTTATGGAAGCTGTGGGCTGTGGAAATGTACGTACTCGGTCTCGGCATGATATAATGAGTCTCGGTACTCTCGTTACCAGCTCGGCGGTACTCTTAATAATTCTAAACTTTTTCGCGCTTTACGCGCTTATTTTTGGTTGTTTTTGGTACCATTCAGTAGTGATCTCTGACGGTGAATGTAAGAACTAATCACTCAGCTGCTAAATCTGCTGCCGTTGCTGCCTGTGCCTGTCTGCTGCTAATGTGCACTGTGCAGGCAACAACATTCTGAACAGTCAAAGGTGCCAGTCTGTTTGCTGTTTGCAGTCAGTTTCTAAATTTTTGTTATTTAGCCTGAATTTTTGCTGAGGAATCAGCATTTTTCATAAATAACATGCATCGATTAGAACCTCGAGATACATTAGGTCTGTATGCAGATGTTACAAGGCAAGAAATAATCAACCAAAGTCTGCAGCTTCAAAGTTTAATTCAGGTAATATGATACATTATTTATTTATACAGTATGATCATGCATACTTTATGTATGGTGTGGATTTCATTTGTGCAGATTTGACTTATAACTTAATTCATGTTCACAATTTTTTGTGTATGGGAGATTTAATGATTTTATATTTTGCCTAATTTATGCACTGTAAGATTGTATCAATATACAAAATAAAAAGGTAGGTATATGTTTATACTGAACTCAAGAAAGAGGTAATTAATATCTATAAGGTATCTTTGTAATTCAACGCACCCAACACCATGGGTGCCCGATTTGACTTCAAACCTTGAAGTAATTGGATATGTTTTGATTAGAGCTGTAAAAAACTCGAAATATTTTTAGCCCGGTTTGACTTGAAACCCGGGTTTAGCTTGAAATCGAGCTTAAACTCGAAAAACGAGCCAAAGCTCGGAAAGCTCGATATTTAAGCCGAAGTTTGAAAACGAGTTTTCGAGCCTATGAAGAAAAAAGCTCGACTTTCGTTACAAAAAAATTGTTTTTGAAGGATAAAAGTCATAAAAAAAAGAAAATAATTTTTAATAATATTTTAAACAGCCTATTTTTTCATGATAGAATATTAAAAACACCATTTTAAACAAAAATTACAAACTTTTTTTTCTTTGCTTTTTCAAAAAAATTTCTTTTGCTCGATTTATTTTCAAAAGCTCGTTTTTTTCACGAGTCATTCTCGAACTTAACTCGAAATAGCTCGTTTTCGAGCTAAAAGCTCGAAACCCGGGTTGACCATTTTCAAAAAAACGAGCACCCGAAGATTTTGGCCCGGGCGGGTGCTCGAACCGGTTTAAATTTACAGCTCTAGTTTTGATGCATTCAATTTTTAAATTCTTTTCCTGAATATGTGAAGATAAGAAACCATTCGATAGAGTATCATTTATTGATCAAGTCAAAACTATCAAAGAAACAATTTTTAAAATACATATCACCATATAGTCTAACTAGTATTTTTTTTTTTTTTAATTTGAATTTGACAGGAGATCTACGTGTGCAAAGGTCCTCAAGAAATTCTAGATGAGTTAAATGCAGAGGTTAGAGGAAAAATTTCAGCTTTACGTAAGCACATTGAGGATCTAGAGAATATGGCCAAAGAACAGGACACAGAAAAAGATAAACAACAATTTTTAGAGGAGGCTAAAAGTCATAGAAATATGCTAACAAGGTTTGTAACTATCTCAGATAAAAATATCTATTGTATGATACCATCATAAAATTGAAGTAAAAAATATAGGTATCTAATCTATTTTATTGATATTAGTAAAAAACATACTTTTGCAGTACCCTTACATCATTCCGCAATGCCAGTGTGACATGTCAACAGGTCATAGACCGAAGCAACAAACAACAACTTTTTGATGAGGATAAAGAGACCGTTGTTGCAAGAAGGTGAGTTGTGTTTGATTAACAATGTGATGAGAGTAATTCTAACTGAGATTTGTTTTTGTGACAGGAGGCACAAAGACAAGCAAAGTCTAGCTTCATCTTCTGCAGGAGTGACGGACCACCTACTGTCCATCAGTCGTCACCTGGCGGAGACAGCACAGAGAAGTGCCGACACATTGGATACTCTAGGTGAGATCACAATACTATTAACATATATAGGTGGATAATAATTTAGTAGGAAAAATCAACTATGCGATAATTAAAAAGGTTTTATAGAAAAATGCATAGATTACAGACATTGTCAATCTAAGCTCACCCTATCTCCCATTCCCCATTTTTTTCTAATCTATCCATGTATGTATCCATCTATCTATGTGTTTATCATGATAGTAAGGTTGGTAATTTTTTTTAAGTGGGGTCAAGTTCTTTTTTTATCACCTAAAAAAAGTATCTCGGCAATAGTTTTTTTTTAAGTATAAAAATAAATTTCAAATTGAATAATATAATATTCAGGTAAATTTTATAAGCCTCGGCTCTAGTTTGTTTTCAATCAATTGAAGTCCGATTGTCATAAGGAAATAATTAGAGATGATAAAATTTAATTTGATTTTATATGCAAGTTGACTTAACTTATATTGAAAATAAAGACCTAACTTGTAGAATATAAAAAATGAGGAAAAAAAAAACATAGTGGTTGATAAATTTTATATTATGATGATAAAATTAAAAAAATAAATTTAATAGAAAATAGTAGGAAAATTCAATGTGCTCTAATCTCTCTTCTTCTACTGTCTGTCAAATTATATTTTTAATTTTTTAACATCATATAAAACTTGTAGAATAAATGATTTTAAGATATCTAGATTTTGGTGATACAAACTATCTTGTCAGCTGTGTTACTCATGATACACTCTACCCACAGCAAACTCTTCATCAACTCTACATGGCACTCAAGAGGAGTTTAAAAGTATGGGTGGAGTCATCAATCAGTCAGGAAAATTGCTTGGCAAGTATGGAAGACGAGAATTAACAGATAAAGTTCTTGTGTTTTTTGCCTTTGCTTTCTTCATGGCATGTGTTTTGTATATCATGAAGAAGCGACTATTTTAACTATATTTCAAGAGTTAAAAAAAAAAAAGTCATTTAAAGAAACTCATACCATATCCATTTTTCCTTCTTTTTATTATTTTTCATTTAAATAGTATTGTAATACTTCTGATATTAATAGTTGCTTATTCCAAACAAGCACCAAAAATTCATATATAATAAAATGCTTACATTTAAAAAAAAAACACATTTAGTTTATTTGCATTGCTTAAATGCTGTGATATTTTTATAAGGGGTTACTGGCTAAATTGCTTTTTGTTTTATTATTATTGTTAATAAATTTATGAACCATTATCTTCAATCTTTTCATTCAAATTAAAACTAGTTTTAGAAGCTTGAAGTTGAAAATCAGAAATTATGAGTAAATGTTGCTCAATGTTGTGTGTATTAAAAAAAAAAAAAAAAAAAAAAAAAAAAAAAAAAAAAAAAAAAGGACAACAAAAACATTTTACTCCATGTTGTTTTTGTGAGAGAAAAGCTTTCGTCTTTTCTTCTGTGCTGTCTGGTTGCTCTGTGGCTCTACTGGGATTAAGTCCTCAGCTACAGGCTGGTCACTTGCAAGGAACTGTAGCTGAGGCAGTCCTTTGTTGCCTCCTTTGCTTGCACTACCAGTGTTGCGTAGTGCAGGATGGACTGATGAGCGACGCTCCAGCTCTTGAATTTTCTAAAAAAGATAAAATAATACTAAAACAATAGGATAGATATAGGGGGATAGAAATTAGAGTCCTGTGTATATAAAATTAATGCAAAGCAAAATTCTCTAATTTTGATTTAATGGGAGAGGTCAAAAGGACAGGATATTCTGTGCACTTTAAAACTCTTTTTCATTAAAAAAGTCGTAGTAAAGTAATGTCTAGTGAATTAATTTGAATCCCTCTCCCATTTACTATCAAAATTAGAGAATTTCGCTTTGCATTAATTTTCAATACACAGTGCTCTAATTTCTCTCCCCATATTTCTCTCCTATTATTTTAGTATCATTAACCAAAATGGTTTTTTCATATATCGAGGGCTACACGGCATTTTGGTACTACTGCAATCTCCGCGGGTGCAATTTTTGGCACATATGAAATCTTCCCCACACCTACTAATGGCACACCTGTGCAGGTTAAGCATATTATGATGTTTCGTAAGAGGGAAGTGCGGAGAATACAGATGTGCCGAAATTGCACCCGCGGAGATTGCACTAGTATGTACCAAAATGCCGCGTAGCCCTCAATATATATTTATTTCAAGATAAAATCTTTAAAGTATATTCACTATCAAAATGGAGCTTTTCCAATTCTTATAGTATATCATGACTCATGACCCTATTATACCCTATATTTATTAAAGCCAACAACCTTCCTTTGACCTAGTGACTAATTTCAATCTCTACAACTTTTTGTTGTGGAGATTCAATTCTTGTTACTTAAAAAAACGAAATATTTTGTGTGAAAATAAACCAACCTGTAGAAGTCATTTGTTAAGTGTGACTTCAAATTGATAAATAACTGCACAGCCTAACTAAAATAATAAACAGGTAAGTCACACCTTACATGCTCATTTTTCATGTATTCTATGACGATCAATGCACAATTCTGTATTAGTAATGTATAATATTGAAGTACCTATTTATGAAATTTTATATTTGGCAACTTTAAATTACTAGGTAAAATAACAGGGTTACTTTCTGCATCACTGAGCTTCTTGTTTTGGTTGGTCTGTAGTAAATCTTTTTGAGTAGAACAATGCAGAAAATAAATTTCTAACATGTAGACACTAATATCTATTTACCTTTTGGTAAGTAGCAGTATTGAACTGCATTCTGTCCCTGATGTTGCGGTTCTCTGCTTGTGTTGCTGTCAGTGCGGACTGTAGCTTATTGATTTTATCTTGGAACTGTTAACAAAGCAAGAGAGAAATCAACTATATATAGTGTCTTATGTAAAAGTCAATTAGTGACATTACATCATAGGTGAGGTGCTTGATCTCCTCATTCTTTGAGTGCTCAACATTGCGCAGCATGGTCTGCAGCTCGCTAGTCCTGCTCCTCAACTGCTCCTCCTTGGCTTGTAGTTGTGTACGTAGCCTATCCACTAAAATTAAATATTGTTTAGTAATAATCTATTCTGTTTTTATCATAATTTATTTTTATTTTACCTTCTGCCTGAGTGTAGGACAGATTCTTTGCTGCATTTTCTTCACATTCTTTGCGACTTTTTTGCATCAACTCATAGCATGATAGACGTTCTTTCTCCAAGTTCTATAGACAAAATGTACAGGGTTTACATTATATTCATTAGATAAAAATAACAAGAAAATGTAAGTATTGACTGATAAAGGAAGAACCGTTTTGAGGCTGACTTTAAGCAATCTCGCTCACATCCGCTTCCATTTCAACTTACTACGCATGCGCAGGACATCGAAACGGAAGCGGATGTGAGCAAAATCACTTTAAGTCAGCTTCAAAACAGTTGTTCCTTTATTAGTCAATAAGCTTATTTGTGGTGGTTTGTTCTTTCTCATAAAAATTAGAAGCTCTAGTTCAATACATAATATTGTTAATCCAAACATATACCATTATGCCATCACGTAGAATCGAAAGTTAATTGTTTTAACTTACACTATTTAGATCATTGATTTTAGTTTCATACTCTTTTACTCGACCTCGCAACGTCACATTCTCCTCTGAAACATACAAAATAATGGTTGGAGAATTTTTCCAAATTTAATTGTCATAAATAAAAGTACATGATAATAACAAAATAGTATTATAAAAATGTTAAAATAGTAATTAGAAATATAAACAATTAACTTGCATTTTACCCCCACCCCCCACCGCACCCCACGCAGGGAACAATAAGATTTCTTGTGCGATTGACGACTTGTTGGAATATTTTTTTATTCGAGCCAACTTATTGATCAAATTGCATGTTTACTCAATACTCAATGCTTTTCTAATGGGGGATTTTTATTATTATTATTATTATTACAAGTTTGCAAGTCGTGATTTGTTAAAATCTTTAATTTCTCCCATGTCATCTTACGTTTGATGTCAACCATATCTGATAGTGAAGTTTGTAGTTTTGCCATTTCTTGAGTGATTACCGTAACAACGGTCCTCTGTTTCTCTTCACACTCTCTGCTGCGCTCAGCTTCCCGCGCTAGGACTTTCGTTGTTTCTTCCAGTTCTCGCTGCGAATTTTTTGCTTCATTGTAACGCTATGGATTTCAATTATTTTATTTTACTAAACAAACACAGTGTACAACATAGCGCTATATGATAATACAACTTCAAATTACAAAATATAATATGTAAAAAATAAATAAAAATTAATATAAAATTCACTCATAAGCATAATATACTGTATGTCGTTTAACTAAGACAATGTTTAGTACAATTAATCAAAGTTCAATCAAATGCTGTTGTTTTTCCATCAGTCCATCATTATAATCATTGCAAGGTGAGGCCTATTTATGCAGAATATGTACTATACTGTAATTCGATCATGTTTGTTCGTTTTTTTATTTTTTAAAATCGTTTTCTTAATTTGTTAAATACGCGTGCAGTTCAATTACTATATTTATTCTTGTAGTTTCTTGGTTTAACATTGTATTAAATTTATTCAAACTTAAAAGTAATGATATAAAAAAAAACATCTATAGTGTTGATTTGTATGACTCGATTGAAAGAGAATAAGACAATAAGTAAAATATATTTATGTCACGTACCTTCTTCAAAACTGCAGCACTTTGTAGAACACTTTTGATATCGTCAGGCAAAATTTCATCTGCTTCCATAACTAGAAAATGAACAGTATTCGTATTTTTTAATTGCAAAAAGTAAACTTATATTATTTAAAGATATTTTAAAGCCTTTTTTTTTATAGTGTGTGAGCCTCGCGATCGTATCGTAACTGTTGTTGGTTGTTGATGTGCGATTTGCCTTGGATCTTGGATTTGCGCGCTTGCGCTTAATTTTTTCGAATCGTTAATAATACACCTTGAAAGCGTGGTAATTTGAAAATCTATTTTCAAACCTTTTCTATATAATATGTCAGCTTTTGTAAAAATTATTATTTTGTTCGTAAATTTGTGTTGTTTGAGGGGTTTATTCAGATTTTAACACACATCCATGATATGTTTATTTGAATAAGTAGCTCATAAATAAAAAATGTAAAGCAGTTCTCCAAGGAATCTGCAATTTAAAAATATCTCTAGCGAAAGTGGGAACGAAAAAGCGGCACATTGCCCGCATATCTCAACTCAACTAAAAAGGCCGTATTTTATTATTATTAAATAATATATAAATTAAAAAAAAACTATGTAATTGCTGTAAAGCAGTAGCTTATATACTATAAATATAGTAGAAAGAAATATTATTAATAATTAGAATAATATCGGGCATTATTGTTAAATTGCGAGTATACAAATTTGAAATTTGCCAAAAGCTGTTTGCAAATTCTTTTATTATTATTATTATCTTTTCATATGTATTTGAAATGTGTGTGTGTGTGTGTGTGTGTGTGTGTGTGTGTGTGTGTGTGTGTGTGTGTGTGTTTATTTGCGATATGATTAAATTGAGAGAAGGTCATACTTTAATCTGGAGAGGAACTTTGAACTTTGCATGAGTACTTGAAAAATCACCTGACAATAAAACACTATATTATATATTATGGTCTCTCTCTCTCTCTCTCTCTCTCTCTCTCTCTCTCTCTCTCTCTCTCCCCTTATTAATTGTTATATCTTTAATTTGTGTTAATTTATACATAATTTTGTGGAATGTGCTATAAAAATGTGTTTAATTTAATTGCACATTTAATTTAGGGAAATTTTTATTAAAGGGGAAAATTATTTAGGTGTTGTTGAAAGTAAAAGAAAATAATTATTTCCATACATTTTGTTATGATTTAGGATGATATAATTTATGTAGCAAACATAAAATGTTTTGAATGTAAGAAAGCCAAATGACAGCAATGGATTAGGTAATGGATAATATATGGCAATAAAATTGTAACAAATAAATGTGCAGTGTGCCCTCTTTTTTTTTTTTTTTTTCTATCAAACTATGTAGATGCATGCTTAAATACACATCAGTATTATGCACGTTTTCTTGTATTCTTTTAATGCACAAACAACTTTAATAGTATTAAATATTTCTGTCATTGCCTTATTAAAAATTTCATTATTTCTAATTACGAATTTTAATTAGAAAGGTCCAAATCTAGGTAGAAAAGAACCAATTCTAATTAGTTTTGCATTATTCTAATTAGAAAAGTAGTATTCTAATTATATTTGCTATTTTCTAATTAGAAGTAAATTGGTTAACTAAAATTTTTTTATTTCTAAATAAGAATTTTAATTAGATAAATAAGGTCCATTTCTAACCATGGTTAACATGCATTATCAAAGTAAATTTGCTACACAAATCAAATCATATAGCATTTTTTTTTTTTTTTTTAATGTTGCTACTTTAATGCATTAACTTTCTGTTTGGAATAGTACAGTAAAATTATGAAAACCACTCACTCAAGCTGAACACGTCGCCCTCCAAAATTATTATTGTAACTGCATGAGGTCAAAAAAAAAAAAAAAAAAAAAAAAAAAAAAAAACGAGAATTTTTTTATTTGGATATTTTTGGGATGGGCACTCATTAAAACGTCACTCTAGTCACCTTTTCATCCCCTGCATTCAATATTTTATTGTTTGTTTACTTCTTGCTATAAAAAAATTATTCCAGAAACAACGCTTCTGAGACGCAATTATTTTGTTTCACATTTCTTCTCACTTTTAAATTAAAACACTTGGGGAAGGGGGGATAAAGGAGCCTTATAATAATTAAAACCATTTTTATACATCAGTTCCATTTACTAAGAATACACAACAGAAATATACAATATTAAGTACAGCCAACAGGAAGAATAAAACAATTCTCCCTCGTTGCTTCACTCTCATTTTTTTTTCTTTTTTTCTTTTATATATATAAACAGTCATCGTTATTATTAACTATTTACACAGTTAAGTCAAAATACACTCTCTTGTACAAGCTTTTTTTCTTCTTGATACTAATTTTGAGCAGGTTTATTTATTTACTTTTTTGTCTTGTTTTTATTATTTATTTATTTTTTAAATCATTACCCTTTTTTTTAATTTAATTTGTTTTAATATTTAATAATAATAATCATAACAATATTATAATTTCTTTGATGAAACTTATATATAATATAATAATAATAATAAAAATATGTAATAATAATAATAATAATACATAATATAATTATATAATATGATAAAAAAAAGAAAGATAAGAGCTATTACCACCTCTCTGCTTTTATTCAATTAACTAAGGTAGCATTAGAGGTGTGGTATTTTTGTGTTACGAGGCAGAGGGGCTTTGAATAAAGAGATTTTTGCTCTCTTAATACTCGGCCATGACATCGTTGCAAACAAACACTTTCTTCTTCTTCTTCTTCTTCTTCTTCTTCTTTTTTTTTTTTTTTTTTTTTTCTTCTTCTTCTTCTTTTTCTTTTAGCTTTAGCAATGCTGTGTGTCAAATACCTATGGACTGCAGGGGTATTTGACACCGGAGGGAATAAACATCAGGAGTTAATTACCATCAGGCAAAATCTATTAATTATCAAATGTTCTTTTAATTTTTAGTTTTTTCTTTGCATATTTTAAAATCTTGCCATTTCTATTTTACTGCATGGGAGCAATCAGGTAGGGTTTTTCCTATATTTTAAATATAAACCTAGGAGTTAAACTCAATCACATGTGCATTTTTTTTCTTCTGCATTTTTTTAAATTTTTTTTATTATTATAAAATAAAAAATATTATTATTTTTTTATTTATTTTATTTTATTGCATTTAAATGCATTAATTTGTTTTCTTTTAATTTTTATTATTTTTATGGAAATTGTTATGAAAGCATTTTTTTAAGAGAAAAAGACCTCAGAGAGTAATGGAATATGTTTGCTCATGCATTTTGGGATCTGCGGAGAGGGTATTTTAGATGATATATGGAAAATTTTATGATCCAATTAAGGCTTGTATAATAAGCCCAAACACCTATCCATGCCCACTATCATGCTGGCAATATAATCCAGAAGAATCTCTAAATTAAAAGGATTATAGGTATTGATAGATAGTTTGGAACCGGAAGTAACTATAGCAGAGGATAAAAGTAACTATATTAGAACAAACATTCATATCATTATTTTTTTTAGCTACTTAAAATTGACACGATAGGGAATAGTTAAATTTTTCTCTCAACAATTTTCTACCCGTCAAGAAGATATATTTCTCTTTTTTTAATATACTTTTTTTTTACTTATTAAATTTTAATTAATTTAATTAATATTATTTTTTTTTTGGCAGATCAAGTTTTTTTTTTTTTTTTTTTTTTTTTTTTTTAATACGTTATTAATTTTACATCCATAATATATTATACTCTCATCTACCATTGAAGAAAAAAATATATAAAACAACAAGTTCTTAAAATATAAAATAAAATATTTTAATATATTTACTAATAAGACTGGGGAATGAGAAATAGTTTAATAAGGAAATAAAAGAGTTTTTTTTTAATCATTATTATTTTTTATATGATAATAAGATATTATAGATCTTTAGAAACCAGCTAAGAATATTTTTTGCTCTTTTATTATTTTACTTTTTTTTTCTTTGTATTAACTTAACCATGTATTTCTTTGTTATTTTTGGTTAAGAAGGAAGTATTGGCTTGTACTGAGGAAAGATTTTTTTTTTTCGTTTTGTTTTTAAAAAGTAGCTCAGATCCCAACACAACATTTTTAATTTACAGTTCTAACTGTTTGTAGATGTATATATGTGGCTGTTTGGAGTGCCCTAACAAGAATAATATAGGGTTCATTATATTGTTGTCCAATAGTAATAATAATATGTTTCTATCATCACTTATTGCTTTTGATTATGTTGCATTTTTAAATAACAATTATAATAATTAAAATTCAATATTATAATATAAATTTATATATATGATAAATTTTCAAAATTTATAACTGTGACATTGCAATATTATAGAGATTATTGAATAATGTATTTTAGATATAAAATAATGCTTTACAAGTTCTTATTTTACATAATAAATAAGTCATGAATTGAACAGTTTAAATGATGTGATAATTTTAAAAGATTCGTGTAAATATCAATTGATATTTAATTTGACCACATGATTTTTATAATTATATTGAACCCTAGATTTGGTGTTTTAATCTACATAATTATTAGCACACAACCAAGCCCAAATTTAATTTGATATTATTTTTGAATGAGTAGGTCCCAGCTATTCTTAAATACTGTAATTCTGTAGTTGTTCTTTTTTTTTTTTTTTTTTTTTCTTCATCTTCTTTTACACATTTTCTGTTAACTATATTCTAAATTGCACCAAGTTGGGAGGCAAATCAATAGTAACATTGCTTCATTTTAAGTTATGCATTTTTTTTTTTTTTTTGCCTGTAAATTAGTGTGAAGAGTCGTTGACAGACCCTTTGCTTGAACACAGAGGGTTGTTTTTATGTTTTTTTTATGTGGCTCTATAAAATTGATTATAGCCAAGTGTTAGTTATTATAACTCCTTCATTAAAAAGGAGATATTATTTTGTAAAAGGATAATATTAATATTTTTATATAAATTTGCTTTTTTTTTTTTTTTTTTTTTTTGTATATAATAATGCGAGCCAGTATTTTGAGTCCCTGGTATTTCCCCCACATTTTGAGTTTACAATTGTGTTGTATGCAGTTTTTTTTTTCTGAAGTCTGAATATCACAACAACATTCACTAACACACATACACTTGCACACTGTTTTTTTTAATTGTCACTCATGTTTTGTTTTTATTTTGGTGTGAGTTCACCACTTTAGAGTTAACTTTTCTTGACCACTTTTTGTTAGACAGTCTTGACCCAGCTGGCAGGCACCCACTGTGGCTCGCGCTCCAAACTGTTAATCTCTCCCAGCAGCTGCTGATATGCTCGCTCCGTATCGTTGTTAATAATCACCATGTCAAAGAAATGACCGTATCTATCTTCCATCTCACGAGCCTTCTCAATAATATCCTTCAGCTCTTCCTCCTGAAAAAAAGTTAAGTCATTTTTTTATATTTATATATAGGAATATATATGAAGGATATACAAAGCAAATTATGGGTACACATGAATGAAGTAAGGGAGGTGTGTCAGGGTAGGAAGTTGAGGAGATTAATCACTAGGTCAATGTGAAATGCTGTTGGCTATAGTTCTAAATGAGATACCAATATGACGTGTGGTAAATTTTATATTTGATGGAAATTTGATCACCTTGAAATTATTACCAAATGAATTAATGAATGAAGCCAATCAACATTTTTTAAGTTTTCTGTTTGGTTGATTTATTTAAGCTATATTTATTGACCCATATTATTAGTTCATACAATTAGTGATTTTCTAAATAACATAAAATAACTTGCATAACTTAAGCTGCGTTTATGTTGCATAGCATAAATATTCCGCTCCATAAATTATTATGCTATCCAACATAACGTTTGTGCAATGTCCAAATTATTATCCAATATAGCAACAATTATGTTTCTTAATTGATAATTGTTGCTGAAATTTAGCTAGCTTAATTGTAATGTGTTAGTGAACTTTCATTCTGTTGACCAATGCTTACTTTGAATGTCTCGCCATTCCTCAGCTTTTTCTGTCTCAGTTTCTCGAGTGAGGGTGGTGCCACAAACACCACATATGGCTTGAGATCCGATGTTCTCAGAATTTTGAGGGACTGGGGGTGCAGATTAAGTACGCAGATCTTGCCTGAGTTGACAACGCTACGTATTGCGTCAAGGCTAGTGCCATAGTACGCTCTCTCAAACTCTCCATGCTCCACGAACTTGCGTGCCACAATATCGGACTCAAATTGAGCGCGACTGATGAAGTGGTAGTCCTGGCCATCCACTTCGCCATCTTTCCTTGGCCGACTTGTGTCTATAATATAAGTGCATGTTACAATCTGTTTTTTAAGTGATAGTGCTAGTTAATAGTGCTAGATAAATATTTTCAAATATTTATATATTGATATATATATATATATATATATGGGTCAGAATTCCTCATCTCACACAGTATAACACCCTCATCTGAAATTTTTGGTGAAAAAAATATATGTTATTGAGGACTGTCTAAAACCAATATATATGAAGTTTTAGGTCAATCGGACCAAAACTGAAATTTTGGGGCGGGAAATTCAAAATTGAATAATTGAGATTTTGAGCTACACTTAGTTTTTTCCCATAATTTGGTAGGATGATATTTGGGAATTTTTATATTATATTTGGATACTATGATAGTATACACATTACGTGAAACCAAAAAAGTCGATTTTTCCCGTACCAATTTTTTAGGAAAAATCGTGGAATGTCAGCTTAAAAAGCTTAATTTAGGTGTTGTATAGAGCCGTATTGCAGCGAAACTAATAAGAAATTTGAAACGTAAATTTGCATAGAGGTTCCTGGGTATCTGTGCTTACTAAAAATTTTAATATTATTTTTCCAGTCACCTTTGTTGAATTTAGCGGGAATTTTGAATTTTGATAAAAATGAAAAAAATGGCAAAATAAAAAAATCGATTACAAAAAAGTCTCCAAATATTTTTTTGATTTTTTTGGCCTAAAATATTTCTACACTATTGTTCTAACATGTGACAAAAAATCAGCCTGCTTTTTTAATTATTACTATTTTTTTTCTAATTTTGAAAATTGTAGTTTTTTCATCGGTCGGCAAAAAGCTTCAGAGCTTATGGATGTATTTTATTTTCGATGTGCATGGTTCAAAGCAACTTAAGCAACATATCAATATCACTTTAAAGTCGTGATCTAGTAAATCAACATAAATACCTATATCACCCCCTTCCCCCTCCCCCTCACTTCTTACCTAATTTCTGGAAATATGACGTTTTTTCGTGAATATATTTGAAATAATTATTTATATGAATTGTGTTAATTGATTAAATGATTTATTTATTGATTTGTTAATTTATTGATCTTTTGATTGATTGATTGATTTATTTATTTATTAATTGATTGACTGACTGACTAGAAGTTTCAGGATATGAATTTCAATTTAAAATTGAATGTTTAAAACTCATACAAGTAAGTCAGTCAATCAATCAATCAATCAATTAATCAATCAAAAGATCAATAAATTAACAAATCAATAAATAAATCATTTAATCAATTAACACAATTCATATAAATAATTATTTCAAATATATTCACGAAAAAACGTCATATTTCCAGAAATTAGGTAAGAAGTGAGGGGGAGGGGGAAGGGGGTGATATAGGTATTTATGTTGATTTACTAGATCACGACTTTAAAGTGATATTGATATGTTGCTTAAGTTGCTTTGAACCATGCACATCGAAAATAAAATACATCCATAAGCTCTGAAGCTTTTTGCCGACCGATGAAAAAACTACAATTTTCAAAAATAGAAAAAAAATAGTAATAATTAAAAAAGCAGGCTGATTTTTTGTCACATGTTAGAACAATAGTGTAAAAATATTTTAGGCCAAAAAAATCAAAAAAATATTTGGAGACTTTTCTGTAATCGATTTTTTTATTTTGTCATTTTTTTCATTTTTATCAAAATTCGAAATTCCCGCTAAATTCAACAAAGGTGACTGGAAAAATAATATTAAAATTTTTAGTAAGCACAGATACCCAGGTACCTCTATGCAAATTTACGTTTTAAATTTCTTATTAGTTTCGCTGCAATACGGCTCTATACAACACCTAAATTAAGCTTTTTAAGCTGACATTCCACGATTTTTCCTAAAAAATCGGTACGGGAAAAATCGACTTTTTTGGTTTCACGTAATGTGTATACTATCATAGTATCCAAATATAATATAAAAATTCCCAAATATCATCCTACCAAATTATGGGAAAAAACTAAGTGTAGCTCAAAATCTCAATTATTCAATTTTGAATTTCCCGCCCCAAAATTTCAGTTTTGGTCCGATTGACCTAAAACTTCATATATATTGGTTTTAGACAGTCCTCAATAACATATATTTTTTTCACCAAAAATTTCAGATGAGGGTGTTATACTGTGTGAGATGAGGAATTCTGACCCATATATATATAAATTAATCAGATCAGGAAATGGTAAATGTTTAATATTTTACATGGTGATCAGTGGTCACCAAGCCATACAAAATAGATCTGATTCAAAATTTAAATCACTAAATTATATTTACTAATTTAAAAGGGATCAAATATAGATTTTAAAAAAGTACATTATGTAATAAGGTATATTTTTAATAATGTAGACTTTGCATGTATAACTCACGTGGAATGGCTGCTGCAAAGCGTTCTGAGTCCTCCATGAGCCTCTGGCGTAGCTCGTGCCTGCCAATATTTGGAGGACCGATCAGGACAATAGGCCTCTTGTGATTGGCTCGTGGGTAGTAGAGAGCCACTTCCTCGTACGTCAGAATTTCTTCTGCGTCGTAATCTGAAATTTTAGCATATTTTTCAGTTGTTTCTTATTCTGCATAATATCTGCCACATAGGTCCTAGCATAAAATTATGAAATGAATTGGAAAGAAAGCAGCATGCTTATCACGAATTTGACCCTCAAAAGTAAAAATTCTCACTGTTACTATTTTATATATAAACAGTATATTGAATAATAATAAAACACAATTAAAAATTACTCAGTTTTAAGGATGCTAATTACAATTTTTAACCATTTCCAAATGGTCATATATGAATTAAGTTGTATTAATATGTATTAAGTTTTTAAATACATCTATAATGATTTATCATCATTATATTATAATGTGGTTTTGGTCAATTCAAGCTTTGCATACTTTTTTCTCTCTTTTTTTTTTTTTTTTTTTCTTTTTTTTTTTTTTTTCATTTTTTTTTTTTTTTTTTAACTTTATGCTAGGAGCTAAATTACGTAAAATAAACCAAATAAAAACAGTAAAAGGCAGGAGCATGCAGAAGAGGAATAGTAAGCACCCTGTCCTGGTTAGTTTTGCTGAAGGGAAAGCAGATTGAGTTAGAGAGACAGAGTTTAGGAGAGCTAGCGGAGGGGTACGCACCATCGCTGACGTGGGTAGTGTACAACAAGTACCCACCGTCATTGTACGTAGCATTGTACGGCACTTTCTTCTTCTTCTTCTTTGTATTCTTTTTGGCACACAATAAGGTTCCACCTTTCTTAGACTTTTCTCTTGAGCTTTTATCTTCAATTATATCTTGTTTCATGGCTTCTCGTCTAAAACAGAAATATTATTAATTAATATTGTTTTATTTATTTATTATAAGTGTGAAGAAATAAACACACACACACACACACACACACACACAATATATATATATATATATATATATATTATATATATATATATATATATATATATATATATATATATATATATATATATATATATATATATATATCATATATGCATGTATGTATATTTATGTATAAATAACCTAGTCTAATAATTTTTACTATCTAATAAGATAATTGTACGTATTTAAAAAAAAGTTCTACGATTAATTATTAATTAAAGAATTAATGATCGATCGCTCTCTCAGAAAAGAGGGTAAACTCACTGGTGCTGGAAGACTCTGCTGGGGACGAGACCAGCCAAGGTCTGATCCTCCTCACCCTCGCGGTACGCCTGCCACCAATTGGGGTCGTCTTGGCTGATGATGTGCAGTACGTCACCCTTCTGGAAGCTGATGCCCAGCTCTCGACACGGGATGTAAATATCATCTTCAGGATCGTAGTCGAAGTGCGCCTTCATATGTAGCTGCAAACACAAAGCTAATTTGTAATGCAAATTTTTATCAAGTGTATCCTCAGCAAACAAACGCTTGCAAAATTGTAAGATCACAATAATTTATTCCAAGTCTTTAATTTTAAGTTGAGTGATTGATATGGTATTTCAAGTCGCACTTACGAGAGTCTCCCTAGCTGGTGGTGGTGGCGGCCGCGGCTCCGTGTTAGGCACTACTAAGAAGGTGAGTGTGCCAGTCATACCCGCCAGCAGGTCGCACACTTCGTTCACCGACTTGCAGCGCATCTCCACGCCGTTCACCTCGAGCACCTCGTCTCCCTCGCGCAATAAGCCACTCTTCTCAGCCGCCCCACCCTTCACGATGCGACCGATCACCACCGAGTCGCCCTCATTTCGTACAGTAGCACCCTGAAACGTTTTACTCATTGTCAATTCCCTATATGTATATCTAGTTTTTGTTATTCTATATATTGCGTTATAATTTTGTGATGAAAAATAAAATACATTCAAAAGCATTAATATTCACAATTTGATTTAAAAAATAATATCAATATAAATTCAGATAAAGCGTAATATGTATAATAATATTTAGTTTGCTTTGATGTTGGCTGTAATTACCAGCGGCTCGTTGGTTTTCTCAATTTTAACGATGCGAATGTTTTGATCCACATACTGGCTTGTAGGGACGGGTGTGGTGGGCTCAGTTTCCTCGGCAGGCATCGGCGACGGTGCTGCTGGAGGAGTAGGTCCAGGAAGTCTCTTTGCGAGCGAGTCGTGAGCGCTCAGCAATCCCTCCACCTCGTACCTCGTCAACAAGTCAGCCAGCTCGTCAGCACCCGCTGCTTGGCATGGTTGCAGTGCATCCAGACACTGCGCACGCAAAACACGTTTCTTAAGTCATTGAATCAAACGCTCCACATTAATCAAAGTTTTTTGTTTTTTTTTAAATGGCTATAATATTATTTCCATAAAATAAACGAGTTGTATAACAATTAAAGAGTATGCTATATAAATTATAAAATACAGAGAATAAAATGGTATACTCACGTCTCTGACAATAGTTTGTGAATCCGCACACACTGGTGCAGGTAAGGCAGCAGGAGTCTTTCTTGTAGCACACAGTTTATTGTGCGTGGCCAGCGCGCGTCCGAACTCTGCACTAAGCAGCAGGGTCTGCACGGCGGCAAGTTGAGTCTCCAGTCCTCTGCCGTGCTTCCTAAGTATGGCGCCCAGTCTCTGCAAAGCTGACGCCAGCTCGCCGTAACCTAGCAAGTGAACATTATGTATGTATGAGTTATTGGTAATCTAGGCACGCGCTTCCGCTCACCCGTATCCTCACTCTCTCGAACATCACAATAAGCATGAGTGATGATAAAGCAGCCAAATCAATTGATTTCACGAGCGACGATGACAAACGTGCAGACATTAATTCTCAAGCGAGAAAAATAATAATAATAATAAAACTTATTTTAACGACTCATTCTTTAGTTCATTATACAAATTTCATTTTTTTTTATTCATTCTATAAAGTTAGAAATTGTTATAAATTTATTTTCCATCTTTAAAAAATGCATTTTTTAATGAAAACAAATTAAAAATATATGTTAATATCATGGGAAAAAAATGCAATATTCTGATGTTCGAGAGATTGAGTTTTTCTCCATATTGTATATTCTCTTTTAATGATTCCTCTCAACTAAAAAGCTTAAAGCCATAGACCACGCATAAAACAACATATTTTGCTTTTTAATGAATAAACACGAAATGGAATCTTCAAAACTAATAACAATTTTTACCAGAATGTTAATGTAGCCCCACGAGAGAGCGTGAAAAAACTGTAAAGTATGCAATTTGCGTGAAAATTCATGTTTATGACGTCAGAAACTTGCAAAAATTAGTATGAAAATGTTGTGCGTGGTGCATAAATCGAATTTTCTGATCACTGCTACGGGGCTATTGTTGGGTTTTTAGACAAACTACAGCTATTTATGTAAATCCCATCAAGTGTTTTGTGATATAAATGCTTATGTTTTTCTCTGGTCCATTCCTTTAAGCATTTTATCGGTATAGGCTGTACCTCTTTTATCTCTTATCTATGCAGTTTTATGACTTAATTGTAAGTTTTAACTTCGATGGGGTAAACTGTTGATCCGATGGTGGACATGTACGTTTGAAAGATACTCACTGACAATTTTATGCAGAGGCTCGGGCTGTGCTGATCCCTCTGCCCCGCTCTCCACGTCCTCAGTGGACGAGTAACCATCATTGACGATACCTGCAGGGGGCCGAGCCTGCGGCCGACTCTCGAGCGCCTGTAATTTGCGCGAGTCACGCAGAGACGAACGTAGGAACTCTTTTTCTTGTGCGACGCGATCCTCCTCCTCTTTGCGTTTGCGAAGCGCCTCCTGAAAATAAATTTAAATTATGAAATTTACCTCTTATAAAATAAATAAATAAATATACATTAGATTTTAAAATTATTTCTTCAATTATTTTGAAACGCGTATTCTAAAATTATTAAAAATATTACAACGTGAAGAGATTTTTTAAAATGAAATGATTTAATATTATATTTTACATGATGCTTTAGCAGCCATTCAGATTTATATATAGGGAGTATTATATTATAAATTCGCGATAATAATAATTAAAATTCAATTAAACACTTCCTACTGCTGCAATATTGAGAAGACTTGTGGAAGGAAACTCTTGAAGTCTAATCCATTGTGTGGCGGCCATTGCAGTGACCAAATATGTGATTCTCTGATCCTAACAATATTGTAACTCTGCAACTCTATAATCACTGAACATATATGCACGGTCCAGCGCTCGCTCACCCAACATCACCTGCGATACTCACACTGACCAACGTTTCCGGCCGGAACGATCTAATATAACGGGCGTCATGGAAATGTAAGGGGAGAGGTGTATCTATTTGAATTGCACATTACAGTGTATGTTCATATATAATTATTCATTATATTACGTTTTATTATGTATGTGCAACGCCCTACATTTCGGTTTTATTGACCTCTAACTCTATGATGTGAATTTTATTTGAATAAAAAGTAAAAATATAAGTCTTTATTAAATTTAGGTATTTCCGTTCGTACTATTGAAATATTTATAAAAATATTTATAACATGACAATCGTAAATTGAAATAAATTTATTTATTTGTTTAAATTTATATATATATATATATAACGTACGTGGCAAAGTTGAATGTAGAACAAGAGGGATTATAGAAAACGTCAGAACTTGACAGTATGAAATTCAAACTTTGTCCGTAAAGAAAAATGTGTTAATTTCATTTACTTAAGTGTTCTAAATAGATATGGAATGTTTTTTTCTGGAACCAATGTTTACTAAAAACATAACCGTAAAGATAAGTTGGTTTCTAAACAAATAATAATGATATAAATCATTTTTGTCGTGTACTTAATACTGTTGTATACGTATACGTCTTTTTTATATATAATTCCTTGCAATAATATATATATATATATATATATATATATATATATATATATATATATATATATATATATATATATATATATATATATATTTACGTAAAGTGTTTTAAATTCCCATCGCGCTCTCTATATAACAATATTTATATACACGCTAATAATATATTGAAATTCAATAAAATCATTGTGCTTTTAACATTATAAATATAATATACTTTAGATATAAAATTTTAAAATAAACTTTCAAATGTTTGCATAAAAAAGGAGATTTGTTTTCTTTTATGAATATATTATAAATTTTGCAGGATAATTATATTTAAAGTTACAATATCCTGTATTATATTACATTTCATTATTTTGTCATATATAATCGCGGAGGCTGGAATATTTTTCTTATGTGTAGTGTTATCTGTGACACATACATTGATAAGGTTGCTATGCAAGTGTCTTTATTGTGTCGCAGATCAATACGTCACTTAAGCTTGAGTAACCAACCATATACCCCTTACAGTGTAAAAAGTTGCGTAAAATATAACTCTTAAATATATTATATAATATAACAGTGTTGCTCTTTTCATGCATTTAAAATTTTTGTTGGCAACGTTTGTGGGGTCATAAATCTGTGACTTAAAAACCATGACCTCAGTTTAGTGCTGTCTGAGTGAATTTACTTTAGTGACCCTTTTTTTTTTCTCTCTCTCTCTCTTTCTCGCACACATAAATTTGAAAAGGAAAGAAAATTTATTCATACATTTTATTCTTTTTGGCACTTCAGCTTTGCTTTCAAATATGATATTATCTTATTCATTAAAAGCATGTTAAAATTCGATAACGTGTGAAAGTGTTATCAATGTTTTGGAGGATGAAAAGTGCTCTCGATCGTTCGTCATCATACAGATAAAATAAAGAATGTAATTAGTCATCAAATGATTGTAATGGCACCAGCTGGGGTAATCCCTCGTCACAACAATAAGATCGCTGCATGTATAGTCTTAAAATTTAAGATCTAAAATACAAAATACAAGTATAATGGAATTTAGTTATAAGCGCATTTAAAATTCAAGTATAAGTACATAGTTTTACGACTAACAATTAAAATTTTACTTATTTTTATTTGTATACAATTGTTTAACAATTGTTATTGTTGAGTCATCAATTTTCAATATCGCTTTACGTAAAAAAAAAAAAGTGACGAACATGTTTAATTATAATCTCTCTATATATTAAAGCTTAATAATCTGAATGATTATAGCAAAAATATTAAAGCTATTTTATTTATAACTATTTAATTAAAAAGTTTAAAGAAAATACAATTTTTATGAAAATGGTAACAGGGAGTTTAGAATTTGTATATTCTATAGCATTATTCATTATATTACATTATATTATTATTATTATAGTACATAATTTGATTCAAATTATATAAATTGATATTATAAACATATAGAGGTCTAAAAGAGTACATTAAATTTGTAGTTAAATTGTTATAAGCATTCGTATGTATTGCTTTAATTGCAAAAGTAAATTTGTTAGTCAGGCTTATTATTTTTACGTTATTGTATTATACATTATATTTCCCAAGTACGTTTATAAATACGTTACGTAAATCAAATTACTTTAATATTTCTTCATTTCGACCCAATGAAGCAAAGCTAGTACTCTAGTCTATTATATATTTAATTGAAATTGAAAGAAAATGTTGAACTATGGCACACGGGACTGGGACACACACGGCATGAACTGATTTTGAATGGTATGCCGTGTTACACATAGTTATAAGGAATCAACTTTGTAAGGTTTCGTTCTTAAAACGCGATCACTTTGCTTTGATGTATGTTATTTTTATGCTATGTATAGTTTTCTACCCTTATAAAATATCTGTTGCTTTGACCTATCACAATGAAAACGTTTAAAACTTCATTTTATTCTATCTATCTTTGTTATTATTTCCCCCCTTTTCATTTCACAACTTCGTCTCTAATTTTGTTACGTTTAGGGTCTTTCTCCAAGACTCTTCACGTTTTCTGTCATCACAGTTTATTTATCTATTCGTTTTGTATAATACACAACCGTGCTTCATATCATTCATCGCGCTAATAAAAAGTCAAAGCATAATAATGTGTGTTTTTTTAATGTGTAGAAAGAAGGTAGCTTATTATTAATTATTATAAAAAAAGTTAAAAAGGAACTCCGCATAAGAAAATTAATAAAAATTTGAAAATTTTCTTCCCGCTTTCGTTTTTTTTTTTTTTTTTTTTTTTTTCCTACTTCTTTGAATTATTGTTATTTCAATTACTGACAAAAGTAATTATGAACTTATTGTCAAAATATAGGTTGTTATATAACACATTGAAAAATAATACTATTTAATAATAGGAACATTAAATTCGCAGGGCTCTCATATTAAGAAGGAGTTCCTCATAAGATTTAATGTGCATTTATAGTATTATATATATTACAACATGTATGATGAAACGTATTCTCGCATCATATACAGCAGACTTATAAATGAAAACTCAAGTATTTAAATAATGTATATAATATAAGCAAGGGGAGGATTTTAGAGTTTTATGAGGTTTTGTGTTCTTAGCCGCAATCCATTGCTCACGATGAAAAGTACATGAAAAGTGTAGGGCAAAATGTACTGCGGCTATGTCATATAGCTATATTATACGTAAGAAGAGTCGAGTATAAGCCGCGGGGCTTTTGTGCTTTTGCCGTGGTGTGGTACGTACATACTCTTGTGGGCGGGATTCATTGTAACTCGAGATATATACATGGGCACATGGCATTATTCTCATTGTTTGCGTCACTCAAATATTATGCAATAGATATATAATATATACCAGCACTATCCAATATGCCCCTATGATGATATGATTGTAGGATTAATATAAACAAATGTACACACCTCTTTATCTATTTCGTTGAAGTTGAAATTGATCCAAAAATTATTCATATATATATTTTAAATAATTCCCATAGCAATTTTAATTATTTGTTTATGTTTATTACAAATACGTAATAATTAATTGAGAGATCCATTGAGTTGAGTTGTAATGTTAATATTGTTATATTATAATATAACCTATATAGATAGACTCACCTGGAACTTGCGTATGCTCTCAAGCTGGTCCCGTGTTGGGGTTCTGTTGGGGTCAGTGATTGTTGGAGGCACAGGGACGGCAGCAGGGGTTAGAGTTGGGGCTGCTCTCGCGGGCAGTTGTGGGGGAGGCGCTCTATTAACAAGTCGCCCATCTTTCTCGATACGCAGATGGTCGCGCGGCGGAGGTACAGGTTTAGAGGCTGCGGCGGTACCATTGGTACCTGGTGCGGTGAGGTGTCTTGGGGGAGGGTACCGCGGCGGGGTCTTGGTACGTGCTACGAACGACTCGGGCACGTCCACAGCCATTTCTCTGTGAGGTCCGCCGTGCTGTTGCAGCTCCAGCTCATACTCGGCAACCATGTTCATCATGATGGTTTGGGCCTGCGCTTGCTGCCGTGCTGCCAGGGACAGCTCCTCGGACTGCTGCTCCGCGCTGCGCCGGCTATAACATATGAAATATAACATCAGTTAAACTGAAAGCTGTGATGTACACAGTACATGTGTACAGTACATTAACTCTTGCCTAGGAATTAATAAGTAAATCTTCACAGAAGGTACAACAATTTTACACAATATACATGAAAGTAAACTTACGCAATGTAACAATGCGTACTTGGCAATGTCAAGTTGACACTCAATGTTATATTACAAAATCTCGCATGCATTAAAAGTAATAATAACAAATAAGCAATATACACCACGTTATAACATTCAATATATATTAATATAATATATAAACTGTGTGTTTAGAATACATCTTGTTTTTGCTAAAATTAAGTATAATAATAAATTGGCTTTATCTGTCACGAAATTTTCTTTTTTAAAAATATTTACTATATATATTTTAAAATATTATTTTTTTGAAATGGACCCAAAATTGAGACTATTATCCCTTTAAAAAAAAAAAAAATCTCAGAGCTGCAGTTTTCAATCAATAAATAATAACAATAAAAACTAAAATTAGGATTCCAAAGTGCTAAAATGGATAGGAAATTAGAAGTGTTATCTAACAAGTAAGCTTTTCCCGCGCTACCTATATGATTGGCTAGCGCTCCACCGATAAGCCTCATTGTTAGAAATAATGATAGATAAACGAGTAGAACGTATACTATTAAAAATTTATTAAAATAATAATAAAATCCACGATTTAGTTTTAATCGGATATATACATTTATAAAATAGTTTTCATTGCTACTACTACTACGCAGGTAACCGCAAAAAAAAAAAAAAAAAAAAAAAAAAAACATAAGAAGGTTTGGCGATTGTTAAAGTTCACCTTTGTGACCGCTGTGCAGTGTCATGTCATTGAGGAAGAAATATTAGTTTTATTATTAAAATATTTTCTTTACAGGAAATTCCACATGATAATAATAATTACACACACGATTTCATGAATCCTCCAAGGGCATAATTTTTTTTTTCTTTCTCAAACCCACACACAAAACAACAACAAAAATAATTTCTAAGAAACTAATAGCAAAGCAAAAGACAATACCAGACAAAGTGTAATTTAAATAATTATTTTTTTAGTACGATAGGAATTCTTAAAGTCGACACACCTGGCTTTGCGTTGACATTTATTTGTACGACTTCATGGAAATATAAATATTTTTTTGCTCCTTGCGGGGGATTGAAATGAATAAACATCATGAAGAAAAGAAGTAAAAAATATATATATAGAAGGGGGGGGGGGGGGAGATATAAAGGTATACAGGAGAAAAAAACCTGAAGCAATATTACTGCATTGAATGAGAAAAAAGGGAGGTTTTCAAACACAATAGATTTTGTGTGGGAGATTCGACGGAAGCAGAAAAAATAATATATTTTTTATTATTATAAAACGACGTGCGTACTGAGTTGAGACGATTTTTTTTCCTTCTGTGTCTAAAAATGTAACCCCTGCCTAATAAAGTTAAAAAAAAAAAAATCTTGAAATTGATAGCACCAAGAATAAGAACAACTTTTTTTCATCCCTCATGAAACTGAAATAGAACACCAGCAAGTAAGTTAGTTTTTAACTTTTTCACTTTTAACTTCTCTTTCTCTGCTCAATTCTCCTTCTTTTTTTTTATCGTGTGAAAAAGAGCGTATATATCAATACAAATACATGAGTATGTAATGTCAGTGAACTCAATAAGTTAAATAAAGAATATTAAACGTATCAGTCATTAAAGGTTATGCTATTTGTTATTTATAATAAAAACTGGTACATATGAAGAGAAAAAGGTGTCTTTTTACAGCTTCAAGTGTGAGTCAAATGATGGGAATAAAAAAAAAAAAAAAAAAAAAAAAGTTGACTCGACGACGGAGTGGCGACTTGAAAATATGTGAGTCGTTTTCTCCGGTGCGCACTTACATGCCAGAGATTTCAACGCTTTTTCTTTGAGGTCGATCGTCGGCAAGTTGTGGAAACTTGGATAATTAAATATACGCAGGGTATATAATCTCCGTTGCTGCAATATAAATTTACAAGACTTATTTACATTTTCAACTTCACATGACAAACGTTACTAATAAAATTAAACGTTCATCTTTCATATGTCGTGTTCCAATGTTTAAATTTAAAATTATATTTTATTATTAAATTATTTTCAATTTATGCGCGGAAATTTTACGTTTAAAAATGAAAAGTAAATTATTCAGTTAAATAGAAATTTTACTTTACAACGTTTTTGTAAGTCAACGTACATTGAGCAATGAAATGTTTCAAAATATTTTATTACTTTTTTTTTTTTTTTTTGTGTAATTTGTATTCATACTTTGTGTAAACAGAGAGATGCGATGAATCCAAATTTTTACAGAGAAAGTTTTTGTTACTTTTTATTTTTATTACACTTCATTAGATTATGGTTATTCTTGGAATGCTCTAATACTTTTATATCAATAGCCCAGTAATATTTTATTATTTGAAACTCGTAAATATTTATATACATTTGTAACGAGACGCGCAGTGTGTGGAAATTTCTGGTAACGAATTTTTCTTTTGTTTGATTTGTCCTATAAAATTCAATACTTATGATAATTTTTGTCAATTAAATGGTGATATTACACATATAGAGAAAAAAAAATCCAAAACAATAAAATAAAGCTTACCCAGGTACAGGTCTCCGTTTGCATCTTGCAAATAACGTCGCAACTGTGCATGTTGCCATGGTTAATTTAATTAAATAAAAACTCACTCATTAATCACACAATACACAACACATTCTCGATATTATTATTAACTAATATCCAGATAGTGTAACAATAATTTTAATATCAATGTGATTCCTTTCAAAGATGTGGAAAAACTAGAGAGTGGCGCCTGGTGAGCAGGCTTCACCGCTTTTGCTCTCTCCCCTCCCTCCTTGTATTTGGTCCCCCACCCCCAATTGTTAGACTGGCTTTGCACCTGACATACCCACGTGCCTGGAGGGGAGGTATGGTCTAAGATGGCAACGTTGCACATACCTGGCCGGCTTTATCTTATCTTTTTTTTTTTTTTTTTTTTTTTTTTTTGGAAAACTATATTAGGGTAGGGGAATTAAATATTGTATACAATCACAAAGAAAAATAAAGAAACAGGTGGGAGGAGGGGGTGGTGATATTACATAAGAGAGGTCATCATAAGCTCCATGACCTTTTTGTTACGATATCGGATGAGAAGATGTAAGCAGGGGAGAACCAAATAATATAATATTAGCTTGATTTGTGTTTGTGATTTAAAGTTTATTTATGATGAACAGATGTTTTTCGGCAAGTGTAAATAGGCATAGAGATTATAAAATTTGGTCTTATTTATTGCTCCTGATATATGACGTATACTGCTAATAAAATGTGATACTTATATTGCACTTTTTCAATGTTGAAATACATTCAAACTTCAGACATATATTATACTAAGTCTATGGTTGAATGCATGTTGGGATCTGAACGTATTTTACGACTTAAAAATTACACAAATGCATTTCAGTGATTTTTTTTTTTTTTTTTTTTAGAATTAAAAAAAATATTCCATTGAATGTAATTAATAGTGCAAAGGTTTGAAAGTAAAAAAAAAAAGTGATAACTTAGTTCCTCACGGTATTCATATTATTATAACAATAAATATAAGGAAGAATAGAAAGAAGGAAAAAGCTAAAGAATAAGAATTATGCATATTGAATTCATAATTCTTTCAAAACAGTGGTTATCTTCCATCTGCATCATACACCCATAACATAAGCAAACTAAAATATCCTATTCTTGTTTTTAATATCCATCTATTTTTAATTTAATGGGGGAAATATAATGAAATATAATATATAAATGAATAATACAATCAATATCAAACGTCCACGTATTAAAAAGTTTCAAAGTAAAAAGTTTGATATTTTGGGTGCTTGGGGCTATGGAGGTACTTGTTATGAGGCCGAGGGTTAAATGTTGCTGAGCCAGGGATTTGTGAGAGGTCGCGTTCACTCTGCTCTGCAGCACTTGTGAAATATGCCACCCCAGCACAGCTCGGATGTTTGTGATATATGTTGTGGGGTGGCACTTCAAAAGTAACTGAGTGAGAGCGAAAGAGAACCTAAGAAATAGTGATCCTCTTTGTATCGCACGCTAAAAATATATGTCGCTCAGTTAGAGGGAGAGAGAGAGAGAGAGAGAGAGAGAGAGAGAGAGAGAGAGAGAGAGAGAGAGAGAGAGAGTACTGTACTTGTGTAATATACTATTGCTCATTTTTTCCAAATCAATGATTTATTTATTGCAGCAAAACATTTGTTGAGCTCTTCAGAATTGGATTTCAGTTTAAATCGTAATTTTAATAGTTTCTGGGAGGAGGCGGGGGTGCCGGGCCCTCAAAAAAGCTGAATACGCCCCTGTATCAAATAATATTTTTTTTAATTTTAAAAATAATTAAAATAGATGGAAATTAATTAAAAAAGCTAAAGATCTGTAATTTCTATAAGTATAACGTTTTGAAAATGAATCAAATAACTTTAACTCTCCTCTGTAGGCATACACCCTGTCACAGAATGAAATTTGATATTTTCCTCCCCAAATTTTTAAAATTAATTACTCGCCAATTTCCCTCTTTCCAGGCTAGTACAAGACTAACTTAAAGCAATATTGAATATTACCGTGCATTAGTGTATTTTACAGGTATTTCACCCCCGAGGTAGGAAAACATAACAAAGCAAGGTATTATAATGAAGAAAATAAGGGGTCTCTCTCTCTCTCTTTCTCTCTCGATATGTATGTCTAGGGCGGTGTCGGTAACAACGTTGCCGGCTTGGGCACAGGTAAATCGTGCGAGTGAGAAAGAGAGGAGAGGCGCACGGAGGAATTCCTCTACACAACAAGGTCACTTCACTCGCTCTCTCGCGGCCCGCCGTGGCATGGCTTCCTCACAACTTTGCTATGCTTCGTTATTATTTGTTGACGTCATCAGCCCTCTTGGATACATCATTGCAAAAATTTTAGTGTGGGTCCGTCCCAGCTCAGGCATATTACATTTTCCTTACAGATCACGCCGTGGAAATTACCCAATTTTCTGTACAATTGAAAATTATTCAGTCAAATAACGTACTGCTATTACGCAAATTTTATGGTGCTATTAAAAAATCATTTATGTTTGATTTAGCAAGGAAAAAAAATATATATGATGGTAAACAGGTGCAAATTATAAATGGGACTAGGAGTTTTTAATGTTTTAATATAGGATAGACTGGATTTAAATAAAATTTAATTGCCATATTGTGCGTTACATTGGAAATTCACGGACAATCAAGTTATGTTGATTATTTTTACTTAAAAATTGTTTTATTTTTCAAGTAAATAGTTAACAATTTAAAATTATATGAATAAAGGAAAGTAAAATGCGGGGAATAAAACAATTATATATCGTCTGAAAAATAACGTTCTGCTATAAGGCTGATGCAAATTGACTCAGAGCTCGAGATTGATTGTATTAGTAATTAAGCGTGGTGCTCACCTGAGTGACTCCGGCGTGACGGGAGATCTAGCTGCCGTGTTCTCCACAATGGCGGTAGTTTTTACTTTGTTACTGGTGACCTCAGAGGGTGCAGCGGGGGTGGAAGCGCCTGGTGACGCATCATGGGGACCGATTAACTTCTCGGTTCTACCGTTTTTGAATGGACTACGAGGTCTCGCGGTGGACGCTGCAGGGATACGTGCTATGCCCCCCAGTTCTTGCTTCAACTCGATCTCCTCGGCACGCGAGTCCTCAGAGGCACTTGCAGACAAGTGGTGACCGTTGACACGGGCGTGACTCGTGCTCCCGCTTTCGCCGTCAGATGCAGTGGACGCAGCTTGTTGTTGATTCAGTGACGTCACGTAGATTGGACTGCTCTCGATGAAGCCGTTCAGTTCTTGTTGACTTGAAGTCGTGGGAATCTGGTTCAGCTGTACAACAAAACAAATTTGCATAAGTTCATTTATAGTCGTATAACAAATGTAAGGAGAGAAAAAAACAAACTATAATATAGTCAGAGAGAGGTCAAGAGTGTTAAATATCTCTTTAGTGATGTAACACATTGAAATATTATATGACCTGTGCCTCGAGATTTTTTCATTTAAATATATATTTGTGACATCATTCAGCGTTATTCAAAAATATCAGTAAATAATTTACATGAGCGTGTGTATGAATTATACAGCTCCTCCCACAAAACTGCTTCGTTCAGCCATGCTATAGTATGCACTTACGTATCATTTTTTGTGAAAAGAGATGTATACAATTATTACACACACACACACACACACACAAAATATTTATGCTTGATGTTAGGAGGAAAAGTGACTTGCCCCTGCAAAATCCTCGAACCTTAACCCGCAACACACATCTTATTGCCATAGTTTATTTTTAAAATATCAGGTTAGTATTATTATTTTTTTATAATATACTAGTTGTTATGAAATTTTGTATAAATATTTAATTTGTAGTTCCATTACCAATCTGTTCATTATACAAACGTGTTTTATATTTTGTTGTATAGTATTAAATATACTATTATTATTTTTAAAGCCTTGATCATTGTGCATTTTCAATTTATAAAATCCATAAAAAAAAGTTTTTTTTGGTGATATTTTTAATTAAAACTTGATTACTATAGAAATTAGTTTTTTTGCAATTAGTTTAGAAGTGAACGTGCAGTAATTAAAAGCGTGTTAAAAAGAGGGTGTGATGAGAGTGATTAACACCATAGTGAAATGAAGAGAAGATGATTCGTTAATTTGTCATCACTCTAGCTGCTACCCCCCCCCCCCCCCTCTCTCTCTTTATATCTCTCTCTCTCTCCTGAGGGTTGAAGAACTTACACGCAACGTGGATTGTTAGCAAGTGAACACCGCATACATGCACGTTATGTTAATTAACGTACAAATGTGTAAGCATGCATTTGAACACGGTATACTGTACATTTCCCCCGAGACCCCATAACAGTATGGGACTCGACGACAAATATATACATTCAGTTTTATTTTGTTAATTTATTTCTATATACCTGCCGCATGTTTTAATGTTATTTAGAGCAACAAAGAAAATCTTTAACATTATTATATTGTCTCGTAAATGGTATACGTTTTGTTGGTGTGTATGTATTTATATTTTCGTTAATATATTTATAGTAATTCGTTGTTACTTAAAAAAAAAATCAAACTATTTCCGACTTTCACATGGTAGCTCTTAGTTTTCTTATATATAGAATGCAATAAATATGGTGCACTTTACTATGTATGGTGGTGTTTAAAAAAAATGTAACAAAAGACAAGAGAAGTGCAGGCCAAAAATATTATAGTACATCCTAAGTGCGAGATGTTCTGGTTCCAGTCACATTTGTACCAAGAGCCACTTGCCATCACTTGCCAGAGCCACACCCGCCCTTCTCTCAAGTACTTGACTTGACTATAACGGAGAGGGTTCATGATTGCCATATACAATGTTGACTTATTTCTCTCATTCAACCCTTATATGTATGATGTATACTTCGCTGACCCATATTCAAAAGCAAATATAATAACATTTAATATCACGATATTCATTCTCGATGCTCGTATAATGATTTATGTTTGTATATATATATATATATATATATATATATATATATATATATATATATATAATTATATATATATATATATGTATATTTATATACACCATGTACAGAAAAAGTATAATTCATTTTCATGTATATGTTTACTCAAAGTTGATTGAACTGGATTAGAACGCGTCATAAAATAAAGATGGTATACTGTATTTTGTATATTAACTTGTATAATATTATATCTATTATAGGTTAATTTTCAAATTTCTAGTTGCGAAGAGAGAGAGAATGCGTGGATGGTATAAATAAAAAGTAACGATGATAATTGAGATTTTTTTAAAAATGTTATATATTACAATAAATGATATTTTGGAATTATAGCTTTAAACTACCCTCTCTTCGTTTCAAATATGTATATTGTATAAGGATGAAATTATCAATCATAGAACGCTCACCAGCAAAATACCCTCTGATATATTTTTTTTTAACTTTTGGGCGTAATGCAAATAGCTTAACAAATATATCAAGCTTAAAATATTTTTGTTCAAATGAACATCACATAACTGTGAATAACAAAAGTAAAGATAGATGGAAAAAAATCTTATTAGTAAACAAAAGTTAACGACGTTGCAAAGAAAAGTTGCAAAATTTACCTTAATGTTTGTACTAGATGCGGTTTAAATTTTAAAACTGAATTTTCTGAAATTTGGTTAAATAAATTTGTATAATAGTATATTTCAATCGAAAGAAAAGCTTTTATTAAAAATATATCTTTTCTTTTCCTGTCATGCATGGGGTTAATTGTTCAAATTGAGGAAGTTTCAAACTGAGAATGACCATGTCATTGAAAACGTCGTACAACTTTTGTTGACATTTTTGTGTTCGTTTTCTTTTTTTTTATGGCAATCAAAGAAAGATTACACTGCCTTGATTATTGTGTATAATTTTTGATAATGAACTAAACTGTAACTGTCTTAATTTCAACTTCTTCTTCTTCTTCTTTTTTTTTTTTTTTTTTTTTTTTTTTTTTTTTTTTCAGTTGTATTTTTATAAACACAAATGTGGGTAAAGCTTGTTTGTATCGTAATTATTACAACGCAACTTCGGGTAATAGAACAATTTGCATAACATACACGATAATTTTTTTTTTTAATAAATTTTTTTTTCAAAGGGGCTCCGCACAGGCAATTTCAAGGCTTTGTCCTGATTATGCTAGAGAGAGAGAGAGAGAGAGAGAGAGAGAGAGAGAGAGAGAGAGAGAGAGAGGCGCGTCACGCACCTTGCAGGCCGGAAGGAGCGTGGGAAACCCTCGTCTTTATAACCGCCACCATGCTTTGCCTTACCTCGCCAGGTATATCCATGCATAGCCAAGAAATAAATAAATGTTAGATTTGTGAAAACGATTTGCCTTGTCTAGCGAGAGATTATATGATAGACACCGCGGGGAGACATGATTTTATTTACATCAAAAGCAGAGTCGTCTGCACGTCCATTCGTGTTAGATTTTATTGTTGCTTTATAGTCCAGGCAACTGATGGCATTGAGAATGCAGTCCTCTTAAACCGGAAGCAGCTCTCTCTCTCTCTCTCTCTCTCTCTCTCTCTCTCTCTCTCTCTCTCTCAATTCTACAGTTGATGCAAATAAAGATAAATCATGCTGTTACGTCAAAAACCGAGTTGATTTTTTCCTTTTACACGCATCAATAATAAGCTTATATTATATATAGATGATATATAGTATATTACGTAAGCTTGATCCTAAATTTTAAACATTTAAATGGAGCAAAAGTGACTTGCAATTGATTTTTTTTACATTGAATTTAAATAATTCTTTCAATTTAGAATATAAAACTTTGTTAATAACAAAACTAAAATGAAAGTTTGGGTATAATATGAATTAAAGAATATGAAGTTCCCTTTTGAATTTATTCTTATATAATAATAATATACTTGTACATTTGCTTTAATAATATTTTCATTTTCCTGAGGTATACGCAACGCGAAGTGTGTATAGGAAATATAAAATAACAAACAATGAATTATACAAACATAGAATTTCATCCGTTTGTTTTCCCGTTTTGAAATCTAATCTTACATAAATTTCCTTTTCTTTATATATATATATATATATATATATATATATATATATATATATATATATATATATATATATATATATATATATATATATATATATATATATATATATATATATATATATATATATATATATATATATATATATATATATATATATATATATATATATATATATATATAGAACAATGAAAAGCAGGCTAAATCTACCACACAGTTTTGTTTTCTATGCCGGGGATTTGCATCGGCCCTAAAACAACACCATAAAAAAAGACAAAGCAAAATATAGGGTCGTAAATTTATATATAAGATAAGGCTGGGATTTGCTCGTGTTGTTTTAATACTGTTTATTATATTGCAGATATTTTATATACATACTATGTGGTATACGATTTACAAACATGATCTCTTAATGCAATAATCTGTCGTAAAATTTATAGATCTAACAAAACCGATTTATATTTTGAATAAACATAAATATTTTTAATCAAAAAGTTAACAACTTTTTTTTTTTTTTTTTTTTTTTTTTTTACTTTTTTAGTAAATAAAAATTTATAGAATATTTGAAAAAATAAAGTATGTTAATGTGAAAAAAGTCATATTATACTGACAGTGAGAAACACATATTGGTGTGTAATAACGCACTGCTTTGATTTTGTTTAACAACTCCAAAGGGATAAAACGTGTAGTGTTGCAAAAAGTTTTTTTTCTCTCTTACTCTTAATGTATAAGAAAAGCAAGACAAGGGTTAAAGTATAGGTAATGAATGAGAAGCAATAACCATAATTTTGTCTTTCAACACTGAAAACGCCTTGTTTTTATCCATAGCTTTTGTCAGAATGAAAGCAAAAACGTGAGGCTTATGTACGAACTTGTGAATGAGATAAAAATGGGCGTGGCAGGATGAAAAAAAGCTAATGAGAAAAAAGAAGAAAAAAAAAAAAAAAAAAAAACGAGAAAACTCCCCATTAGAAAAAAAAAGCATTACTCTAAATATATGAATATGATGAGAAAACTTCGCAAACCATTTCATTTTTATTAACAATTTACTAGCATTCAATTGTTGTATTGGCATTGAATTTCTCACTGATATAATAAAGATTACATTGTTGCAATTATCGCAAGGCTAGCTGTATATACAACGAGGTTACATGAGTATTATTATGTATTTTATAATTTTATCCCTGTAACGCACGGGTCGTTTGCAGTTCTGGCATATTTAAATGTGTATTATAAAATATTATGGCTTAATTTAAAATTAAAAAAATATATAATATAGTATTCATGAGCGTTACGGAAAATATTTCTATTCTTTCATTTCAAATTCATATAGGGCTTTATAACTATATTACTGATGCGATATGCTTACATTATATATATTCTTCGAGAGTTATACGTATGTGTTTAAAATCAGTAATGGATGGTAAGAGACGCAATGCGTGTATTTCCTGAAGCATCCAAATAAAGATACAATAAATTGGTGCGGGTGTTATCGGGCAGTGCTATTTCCCTTATTTCTCATAGCCTTATTGTCATGGAATCCAATTTATAGCGATTTTTAAAAGGACAAACTTCAACACTAACTGAGGCTATAAAATTTAATTGAGTATATACGCAGAGGAGACGGACTCTTATATGTGTTAGGAAAAAAGATCCTTCTGGCATCCATATCAGCGTCATATAAATAAAGTGACTTCTGACCCAAACCCATTTCATTGGAGATAATGTTATATGTCGCAGAGGCTTATAGACAGGCACCTTCTTATAAAGGTGGTCCTGCTTATAGACCCTGCATTGAAATAGCCGGTGCGGGTATTTATAGATAATTGAATTTGAAAAACGTAGACTGAATCGTATATATAGGCTTGAAGGTCTCAGTTTGGTACACAGAAGGAACATGGGCTTACCTGTTGCGAGAGTTTGGTCATATCCACCGGCTTGATCCGCTTGAGGGCCGACAGCCTCTCGAGCCTCTCCCTGGCCTGCTGCTCCACGGCGATGACAAAGGCATCTTGGACGTTGCTGTTGTGCGCGAGGTCGAGGGCTGAAACACGTGATGAGACACCATATGAGCTGACAGGAAAACCATAATACATAAGAGGTACATGTTCTTGCGAGGGTTCTTCTATAGAAGCGTCCACTCCATACGGAAATTTACGTCTAACACATGGACTGTCAACTGGACGCCATTGTGGTCTTGGACTTGAGTCCGGACTTGGTGAGTTGGACTCGCTTCGAGTCCCTCTTACACCACCGCATGCACACAGCAAGCGACTCATAACAAAGACTGTGGAGTAAGTTTCATAGTAAAATGTGGTGTATATATTGTGGCCAGCTGATCTCTAAAAATAAACACTAGAGTGAAGTGCGCCGAGAGCTTTTGATCTCGCGCCTAGGAGCTGCTGACCACGCTCAAACCAAACCTCTCGCGCTGCGTCACACAAACGTGGAGTTAGACACGCATTAGGCACAACAATCATGGCGTGACCACGTCAATATCATAATTAATTTAGCTGAAGAACAATCAACAGTAAAGATTTTACTGCACAAGATGAAGAACCCTAATATTACACATAGTTATAATATATTATTATTATATAATTATAATGGATGGATCGCGTTTATATGAGTTGATGACAAACAAAACGTTCCAATTTTTCTATACGTATAAAGTCGCAAGGACAATTGTATTATATTCTGCATTTTGAAAATATTATAAAGTACGCAAGCTATTTTACTGCAAGCATCACTAAAAGCCTTAAAATTGCCATGTTTTTCAGATAAATTACTCTAATTATATTGTTGAAAGTTAATTGTTTACATAAGGCAGAAATTTGTTATATAGCGCGCGTACACAAGGGTATTTAAATGAAATATGAGAATGAGGTGTTATAAAATATATCACGTAAGTAATTCATGTTTACATTTTAACTAACTCGTTGCTTATCTCCTTACTGCCTGGTGTGCAGTGTTAGGTTACTATGTAGTCTGTATAATATTAAATAATTCCGAGCTTGCCCCGTGTGAAAACAACAACGCAACCCGCAACACTGACTCGCACAAACAGTTGCCTACCTCTCCCGGCGCGAAACGAATATTATTATTATTATTTCTTTACAATGAAAATACAATTTAATAAGTCTTACGCCATCTATTGGAAATACTTTTTACTTTACGATGTTATAAGTTACGCCCCTCTTTTTCAGTGACACGTATTTATAACTGTTTTAAATGTTTAAATATACGGGATTATATCTAAATATACATAAAATGTCTATTTTTAATTAGAAATATTATTAACACACATGTTTATACTACGAGAACGCTGAGTTTTAAATTAGCAAAATTGAGTTGAATTTTATATATATATATATATATATATATATATATATATATATATATATATATATATATATATATATATATATATATATATATATATATATATATATATATATATACCCGAGTGGCACAGAAACGATGAACTTACAAACGTTTTACTATGAATAATCTGCGCGAAGCCCTTTTATTATAGAATTTACTATGAACTTGCTTGTAACAACTATGAACGATTTTATTTCGTCGAGCTAACTCAGTTTTATTTGGGCTGAATTTCCTATGAACTGGGTTGAATTTGCTATGAACGTAAAATTGTGACCTGAACTTTCTACGAACGAAAAGGTTTTCTTAGAATTTTCTATGAACTAAAAAAAAGGTCCGCTATGAATTACCTATGAACTGGGTTGAATTTGCTATGAACGTAAAATTGTGACCTGAACTTACTATGAACAAAAAGGTTTCTTAGAATTTTCTATGAACTAAAAAAAAGGTTTGCTATGAATTTAACCTGACCATTTTTTATGCGATTTCATTTTAATAAAGTTAAGAAGGTTCATAGCAAATTCATATCAGAATTTTAAAGATAGAATTTTTCTACAACCAAATAGAGAGTTGGGGACTTCAATTTTTTTCACAATTTTGCTAGCGTATGTTGTGCTTGCAGTTGAAGAAAAACTTTGAAGAGTGAAGACATACAAGTGAGGCTGCGCGTTTCTGGAGTTTCTAATTAATATATATTTGATGCACTTATGCAACGAAAATGACTGGAGTGTAAAAGACTACCAATTACGGGAAGTACATTTTTTTTTATTAATATCGTATTGATTCTTGAGATTGAGTGTACTTTGTGAATAATTATGTTTGTTTTTTATTTCAGATCATTATAACTGCAGCGGCCAAGAACCACAGCCACGACTCTGACTGACTGTTCGACGGATATGGATCGCGTGGCGCGGACTGAACACGTGTAAAGATGATATACCGCACTTGCAACAACGAATTTTTTTTATATGAATATTTAATAAAATTTACTATGTTAATAAATACAATTAATGCAAAACCTATAACATTTCCTGAAGTATGGCAACCATGTTTTGCCAGCAAAATAAAAAAGGGGAAGAGGAGGGGGTATAGGGGTGGAATGCGAAAAAAAAGGTTGCCGGTTCATAGCAAATTCATAGCAAGTTTATAGCAAATTCATATTAGGTGTTCATAGTTGATTCAGGTTAGGTATATAGAAAATTCGTACCAGAATTTTTTTATACAATTTTTTTGAATAAATTAAAGTGTCCCATTTCATGGTAAATTCAGAGTTAAATATAGTATAGATTTATATGTTAAATTCATAGTAAAGTCTTACTCTTTTGTGCCACTCGGGTATATATATATATTTTTAATATGTCGGAGTATAAGAAGAAATAAAAATTTGATTTGATTGTCACATGTTTATATATTTAAGCCATGCGAGCACAGAGTTGATATATAAATTTTTTAAATTTATTTAATCGTCATTTTATTTTGTATTTTTAGTTATTATAAGAAAGCAACAAAACAAAACCACAAAATTTCATCGTTATTCTTTACGCAGCAGTGGTCAAATTTTCAGAATTACAACTATATTCTTTATATACATAATTAAATTTGCTCAATAAGTATATAGTGTTTTTGTAACTAAAATAAAATTTAGAACTATAATTTGATGAATTTGTTACAATTATTCAAAATCAATGAATTCCCATACAGCTTTTAACAAAAGAAAATGTTTTTTTTTTCGGACCGCAGTTTCGGACCGCAGTATATCCGCATTATAAAAACATACACAAAAACGTAAATAGAGTAATATGAACGAAGAGCATTCCAGTCTAGATAATTAGTATAATCCACTGACACAAATATAATTATCCTATTGCAATTTGTGCCATGCAAAAATGAGACTTTTAAAACAAATAATTATTCCTGCAGAAACATCTGAGGTATTCAGCAAACAAAAACCAAAAAAGTACGCATGAGATACGATGCATGCAGTCTGAAAACAAAGTCGATAACATTTTATTGTTGTGTGTTGTAAACACTTTTACTCTAAAGGTTTTAAACTTCAATATAATTACTTTATTATTTCTAAATAATAATAGTAATAATAACATTTTGTATAGGAACACAAAAATAAGGAATTTTAATTACTATTTTGTATAAGTTTTGTAATATTTTAATTTTTAATTTAATGGACCATTAAAATAATGTTTTTATTAACAATTTAATTTAAAATGAGTAAAAAGAGGATGTTTTTGAAGGTATTGTCTCTATTATATCTAATATGCAAGAATTATTACACTAATTACAACACTGTGCATGTTAATTTTTTTTTTTTTTTTTTAAAGATTTTTAGTGCATCATAAAAGTGCATAACAATAAAGTATTTTAGTGTTTTTTTTTCCCCCCATATTGAAAATAAATTAAGATAATTTACATGTCCTCTTTACTGTCCATATACTTTGTAACTTTTTAAAAATGTGATCGTTTTTTTCTATAGAAATAATTATTTTGCATATTTGATTGAATTATTCTGTGCTGCATATAGATGGTCCTTAAACGTCTTACATTATGACATTACTCTTTTTGTTATGTTTCAGTTTAAGTACTATTATATTATAATAATAATAAAACGTGTATTTATTTTTGTAGTTCAACACAGAAAAAAAAAAGTAGAGTAACAAGTTTAATTTATTCATGAATTAAATACACCGGCTGCATCACTTTTATTTCTAAGAAACCGCATATTAAAAGTGTTGTAAAAATAACCTCGGGACTTAAACTTATTATTTAAGTATAGAATAAGTTATTTTTAAATAGCAAGTCCTTTGCGCACTATAATGTCAGCCAATATGTGTTAGGTTAGGGTGTCTATAATAATATTGCAAACACAAAACGTGTAGGTGAAGTGCAATAATAATACCTCACCCACGTCACATATATGCATGCAAGCAGCACAGAGTGTATATATATATATATATATATATATATATATATATATATATATATATATATATATATATATATATATATATATATATATATATATATATATATATATATATACACCGCAATGTTCAGTGTGAAATACATGGGGATGTGACGCTAATACAACAACTTTCTCCAGAGAGAAAAAAAAACAGCAATCTCTCACATATTATACTGTATATATTTTTAATATAATATTATAAACCTCTCAATTCAAACGCCCAGTTCATGCATTTTTAATGTACTGTAATGCACAGTTATATGGCAACGTGAAAATATATTATATTACACATTATATATGCGGGATATATAGCGCAACTTTTATTTTTATAAGTAAACGTTTGAAGGAAATTAAATTTTATTTTATTACTTATAACCTAATATTTTATGAATGATTTAATCATGATTTTTAACTTCTCTCTCTCTCTCTCAATTACGTATAAAGATATTTACAGCATTTTCATGTTTTTCCGTTAATAAGGAATTTAAAACTGCTTTCCAATTGAATACTTTTATTTTGTTTACTATAAATGTTATATTTATAAAAATTATATTTCAAAAATTCAGCTCGTCATTAACTCAATAACTATAGTGTTTCTAAATATTTTTCTTCTCCTACAAACATAATAATGTGTGGTTTGTATCAACGTTAATTAGCATAATGAAAATGTCAAAGTCTAATTAATGAATTACACAGTAAGTTAATCCTTCAAATGAAACCAACAAAGTGGTTTCATTGACAATACACCAATAATAAAAATCAATATGGTTTACTTTAAATGGTTTAATTTAAATTCTTAATAACAATTAAGCTGAGAAAGGTAACCTCATTTTCCTCTTGATATTTTTCCTTAAAAAAAATTGTTCTTCTTATTTCAGAAAGATAATTATGAAATATTATCAAGTGAATTCTTAATTTTTTATTATTATTAATTTAGATGAAGTTTATTAAAAATGTAATGAGTTTGTACTTTTGAAGGAAAAGATAAATGAAGACGCTTGTGTTTACTTAGATTATTCAATATTATATACACCCAATCAGAAAACATAAGGTTTATTATATTACAATAAATATTTTGTCGAAGATGTCATAAATATGTTAATTACAATAAGACAAAGGAATGTACATGTATTATTGGCAGCAGGTGTGAAGATAGGAGGCGTTTCCCTCTCTCATGCAGGCGTGTCGGTGTGTGGCGTTGGGGACGTGCTCCGGCCACAGATGAACTGACTCACAGCATCCATGCACAGGTAAATGTGCTCCGTCACCGTGTATGGAGCAATGTTGCCGTATCTTCGTGTCTTACTTTATAATACAATACAATTGTCTCAAATATACAATCACGTTTATATTCAAGTTTCAGAGACTTCAATCTATATCTCTATGCAATGTTGAACTTATAAGTTGTATAGAGAGGTTCAAACGAGATAAAATTCTTTTATTATTGTATTTCATGGAGAACAATAGGGGATGTAATATCTCTTGGAGAACGCCATACAGTTTATTATAACAGAATTGTAAAATATTCTGAGTGATCTTTCAGACTTTCTTAAAATCATTTTAATTTTAAAAGTAAGTGCTGCGACTATTATAATTCATTATAAAACTTTCATTGTTTTAAACTTACAGAGGTAAAAAAAAAAATCTAAATGAAAAGCATTTTGCTTATATATACTGTATAATATAAAACATCATTACTAAATTTTTAACAATGTCAAATTTTCTTATGTATGTCATCAATTGGTTCTTCATTGTTAAAATGATTTTTTTCATTACTTTTACAAAAAAAAAAAGAAAAAAAAAGTTATTACGACGGTTGAGTCTTTGCAAAAAAGCTGAAAGCATAATTTTTAAAGCTTGAGACTTGAAACTGTATACCAAGACTTTATTGTAGACGTGGTGCTCAAGAACAATTACATTTCAACTTTATATTATTACCATAATGACAGCTGTACAGACTTATTACCAAGTGAAAGTAAACAATTGTGATATATTGAGAAATATATAGAGATGATGAACGTCAAGTATACTACATCACGTACATATAAATATAATGATGATTTGAAATTGACAAATCACATTACTGTGTTTTACAAATTACTTTTGCAAATTAAATGCAAGAGAGAAATTATTATTAACTTTGATTTTAACGTTAATGTAATAAGTAAATTTTCCTCAACGCGATATGTCACTGCTTTGCTGTGTTTCAATTTATTTTGAATGACATAAGGAGGAGGAAGAAGGGGAGAGCTAATATATAGAGAGAAGCATGGTAACGGTAATTACACACATCGCGAGTCGTGAGCTACGAATTTTCAAGCCATCTTTGTTCACTCTGCTTACTTAATAAGGTGCGGGCACCTATAGCACTCAATGTTTACCATTCTCTATCGTCTCGTTGGTTGTTTTAGTAAACTGCTGCGTAGTAAATCACGTTATACTTACAGTTCACTTATTTACCATATAATATATATTGCAAATTTAAATTATAATGAGTTCTTCTATTTATATGTGAGGAAACTTTCAGGAAAGCAGGAAAGCACCTGAATATTTTTTTTTCTATATATTCAAATAACGAGAGGATTTAGCATTTCATTTTGTAACTCATTATAGTTTTTTCCTCAAAGTGGAATAAATGCTAATGCATGGATTATCCAAATACGTCATTTTTTATTTATTATTATTATATATTTTTTTAGAGTGTAATTTGTGTACAAATTGTGGTCAAAACGAATTGTGTACTATAATAATAAAAATTACAGGGAAGATGAATTGCGACATTTAGGTGTCATTGTCTCTGAGTTGAATCCGCGGTGCTTCTGGCCTTGCAGCCACGATGAGGTATAATAAAAAATTTCACTGCGGCGAGTGATGCACGTACCAGAACTTCCTTACTTTTTTTTTTTTTTTTTTTTTTCTCTTGCTTTTTTTATTTGCCTGGCTAGAAAAATTGAGTGAAATTTACAATCATGCAATTCCTATTTCAATTACTGATAGAATATTTTAAGATTACACTAACTTTTTTACAAGTTACATTATATTTTTATAAGGGGTATATAGAGTTAAAACTCGACATTATATTTATATAATACTGTAGAGACACAGTATATAAGAAACAATAATTCTTCTATTGTTATATATCCCATTTTCTTTTGTATTTCATCATGTAACATATAGAAATATGTATTCGTAACCAATATGGTTGTTTTTAATGATTGTTATTATAGAATATAATTTATAGCTTTTCTCTTCTTGGAATCAATTTCAAATATATATGGTTTGATGATTGTTTTGAAAAACATAAATAATCATGTTACTTAATAGATGTATGAGATACATAAGTCTATATAGAAAATATATTAAATTTAAACCTAAATCTTAAAATATTTTATCTTAATAAAATTTGTCGATATATTAGTGCTAAAACTCCCAGATCAGTAATAAAAGTCAAATTCAATTAATTTGAAATTTAATAAAATTATAAAAAAAAAAACTTTCAAGCACCACCACCACTTCACTTTCTTTCCCGCATCCTTTAACTTTATTTCATGAATGGAAAGTTATATTATATTTTCTTTTAACGTGAAATTCAGAATTTTGTCCGGAAAACAAGAAACAATTTAGTATACTAACTTGCTAATTTTCTCTATATTACGTTATACCATAGTATAAGTATTATACTATGTTTATACGTTTCTTTGTGAGAAAGAGAGAGAGAGAGACGAGATCGACCATAGACATATATACTATGTCTATGAGATCGACAGATATTAAAAATTAGTATACGAGTCAAGTCACATTGTTCACTCTACATATATAAGACAAAGAAAAAACACTTATCTCTTAATTACCTAAAAATTAAATCTTGAAAATGTTATCATAGTATTATGATAACACTATCATCATCTCAATTGACTTGAAAATTTAAGTAGCATGATTCATTATGTATATCTAATTTACAGTAATATAAAGTATAATAAATTATGATAAAAGTCATTTACACTGCAATAAAATAAAATTTGAATAAATGTTGCTTGATTATGTATAACTGCATGCTATAAAATTATCACTTAATTTTCCCCTCTTGAAAATTATGTTAAATTTTTCATAATACACAAGTGGGAAATTTGCATTTATCTTGTGCTTGCGGCTGACAAAAGTCCGCTTGATTTATATTGCGCAAAACTTTTGTCTGTGGAGAAATAATGTAAAGGACATAATAAAACAAGCAAGGAGATAACATTTTCTACAAAAGTCTTGTATAATTTCAGCTCAAGTAAAGAGATTTTTATAACAATAGTGAGAATACCTGACTCAATCTCAACTTAATCAAAATGTTATACCATTTCAGTGGTACACATAAAAATAAATTATATAAAAACTATAATATAATATTTTGGTTTAGAATCATTGAACATTAGCCTATAGTTTGAGCCTCTATATTATACTCCAATCTACAATTTACGTTGGAGATTGTAGTACATAGATATTTGGTCCATCATATCCGTATTATGTTATAATTTCTTGCTGAAGTGATAGTCGATTGAAACACTGCGCCCTATAGGAAGATCCCTGTGTTACACGGATGAATATAGTGACTGAATGTATACGTGTAGGAGATTGTACATAGATATTTGGTCCATCATATCCGTATTATATTATGATTTCTAAAATTTCTTGCTGGAGTGATAGTTACAGGCATTGAAGAAACACTGCACCTTAGGAGGATCCAGTGTTGCGAGAAGCGGTGAATACACGACAAGGGCAGCGACCTGCTTGCCTGCCTGCTTTCAGTGGTGGCCCCGAGCAAGAGATAGAGATAGAAGGAGAGGAGTCACCCTAGGGCTGGCCTCGTGCCATCCGCCTTACAGATTGCACTGGAGACGCTCAGCCTCGCGAAATTGCCCTCGCAGATTCAACTTGATTTTATTGTGTTCTCTTGCACAGTTAATACAACCATAATCTATGTCTCTTTTTGACTTAAAAAAATTAATGCAGTTTGTATCAATAACACAAATTATGCAACCTGAGTCATATCTCATATTTATAAACATAGAGAATATAATATAGGGAGTACTTTCACGCTTTTTTTTTTTTGCCCAATTTCATTTTGTAGTATTAGGGGGTGGGGTGTAATATTATAATTTTGAAATACGATTTTAATTTTTTTTCTTTTTTTTTTTTTTTTTTCTAAATTAATTTTGTTATATAAATTGACTTCTATTTAATTATTGATCCAAGTGAAAGAAAAGTTCTTCTGTTGAGATTCATCTAAAAGATTTATCTTTGCACTTAAGTAGAAAATTACTGTGCAATCTATAAGACATGCTCCACAGTTCCATTTTAGTGTTATTAACAAAAGCAGAGTGGAACCCTCGCCAAAAGGTGAAGAGAGGGTTAACTGAAATCTCTAAGACCATAAAATAAATTACTTTTAACATAGAGGTATTGGGAAAAATGAATGTCTCTCATTTTGCTAGATTTTCATCATTTCAAATTATAGAAGTTAATCCGTTAAACCCTTACTAACTTATAGAACAGAAATTTCTGTTCGTGAACATATACTAAAGAATTGACAAAAAATATCAGAAATATTACATCAATAACGAGACAAGCAAGCTTGGTAATAGAATCTGAAATGTGCCAAAAAATATTACAATATGATATGATACGATTTTTTTTTTTTTTTTTTTTTTTTTTTGGCGAGGTTTTTATATATATTTTTTTAGGTATTTGAGCGCGAGCAGCAGAGATATTTTATATTATTGCTTGTCAGATATTGAAATTCAAGAAAATTTATTGTTATTAAAAGACGTTCCTATGTAAATGGTTTCCAAGATTTGTGTAATATTACCGACTATTATCCCACCTTGACTTCACTAGAAAATACATAAAATATATGAAAAACGTTTTGGAACCGCGCCTAAGTTCACGGGGTTACTTGTTATTATACCACACTTTCCTTTTTCATTTCTATTAAATATCATATCTAAAGCCATTTTAAATACTGAAATAACGAAGAGAATTCCAAGTATGCAGAACACACGTTTTGATTTAAATTATAAGTTAATTAAAAAATATATAACAATGGATATAATATATCACACACACACACACACACACATACTGTACAAAATATTCAAATAATAGCATGAACCTTGAGATTTAGTGCTTTGAGAATATAATATGAAAAACAAAATCACTTCTATTATGTACATATGAATGAAAAAGGTCAAACTCAGACATCTTTAGTATTATAAATAATTCAAAACGATGATCGTGGATAGTAAAATATGTAATTTAGGTATTGTTTTATTTTATATGTATGAATGGTGTTTTGTTATTATTTGTTGTGGTCACGTGACATAGTCACGTGTAGGGTGACCAGGTGTGAGGTTATATCGCGTGTTTCACCCCTAAAGACTCTCAACACGACATCGCTATCGTTCTTCAGTAGAGTGTCTGTCTTTCATATCAAAACACTCATTCTGGTTATGAATTAATAAGTGGTTTAAAATTACGATGTGTATCAGAGTTAAAATATACAGATAAATAAAATATTACGTATACATTGACGTGGGTTTACTTATATAAAAAAACCAAAGCAGCTGTTGCTAAAATGTCGCAAAAATTGTACATATATCTTTCTGATTTTTTTTTCCCGTACTCCATTAAATTATTTGATTTGGATCCTTCGTTTCCTTGGCCTAACGTATTTGTTAATTTAATACGATTAAAACAATTGTTTTTAATTATATTTTACATATTAAAGCAATTAATTTTTTTATCATAATTATTGCTTTTTAAATACCACAAACAGACATTTAAATTGAAAATTTAATTCATAACAATCAGCATAATATTGTCATTAAAATATATAAATGAATAAAACCACTGAAATTAACATTTCAAATATTTTCTGTTTTTAATTAAATTCTGTTCAAATTGACTTTATACTATAATATTTACATGACTATTGGCATTTCTCGTTAATTAACTTTTTGTTATGTCCATCTATACAATAAAATGTTAAATATTTCTAGCTGCGTCCATCCACGGCTTATTGTAACTAAAAAGTGAAACGTCAGCCCACGGTGGTAAATATGTATGTATATAATGTTGTTTACAAAGCTACAAGCTCAGTACAAATATAATATAATCCGCCCACAATGTCTAGCTGCTCTGTATATTATATGCTTTGTTAGCCTACTCTCATGAGCCACTTTTTAGAGTCAGCGTGCAGAGCCTCAAGATAAAAAATAATAGCTTCGATATAATCAACATATTTTACATAATCTTGTGCTATGTCAGACTTTGTAAATATCAGCAAAAAGATAGCTTTTTTTTTTTTTTTGCTCATTTGGTTGTAACTATAGGGGAAGTTTGTGACGTCACAGTTTTGGGCCTACAAAAAAAATATCGATCGTATGGGTGACTGTACCAGTACACGCCCCCCTCATGGTCGTGCATCTGCTTCCCGTGTATATAACTAATAATAAAAAAAAGTCACGTGAGAATCACTAGAGTGTGACAAACAACCCCCTGAACTGAATCAAATTTTTATAAACAAAAATTATACATAATAACAATCAACATAAAATTCTAATATTTATTCACGCTTAAATTTCGTACGAGGAAATATACAGTATCTTGAAATAAATATCATAACGATATGATGATTAACCTCAAATTTATATTATATTTATTTATATTTATTGGTGAAAAAAAAGTTTTAAATTAGAAAGCTCAACTTCGAAATACAAAAAGAAAAAAAAAAAGTCGTCATGAGAAGATACATAAATGATAAGATATAATACTATCTTGTTTCATTAAAATTTATTACTTTGCTACATACGTAGCCAGTTATATCAAATTCAAGATGCGTGTTCAAAGATGCGATTTGGTGTCAAGATTTTGTAAATATGAGTATTCACAATGTATATATTATACGCCAGAACGCCAGCATGAAATGCTCTCGAACTTCGATATTATATTAACTATAACTCGACTCATTCTCTGTCTTGAGGTATACAATAGCGAGGGAGTAGAGACTTAACTGTGTGATTTGGTGCACCAAAATGGAGAACATTTCATGGACCAGAATGTTTTGTATAGCAAGTTTGTGTCCTGCTGCTGACCGACGTCAAGGTCAACAACAAAGTCACCTAGAAGTCTCTCTCGCAACTCGGACTCGCGGAATACATTACGTACGCTTTCCCGCGCTCCACCTTATACTTATATAATATATACACTTGTGATTCAATTAAAATATTTACTATATGAATAATTATATATCAGGTATAGAATATTTAGAAAGTGTTAAACTTAAAATAAATATATATATTATTATGTATCAGATATGTATACAGTAGAATATTACACAATATACGCATATCCTATATAGTCGAATAATTCTATATTTTCGTTGTTAAAGTAAAGTGGATTATTTAGTTATTTTTGACTAAGGACTAAGGTGACAATATACTTATTTTCATATAACAGTTTTTTAGTCTAGTCTTATAATCATGATCGTTCTCTCTCACACATACACACTTTAAAGATATGATACTATACCTATTATTATTCATATTTTACTAATAAAAAGACAATAATGTCATAAAATTTTATGTATATGTATTTATTACCTATAACAAACATAATATACTACATCATATTGTTGGTCTCTCATATAAAAACAGCAAGATAACCAAGGAAGTATGAAAGAAAGTTAACATTTTATTTTCCTATTTGCATTATGTAATTATTTTACAGTAATGAAGCGTGGTGCATGACGATCATGTAAACGCAATTAAAATTATCTACTTATGTATTGTACTTATATACAGTACGTATATAATATATAATATAACATTGCGTGTTAAAGTTAAAGGTTTTCGCCTCTTTTGTTGCACGAGAAGGGATTCTTGTTTTAAAATGGAAGTCCTTGTAATGCAACTCGGGTTCATGACTTTAAAAAAAAGCTATAACAAAATTTATTTTGTGTGTATATGTAAGCTTTATAATTATATCAAGCATATTAAAAAACATAGTTTTAAATTTCAACTTTTTATATATATGGACCGTATTGGAGTTGATTCATTTTACTTGAACTGATGAAATATTATTGTTGGGTTTTGTTTTAGAATATAGACAAACCATGCAATTTTGTATATGAGATTTTTATGTTGAAATTAATTTATATTTAACTTAACCAGGGCAACATAATAGACACGTGGAAGTCATGGAAGCTGCGAGGCAGAGGTATAGCATGCCGAAGTCATATGCGTGTGTGTAAGACCATGGTGCACACAAATGGCCCACTAGTCATCTGCATATATCTAAACTTCACCATTGGTATTTCCGTCTTACACGCTCCGACATGGTAGCAAAATATTTTTATTTAAAAAAATAAAAAGCTTTATCAAGTATTAAAATAATAATAATAAAAAACGCCTCGGCTCGTTTTTTAAGATTTAATAAATATATATATATAAAAAAAATCATGCACATAGCATTGAGTTATGGCATTTTATTATTATTTTTTTCGAAAAGGTTCAAAGTTTTACTAATTTATTCTTCTCTTTTTTTTTATTGAAAGTATATTTTATTTTCTAAAGTTGTGGCAAAAGTCAGTAAAAGTACACTGACAATATATACCAATAACATGTAATTTCTACATTACATTGCTAAAAAAAAACGTGCAAAATATAAACTTTTTTTTATTTATTTATATTATTATTAGTTTTTTTTTTTTTTTTTTTTTATTTGCATTAATAGAACTTGATTAAAAGAATCATAAAAAATAAAAAATTTATAAAATGAAAAATTGAGTTCTTTCAGAATATGTAATAAAATAGAAAACATATTAGTATGATATATAGTCTAATTATATATTGAAAATAACTTCTTTGAAAAAAGTTAAAATTGGACATGAAAATTAAATTAAAATGTTAAGTATTCCAATACATATTATTATTAATTTATAATGCAGAGTTCGCATATGAAACAAAGGAATTTGATCTGAGAAATAATATTTTTACATACATCACTATATTGTTATATAGAAAAACTTTGATTGGCATTGTAGATCGTGTGAAAAAAATATAATAACAGTTAAAATATACATGATACATTTCCTTTCTCGTATATATATAATATGTATATATCAGGGGTGTAGTGGAGGCAGGGCGCGCCAGGGCGCCGCCCTGGCTCGTGAACCTTTTCATGCTTTGCGCCCTGCTTCGTGAAAATTGAAAAAGGCGCTATAAGGCGCTCCATAAGGTTTACGTATGGCAAATACACTGCACATTTCTGTAAAATTTATACTTTTGGGTGCAAAATTGAAAAAAGTACAAGTAAAATTATTTTAGTAATCTGACAAGAAAATGCACATTACATTTGTATAGCAAATCATATGAATGAACCAATAGAAAAACCGAGGTAAGTTAAGAAAATAGACAGAAACATGTTCATACATGATAACCACGTAGGTAGTGTTTTTATTTAGTAGCTATTTTAAGCATTGTCAAATTATAATTGTGCATCTGAGCGCAATTTCCTGGGACATTCAGGTGTATACGTTAATCCCTCTAAATCGACTTCATTGGTAAAAAAAAAAAAAAAAGTGTTGTATAGTATGACTATCACACTGACAGGTCACTAACTGTAAGTATTATTGACGGAGTCAGGCTTCAAATTTCTCTCTCTCGCTCTCTCGCTCTCTCTCTCTCTCTTAATTGTTAAAATATATATGAGAAATAACTTCTAAGCAACATGCTTTCCCTAAAAAAAGTGAGGGAGAAAAGTACGAAGGGGGTATAACTTTTAAATAGGTACCAAAAATCAGGTGTTTCTTGCAGTAAGAGTACAATTCTCGAGGTGACTGCTTCTCGCTATTTTATAAATGGCAGTAATTTTTTTAGTGATGCATAGTGTTAGAGTTTTTAATCAATCATTCAAAATTAGTATCAGTGATAAATAATTTAATCCACAAAGAAAAGAAAAAATAATATGCTATAGGGACTAGAGGTTCTCAAGATCGTCAGTTTAATAATTTCTTCAATTTAAATTAGTGACCGGCCTTTTGCACTATCTATAGTAAAGTAGCATCCAAGTCGATTACACCGGTAAGTACATAAAAATAATAAATTATTGTTAGCATAAGTTAATTTAATAATAATAAGTTATAAGCCATGCAGTTTATAATTGGTGGAAAATTATTACATATTAGGGCTGTAGTCGTATGGGACCACAGTGGGACGGTGTCCCAGAGAGAGAGAGAGAGAGAGAGAGAGAGAAGTATAAAACTGATAGGCTACAAAATTATTTTTAAGTTGCCACTAGTGCACCGATTTTCATTTATTATTAATAAAATTTAGGTACAAAATGATAATTAATTAATTAAAAATATTGTTTGTTTTTTTCTTTCTTTTTTTCCCTAAAAATGGGCGTGGCACTCAAAAATTTCGCGCCTGCGGCGGGCATTGGGGGGCCTTCGGCCCCTCGTAGCAATCATCATTGGGAATAGATAGCGCGCCCTGCTTCGTAAAACTTTAGGACTACAACACTGGTATATATATAGCTCAAGTATAAAGATCAAGACAATGAGCATTACTGCAACAAATGTCTGCAGTATCCATACTTTTTATATATTTTTTTTATTGCATGTCTGTCTCTTTTATGTACTGCATTTAACAATTAAACATTCACAGTTTCACTCTTTTATGTTGAAGTATTTTATATAAGAATTGTTAATACACGTCCCAAGTTATAGTTTGCTCTCTACTGCATATATATATACTTGTTTTGTATATTATTATTTTAAAGTCATTGCATTAAATATGTAATGATATGAAAATAAGGTTGAAATGCAATAAAATTTTAATTCAACGTACCAACATTTTTTTTCATATTATAACATGGTATGACTTTTAACTCTTACCAAATAATGTTTTTTTAGTATTAGTAATCGTTTTCTCAGAACATTATTATAGATCACGTCATCCTTATAAATATATATTATATTTTATGGTACAAAAGAAAGGTTGCACCATAGGTTGCATATTACCGTTGCTCACATTAGAGTTGAAATTTCTTGTCAAGTAATAATAATAAAAAAAAAAGTATATTTAAAACAAGTTAAAGTATAATACTCACTGTGTACTTATCAACATCCATTATAGTTATATTTGGGATTTATTTACACATAAATCAATTCTGTATATTTAAATTTTTAATTTGAATAAATTTTATTGAATTTTTATGTATTTAAAAATAATAATAATAACACAAAATTTTACATAATATTAAATTTAATAAATTTTACTTCAATGTTGTTTTTGCACGTTAACAAATTTATTTAGTTGATTGAATTTATTGGACAAATAAAAAAACCCTGCAATATATAGCATAATTTTTGGAAATAATTGAAAAAATTAAATTTAGAGACTGTATACGATTATGAAATTTATATCCAATCGGTGTATAATTTGCTCATAAGTTAAAATGGTTTAATTCATGTTTTCAGTTTGGTTTGTTTCTGTATTTCATTCAGTATTATTTATGAGCTCGCTATGTTCCTGAATCATCAAATTATTTAACTTTAAAAAAAATACAATAAAAAAACATTGGACCAATTTAATACCGTCAAATATTACATAACCAAAAAATTGAGGCAATTGACATTTTGACTGAATCCCCTTATTAGGACACTCACAGAACACACAAAAGCATTTTTTTAAACTACTTTTTTTCCCTATACAATAATCAATAAATTATATTTAAATGATACAAAAGAAAGTATTATAGGTTATAGCCGTTATAAACTTAATAATAAAAGTATATAGAAAGAATAATATACTCTCATACATGCCCGCGTAATTTGTTAAATAACGGGAATAATATTCGATATATTTTTATGATACGTATGCTATTATTTTAATATGAATAAAGAAAAGATTTAAATCAACTTCAGAATTACATGAGTCACACACAATGAAAGAAAGAATGAAAAAAAGAATATTTCTCACAATCATCATCTTTACGTGCGGGAAACAAATGAATTGGTGTATAGTGTAAAGCACCGGTAGATTATAATATACAAAATATATTCGTCCACATTTATAAAAATTGCATGACTTAAATAGATTTTATATAAAATAGTATTATAAAAAATTAATTATTATTAAGTATATGTATACGTGAGCAAAGAATTAAAAATAGCACACGTCATCACCATATGAAAATTCTCTCATCAGTTTATTGCTTTTTTTTTTTTTTTTTTTTTTTTTTTTTTTTTTTTTTTTTTTGTGATCAGTTCATTCAGGTATACATATCTTAGTTCATAAAACAGTTTCAAAAAAATTATGTGGATTATTATTATCATTATTTTGGTATTGGATTCAACCTGTTAATAAAGTGAATTTATTTCGATGTAAACAAAAGAATTATTGAATTAATGTAATTTTTAAAATTGCCTCAAAATTTTGCATTTCTGTTTTTATCTTCTGTTGCAATCACTTTTAATTTTAAAATCATTTTATGTTGTTTTTTTTTCATATGGTTGTTAAGAAATGATATAAAAAAATTTCTCATACTTGATTTTAATCAAGTAATCTATCATTTGTATTCAACAATAGGATTGAGATTATTTGATGCTGAAGGAAAAGGTTATCTATATAGAAAACTGTGATCAATATAATATGCATGCAATATTTAATTATTTTGTTGTATTTCTTAACGCAAATAGCTACATAGTGTGTATGAAACGCAGCGGTCCGCAGATATTTTTCGGGGCCAGTGTACATTTAGTTTATAAAGTTTTCAAGAGCTAAATATTAATGATTTCATATAAAATAAATAATAATAATAAAAAGACGATGCATCTATGTACACTATAAGGTGTATCCGCATGACATCATATTTAATATTGAATGCGCTTGGAGTAGTGGATAACATTGCTGAGCATAGGACAAACTTCGTTTAAGACAAATTTCTTTGGAAAATCGGTTAATTTTTTGTTCTTCTTATTTTTTTAACATACTTGAGATACTAATTCAACATATTTACAGCATCAGTGCTCTCAAAAATATTGTAGTGTTTTTAAACTGGCAAAATGATATATTTTCCTATGCCGCCCATGTTATTGAGTGATCCAATATAGCGTCGACTTTAACATGAATGCATAGACCTTATAAATCAAATAACAATGAAGTCACGACTATCAGGAAAATTTATGTACAGTAAATATATTATACTTTAAACTGAGAATTAATTACAAAAGAAAATATAGAATTAAGCATTATGAACTGTACATGGACTTAAAAAATCAAGTTAAAAAAAATTGGTTATCTTGGCTGTAAATTTCTGCAATTTAAGCTGTTATATTCACTCCAACAGAAATGCTTTATGAGTTAATGTTGAAGACAGAACAAAATTTAGCTGTGGTCATTTTTCATTAAACCTGCCAGAACCATACAGCACACGAAAATATTCATTACTCCTTTTATTCTTTATATAATTTAACGACACCACACAATATATATATGTATATATGTTTTAGATTTTATTTTGACATCTGTTTCAGAAGTATCGGTATTAAATATGGATATTTTGCCGCATAGTTTGAAAACAAAGGCAAAGAGTGTCCACTGAGTAAATAAAGAGAATGCCACACAAAGCAGTATGTTCACATATTTATTTAAATATTCTTCAGTCAGCTATTCTGCAACTGAAACCTCATAATATGAAACGTAAAAGAGAACAAAACAGAGGCAGTTATATCTTTAGAGAGTATATTATTGTTGTATAGAAAAATTACTAAAGTTTGAATTTGAAACATAACAAGGTTATTACTTTTACGTAGTTTAAAGTTTGCTACTTTTTTTCCCCTTTACCTTGAGTGTAAAAATGTTACGAAGCATATTCCACCAAGCTCACCAGTTTATGTAGTGTGGGCAGGAGTGTAAGAGTTAGTCATGTCTGGAGTAGAGAGAAAGATCATTCACTATGTAGCCGAGCTATATAGGAACCGGTCCTCTCTCTCTCTCTCTCGCGCTCTGGAGCCGGGGGTCACGTGACCACACGGTGTGTGCTGGAGGCCAGGAGACCCGCTTACTTTATTTCATTTCTTGTGCTAGTTGATGACTTCAATACCATGTCCAACGTGGAACATAATTAATCATTAACTTCATTTTTTTTTTATCATACATGTTGTATAAAACTGAACCCATCCAAAAATATTACATTGCAATTTTCTTTTATATATAAAACTTGTTAAAAAGCCTATAGCTTATGTACACATACGTGCACAAGCATAACGAAAGATTAAAGAAAATAATTTGAAATTAGTGCATGGGGAAGAGAGTTTTAATTAAAGGAATGAGTTTACTCTTTTTTTTTTTCTATTATCAGAATAAAAAAAGAAGAGGTTAGTGTACTAAAAACACTTTCATCAGAATAACAATTTTTTTTTTTTAAAAAATGCATTAGTGTAAAAATGACTTCAAATCTGCTTTTGCATTTAGAGGAATTCTTATCACGTATTTGTTATAAGTTTTATATAAGTTTTGTTATATGTTTTTTTATCACTTATCACGTATTGTTTATATATATATATATATATATATATATATATATATATATATATATATATATATATATATATATATATATATATATATATATATATATATATATAAATGTTCATGCATTTATCTTTACTGTTAAATATTTAAATGTAATAAACAACTCTTGAATGGTTTTGCTATGACAATAAAATAGATATAGATAACAAAATCACTATAATGTGATTTCGAAAATTTCAAGCTACACTCGCTATAAAGTGATAATATATCTCACAATTACTACTGCCCTTGCTTTCAGATTGACAAGGAATTAGATATAAATTCTATACCAAAGTATAGGAACGTAATAAATAATATAATATATTATAAGTACAACATCAACGTTAGCTTGAAGGAAAAACTAGTTTTAGTGTCTATATACTCGATGTTCCCAACGTGTTAATTTGCCACTGATTTGTTTTAACGGTCCAGAATAAACATTAAACGTTGTCTTTTTCTTGGTTTGCAGTTCAAAAAAAGAATAGATATGACCTCAAACTCAAAATATTTCCGTGACATTCAGTATGGTACTGATGCGAAATGTATGTGCACGCAAAATTCACGACGTTCTGTGCCAGGCAGTTTGTCGTTCCCATGACGTGTAGGAAATAAAAAAGAAGATTATTATTTTGAGGAATTTTTCAGATTGCAAATTTGATTTAAAATTTTATCTTATAATAATAAAAAAGATACGATTTTAATGGTATTTTTGCTCTCACGTCTATTTTATTTTTAGATACGTTGCATATAAATGGTTTATTTAATGATTAAATATTGACTTTAAAACAATATTAAAAAAAAATTCAAATTCTTATTGATTTTCTCGAAAAATTCAATTTATTTGGTAATTAAAGAATAATTCTCTCTCTTTGAATACTTAACTGTACACCGCAGTATTATATTTTTCTACTATGAGTAACATTTAAGGTTGACAACCTTAATTTGTCTTAACTTTAATAAATAATGCAATAAAATGTACTCAGTCAGTAAGTTCAATAAAATCATTACAGTACATTTGTCCCAAATGTTTTTAGTTACTTCAGCGAAAAAAATTGTAAATGACATTAATATTATTTACTTATATATGATTTTAATCATTGTGATTATTACTGCTGTTAAAAGCCATACAAAAAATAGATACTTTATAGTTGTCATGTTTTGAATAAGTAATTTTTACAATTTCCAATTCAACTGTTTATTTGATTAATGGAAAAAAGTTAACAAATATGTTTTTCTATGTTTTTGAATTAGGAAATACATTAAAATAAATAATATTTAACATAAAACTTACTTAAAATTTTTTTTCTTTTCTCTATAAAAGCTCGTAAATAAAATAAAAGAGCAATGTACTTTTACATAATACAATTAATACATAAAAACATAGTAAATAAGACAAAAAATTTGGCCCTAAATCTTCAAAGTATATTAAAAACACAAATAAATAAACTAGTAAGAGAGAGAGAGAGAGAGAGAGAGAGAGAGAGCATAAATTTAAATGTCTAGCCATGTTGATGTCATTTAAAATAAGAAAGAAAAAAATCTATGTTCGAAAAATTGTATCACTCCAGCACCACCCCCGCGTCGCGTACAAAACGTGTTTCATTTTAAACTGTTTCCCCTTATACTGAAGTTTGGATTTGTGCCAAATAGAAAAAAACTTTCGCAACAGCTCAATTTTAATCTTCACACAACATCACCATGTCTCTTCATTATATAAATCTATATGAGGCAAATATCTCCCGAAAACGCAATATTTTTTAAACATTTTTAAGTGAAACGAACTCTAAAATTAAAGCTGTGTTAAATAATAAGTTGCTTACTTTTTATTGAGTTCCGTACTAAATTTATATTTTAAAAAGTTACATTACCAAAATAATAATCATAAAAACAATATCATGAAAACTTTGTTTATATACACGTAACACTAAAAGTGAATGCGTGATCAAATGAAAACGTAGAATTTTTTCCATTTTTGTGTTAATTGAATGTATTTTGACGTTGCCTACAATTTTCAAAATTAATACTCAATAACTTTTATTTCTCGACTTGAATAGGGCTTATAATAATAATAAATCACAGTATAAATGTATCTCTATAATATATATTAATTATATTAATATCAACATTAATATTTTATAAACGTAAGGATTAACAACGCCAAAGAAATATTCATAATAGCAATAACTATAAAACCTATTATTCTAAATGACTTATTATAAAATTGTTGCTGAAATTTGAAAGAGTTTAAATTTAATATAATTATATTCAATACTAACTAAGTCATATAGGTAAAAACGTAGTATATATTAATTTTTAATCATACATATTAAAGCTTTTATAAAATCCTTCTTTATTTACCATAATTAAAAGCAATATCATTGTATATATATATATATATATACGTACTATACGTTTGATAGTATACAATACATAACATTGAAAGTATTATATAGGATCATCGACTCAAAATGTAATCACTGTTGCTATTATATACCTAAACTCCCCCAAATAAATATACTCAATATTCACATTACCGTATTGCGTATCATTTTATTTTAATTCTGCGAACCATTATACCGTATACGATATTGTATATATGTCATTTTGTATTTTTATATATGAGGGGGCATTCAAAGTGTAAGTAAACAAAATACAGTAACGACAATTAAATCAGCAATGATGATGAGGTATATCTACGTAAAAAGTAGTACGTACGCGTATATATATGAACAACAATAAAGTGGACCAGTAGCTCAGAATTGTTAGTTTTAATAAATGAGTGATGTTTAGCATTTTAATAAAAGTTTAAATAATAAAAAGTTAAATTTTACATTTTTTTTTTCCAACATGTTTATATTTTTCCAGCTTTATCATGTTTTTATTACTATTTTTTTATATGTTTAGGAGTGTAATTCAAGTTTATTCAATAAAAAAACCTGTTTAATTTTATATTTCCACGTGTATATTATATAATGCATAACCTCAATATAATAATATTATTTTAAATTGATCCTGTTTTTAAAGATTATTATATAGTGTTTGAACTTTAATAAAAATATATATATATATTTGACTTACATTTTAACAACAATTTGATTTGATTATTCTTCTCTTCTTTATTTATTAATATGAAATTTATTACTTGAGCCAGACTAGAGTACACCTGTTTTCAAAAAGTACCGTAAGATGCGAGTCATCTTCAGATTTGTAAATTATTTGTTTACTAAGAGCAAAATATAAACATTTTTAAAAATCATAAATCTCATTCGTGCATTGATTTCACACATTTTTTTCCCTCCTATTTTGTTTGTTTATTAATTTATTTATACATACTTATTATATCTTAACATATTTACATTTCATATTAAACAAATTATTTTTGACTCACTTTATTAACTGAAGTATTTATGCATATTTATTTATTGTATAATATTTCAAATACAGAAATGCTAAACGTATTACCAATTAAAATTTTCTTCTGAAATGTTTAAAACACGCTTGACATTTTCAAAGTCAACAAACTATAATAATATAATATGAACTTTTTTTTTTGTTCAAATCATCAACATAACATAGAAACTTAGCAAATTTCCGCCTTTATTAACACTGCGATGTACTCGACTTTTTAAAGAGATGAAAAATTCTACTAAACTTAGTATATAAAAAAAGTAAAGCCAATTTCTTTATAGAAATATACTGTACAGTAACTTGAATCCTCACTTAGCACATTAAAAAAAAAAAAAAAAAAAAAAAAGTAGCTCTACAAATTTATACGAATATATTTTTTTATGTACGTGTTCACTTAAAAAAAAAAAGTAGCTCGCAAAAATTCTGCGCAATGAAAAATGTTTAATATGAATCTCACGTATCCCCCGCAGACGCAAAATCTTACATCTATAAGTTGTTGTTTTTTTCCTCCTTACTCTGATTTCTCATGTTTGATTAGCCTTTATTATCAACACCTAGTTATGATAAACTGTTAATATTTATAGAGTACACACGAGAGATAAGAAGATTTTTCTTGAGTAAAATGTTGTAATTGTTTATTTATAATATTAATATGGGTTACCTTGCACATAGTTATGTTTACATAAGGGAAAAAATGCAATTGTTACGTATTTATGACAACAATGACGTAACATTGCATTTTTTTAAAATTTTTGTCTACGCGCGTGCATTGTTTTAACTGTCATTGTTATTATTAATTATACGTCACGTCAGCATTCTTTTATCTATATTAAATAGAAATTAATTCTGAAGTAATTTTTGATGATTTTTTTTGATTTACTATAACGAAGTTTTTATGATTAATATATATAAATTTTTTTTAAAGCTTGCGTGCAACAATTTTTGACTAAAGAATCAGCTGACTATTACGTGACGTAAATTAAATTGATTTTTATATCAAATAGTAAAGAAAATGCATTACAATAAATATAAACCATATGTTATTATACTTTGATATTTTTTAAGTTTTGCATTTTTTATTGTGAAATTTGTACTGTAACTGCACTTTTCATACAGTAAACGTATTCCAGATTTTTTTTTATGTTTATGTATTATTATTATTAACATTACTGTTACTTTTTTATTATACTTTTTTTATGATTTGAGTTAAAGAATTAAATTGTTAGCTTTTATAAAAATTTATATATTTTTTTGCTCTAATCTGGAATACATATACAATTATATACGCTGACATCCTTGTATTAATCGTAATTTAGAAAGTTTACAAAATAAAATAAAATTTGATTACAATATACAAACTATGTAGATATATTTAAAAAAAAAAGTATAGAAAAACTTAATTTGAAGTATGCTATATGTTTTTGAAATAAAATTCTCCCTTATTCTTAGTAAGAATAAGGCTTCATAGTTTCAGTAATATTGCCATTCTCTGCTTTTATACTAAGTTTCATTAACGTCAATTAAATTTAAAAAATAATAAAATTTATATAATTAAAAAAATAAACTCACCTAATGTTATTTGTTTACACAATTAATATCCAGGTAACATATTCTTTTTCCTAGATTATTATTCCACAGTGGGTTTTGGTTACACTGTAACACTGGGACTTAGCACATGGCACTAGGGGGTGTGTGTGCAAGGGGGTTGAGTGAGGGTTCACGATTGACACCACAACACCATGGCGAACACACTATACACTTCGCGGCACCAAACACACCAACTAACTGACTGGTGCTGGTGGTACCGTGCTCTCCGCACCGTCGCGCTCGCCGCCGCGGTGCACCACGCAAAACCGAACTTTCACGATATAACACGAACTTTAATACACCAGGGTTGCCATACAATATCATAATTACATTAAATATTTAATTATATTTATTTTTATCTACAAAAAAAAAAAAAAAGTAATAAAAGTTAATGTTTTGCAGTACTTTTATATACTGTGAGAGTTGAGAGTTATGGTTTTATAAAGCAGTGTTTTTATCTTTCTGTAAGTGTGAGATTTTTTTTTCTTCTTTTTATTTACACGTGGTTTGGTGTGTTCATTTTAAAGACAAATTTCTATTAGTATTTATTTTCATGTACTATTTGATTAATTTAGAACTTGACTGAACTACCTCTTTGCATGCTTGCCTCCTAGTAGAATTGAAAGTAGCTTCGAAATGAAGATGTCAAGCTCGAGCTCGATTATGAATCAATCAATTTTACTCAAATTCATTCACAATTTTAAATCCTCAACTATTGTTACATCTGTCGAACTATTCCTGCTTGACCACCCAAACGTATCAGTGCATTTTTTTTTTTTTTTTTTTTTTTTTGTTGCATGAATTCTATTCAGAAATCGTCTGCCATTGAAAAATTACAATTGAAAATGTCACAGAAAAAGTATTTCTTTATCTATTGGATACATCCGGCAAAAATATAATTATTCATTGGAAAACAAAAGTAAAAGAAAATACAATTATAATATATTATTGCGTTAAATGCAATTCATTGCCAATTTTGGCATTAGCATTGGAAAAGTACAAAAATAATTATTAATAAATCAATGTGATAACTTTGACCCAGTCCGATTAAAGACGAAGTGCTGAGGATACAAAACGAGGTAATAAGCACTATAAATATTCTCATAATTAAATGCAAGAGTTTCATTAGTATGCCTAATTAGTTTCGAAGTATTAGGTTATAATTACATTCAATTTTAATATTAAAAAAAAAAAACTTTACTTTGGAATAGAGAAGATGTAATAATTATATTAGTTATATCATTTTTATACAACAATAGAGTTACATCTAGGAGTGTTATGTATTGTTGATGGATGAGGTGATTATATTCTTTACGTGTATTAACCTTGCCTTGGCATCACACTGCAGGCGAAGAGTGAGTGAGAGTGTTTAGCAAGAGAGCGAGCGAGTGTGTTCGCCGGCGCAGGTCACCCAAGCGTGGAGCACCTACACCGCGAGAGACTATACAACAGCTCACATGAGCACCAAGTGCATAGCAATGCATAACAATAGCAGCAGTACAGCCAGATCTGTGCAGTATAAGTTCAATCAACCCATATTACTAGAGAAAATTGCACTTATAAGTATAAGAGAGAGAGAGAGAGAGAAAATATGCAAAAATTCAATATAATATGTTTTGTGACATTTTATTATTATAACTTTATATTATATTGTTTATTGTTGTAATAATAAAAGTATGAGATAAAGATGAGAGAGAGAGAGAGAGAGAGAGAGAGAGAGAGAGAGAGAGAGAGAGAGAGAGAGAGAGGAGAAGTCAGAGCAGAGGTTTTACGAGTTCCGCATTCCGGTTAAAAGTTTCATAAAGGTAAAAAAAAGAAGAAAAAAAAAAAAAAAAAGAGCAAGGTGAGAACAAAGTCAGCGGTAGATGGCAGTAGCAAACAATGAGCTAATTTAACAGCGGCTTCGTCGCTTTATAGTTTGAACCAAACTCACCTGGCTGACTTTTGTGTTGTGCTTTTATGTCGCACCGCGTGAGATTTAATTATTTGTGCACTTTAAAAATGTCAGTGAGTAGATTATATGAATATTTAACTTTCAATGAAATGACAGTCGGAACGAAAATTATTATCTTTTAATTTTATTTCACAAACTTAATTCTTAATTATTCAGAGTTTTTTTTATACAGTTTATTATTGCAATATAATAAATTTGAATAACTTTCATTTAAATTTTCCTGAATTAATTGATATAATATATTAGTTTACGATTCAATAAGAATATTGAAACAAGAAGACTATTTCTAAATTTTGTAATTTAATTTTACATTTAAATTCATAACTTAAGAAAAATAAAATAATTCTAAAATTGTCGATTGTTAAAAAAATAACATCAATAATAAATTTTCTATTGTATTAAACTTATATGGAGAAATAGAGCCAGTGGCAGAATTGAAATCATAGCCAATGTATTCTGTGTGAATAGCACTGCTTTGATGTGTGCAAATCTCGGTTTGTACAACATGTAATTGAAGTATACGTAATTAGATTGCTGTACTCACCCAGACGATTGCCGCTCCTCCGCTTGACCCGCAAACAGATGGTGCGCGAGCGAATACACTACAACAAAACAAACACATTTCAGACATACATATATTATATGATACGACATGTACACGTACAGACCTGAGAGATGATTATACAGCATAGCTAATAACTACGTATGCATTGGACTAATGACAATATATATATATATATATATATATATATATATATATATATATATATATATATATATATACAGTATATAAGTTTAACACGCCTAATTTGTATAAGGCCTGTATAGTAATAAGATTTTAAGTTAATCCTTTGTAAAGGCCTTTGGCACCATCAACCACGCATTTCAATAATAAACCACATACTAAACCATTTATTCAATAATACAAATAAGTTCAATATTCAATAGTTTTAATATGCCTCTCTTATCTAATTCAGCCTGCAAGTCTCGCTTTAGATTTATTTAACTTGATTTATATATATATATATATATATATATATATTAAAAACGAAATTATACAAGAGAGAGAGAGAGAGAGAGAGAGCAGCATTGCTGACATTTTATGTTAAAGCGATATTTAACCCTAAACATAAGTAATTTTTGTTCTTCTCTAAAAGAAATTTGTCGTTTATTTGACTTTTCTAGCCCGCGGGATAAGCGAGCCCCGCGAAGGTAAAGAGGATAACTCTGACGTAGTTGATTTCTTTTACTGTGTGAGTAAAAAAATCTGTACACCTTTTTAGTTAAGCTTAGCAGGTAGAGCAAGGGGTACAAATTTTTTACTCTCATAGTAGAGGGGCGTGTACTTTATATCGTTACCCTCGCGGGGCTCGCTTATCTCGCGGACTAGAAAAGTCAAATAAACGACAGATCACAGTGATCACTATTAAATTGCGTTTTAGAAAAGATAAAAACATAATTATTTTTAGCGTTAAGTATCGCTTTAAGCAAGTAAAATAAAAAAAAATTATTTTTAAAGTTACAGTTTGAAACGTATAAGTTTGTGGACAGAGTCAAAAAATGGCCATTCATGAGCTATGCTTAAAAAAACAAAATAATATAACAAAACATTTCAATGAATATTATTTTAATATTTAAATCTTTATTATTTTATTTTTTTTACAGCTTTGTAGAATTATTAACATTATTGATTTTTAGCAGTCACATTTCTTATTTGATCCCTTTCTCTTCCTCTTCCTACTTCTCTGCTCAATCACAATAATTGAATCACAACGTTGCTTCAAAGTCAGACGTAAAAAAGAGCTTTATATTTGAAAGCTTTATTTTAAATTAATTATACGTATTTTTGAGACTATGGGAAATAAAAATATTTATATTAACGACTTAATAATATAGTCTTTTCTTTCCCTTGCTCTTGACTTTGTGATACGAGAGAGAGAGAGAGAAATTTCTAAATTGAATTTATTACAACAATTTAGTTTTTGAATTTTGTGATTTAAATTACATGTCAATTTAAAAATAAAAAGATTTTCTTTATTGTTTTTGTTTTTATTGATATTTCCATAAATTTAAAAAAATAAAATAACAATTTTATTTTAGAGAAATAAATCAAAGCAAATGTTTTTGAATCAAAACTTCTATGATGATTGATGATTGGAAGCAAAAGTCTTTTAATTTTTCTTGTTTTAATCAGCAATTGAGTTTTGAGTTTTGTAACTAATGTGAAAAAGAAAAGAAAATTAGTAAAGCATGAAGCTTATTTTACACAATAAATGCTTACAAATGCTTACAACAGTCCAAAAATAGGTAAGTAATATTTTATGAAATATATTTTAAAATTTGCAATAGGTTCTTTTATAAATTTAAGTAAGTTTTTTTTTCTGTGTTATAATGATTTTATGTTCTAATTAAAAACAGTCACACACTTATATATATAAAGTTGGCCCATTAACTTTTTATTATTATTATTTTTGCTATAAAAATCAGATTTAAAAACTCTCTCTTTTATAATATCATTATTAACTTAAATATTGGTTATTAAATTACATGAAAAACATATTTTTTGGACTTGTAACAAGCTTATAAAAAGCACAAGCTGGTGCCATCTAATAGAGAGTCGTTCAACTCGCAACATTTGGTGGCGGGAATGTGGTGCTCATGCCCAGGCAGCCTGCCTGCCTGGTGGTTGCATCCTCCCTTGCTCTGTACTGTACGCTCTCTCTCTCTCTCTCTCTCTCTTGCCTATACTTGCGCCAAATCAATGGCGAGAACTCGCTCTCAGGAGAGGAAAGATAAGCGTGAGACGAATAATTTTACTCGAGAGAGAGAGAGAGAGAGAGAGTAATCAGCAGGCAGAAATGACATCGTTGGGTAGATCACCCATAAGGTCTACGTTTTCCCAATAAGAGAGAGAGAGAGAGAGAGAGAGAGAGCACAGCGTACTATGTATTCAACGAATGTGTATGGCTTTCGTAAATCTTACATTAAGTAACAACAACAACTAACTTCGAGAATAACAAGCCGCAGGCATCAAGTTCGATATTTAACACAGAATCGAACAAAGGATTAAAAAAAAAAAGTTCATTATAAAGTACAGATCTTCAATATTAAGCTTTGAATTTCATTACACTACACATTCAATAAGGTTTGTTATTGAATTTTGTAAGTTAACTTATTGCGTGTTTCATTTGTTGTCAAGATAATATAAAAAATATCAGCATCGTATAATTCACATAAAACGGAAGAAATAGTAAAACAAAACATATTATTTTTTATATGAGAAAAACACAAACTTTTTCAATTCTAATTTGCAATAAACCTTTCATATCATTAAAACTTTAAAATAAGATGCTACTATTTTATTACTACATCAGAATACTACAAACATAATGAGAGAAAATAATAGAAAATACGCAAGTAACCGATTGTAATGCTCATTTCCTTATTTATAAGAATATATATATGAATGAATGAATGAGTGAATGAATGAATGAATGAATGAATGAATGAATGAATTTAAACAAACTAAACATACTTTCGATGCACCCTGTAAAGTATGCACCCAGTTGGCCATTTATGTTCACCGGGTTGCCTATCACTTGAACTAATTTTTGCAGGGGCAGCCGCCATGTTTGTTTGGGGGGATGAAAAGTAGCAAACCACCGATCTAAAGTTATGTTGCTGTGCTTTGAAAACATGTGGTTTCGATAATTAGCTCTTGTGAAACCAAATCTTGATATCAATATCGAAGGCATCTCATCTTTCCATTGGAGCATAGCTTTTGGCCACTTCGTTCGCACACCTTCTTTTCACGTTTTTTTATATTTATTTTTGATTGTTATTATTTATTAGCAATCTGGCTTCAAATTACTGTTACTATATTTAAGTAGAATAATAATAAGATATTTAGCAACACTTATTAAATAATAATATCAAACTCAGTAGAAAAAAAGTTTTGTTTGTAATTTTTATTTATCAATTTATGTTACAATACTTGTTTTCTTTCCAATAACCTTATAAATAAGAAAATAATTAGGAAATCACAGTGATTAAAAATTCAACTTCAAGCAAAATATTCTCTACAAAATTTATTGCTTTACAGTTTACAGCTTTATTTTATCTTTGAATAGTATGGGGAATCATCTCTCAATAGAAATTCTCTCAAATAACTCTCTCGCCATCACAACATCTCGTTCTCACCACTTGTAAAGCATTTAATGAATGACGCCTTCACAGGAAAAATTTAATGTTTTAAACGTTTGATCATGAAAAACGTGTTAAAAATTATAATTTTGTCTAATAATTTTGAATTTATTATATTTGTTTATTTCTTATTGAAGTTGTGTGATTTTATATAATATTAGACTTTGACGCAATGATGCTGTGCAACGTAGTCACTTTTCTCCACATAAGTTTTAAACTTCACTGTAAGCACCCAAAAACAAATAATTAAGCTGTACAAGCGCAGAACTGTTTTGTTAATCATAGTAAAAAAAAATGCTCTTGGTGACTTATCACTTCATTAAAATTATTTATTTAGATGTATTGTGACAAATACCGTTTTAAATTAGTTAATAGTCTGACAGAACATTATAAAAAGTTATATAATATTATAAATTACACATGAAAAGTAAAATACTTAATTAAGTTTATAACAAATTGATAACAAAATAATTTTAGAAAAAATTGTTTGCATAATTTTACAATAAAAAGTATAATAAAAAAATAAGTTGAAAAAATATGCAAAAAAAAAAAAAAAAAAAAAAAAAAAAGTTTCTTGGTTAAAAGAAAAACAAATGAAATTTATTTCATATAGCCCGACTCTAAGCAATTTCGCTCACATCCGCTTCCGTTTTGACTTACTTCGCATGCGCAGTACGTCGAAACTAAAGTGGATGTAAGCGAAATCTCTTAAAAGATGATCTCAAAACAGTTGTTCCTTTATTAGTCAATATAGCCTATATAATATACTGTGCAAATATCAGTATTTCATTATTGTATGACCTAACCGCACCTAGGTGGTATTTATAAATATTCTTCTTAATAGTAATTCTTAATTCTTTTGTCCTACAATCACCAATATACATAAATAGTGTATATCATCTATCGTTATTGTTATTATTTTTTTAAAGTTAATTTCTAAATCATGTATCTTGTTTTAATTGCAACAAATTAACATTAAATATGGCAGAACCCGTGGGCAGAACATTTTATAAATTTACGTCAAATTTATGCTAAAACTACTTTTAATTCTATGCGTGTTTTTAATTGATTTGTTTCTCATTGTGTTTTACTTATAACAAATATATATATTATATATATATATATATATATATATATATATATATATATATATATATATATGTTTCTCCTATATATATTTTCTCCTTATATTTGTAAAGACATTTTGTCACAAATTTGTCACAAAATTCTAGGAGAATACTTATTATTATTATTATTATTATTACATTTATTATTATTAATAAATCTCTCTTTCTTTCTAATCATTATCAACAATTTATCCCCTCATCAGACATTTTTTTCTTTATCTATTGTTATTATTTTTCTTGTAATATATATTTTATATTATTAACTGTGGAAAAAAAAAAACATCGATCGTAATAATATTATTTTTCCACTTGTATTCACTTCTTTTTTTTTTTTTTTCCTATATTGGCAAATTTATTGGGGGTTGTGCAGGCTCAGCGATAAAAAGGCGCGCGCGAGTGAGTGAGTGTGTGAGAGAGAGAGAGAGATAGAGATAGAGAGAGCGAGAGAGAGAGAGAGCAACAGTGGTGTGCAATGCATCTCGAGACCCAAGCTCGCCTGTCGGGGTGTTTTTGTGTTCCTCATCACTGGAAAACGCCCCCGGTAATAGTTTTGCTACTCAATCAACAGCCAGCTTTACTTTCACCCTCTCTGCCCTCCCATTTTGCTCATCGCAAGATCGTGAGCAACCCTCTCTCTCTCTCTCTCTCTCTCCCGCTTGCACCGCCGCCGCCCTCCGCCCAACTATTGATTCAGTCGCGGCAGCAGCAATGGCTGTGGCTCAAAAGCAGCAGCAAGCAGGCAGGCAGGCAAGCAGTACTGGGCCGCCCTCTCTCTCTCTCTCTCTCTCTCTCTCTCTCTCTCTCTCTCTCTCTCTCTCTCCCGCGGGGGGGAGCAATGTGATAGAAACGAAATGTGATAGAAGCGTATTTTGTTAGAAACGAATTCTGTTCGACAATGTTAAATTCCCTATCTCGAAACAGGTATGCGCGCAGGTAGCATGCATTGTTATAGTTATTGTTATTATTAAAGTGCAAGGATAATAATATGTTGACATGTTTAGATTTTTATTTATTATTATTTTTATTTTCATTTTATAAAAATGAAATACTAACTATTATCATGGATTAATTAAAAATTGCATGTTTTCCGTTGATGAAACTATAAAGCCGTGAAATATTAAAATCATTATACTGTTTAAACATAAGGAAATAAAATTCAAGGGACCTCGGGAATCGCTACTCGTTATAACGAAATTATACTGAAAAATGCCGTAAATACATACGTATATGATTTATATAAAAAAAAGTTAAATTTACGTCAAAAATTAATATTTATTTGCTCCGCTAAAGTATATTAAAATAAATGATTCATAAACTGTTTGAAATAAAAACACGCGCTACAATAACAAATAATACAGTACTAGAAAAATATCGCGGTGGTGGAAAAAAACAAAAACAAAACTGCGCGCCTCTATAAAGTATGCAAAAAAAAAAAATAATAAATAAATACTCTCGCAATTATACAGCCTGCACAATTGTTAAAGAAAAAGTTTATTGAACATTAATATTTGCACGGGTCCAAGATAAATGAATTTCCTCAGAAATACGAGAAACATGTCTGCAATTAATATACTTAGAGGGTTAACCTCAGTCCTGGCACGCCCCCTATTTTTCAACAAAAAAATGATAGTAAAATATTTTGAAAATGATTTTTGGATGCATCTCATTTTTAAAAAATAAAAGTTCAAGTATTATTTCTTTGTACTTCATATATTTCTCGCAATTAATTTTTAACCATTTTTTATTTTGCCGCGAAATTCAAAATCAATATTATTCATGCCTATGACTATTCAATGTTTTGACTAGAGCTTGTAGATCATCTTTTTTTTTTTTTTTTTTTTTTTTTTTTTTTTAAACTTTATTGTTACCTTGAATTTTTTTAAAAAGTTATCTAGTCAATCTTGAGATATTTCGATTTTTCCAGGTCTGAGGTTAATTCTCAAAATGTGATAGAAACATAAATTTTGAACTAAAAAAATGAACGAAAAAGTTGGAAATTGATACTATTTTTAAGTTGAGTTGAAAGGCGTAACAAGATATTTTAAATTGTTTTGACTTTTTTAAATTATTTTAGTAATAACTAATAATTATAAATATCCAGTGGATTTAAAACAAAAACGTAAAACCATAAAATAATATGTGTTTGATATTACAACCATGAAAATACAATATTATTTTTGATAATAATATTTTATCTGGATGAAAAAAATCAAATAAAAATAATTTATTACTTTATAAACTATTGTCATATAATACTACCTTATATTTTTCTCTGAAGGTATAAAAAGGCTTTTTGTAATTTAGACTTTAACCTGTGCGCACATCATCATAGTTTATAGTAATATTCTGTTAGTATTCAATTTTGATCGAGTTGAGCAGACGTGGTATTCAACTTATTGTGTTTAATAAAAAAAAAAAATTATTCACTTAACTTTAATTATGAGGTAAAAATGTGCATTCATGGTTCATTATTATTATTAGTGCTTTGTGTTATTATTATGCATTTCATTTTATTCACGAATGTTGGAAGTAAAGTTAAAACTAATTTATTTTATTAAAAAAAAAAAAAATGTAAGTATAAACCGCATTAAATATCTCACCGTAAAAGCAAAATTTACTCTGATTATTTCGGTCAATGAGTGAATTCGGCAATGATTGCCAACATATATATTTTTTAAATAAAAAATAAAATAATTGGCAAAAATGAAAGAAAATTAAATTTTGTGCAATATCGGAACTTGTTTTTAAAACTATTTTTCTAATCAAGCCACTTTTACTATTATTATTTTTTATTTATACCTTTCATTTGATGCACAGCACATGCATGCAGCAACAATTCATGTAATTTTAGTTAATTATATGATCGAGATGGCATTTACTTAGTCAAATTTAATTACGATTTTTTTATCGCGCGTTTCCGAAAGAAATATCGTACGTAAGAGCGCGATGTATCAATGAAAGTTTGGATTAATTGCCTTTTGTTTTTTAGAAACTTTAAATTATTTGGACTTTGCTAAAATTATTATACTTATATTAATTATAATGCTCTTATCTAACAAAGTCTATAGTTTTTTTAAGATTGTTTTGAACTAAAATTAAATAATAATAATAAATATTATGAATGAATGGTCCGAATATTTATAAAATAGGAAATGTTAAACTTTACTCTTTATGGCATAAATGAGTTCAACATTCTTCTCCTTCTTTGCTAGTTAATAAAATTTCAAATCATTCCCGTTTTTCGCGCGACTTCTGCCCCTCCGCCGCAGGAATGTAGGTATCGCGCACATGTACCCTTTTTATATAAACATTTTGTTATAACATTTTTATTCAAATTCTATTTTTATTATCATTTTTATATAATCCATTAATTATTATTAGTGTTTATTATGACGCATTATTATTAGAAATTAAAAAATATTACTTAATATAGTCTTATAATTGCACGACTTAATTTAATCCACGGAAAAAACTATAGCATATTATAATTTTTATAATACTTATATAAGAATATTCTTTTAGATTGCATTATTTTATTTTTATCAAACATCATAATACATTATATTATGTTTTCAAAGAGAGCTCTTAGATTCAGGTGTCAATCAATGCAATCGGCATTCACGCTGCACACCTGTCTTACCTGAGTGCACGCAGAGTGTCGAACAGAATTCGTTTCTATCACATTTCGTTTCTATCAGAGTGATACTGCCCTCTCCCGCGTGCATCGGAGCGGGAGAGAAGGAGATTGAAAACGAGAAAGGTAGCCACAATTATTCTCCTCAGATGTGCCGCTCACAAGCTGACCAGCACCGCTAATCCAACCAGTGCAATTATTATACAACACGACCACCTATTTCTCCTATACATATATCACTAACAAACAACGACTGCATTAAACTAATCAGAGTTTTAATTTTGCGCCAACAATACATTGCTGAAATTTGATTAGCAAACACACAGAGTGAGTAAAATTTGAGAGAGAATGAAATAGAGAGATGATTATTGCATCAGCTGAGCCTCGGAGAGATAGAAAGAGAGAGAGAGAGAGAGAGAGAGAGAGAGAGAGAGAGAGAGAAGATAATCAAGTTGTGTGACGTCCGCTCGCTCATTGTGTTTATTACTGAAGCACCGAGCAGTCTGCTCTGCATATGAAGCAACGAGCTCATTGCGATGATAATTGCACGATTGCAAGGGCGTGCTTCATGTGAATTGCTTTTTTTTTTTTTTTTTTTTTTTTTTTTTTACTTAAACTGAAAAGTTATATTTGAGAGCTATTTCGTACCATCAAATAAAGCTCTATATTTACTTTAGTATAACAATGCTTAACTTATTTCTCAGAAGGTAAATAAACGAGAATGTTTTTTTATTTGTTTAATTACATTGTAGTATATTTTGATCAAGAAAAAATTTTATATTTCAGAAATTTTATTTTGATTTTGAATAGTTAGTTATAGTGAAAAGAACCCTTAAATTTTTAATGTTTACTATAAACATATTAAAAAATAAAAATAAAAAACTTAAAAACCACTTATTTAAGAATAATTTTTATTTTGTAACCCGGATCATATAAATTGTACAATTCGATCTTTTTACACTTAACTCATATGAATTATACAGTTGAACTAGCGTGAATATGAAGCTCACTCGTACTGGAACATGTATAACTTTCGGGTGAAATGTAAAACTTATTTCTTTTTTTAGACACACTATCAAATCAAATGGTGAATCACACAGAATCAAATGGTGACCTCTCGTGATCGTAATTACGAAATATCATATTATTATTATAACATTATTCTGAAAGAGTTTGAATTTTTATTGATTCGTTTGAATTATTCACATTTTTTGGAGCATTAGAAATATTTGTAACTAATTTTTTTAAGTTGTGATGAAAGGCAATATAAAAATATCTGCCAGTTATACTCATATATATAACATGGTACATGGACATGGTATTATTGCATTTCTATAGGGCGTGCATTATACCCACTTTTATTTATTTATTAAAAAAAAAAAAATAAATAAACTTAATTTAGAAAAAAATGAATAATAAAATTGCTCTAGTTCATTATATGCAATAAAAAACATTTTTTGTTAGAATCTAATTGACGTTAAGTCTAAGTTCAACTTTTCAAATATGAAAATACAGTAAAAAAATGTGCCATATATATGAAAAATTTATTGTTAAAAAAACATGGTCTATCTATACTAACAATCAATGATACTGATATAAAATTAGCAGTACTCTTTATCCGTCTATAAATACTAATGATTCATATTAAACTGAAACTGTAATATTTATGCTCTTCTTCTCTCTTTCTTCTACAAGAAGTTTTTTTTTTAGACGACAAATTTGAAACACAGAAAAAAAAATGTATTCTTTGTTATTGCAATTTATCTTTTTTCCACTTCAAATAATCCTAGAAACAGTTTTTTCCCCCTCTTTTTCTACTTTAAAGAAAATTACAGTTTTACTTCCACTCAATGCATCACAAGTAAAAAAACAAGATGCTTTTATAATAATGGAAATCTAAAAAAAAAAAAAAAAAAAAAAAAAAAAGACAATCAAGTTAATTACAAAATATTGTAAGTTATTGAATGCGAAATTGAATTTCAAATTTATAGCATAACTTCAGCAAAGGAAAATTATATTTTCTCACTTGAGAAGCTTATTTGTGGCTGGGAAATCACCAAAATCAAATCTCCTTATTCAGTTTCCGGTGTTTAGATTTGTGAAAAGTTACATCTCGAGTCTTAGCTGTTCGCTTCCTTAGAAATATCGTTTCATTTCCACTCTTGCTGCGAGCTTGCTATATAATATACTATCCTATACTTGAATAGCCAAGTAAAAATATTGAGAAACACGTAATATAGTATTTGATGTTAACTGATATTACAATTACATAAAATATTTTATATACGAATAAAAAAAAGTTCTCCTTTGCGGTCAGCAAATTCACCATACATACTAAACCTAAACCATATTATAGCACATTTTATCTAATTTAATTTCGCATACAAAATCAACACTTGCGCTTGATATATTCGTAGTACACACAAAGTAAAGACACTATAATGAAATAAAATAAAATTCTATATTATATTTAGCTTACGGAAATATCACGTATTTAAATAGAGCATAATATCGAATACAAGAAGTACTGTATGTAGGGTATTGTAGCATATTGAAGAATCTGTATAACAATTTAATAATATAGTATATACATTAAAATACTGGTCATATTTACACTCATCAAACAAATTAATTTATGTAAAACTTAATAGTTTTTTACTATTAACAATTACCGAGATTACTTATTAAGTTGATTTTAAGAATCTTAAAAAAATCGCAAACATAATGCATTCATTAATTGATGCAGTATACCTATACATATTGCATGTAAATAATATTAACATATAAATATTTAAAAAAAATCTTATATACTTGGAAAAGGAGTGGGCATTCTTGAGATGTATAAGTATATAAATCGTATTTTAAGATAACTTTTTATTTTTATTTTTTATTTTTTGCATTTCGTTATAATAATTCTTTTCTATGCGTTTGAAACTATACTAAAAACATAAAAAAAAACTCTTATACAGTATGTTACACATAAAAAAATAAAAAAAAAATAGATAATTAAGGCTATATTATTTATATTATTTGCAAAAAAATCTTGAATGTATTTCTTTTTAAATATTCTGCAGATTCGTTGTCAAATAAAAAAAAATTTAAAAAAAAAAAGGAAATTAATTTGAACTATGAAATAAAACCTATTTTTCTTTAGATGAGTGCCATAATAGGTTTATTTTATATTTGTAAATTTTATATATATATATATATATATATATATATATATATATATATATATATATATATATATATATATATATATATATATATATATATATATATATATATATATATATATATAACTTATCACGTATCACAATGATTATTTGTTTAATACATAGTTTTTTAACTTCAAGTGGTTTCTAAAACGGTGTACGTATATAACACTTTAATATTTGATAAAAAATCTTAAATTATTAAATTTTATATAATTATTTATAACTATTTTAAATTTTATAAATTAATTAATTATTTATTATTAAATCTTATTATTAAATATGTAAGTAGCGGACTAATGATTTATTTTACGTGAAAATTATACCAAGTTTGTGTGTGTGGGTGAGTGGGTGTGTGGGTGTTTGGGGGTGTGGGTGTTTGAGGGTGTGGGTGTTTGGGGGTGTGGGTGTTTGGGGGTGTGGGTGTTTGGGGGAGTTGGGTGTGTGGGTGTGCGTGTGTGGCTTAAGTACGCTACTACTTAAACATATCAAAATATCACAATTTGGAAAATTATAATAAGCCCAACATTTTTAAAAATAACAATTTTTTTACTTATACAGATATGAATACAGTCCGGGAAAGCTAAGAATGCTTCAAGGTCATTTGAAAATCCAACAATAGACTATTTATACAACGTAACTAGTAGTACGCCATTTTGGGCGATTGTTCAAAAAGTCGACCTATCGCCCACATTATATGATGCAATATTATATAAGACAATAAATATAGTATAAGATGTTATCATTGGAGTTTGCATATGGACTCACCTGGTGAATGTGCGAGATGACTTCGGTGTGAGAGGCGTCTTCCAGCGACCTGCCATTCACCTCGAGGATCTCGTCACCAACCTCCAAGTCCGCCTTGTCAGCCGGAGAACCTGTCACAAATCAACAAATTTAGTCAGTAATCATCATACTTTCATAGCACACAAACCATAATATAAGTTAAAATTTCTGATGTATGAACTCATCACAAAAACTGGTCCTTATATTAAAGCCATAGACCACATACAACAACATGTGCTTTTTAATGAATAAACACGAAATGGGATCTTCAGAACTGATGACAATTTTTACCAGAATGTTAATGTAGCCCCACGAGAGAGCGTAAAAATACTGTGAAGTATACAATTTGCGTGACTATTCATGTTTCTGGCGTCATAAACATGCAAAAATAAGCAAAAAAAAAAATGTTGTGCGGGTTGCATAAATCGAAATTTCTGATCACTGCTACGGAGCTACAGTTGAGTTTTGAGACAAACTAAAGTAATTTATGTAATCCCATCAAGTGTTTTGTGATATAAATGCTTATGTTTTCTTCTGGTCTATTCTTTAAACAACAAGAATTTGACCAGCATACAATGTATTACAAAATTCGTGTGTACAATTAACATAAATGTTTATATTCTGCTAAATATAGCATAAATTTAGTTGTTACGGTGCTAAAAAATGAACCATAAAACTGATCAAAGCAAAAATTATTACGCAACTATTTTTGTTCATGAAGGAGAGAAAGAAAATAAAAGCTACAACATTTGTTCTGAATCGAAGTATATTTGCTCAGTGTTAAACCTCTGGCCTGAAATCCACAATCCACGGCCAACATGGCTTAAGACCTATGCCATAGCCTCAGAAAAAACAAAGTAAAACAAATAAATATAGTTAGAGCTTTTAGCTTCATGATATGTAATAAATTTAAAACATAAAAAAACAATAATAATAACAAATAAAAAAAAAAGAATGGTCATTTTGGCACCATATAAAAAAATCATTCTTCCTCTTTCTCTCATAATATAGCTATAAGTTATATCATTTTTGCTTAACTGTTTGTATATTACATATATAGTATGTATAAAAAAAAGTTTTAAAAATAATAAATCATAACGCTTGAGTCAACAGATTCAATTTTTTTCCCTATATTTTGAGCTCCATATGTGTAAGCTATTTTGTGATTTTTTTACATTGTTGTGATGGCCAGTACGCATGGTATATAGTAGACATTAAAAAAAAAACAAAAAAAAAAAAAAACAGAGCTATACAATAAGGTTTCATGATTATGACACATTTTGTGGTTCCGCATTGTCTTTTTTTCTCCATATTGCATGAAATCTCATTTTAACATAAATTTACATACATTTTACTATTGTTTCCTCTTTTTACACTTCGCTGATTTTTTTTTCTGTGTGTATTATAAAATATATTTTTTTGAAGTTTTAGTGTTATTTGGAAGAGAAACATATTTATTCGAGAGCTAAATTCATAAAATAACTTTTTCGTTGATATTGAGATGCAGTGTGAGATATTGAGAAATATCACTTTAAAATATTTGTAATTTAACTATTTGACTTTATTTCAATTTCAAAGTTTTTTATATCTTTTTTTTAAAAATAACAATACTTCTCTGCAATAAACGTTTATAAAAATAAAAATTTAAAAAGGAAATATATAAATGACCAGTATGTGACCTTATTGTTAAGTCATACGTTATGTATACTCTTTGTTATATTTGATAGAAAACTATGTACGTTATATCACGGAAAATTACATATAAAAAAATTGCGGTTTTTAATCGAGATTATAAATTTGTATACGTTGAGGATTACAGTTATTGTTTAAAATGTATATTTATAATGTAAAAACTATTGATTTGGGTGCATAGGTATGTTTCCCCTTTTGACTTGACAATTATTTGACACGAAACATATTTTTTTTATATATATAAATATAACATACATACACACGAACACACGATGAACAATTCTAAAATAATTTGGCAAGGAAGCTTTATACGTGCATGATGATAAACTTCACTAAATATTGCACACTTGTGTGTTCGAGACGAATATATAACCCAGTAGCATGCAAATAATATACTTGAAACACTTTTTATATCAGTCCTTCTTGCTTCTTACATTTTGCATTATTAACAATTCACTTTTTGTTGCACTACATATATAGTAGATAGGCAAAACATGGTGCTCTCCAAGCTCTCAAGCGAGCTAGGTATAAAAGAGTTTTTTATAATCATTTTGACCGCATGCAACAAGAAACTCAATTTGACCCTTCGTTTTTCTTTAACATAAGGTCTTATAATGTAATTATCAATTCAACACAAGCGCCATACCAAATCCTCACTTATTTACTATTTAGTCATACTTTCTTCTCATTGAAAATTTTATAAATAAGAACCTATAAAGTTGAAAACAGCTATTTCTGATTACAACTTATATCAAACAATACCAATAAAGCAATCCTCAAAAAGCTTTCGTTTTATAGTTATTTGTTAACATCCGTCATTTTCTGTATAACTTTTAAGTAACCATTCCCAGGTGAAGTTTGAATTAAAACTTCTAAACTTCAGCAGTTAAATAAATAAAACCATGCACAAAATTCTAAAATAAAAATTAATTATATCAAATATTGTAAAAAAAAAAAAAAAAAAAGTACGTAAATGCTGGTTATTTCTGTCATGTTTAATTTTCTCTCGTGATTTTACACAGATACAATTAGACTTGTTATTTTTCTGATACGCTGAAGATACATTTTTAGTATACTCTCAGGTATCAGTACATTCACAATACTCAAGATTTCAAATGAATTATTTTCATTGTTTCAAATTTATTGATTAAATAAGAAACAAAAGATTTGATTTATTAATTTTACAATAAAAAATTAATTACAACAGTCCTTATATTATTATTAAATATATTCCCATATAGGATATAATATACATATTATTAATCCTACTTGCATCAGTCACTCACAATTCATGACTTGTCACGTTCTTGTGGGTAAGAAAAAAAAAAAGTTGAGATACAACGCACGCAAACTTCACTCAAGATTGAAAGCTACTTCTTCTCAAGTGCATCCATAATGCATGTTCAACTCCCCGCAAGTAATTTCACGTCACTTCGGTCCTTGCTTCGCCTCGCTTACACATCTGCCACAAGACAACAAACACAGAGAGAGAGAGAGAGAGAGAGAGAGAGAGAGAGAGAGAGAGAGATGCTATTTTGTGAGTGAGTCGTGCGACTCGCATTTCAATATCAAACATGAATCTCACTCGCTTTTCTTTTTGTTTCAAGTAATAGCTTTTTTTTTTAACACAAGAGGAGTAAATATCATTTCAAAATACAGTAAATTCACACATATTATACAAAGAGATAAGTTATAAATTTTAAATTTTTTTAAATTAAAAAAAAAAGCAGAAAAAAAATTTACTTATATTTTTAGATTTTGTGAGTTTAGTTTGCACAGGTAAAATGAAAAATGTTACCACAAAAGCAAGTAAACACTGTAGAGAGGAGAAATGTATATTTCTTCGTGAAAAACAAGGAAGAAAATACAGAGCAGCTATATACTTTTTGGGAATAAATTTTCTTGTATATGGAACTCAACATAAAAAAGAGGAAAGTTTGCTTATATGAATCACCAGCGTACATACATACATACATACATATATATATATATATATATATATATATATATATATATATATATATATATATATATATATATATATATATATATATATATATATATATATATATATATATATATATATATATATATATATATAATGTTGGACAAGATTCAGGCTTCGTTTGTATTTATTTATACAAATACTTATTTATTATTATTTTTAGAATTATTTGCTATACATACTGTTCAAAAGGTTCTCAACAAAATATAAAACAAAGAGTTAAGGAAAAAAACAAAAAACATAACAAAAAACAAAAACAAAAAAACAAACATAACGTTTCTTTAAATTAAGAAATATTTCCAATACTAATACTTCCTTGAAAAAAGTTTTGATTAACAACTTTGATAATAATAATAAGTTTCATATATAGCCTCTACTTTTAATGAAATACGAAATAATACATTACTTGACATTTTTACTAGTATAGTAAACAACAATTGTTCTGACAGATTATAATATATAATGTATAATATTATAAGAAGTAAATTTGATAAGAAAAGATTTTGACTGTGTGTGTAAAATATATTAAATAAAGCACGCTGTGTAATGTTATAAGTTGTACTTTGAATGCACGTAATTCTATTAAAACTTTTCTTCACGCATATTAAAAGCAAGCACACTGCTTTTTACATACATAATAGTCATATAAAAGGTCGTGTCTCTGGTAGTAAGTAAAGAGCTTGGCTTTCATGTTACTTTAGTGTCGAGTGAGCGAATAAGTGAGAGAAAGAGAGAGAGAGAGAATATATATGTATAAATATATATATTTTTTTAAATTAATTTTTGTATTTAATTTTTTGTTTTATTGCTATATTGATTTTAATATTTAGCAAAGCAAGTTCATATAATTTTTTGGATTTGCATTTTTTTAAGTTTAAAGAGTAGTGTTCTTTGTCTTTAATATTCTCCTTCCTTCCTACTTGTTCTCCTCATTGTGTAAAGATGCAGACTTGAGTCAAAAGTAAACCTAAATTAATCTCATGTGGAGTTAAGGGAGAGAAAAGCATCTATATAGCTTGTATAATATATTTTTTATCGTTCCCGTATACCTTCTTCAACCCCTTGATATACTTCCCTTCTTCATCTTTTCCTGCTCTCTCTCTCTCTCTCTCTCTCTCTCTCTCTCTCTCTCTCTCTCTCTCTCTCTCTCTCTGTAGTAATTATACACTCAAGCGCCTTGCCATGCAGAGAGAGAGAGAGAGAGAGAGAGGAGAGGAGTGAGCAGAAGTGGCGAAGGGGTGACACGGTGTTCTATTTCACTCTCTCTCTCTCTCTCACACACACTTCACCACCCCCTGCGAGGTAATCAATAGCCCTCCTCCCAGGGATGGATGGAGGCAGGCGTGACCACTCCATACCTATATAACTTCATGATTAACGTGCGTGACCTGCGCTTAATTTGCGCTAAACTTCTTTATACACAAGTGAAATACGCAGCTTTTTATATAGTTATTAAAATTTTTATGAACTTGTTTGATCACTTCACTCTCTCCATATTTGTATTGATTATTTATTAAAAATTAATTTCCTCAGTGATTATCAGAAAGACTACATAATCCCCATGTGAGTTTATATAGTTACAATGTTTTTGATGGATCTACTGCGTGCAAAACTGAGAGAGAGAGAGAGAGAGAGAGAGAGAGAGAGAGAGAGAGAGAGAGAGAGAGAGAGAGAGAGAGAGAGAGAGAGAGACTGGCTTTTGTAGTTTGTCCGTTAAGCATCAGGTTCATTCGGAGTGACACGGAGAGAGGTCAAAAATGTTTGAAGCTTCCATTACCTTAACAAGTGACTTTTCATTATTTAGTAGTTATATGATACATTATAGCATGGATGCATTTTAAAGTTTTACGATATAGAGTAATGGTAAATATAATGTTTAAAAATGGTAAAAAACAAATATACATAACAAAAATACACGCCAAAGAGCAAAAAGTGTTTATTTTATATTTTAAGTTATATCTACAGTTTAAAAATGTAGATGGATACTTTTGTTTTTGACTAATTGTAAAAATATTTTTATTAGCACGTAGTAAGTCAATCAATATCTGCAATTAATAATAAAAATAAAAATTATTATTGTCATAGCTATTATATCTCAAAACATGCGTTTGAATTAATTGCAATTTATTTGGACTTTTGGTCGATGCAGTAACATCTACATGTTCCAGTAAACAGTTCGGTCTTGCCATGATATTGTCAAGTGGTGCATGCCGTATGTAACATACCGTGTTGGTAAAGTTTAGTAATCAAGGTTATTTTATTTGATTACTCGCGTTTTGAATTAATAATAAATAATCATTATTGCTTACTTTTGCAATAATTGCAATAATGATTAGTAGTTTAATGTGTCACGTTTGTTTTAACTTTAAGTATAAACACAATGAGTATAAGAAGGGCTCGGTTTTACCCATATTTGAGTGTTTGACAATATTTATTAACTATAATAATAGTGCTTCAACACATTCTTTATGCTTGAAAAAATTGCTTATTTTGTTTTAATAATTACGAGATGTGACGTACAAAAATAATATGAATTTGTCTCAGCCGTGAAAGTAGATATAGAAAAAATTTGACTTATGCAACCAACACAACATGTTTCTATTGAAAATCGTCTCAGCAAGGCGTAGTGGTAACATTAAAATTGCACAGATATTGAACTATACAGTTATTTAGTACTCCCCTGAATCGTTCGAATCTTGGTAAAAATTATAATTCGTTTGGATGGTCCCATTTTGTATTTCATAATTTAAAAACTATAAACATGTTGTTAGGCCTAAAGTAACGAAGAATGAGAAAGGTCTGTTTACATTTAGTCGAATTGAATCAATAACTTTATTAGTATACTTCAGTATATAGTTGATCTCTATAGTTTATTTGGGTTGATAAGTAAGAAAATATGATCTATATTTTACTTTAAATCATCAGTATAATATATATTAATACCAAAATTCATTTTTATATCAATTATGAGATATTGAGATACACAAATAACGATAACAATCCTTTAAGCTTTTCAATTTGGTTTTTCGCATGTACTGATAACTTTGGTTTAATTGGGTTTGCTCTTTTGTTGAAGAAATAATAAAAATAAATAATAATAAAATTTCAACTTTAATTGTTCTTCTGTTTGAAAATTGTATTTAAAACTTCAAAAAAAAATTAACAGATTAAATAATTAACCTCTTGTATAATATATAAAAAAAAAAACGTAAAAAAAAGTTTTAAATAATGTAAATTTAAATTATGTATATTTTATATTATAAAAAAGAAGAATTCTCTTTTTTTTTTTTTTTTTTTTTTTTTTTTAGTGAAGTCGCTGCTTTTTTATTATAAAATGAGTATAATGCACAAAAATGTTTACTCCCTTTGAACGAAAGCAGCAGCAACTATATACAAGAAGAAAACTTTTTCAGCGATATACTCTATATACAGCATCTTTCTGTTTCTTTTCTTTTCTTTTTTTCTTTAGCAGTACTACATATAAGGGAAGGAAGCTATTTAAAAAATAAAATGAGCATTGAGGTAAGAGGCCCTCTCTCTCTCTCTCTTTCTCTCTCTTTCTCTCTCTCTTTCTCTCTCGCTCTCTCTGACTTGAAGAACGTAAAGTCGAGACTTCCCCCAGAACTAGTGACGTCACAATCTCAATCGTTCATTCATAACAAGAATCTTTTTTTGACATGGAAATTAAACTTCTTTTATTTTTAAACAAAAAAGCAACAGTATATAATTATAAGAAAGAACATTTTATTATATTTGAAGTTTTATATAATTGTATTCTTCAGAAACGCTTATATTTAATGTCCACATTTTAATATTCTTTTTGGTACCAACATACAATTATTAGATTATTTTTTATATATAGTGGTAGCAAATTATCTATAGAATTGACAAAGTATTCAAACTTATAAAGAAACATTTTTAAGCTGTGTTTACCGAAATACTTTACAAGAATTCAAATTCAGTTCAAGTATCACTAATAAGCAGCATAAATTTCTTTAAAAGCTATTAAACAATAATATTAATATTTTTATATTAAATGTTACTTAAAAGAAATAACCTAAAAGAAATTTTTACTTGACGTACAGAGTACGGATTTGCTCCAAAGATGCTTTGAATTTAAGAAATAAGGAAGAAGAAGAAGAAAAAATAATAATAAAAAGAGGAAGCATAAAGGTGACGTAAAATTTGCATTCTTGTGTCTCCAGTGTATCTTGGCCTAGCCCAGGGCTGTTGATATTTTACTTGTGTACACCACTGTGTCGCTTGTGTGTGGCTTATACTGCAGCTTCTGTAGTGTGCCACCGCGGTGCGAGAGAGAGAGAGAGAGAGAGAGAGAGAGGCTGCGGCCTAAGACCATCATTCTTTCTGTTTAATGTGTAAATTAAATATTTTATTGTACATCTCTCATATCTCATACGCATCAAAACTTTGTAAAACTACAGGATTCCTGTTTCTCATTTCTTCCCTCCCCTTGCTTTTTTTACGAGGTAAAATTAATAGTAAAATAAAAGTTAAATTTTAGGAACTGGAAAAAACTTTTCTTAAATGTAAAAAAAATTTAATCCATGTTTTCTAATTATTCAAAATTGAAATGTAAAAAAATAAAACATTGATAATTATTATTATTAATATAGGGAGAATAAATATTAAAATATATTTAATTGTTTTTGTATATGGATGAAACGAAACATTATACTTAAAAAGGTTTGTTGCCGTCATATGCATATCTATGGATTCCTCTCTCTCTCTCTCTCTCTCTTGTGTAAAATCTTCACATGGGGCATTAGAAAGGCTTCACTCTAACACTACAATTGTAAAATCAACAATAATTTTTGGATTAGCATACAGAAGGTGTGATACGTACAATTAAAGCCCTTGTAAACTTTTTTTTTTGTCATTTAGAATACTAGATTGATAATTACCATATTATCCATGAATAAGACACCAACACGTTGGTTTTGTATCTACTTTCATTTTGACGGTTGAAATAACACGTTGTGACGTCAGAAACGTTTTATTACAACCGTCCAAATGAAAATTAATACAAAATCAACGTGTTGGTTTCTAATTCATGGATTATTATAATAAATAATAAAAAGGTATGTTAATTATCAATCTAGTATTCTAAATGGTAAAAAAAAAACGTTTACAAGGGCTTTAAGAGAAAAGCAGCCTCGAATTCCTACAATGCATTTTATTTAGTGTATTATTCATACTATACTGTACTGTACACAAAGTAATACATATATATATATATATATATATATATATATATATATATATATATATAATGATAATTTATGATTTGGTATAGTAATTTATAATCATAATACATCGCTCCTATTTAATAGACTTTTTATATCATACAATAAAAACTTCTCCATTCTCAATTTCTCCTCAGTGTTTACTGTCAATGTTTACGTTGTTTACGTTACTCCAATCCAATAATCGTAAAAATTTCTATAAGCGTCAACAATTCAATAACAAGCAACTCACGCTCGACCGCACTAGATGGCTCATTGTCTGTTATTTTGAGAGTAAAATTGCACATATTTTTTTATGTGTCCATAATATAATCTTATATATACTAAAAGTTTCAATAAATAGACCAAAAGAGAGCGTATTTATTATTATTTCATCAAGAAAAATCCAATATAAAATTTTTGTTTATATTTGACCAGAAATATATTAAGTTACAATTGTCTTTTTGCTTTCTTTCATTCAAATAGTATTTATATAGGAAGCACGAATCTATAGGCAAATTCCTCTCGCAAACCATTGCACCTGTCCATATTTTGATAGTATGATAAGGACCAATCTAGTAAATTGCCATGGATTGGTGAAAGAGAGAGAAACGCAAATTTTCCACCCTTTTTAGGACTTTTTCCGCCTGTTTACCTAAAATAGTTCATTCTGGCAAGTATTAAAACAGTTATCATAAAGGAGAGAGAGAGAGAGAGAGAGAGAGAGAGAGAGAGAGAGAGAGAGAGAGAGAGAGAGAGAGAGAGAGAGAGAGAGAGAGAGAGAGAGAGAAATGGCAATAATGTAGTCCAAAGTAAAATTTTAGACTTATTTTTACCTAAACTTATTATTTGAGAAGCTCATTTAGTAAGCTCATTTTAACTATAAAAGTGCTAATTTTAATGACCAACGTTTGAAATTTGACCTTTTAAGTCGTTATGTTAAAGGTTAAATATTCACAATTTTGATTAAAACAATTTTTAACCAAATTTCTTTTAAAAAAGTGCTTATTTGACCGCTTTTTGGGGGGTCATAGTTTAATTTTAGTCTTAGTTTAGTCATAGTTTAATTTAGGTCTTAGCATAATTTTAAGCGTTTTTTCCACTTACAATTAGGTTCATTTTTTTTCCCCGTGTTTTCGTAATTAATAATAACTAATTGAAGGTATTGTGAGAACTTGACAACCCTATTTGACAAAACTTTGAGCACAATATTACATTACAATATTGCCTATTACAAAATTAACTATTATGATAAAATAAAAATTCTACTATAATTTAAATAAAATATAGATATTGATATAAAAATATATCAATTTAAATTAAGGCGGGAAATCAGCTACTGCGAGATTTGACTAAAAAGTTGTAACGACAGAAAAATCTGAAATTTTGCACAGTGATACATTAGGATTAGGTATTTTCAAAAATGTAAAAATTTTGGGGGGTCACCATGCTAGATTTTTAATAATGATTTTTTGAAGTTTTATTCCCATAAGAACCCATGTTAATTTCAATAATTAATTTCTCTCTTATCTGATGGTCACGGGTTCTGAAAATTTTATCATAGGTAGATGCTACTATTAACTTTCAAATGGCATCATAAAATTTGGCAGTTTTCTTTTTAGATTTTGAGATACAAGCCATCTATATACAATCCTTAAATATATTGATAGAGTCTTAGAATGTACGTGTGTATATCATGGATATATAAACAGGATAGGAAGCTATTGTTGAAAAAACGATCCCTTAATGATGTAATTCAAATTTTCGCCGCAACAATCCAAGAATACAAAATTACGTATAAAAGTGGCGCTGTAGTCTGTATGTGAATTTTAAAATTCACACACAGACTACAGCGCCACTTACATTTTACATGTTGATTGTTGCGGTGAAAATTTGAACTACATCAACAAGGGTTCGTTTTTAGTATAGGGCAATAACACAGGAGCTCACGACCCTGGTGTATATTGATAACAACTTATTATTTTATTTAATATTAAATTAATTTATGCAAATAAGCCACTGTGATTGGCTGATTTTTTAAAATTTATTTAATATTAAATAAAATAAGACGGATGCTCGGGCCTTTAATACTCAGAATTCTCGTGTCTAATATCTTAATAACATTATCAAGTTGCAATAGGTGCAGTGAAAACTGGAAATTGAAGAAAATAAGAATTTTAACCATCATTTTACACATTATACATTACAAAGCGTGAAGCATCATTTGAAATTTTATTTCTTGCATTTGCATATCATGAACATATTATTTTAATAAAATACAAAATAATTGCTTTATATTAAAACAAAATTTTACTTTAAATAAGTATTTTATTTAAATTATAGTAGAATTTTTATTTTATCATAATAGTTAATTTTGTAATTTTGTAAAACTAATAATTTGAGTGATACGTAATACTGATATGAGAGGGTAGTTTGCTTTTATTACGCTGTTCACAAATGCACTTTGCCCTTTAATATAATAAATGCCATAGATTTAAAATTTAGATAAGGTGGTATAAAATTTGAATATTATATGTATTCTCTCTTTCCTCTCTCTCTCTCTCTCTCTCTCTCTTGTATGTAAGATGAATAAATTTGAAGAAGCTGTTGCTAAAAAAAAAAAAAAAAAAAAAACGGTCTCAAATAACCGTCGACTTTTCTCTTCCTCATGCCAGCTTTTGCGAAATGTAAAAGAAAATTATAAATATTTTATGTAAAAATATATACAAAATATATATATTATGAAAATATTAATGCTTTATTATATACTGTAAAAGTTTAAAATGTCACAGTGTAAAAATTTACTGACATAAAAAGGAGAAAGGAAGAAAAAAATAAATTATTAAGGTAAAAAAAAAAAAAAAAAAAATGTCACTTTTGAAAATGAGAGTTTTTCATCTGTGTGTATTAACTTAGAGTGGGTAGAAACTTAAATTATATGCAAATAATAATAAATAAATAATATCCGTGTCGTTAAATAACGTAGCAAAATGTAGTTTCTCTTAATTATTTAGAAGTAAAAATGTCCACTGGTAAATTAAAAAAAAAAAAAAAAATCATAAAATACGAACAAAAATGCGTATAATAATTATTCTAGCTCAATTTCAGCAACATACATAATTTTAATATCATTTAATGATAATTAAGCTGTACTGTATAAAAAATATGTTGTCCCAGTATAATTATTTATGTGTATAATTCTTAAAAATAATTTTCATGCCATATGACATGAATGCAGTATATAAATTACATGATTTCTTCAATCTGTGAATTAAACTGTGGAGCTAAACTTTATCTAAATTATTTTCAAACAAAATTCAAGCGCTAAATTATCAGCCAAAGAAATTTTATTTTATGAGTATACAATACATAATGTAGTCTTACTAAAAACTTGCATATCATTAATTTTATATCTCATTACTTGTAGCTGCTTGAGGCGGGAAATCAGGTACTACGGGATTTGAATTAAAAGTTGTAAAGAAAGAAAATTCTGAAATTTTGCACAGTGATACATTAGGATAAGGTATCTTCAAAAATGTAAAAAATTTCAAGGGTCACCATGCTATATTTTAAATCATAATTTTTTTAAAGTTTTAGTCCCATAAAAGCCCATGTTAATTTTATTAATTATTTTCTTTCTTATCAGATGGTTAGAGTTCTCAAAATTTTATCATAGGTAGCTGTTACAATTAACTTTCAAATGGCATAATAAAGCTTGCATCTTTTCTTTTTAGATTCTGAGATGCCAGCCATTTGAATACAATCCTTAATCATTTTAATCAAGTTTTTATAAATTTATATACAGTTAGTCATATAATTAACAACATTAAGTTTACTAATGTAACAGTTTGAATAATATCTAATTATATATTCTTGTACAAGACGTGTAAATTATCATAATTTGGTGTTATTTTTAAAATGTCACTCTGAACGCAGATTTAATGTTTCATTTCATTATAAAGTTTTTACTATATAATCTAAAACTGTTTTTATCTATTCGTTGTTATACAACATTCAGCACTTTACTTGCACCATAAAGTTTACTTCCAAATATGAATATTGATTAAAGTGTATTAATATTGATAACTGAGCTGAAAAAAAAACCCTCTGTATAGTTTTGCTCTTCGATATGCAACAGATATTAGACTTATACAAAAGAAAGAAAATCTATATTATACAAGGATACATTTTTGAGCCTTTTCTAACTATTTGGCTTATTTTCTTCTTTTTCTTATGGATATATATATATATATATATATATATATATATATATATATATATATATATATATATATATTATATAATACACCTCAGTGTGGTGAGCGTCGAGTTTGAATTTAATTATTTTCTCTTTTTGAAGACGTGCGCGAGCTGTGAGTGCCACAAAAGACTTGAGAAGTGTTCGTCGTATGCGTTTGCTGACATTCGCGATATGTACTGACATCTCTCTCTCTCTCTCTCTCTCTCTCTCTCTCTCTCTCTCTCTCTCTCTCTCTCTCTCTCTCTCTCTCTCTCTCTCTCTCTCTCTCTCTCTCTCTCTCTCTCTCTCTCTCTCTCTCTCTCTCTCTCTCTCTCTCTCTCTCTCTCTCTCTCTCTCTCTCTCTCTCTCTCTAACATGACACAAGATCCTTCTCTTAGTTGTCCTTTTTTCCCTCTTCTCTCTTGTATCGCAAGAAACAAAACTTTTATTTTTATAACTTAACAACTATGTAAGTAAGAAAAGTAAGTTGTTTAAAAAAAAATCGATATTTTTGTAGTTTGTAAACAACAACACTTCATTACATTCATTTTAAAAGATTTTTTTATTTAATGGATAAAATATTACTTTGCTTTAAAAATTACAGTGTATTTTTTATTTTCGTGTTTGGAATATTATTTATACATACTTGTTCTTTTTAACAAGAGTGATTTAGTTTGTTTTTTTATTTTTTTTTTTAAACAAAAATTTGCTGCTTTTTTTTATGAAAACTTTTACTTTTTTTCAACTAGAAAGATAAGATGATTAGTTAAAAAAAAAAAAAAAAAAAAAAAAAAAAAAGTTTAACAATAGCTTTTACAACTATCAGAAATAGTATTATGTATAATACTACATGTCTAAAATAAAGTGAAAGAAATTCCTGCATAGATCGTATTAATACGAAACATGAATATTTTATATAGTAAAATATCTATTTGATATTTATAGCATAAATAATATACTAAACTGTATTCATTATTATTATTACATTAATTCACAATTCAGGTTAGTTACTAAAAATCATAACTATTATCAAATATATTTTCCTTATTACAGAGACAACATAAGTGTTGGTGGTTACCACTATGTGTCTAATTTGTGTACCAGCGAGGCCAACAGGTTCCTCCTATATACTCTAGTAGTAGACAACACGACGCACTCTATACACGGCGGGGACGCACACAAGAAGGCAATGCGCCAACAACCACTTGTTTTGCCGACCAAACCCCCCGGACACTCACTTACTTAGAGATAAGCTAGGTGTACCTTGCTGCGGGTCGAAATATTACTACCTTTATTGCTTCTATAGTCGTTAATTTTAATTAGTGATTTCAAAACTATATTACTTTTCACTTATTGATGGTTTAAGTACTGAAAACCATCTGAGATAAATTTTAAATAAATCTAAATAAATCTGATAAATTTTAGTATCATTATTTTATTGAAAAACAATAATAATAAAACTTAAGCCCTCTCAAACCGGAAGTATCAGTAAATCACAGACGAAAAAATACTTAATAATTATGCTAGAATAGTCCATTTAGCAACATTCGTTCGTTATTCGTTATAATATAATTTATGATATCGGGTGTATGCGAATGACGTCATATTTAATGCACTTGGACGCCATACTGAATTAATTAATAACATTGTTCAGCATAGGGAAAACTTAGTTTTTGGTTATTTTGTTTGAGAAATGGATTTTTTTTTTAATTGTATTATTATTTTTCTTGCATAGTTGAGATACAAATGTCATCCACATTTTTTAGAACTGGACATCTTACCGTTTCCTTCGATATTTATTCATGAATGTGTAAAAGTTTTGAGGAGATATCCGTCACGGTTTAGGACAGTTGACAGCGTTCATTCCTACGAGACTAGAAATAGTGGGGATTATTATGTTGAAAAAAAAAAAATTGTCTCTTAGTCAAAAGGGTCCTGAATATTGCATTCCTTTTTTATATAATGCATTCTCTAATAATATAAAAGATTGTGATTCTAATGTTTCTTTTAAGAAAATAGTCCAAAGATATCTACTTGACAACATGTTTTATAGTGTTTCTGATTTTTTGTTTATAACGTTAAGTATAACTAGCCTAAATTTCAAAATATGTCAAAGGACCGTATTGTGAGTGGGTGTATACCTTATGTAGCCTCTTAATGAAAATAAGTTATTATTATTTATGCTGTTCCAATTTACCAACAATTATGTTGGATTGGAAAAAATTATCTCTTTCCATGTCACTTTTCCATTATACTCTATAAATTATTATTTTATTAGCTTAGTATAATTCTTCATGATAAGTGAGTCGATAAGTTGAGATAAAATTGCTTCTTGAACTAAATAATTAACACTGGTGTGCCAGTATTAGCAAACTTATATGCTATATATATATATATATATAGTCGGATTGTATCTTCATTTTCTATATTTCGTATTATTCATTTCTTAATTTACTTTTCTTAACATTGAATACAAGATCCTAATTCTACGTTATCAAACAAACCTTATTATTATTTTTTTTTTTTTCAAATTAAAAAAATATACATTTTTAAATATAATTCTAATGAGATATGATATGATAAAAAAAGAATAATAATAATACAAAAATGTGAATTTGAAAAGAAATAAAATAAAAAAATTGAATTTTATTATATAAAAAAAAAAGCATGAATAAATATCTCAAAGTATAGATTTACAAGTAAATATTTTATTTATTTGCAGTCAGTTATTGGCACTAAACATTGACATAACACTACCATACGATATAACTTGGCAAGATGTCTACCACCCCTGCGAAGTGTGTTGTTTATGCAACCTGCTCCACGCTCAGGTAGCAAGAGTTGCCTACATATAGGGCGGCGAGACACGCAGCTGTGCAGCATGTGTTTGTTTATATATATGTATGTGATATCATTACAATCGTAAACATGTCAAATTCAGAGTCTGTAATATGGAATTGAGATGATGTCAAATGCAACAAGCGTTTTATTTTATTTTTCACAGTTCACACACAAGTAAAAAAAAAGAATGATAATAATATTAATAATAATAAAACGTTGAAAAATTCACCCTTAGTTTCAACGAATTCAATAACGAATCAAGTGAGCCTTGAAATTTAAATTTAGGAACGCATTGCTGTAAAAAAAAAAAAAAAAAAAAAAAAAAATACTTTAAAATTTTTACATTAATGAATTTTTTAGAATCAGTGCCATTAAAAATTTAAAACCTCCCAATAGTTTTCTCCCGGAGCTTCAGCCGTCAGGAGAAAAAAAAAGTAACTAGAAATATAAATACTCATTTTTTTTAGATTACTATCACATAAAAGCTACAAAAAAAAAATACGAAAATGTAACTTATGGACATTTTTATTTAAAATAATAACAGTGCACAGTATTAATGTCTATGTGGAATACTTTAGCTATCGAAGTTAAAATGATTGTTGTAAGACTGATTAAACCCGATTAACAGTAAAATCAATGCAATTGTACTGGTATTACTTTTTTTTTTTTTTTTTTTTGAGAAAAAATAAATAAAGCAAGAGACAAATTAGCAATGAAGTAAATAGAGTGGAACATTTGTAAATTAAAAAAAATAAATATATTTTTAATTTAATAACAGAATTAATTACTGCTGCATGATGTTATAATTAAAGAAACAATGTAGAAACAAATTGTAATAAAAGTGACAGATCAGATTACATTAAGTTAATTTATTTCATATATATTTTGCTTTAATCTTATGTATGTATGTGTATATATATATATATACATTTTTTTAATAAAAAGAAAACGTTTTAATTTTCTTAAGTCAATTAAAAAATTGTTTGAGCAAATTAATTTAGCGTTGGCTGCTTGCTTGTATGGAGTCTTATTTGATCTGGTTTTATGGTGAGGCTGCTCGTTGCCTGCTTGCCGCTTGCCCTGCCTGGGGTGCGCGCGTTTCAGTCTGTACTCGGCGCCACTTGTCACAGAAAGAGAGAGAGAGAGAGAGAGAGAGAGAGAGAGAGAGAGAGAGAGAGAGAGAGAGAGAGAGAGAGAGAGAGAGAGAGAACAATGCGTGCTCTGAGGGTTCACAGCCAGGCACATGCGCTTCCCTGGACCGGAAAAATTATACTCATAGTGAATACGGGTAACAAACCTTCTTCTACATAGTAAAATAATAATAATAATAATAAAATGCTAAATTTGCACATTTTTTAGTTTTCTTTGTAATGCAATGCAATGTATTATGTTATAATATGTATTTTTTTTATGAAATAAAAATACTTAATATAATAATACTCAATGTGATTTTGGTTGTGAACTTAAGAATTCTATATAAGTTCTTATATGTATGTGCCTATGTGGTATACTACCATCTACCATCACAATATATTTTAAATATATAGCATAGAGCTATCAAATATATAACTCATTGTAACTTTAAACTTATTTCAAAAACCATCATGTTACTTTAAAAAATAAATATATTAAACATTTAAAGTGTTATGACATAAACCATATTTTGGCAATTGTATAACATCTTTTACATCCAATGACTCTTAAAGAAACCATATTTGTAGTAAATTTCTATACTTACAATAGTTTTTGACAACTTTTCCCCTTTTTTTTTTCTTTTGCATATATTTGAGCGAGCACTCTGTGCTGTCTTACTGACTTGAGAGAGAGAGAGTACGGACGAGGAAGGAAAGGAAAGGAAAAAGCTCGCCGGGTCCGGGAAGGCAGGCACGCCAACCAGGGGTAATGGCCCGGAAAAAAAGGAAATTCAACCCTGAAAGCCTTTCTTTCGAAGTTCTGACATTGAGTGTTATTTTTCTTTTATATACATTTTATTCTACATTTCAAAAAAAAAAAAAAAAAAAAAAAATCATTCAATTTTTTTACCGTAAAAAAAAAAGTTTAAATTATACAATCGCTATTTTTTCGTTAAACAACATTTTGATTTTCAAAGTTTCCATTAAACTTAAAGCTGGTACTGGATTATACTGTATAATAAATTGAAGCACTAACTCCGAAAGATGTATGTTATTGAGAGAAAAGGGGATTGCAGGATTTCTGAAGTTGAGCTTTCTAGTCGGAAAACAAACTTTTCAGTTTAAAAATCAAATTATTCCAAATTATTCCAGATTAGTGATATTGTTTACGAAACTGTTGTATAATATAATAGAATTCCTAATCTTCATGAAAAAGTTAATATCAAAATTCACTATTTAGTTTTTACAATATTCATGGCCAAAATCACTTTTAACAGAATATTTTGTGAGTAAAACTGATGTTGGTACCTAATTGCAGAGATGCCTAAAATTTCTTTGATATATGCAGAATATAAGCGTTCCCTGTAGCAAAATAATGTAGTGCTAGCAAGGGAATCATTGACATTAGCAAAGCTCTTTTGTTCTTAATGTGTTATCACCCTAACACCATATACTTTTCTTTATTATATTATAGAGCAATTTAGAATACTTTATGTAAACGCAAAGACACACAATAATGATGTAAAATTTCAATATCTACATTGTTACGATAAGCCATAAGTATTATCCTTTTAACCCTCCTTGCATTATATTAATATTTTATAAATAATAAGAGCATAATAGTGTGTGCTAGAGCTTGGGTAAACATATTCATATTTGTAGACAATCTATGATAATATTTTATATTATATACTTTCATTGGGAGATTTAAAAGCACTGAAGTGTCTTCGTTTATAGGATTATTTATATTTAGTTTATATAGACTTTAAGAAAAAAAACTAGATAACTGAAAATGCAAGAGAGACAGACAGAGAGCGAGAGAGAGAGAGAGAGAGAGAGAGAGAGAGAGAGAGAGAGAGAGAGAGAGAGAGAGATGCTATAATGTACTTTTAGAAAAGAAAGATATTTTCTCCGATAGTTCGCTTCTTTAGGCCGACGCAGCCGTCAGTCGGTCTTTTTGCGACAAGGACCGTTAGAGTGCGCTAGAGTTAGGATTGGTCTAACTTTTTGCGCAAAGCCAATCGGGAGCCAGCGATAGTTGTCGCACGGTTATCGCTCAGGCAGCGATTGACGGCTGCTTCGGCCTTTTACAACAAGAAAGAGAGAGAGAGAGAGAGAGAGAGAGAGAGAGAGAGAGAGAGAGAGAGAGAGAAGGCTTAAAAATACTACCAATAGATTTTTTGTTATCTGTGCGTGATGCGAAGTGCTAGAATATTGGGTAAGAAAAGAAAAAGGAAGGTACAAGGATGACACTTCACACACACGTAGTGGAGTGTAGGGCAGTGGGAGAGAGAAAGAGAGTGAGAGAGAGAGAGAGAGAGAGCGTCAGCCTCCTCGATCAATATATGAACAAGTTTAGAGGCAGCCAGGCAGGCAAGGATGGCAGTACACAACGAAAAGAAGAAGAACGGACAAAAGATTATGGCCTACAGGATTGCAAAGATATAGGCTAAGACACACTCCCTTTTATACTTGCGTTTTATACCGCACGCGCCAACGAGAAGGTTATTTGATATCGAGGGCAGAAAGAGAGAGAAAGAGAGAGAGAGAGAGAGAAAGAGAGACGCTTTAGAGATAATAAATGATTATTGCTCCTTATTGAAAAGATAATCACATCCTTATACTACACAGTATTCCCCGTACTAAACGATAAATTTAATCTAACAAGTTATTCTCTCTACATCCTAGTTACAAAATATCACGAAAACTCTCGCCCAATTCTCGCTCTCTTTATTTGATTATATAGCTTGTAATCAGGCTCGGACTGGCCATAAGAGCAAGTCCGCAATTGCGGACGTGGCCCCCCCTGTTTGGAGGCCCCTAAGGCCCAAAAAAGGCGTAACTAGGGTGTTACGCCCCCTTTGTGGCCCCTAAAGAGGGTGTTACACCCCTTTTGCGGACGAGGCCCCTTGATTGCCAGTCCGACCCTGCTTGTAATAAAGCTTATTATTGGATGATTTGAGTAAATCACATTGACTTTTGTCTCTCCCCTATCATCATAACAAACAGTATTAAATTCTTATACTATAATGGAATATAAAAATGAAAAAATATAGCATGATTTAATAAAATAAAAAAATCAAAAACATGAAATGAATAAAGATCTCATTTCTGATAATGTAAAACAAGATTTTAATCTAATTTTCACATGAAATTCCGTAAGATTTATTGAAAGCTTTAAAATTTTAAAATATGTTTTTTATTTTATACATATTTCAAAATTTAGATCTTAACATTTCCTTTTAACTTCCAAAAATGTATGGATTTTTTTCTCTTTTTTTTTTTACTTAAAGGCATAGACAACATGGAAACATAAGCATTTACATCACAAAACACTTGATGGGGCTTACATAAATAACGTTGGTTGGTTTCAAAGCCCAACTGTAAAGCGCCGTAGCAGTGATCAGAAAATTTCGATTTATGCAACCCGCACAACATTTTCATACTAGTTTTTGCCTGTTTATGACGTCATATACAGGAAATTTGCATATTTTACATTTTTTTTCAAACTCTTTTGTAGGGCCACATTTACGTTCTGGTAAAAATTATCATCAGTTTTGTAGATCCCATTTTGTGTTAATACAACATGTTGTTTCATGTTTTCTATGCCTTTAAAATAGATTACACTTTTTATAGATGCTTAGTTTATGTTTTATATTTTTTTTTTCAAGTAGAGGCTACTCTGTAAACTCTTTTACAGACTATAATATTACTAAATTTTTTTTTAAATATATATATAATATATTATATATATATATATATATATATATATATATATATATATATATATATATATATATATATATATATATATATATTGTCTATATAACACTGAACATGACCGAGCCTATTGAAGAGAACTTCTACTCAACACACGTGAGACCTGCGTTCTGAGCTGCTTCCGTTGTTTAATCCAAGAGAAACCATGGTAAATTCGAGAGATACTTGAATATCTATTGACCAACCCCGCTCTTCAAGCAAAAGATAGGCAAAAAGTACTACCGGGACACCGGAACGGTATAGTGTAATATGATATATGATATTGTGTATTAAATTAAATAATCGTCTTTATTAAAAAAAAGGATAATATAAAAAATGCATTTTTTGAAAGGGCTACGTTTAAACCTGACAAAATGTCTGGCTCACTCTTACACCTAACCCCAACAGAAGACATCAATAATTCTTCTGATTAAATACAAAATTATAATAATAAAACAAATGATGGAAAGCAGAAAAATTGAAATATAACTATGTCGCCACCAAGAGGAGTTTGCAAATTTAAGACATTAATTGACAAAAGGAGTTTCTTGAGTAAGTGAATAACATAAAGTAAAATAAATAAATAGATAAAATATAAAATCAATGACGCATTAATAAATAAAAACTATTATAAAAAGCAGTACAATATTTTATATTTATTTTACCACAGAACGTACGTAAAATTAAAATATACGTAAACTACACACACATTGTGTATTTTATACTTCAATCAATTCAAATTACAATAAGTAATATAATAACAAACATTAAGTCTTGAGTCGTATCATAACATTGTGTTGAACAAAAATATTATTACGATATTGTTAATACCTATTTTCTTTTGATACAAAGGCAAAGATTTGAAATATGATACACAATGGCATAGAAATGACTTACAAAATCCTTTTATTTACTTTTATGTCATCATTTTAACGTTAGTTGAATTGTTCGCTTTGTTGTTTAAAACACATTGGTGCCGTAAACAAATAACGTACGTGGATTTATATTTTTTTCATTTATGTACTTTTCATTATGCTAAGCAATAATTAGCAGAATATAAGTTCATAAGAAAATATCAATAATTGTCAATATATATATTTTTCTATCAACCCCTCTTAACCTAAATACGAGAATATTTTAATACTTTTCGAAAAATAAATTTTTTAAACTCCAAGTAAGCATAGAAAGCTTCAAAAATGGCTATATAATGATATGATATTTTATTTTATATGATTTACATTATAATACTTTGGAAACTAAAATTTTAAAGTCACTAATGCAGTTTAAAATTTGTATCAAAGGAAATTTAAAAACTTTTTATATATAAAACATAATGCTAAAAACTTCAAAACTAAGCATATAACATGACATCTTTTTATTTTTAAATCAAATTTTTAGTAACGCCATAGCATAAGATTTAAAAAAAAGGACGTTATAATATTTCAAATTATTCTCCCCAATTCTATACATTTTTTTCTCTTGATATATACTTAAAGAAAAATAAAATCCCCACGCAGCTTAGGGATTCATATACAATATTAAATATTAGTTTATATTTGATATGAAATATTATTATAGTGTATAAACTAAAAAATTGAAGAAGAAAAAAATAAAGTAATCGGTTGCCTGTAATCCTTAGTGCCTATGGTATAAACGCACTATAGGTTCCCATGAGATTCAGCAAGGTGGTTCTCTCTCTCTCTCTCTCTCTCTCTCTCTCTCTCTCATCCTATGTGAGTTGGACGCTGGTGTCAAAAACTGATACATAAATACTACAAATCGATGAAAAGCATGTCTTAAACTAAAACTAAATACTTTTCAAATCAATACAATTTTTTATAATCTCTTCACATACAGTATATTTTATTTGTAATATTTTGAAAGTTATATAAATATATATAGTTAATCTCGGCACACTAATAATACTTAATTTAACATTTGTATATTTTCTATTACACACCCACACCCACCCACCCACCCACCCACCCACCCACCCACCCACCCACCCACCCACCCACCCACCCACCCACCCACCCACCCACCCACCCACCCACCCACCCACCCACCCACCCACCCACCCACCCACCCACCCACCCACCCACCCACCCACAGACACACACACACACACACAAAGATTATATAATGTAATGTTATTTTAACTTGAGTTCATTAATTTAATTTAATAAATGATGCATTAAAATTTAAAAAGCGTGCTTTTTTATATTTGAGCTGGATCATGTAGTTTTATTACTGGCGTGTTTAATTGAGTGAAGTTAAAAAATATTTATGGGAGCCTAAATTTAATATTTTTATTTTCAAATAAAGCAATCTCCCCTAGTTTTATATAAGATAAAAAAATAAACTATTGTTTTATAATTGAATTCATTTATACTTACTTCTATTTAATTTTAAAAAATCGTTTGAGGATTTTGTAACAGTTTACGAACGGAGAACTAATTCTACTCATTTCTATTAAAAAAAAATCTTACCAAGCGGGTTGATTTTTTAATTTATTTAACTATAATAATTGTGAGATCATTTTAACATTCAAATCTGATAAAAAAAAATTCGTAAGGGAATCAAAATTATTTAAGCGTTATAAATATACCCGGAAAATGTTACAGTATTATGATCTCTGAATGAGAATCGTAAGTTTCAATTTACAGATATTTTATTGCAAATAATGTAGACAATACAAATATAAATCTGACAACAATGAAAGATCTAACAGAAACCACTAAATATAAATTTTGTTTCCATACTTTTATATTAAAAAATCTTACAATATATTTTACTATATTACCCATGCTCAAAAACGCACTGGAGATTTAGTATAAAAAAGTACTAATAAAGTACACTTAAAATTTATTTTAATATATATTAAAAAGTTTAAACTATCAATCTAAAAGTTTAAAAGAAGTGTGATTTTAAATACTTTTAGTAAACAATTCTAAACTTGTATAATGTAATATGTATTATAAGAAGACAATATATGGTATAGGCAAAGTTTTAGTGAAGTACATGAATTTTGTAAGATGTTTGGTAATTATTTCGCGAGTTTTGTATATATGAGCTTATGTGTACACTGTAAGACCGTTAGGCAAGGCTTGGTTTTTGTGCACGAAGGATGTTTCCATGTAAACACATATACATGACATAATGAATAATGAATCATCCTGCAATGCACAGATAAACAAGGAGGTAGAGGGAGAGAAAGAGAAAGAGAGAGAGAGGGGGGGGGGGGCGTCACCTCAGTACAATTAATTATTAATGACAACACCGTACATTTCAGCAGTCATGCACAAGAATTCATTAGAATCATAAAGCAAAAGGTCAAAAATATTCTAATGAATTATTTAAATTATCTAGAATTTTGTCTTTCTAATAATTATTTTACTTCTGCTCATCTACAGCATATATATATATATATATATATATATATATATATATATATATATATATATATATGATAAAAATTTCATTTTTGTCTTACCTTCTGTAAAACAACTGGGCTTTCACTCGCTGCTTAATTTGATGATAAAAATAACACACAACACCAAAACTTGTCACTATATAAGTTAATAAAATACTCAATTCAAAGTTTTTAAAAATATACATAGCTATGTTATATTTACACAAAATTGTAACGTTTTCGAGGGCGTATATAAAACTATATACTTGTCTGCCTCTCTTCATCAGCTTACTGACTCTTGCTCACGAGGCGAGCCGACCTCCGCAATGGGGGGTGTGGCTCGTTCTCGTCAGGTGGTTTATTGTTGTTTACATTTTCAACTGTACGGTCACGTGGTACACTTTTCTTAAAAGAATCTATGAGTGGAATCCAAATAGGTGGAAATTCAAAACTGGGCTGACTGATTGTTTCATTTTTTCTTCTTGCCATTTCTATTGATTCTAATATTTTTCTTTTTTTATAGTGACTCTCTCTTCCTATTACTTTTGTTTTTTCCCATAGAATTTGATGATTACTTTCCAGCGCATGATCTACTAGTTTTGAATATTCTGTATCTCTTTTTTCTATTTTTTGCCTGTGTTCATTCACCCTGATCTCTAATGGTCGACCTGTTTCTCCGATATATTCTTTCTCACATACACAGGGAATAGAATATACTACATCTTTATTCATATTTTTCTTCATGTCTGGTTTTGTACGTGCTAAACTTGATTTTAATGTTTCTTTTGAAGAACAAACAATACGAAGATTGACTCCTTTACCTATACGTTGTATTTATAGTATGCGGAGGTCGGCTCGCCTCGTGAGCAAGAGTCAGTAAGCTGATGAAGAGGCAGACAAGTATATAGTTTTAAATACGCCCTCGAAAACGTTACAATTTTGTGTAAATATAACATAGCTATGTATATATATTTTTAAAAACTTTGAATTGAGTATTTTATTAACTTATATAGTGACAAGTTTTGGTGTTGTGTGTTATTTTTATCATCAAATTAAGCAGCGAGTGAAAGCCCAGTTGTTTTACAGAAGGTAAGACAAAAATGAAATTTTTATCATCATGTCACCTCGCTCGATATTCAAATTTGCAAACATATATATATATATATATATATATATATATATATATATATTCTGTATTTCATTCTCATACAAATTTATTTCAATGAATTGATTTAGACAGCTATACTCGACTTATTCAAGATAATAAAGTACATTCAACTTTAAGAATTGCAGCTTAAAAAAAGTCCTCGAGCTCTTGAAAAAAAAAAAAAAAGGTACTCGATGAAAGCTCATCCATATTCATATCCCCTCGTGCTGTATCAATTGTCTCACTTTAAGTTATTCTCAAGAATATCGCGACAGCTCTATCCAAATTAACCATCTAAATTTACAAATATACTACAGTATAGATTTTTTTTTTTTTTAGCACACGCTAATATAAAAATGACTATTTTTTTAGGTTACATTTATTATTATTTTTTGGCTAATTTTACAATAACGTTTTATTAAAAATGGTGAGTGGGGAATAAAAAGGCAGCTCGTTTTCATACTGAATGTTTGTGTAATATGATACTGTCTGTTAATAAAATGGGGGATATTTACAGGGAAACAAACTATATAGATATTTTTATTTACTTTTATTTCAGGTAGTCCTTAATATATATATATATATATATATATATATATATATATATATATATATATATATAAGTAAAATGAGTATCAAATATCATAATGTTATAGTTTTTTTTATGTGTAATATAATATCAATTTTGGATTTCATTGACTTTAATTTTTCATAAATTCTTATCAATTATTCTAGTCAATTACAATTTACCCTACTATAGCATCAACGTAGATAGAAATAGTTAATGCTAAAAATACACTTCATTGTAAAAATTATACAGTATCTTAGTTTTTTTTTCTTATTTCTTTTCTTTTAAGAATCACTTTGTAGAGAATAGAAACATTACCAATTATTTTTTGTCACTGTTCTCAAACAGAATTCTTAATTCTTTAATGCCTTAATAATTATACCCATTGTGATAAAAATAAATATTAAATCATACAGCAATAGTAATATTTTTTCTATATTATTTCACAATTATTTAGCACAACTCTCGTGTTCATATTCGTAAATTCGCAAATTTTTTTTAACTTAATTTTTTTTTCTTTACAAAGCTGTCCGTTAATTGCTGTTCTCACCAAAGGTTAATATGCGTCTTTGTATAACTTATTACTTAATTTGTTGGATTGCACATTGCAGATGCTAGGCCACATACTATAGGCTAAATGTTGATTGCTATTAAATACCATAAAAACCAGATAATTTTAATAACCATTTTTGCATGTTTTTTCCCTCACAACAAAAGAAATATTATAAATCAATACAATAATATAAAATTCAAATACGCAAAAGAGTTATTTGCAAATATTTAGAGAGATTGGGGGAAAAATGATAATAGTAATAAAAATTTATTATACAAAAATAAAAATATGTACACATATCAGTTTGAAAATATTGGGGAAAAAAATAAAATAAAATATATTGCAAATAACAAAGTACTTTAAATTTTATGCATATTATAAAAAAAAATGTTGGTTTGATAAGTTTGATCACATTGTATTTTGACAAAATAGGACTTTGTTTTAAAAATGTTTAAAATGATGAATGACAAATGATTTAAATGATGAATGTAAGCGTCAAAATATTTATTATCATTATTTTGTGTGATTATACATCGTGGTTGTTGCTTTTATTTTTGTATTCATGTGAGTTTATTTTGCAAGACGTGTGATACTTTGGTTTACCCATGCTTTTTACGTGTGCAATGCATAGAGAGAGAGAGAGAGAGAGAGAGAGAGAGAAAGATTGCCAATACTCATAGAACTACCAGAATGTTCTACTAAAATAGGGCTGCCTATATATATTATTTCACATAAATATCACAAAACGTTATACAAGTATAGGCTAAAAGCAATGAGCTAACCATATCCCTGCCATATAGCAACAGTCTATACATTATACGTTTATAACGCAGGAGAAAGAGAGAGAGAGAGAGAGAGAGAGAGAGAGAGAGGAGAGAGAGAGAGAGAGAGAGAGAGAGAAAGCAATAGTTTTCAGTATTTATGTCTCGCAAGCTGGTTTAGAAAGGCTGAGTCAAACTTTATCACGAACAGGCACGAAAGAAAAATAGTAATACTTACTTACGTACCACGGAGCAGAAATAAAATTTATGTACTTCTGATACTTTATTTCTAATAACAGAGAGAAAACAAATATACTGAATTTTATATATATGTATAAAGAATTTTCTTTTTACTGTATACTGATTTCTATAGGAACTTATTATATTATAAATATTACTGTTAATAGCTCAGCCATGCAGAAAGCTGATGGAACAGGAATGAGGATATGCATATTTTGCTAGACATACTACAGTAATTCTCGTAATAATAATAATAACATTATTCTCTGTATTTTTAATTTTATTTGCAGTCATTTTAACTTAAAACTCTTCTATTTTAAAAAACTCATTATATTAGCGATCATGTACGTACAGTAAGTTAACAATAAAAAAACGAGTAGAAATTTTTGCATAATAATAAAATATTTAAACATGTGTTTTTCTTATCACAATTAATACAACATTAAATTTAGTCGATTAAATCAACTATAAATATTAAATGTACTTTAAATATTTGTAGTGATAGAAAAATCTTCTATTTACAATGAAGTCAAATAATATGTAACTTTATAAATTTGTTTAAACATAATGAGAAGCAGCTTGTAAATCTTGCTTTTTATTTGAGTGATACACAGAAAAAAAAAAAAAAAAAAAAAAAAGAAAGAAAGTTTTGATGAACATTACGATATTTCTCAACTATGTTTTTGGGAGCTAATACAAGGGAAAAGCTAACATTGTCACACCTAGAAAAAAAAAATGTTTGTGATAAATATCTCCTTTTTATTTTTTCAGTTGTGGAGACTGAATGTTCAGTTCGTACACCTATTTCTGCATAACTGAAGTTTTTTTTAGTCACTACATATTTATGGTTTTTTTTTTTTTTTTTTTTTTTTCTGTGTCCTAAGTATACTAAATGGTCAAACAGTTCTAAATTATAAGTTTAACGTAAAATAATAAAATATTGAATTACAATTTATTTTATTTTATTTATTGCAATTTAAGGCCGAGACCTTATTGACTGGTTCACATATAGATTATTTCAGTTAACATATAACATTATACTTTGTTATTAATAAAAAAAAAATATACAAAAAAAAGCACAAAAATCATCATACAAATAAAATCAAAGCAAAAACTGCAGTAAAAAATACAAAAGTGGTTCAATCTTTTTGAAAACAACGAAAACAAAATAAGTAATTATAATTATGACAATTATATATACTATCAATTTAATATTTGATATCAAAATAATATTAAACACTAATCAATTTTACTTAAAGGCGTAGAACACCTTGAATAAAAAAGTTGTGCAATATTCTAACAAACCTGAAAATCAACGTTGATTTCACCGGAGTCATTGATTTTAAATTTATTTTCCATTCACAAAATGCCACTGGTGGTCATTAACGTCACAGATCGCCCGGTTTACGCGCGCGTACAACAAGCGAGCTGTGACGTCAGTGACCGCCAGTGGCATTTTGTGAATGGAAAATAAATTAGAAATCAATGACTCCGGCCAAATCAACGTTGATTTTCAGGTTTGTTAGGATATTACACAACTTTTTTGTTTAAGGTGTTAACTACGCCTTTAATATAATATGTAAAGTAAAATTTGTTCAATAAAATACTCTTTTAATACTGAAACATGTGTGACAAAACTAGAATATTATGGTTATGAAGTGTTGATGTGGAATG